>CAWUFW010006861.1:0-595000 GCA_963921515.1 Calotriton arnoldi
TCTCCTTTATTGCCACAACTCAGCAGTAACAATGAGCAGAGAATATAGAGCTTTTAAACAACATTCCATTGTAGCGTATAGAGCATGAGCACACATCCGTCTTCCTTCTTTTGTTGCTGCTGCTCTAAGAGATAAAAGTACCCTCATTTTATTCAAGCGCTTATACAGATTCGCCTATATTTACTTGTTTCTCTCTGTTTGGTTACATGGCTGGGTCCTAACCGAGTCCCTGCCATGCGATTGTCTTTATCATCTCTTGACTGAAGGGCCCTCCTTTCTATATTTTCACCTTCTGGACATCCTTTAGCGATTCTGACTGGGCCTCTAAACAAGCCTTCATTGTCCTGCGCTACGCTTTGCTGCGCTTCCAACGATATTAAGTTAATATCTTCGATATTACTTCGCCGATCGCTGCCTATTTTTAGCTTATTTTTTTACAGCCCTTTGAAAAGACAGCGACGCGCTGCCGTTGCCTGGCAACCCCAGTGACCAGCCCGGCGTGGCACTTTCCCGTCGCCCCGATCGATCGCTCGCGCGCTCCTGCGCCCAAACATCCACCACATTACCTTTTGCCTCTCGATCCCGGGACTGTAGGAGCCATTATCTCTCTCTTTCCCTCACCGCTGCTCGCACTTCTGCTGCGCAACGCGGAGGGAGAGAGACATTAGAGAAAGGCCATCACGCGGCAACCACGCACGCAAGAGACGTGCGTGGTTGCCATGACCACACCTTTGCAACAGCCGGCGGTTGCCAGTCAATCCGGCTAGCCTGACTCTCGTGAAAGGAGCTTTTTCTTCACGATCACGCCGTTTATTTAAAATCCACGAATTTCCAGGGAATTTAACCCCTTTTCTGCCCCAAATTAGCCCTTGGGCTTCTTACCACCATTCACGGCTCCTCTTCAAATAGGATAACAATAGACTAAACTGTTTTTATAGAAAGAAAAAAAACGAGACTGGGAGATTTAGCTCAACAATTTATTTCATATAGTATTATATACACTTCCCCATAATGTCTCTTAACCCGATACCAACTTAGAAGGAGTAAGCTTGAATCCATGGCATCTAAAGGCTTCATGGATGGAGTTATGGACTCCATTTAATGCAAGAGACGATTAACCAAAAACTTGAAATGCTGTCAAGGGCATGGCCACTCCACTTCGTACCGCTGCGATACTTTTGGCGCAAAAGAAAGAGCAGCTAAGGCCCTAAAGAAAAGAGCCTGCAACAGAACACCCTGGGTTGAAAGCGCTAAAAAGACCAAGAAAACAGGGAAGGCGGCTCTACTCACGTCTGCCTCAGGCGGTGACCAGAATGATGCCCCGGGCATCACAGAAGGGCAACAGACAGACCCTGATCCCCCTATACATATACGACAGCGGCATGAACATGATGAAGTAGAGATGAGCCTCTCCTGTTCATCAGAATTTGACTCGGACGATGAGAACATAGGAGTCAGAACACCGGAGGCCCTGAAGAGGCAAGCAAGGCCTCAGGCTCAAAGATGGGCATGACAGGTGACCCCTCTCGGGAGAATATGTTTGACCCCTTACTGTTCAAACACTCCCTTATCACCAGAATGGTTCCCTTCCCAACATGTAGTTCGGACTACATTACCTTCTCTGGCTCAGGAAAGAAATCCCTGAGGAAGTCAGATCTGGACTGAGGTCTGAGTGCCCGCGCCCATCCCCTTCCCGACAAAAATCTAAGCTATGACTCCTGAACTTGACCCTAAGGTTGTGGCTTTTATAGCCAAGGGTGCCAAAGACCCCAGAGAAAGGGATTGACAAGAGCCTAAGATCGTGCCAAGACCGCCTGGGTTGGTACCAGTTGACAGCACCTGAACTAGCCGAAAATCTTCAAGAACGGGACACTCGTATGAAGGTTTCTGGAATTCGAAGGTGCGCCAGTGGGTCCAAAGGACAATCTGCCTGATTGGCAACGCAAATACTGGGCTATTTCTAATGAGCGGAGAAAGGAATTCTCCCCCGCAAAATCGACCCAAAACTAATTGAGACTCATGAGATTAAAGCGGAGGACCCCTCTTTCTCAAGGACTCCTCTTTGGAGAAGATTTTATTTGCGTACATGGCCAACATATGTCGGGGCCTTTAACTCTATCCAGAAGTCATGACGTGCGACATCAAAAAGTCTTTTTTTCAAGACAAAATCTTTGGAAGAGGCCGAGGCGCATCTTGCGAGGCCGGTCTCCCGGCGCCGTGGACAATCATCCTCCTAGACCCTTCCTGGGACCGAGGCTCAAGATTCCAACAGACATCCTTTTATGGAGGCCAATCTTTCTTCCCAAAGACAGAGAAACTCAGTACAAGACCCTTCCGGGAGAGAGAAGAAACAGAGGCTTCTCCACGAGGTATATGAACCTTGAGGAACCCTTTAGATACCCCCTATAAGGTGGGAGGCTAGACCCTTCTTCTCTGGGAATTGGACTATGATAGCACAAGACCCGGCGTGGGTTCTAGATACGGTCAAGGGTTCCAAAATAAATTCTTGATACCCTATCCAAACAAAAAGACCTCGAGAAATAACCTTCTCTCAAGAACAGAGGAAAACTAGTCTCCTCAAGAAGTAAAAGACCTGTTGCTAAAGGGGCAATAAAGAGAGCTCCCAGATTGGTTTTGCTTGAGCAACATTTTCCTAAGTGGAAAAGAAAAACAAAGGACAGAGACTCCGTCATAAATTTGAAAAGCTTAAACGAATGGGTAACGTGACCACCACTTCAAAATGGAGGGAATACACCTCCCTGAGGGGACGTTTGAGAAAGGGAGATTGGTTAACATGTCTAGACCTAAAGGGATGCCCATCTGACTATCCCGATTTGGCACCCACACGCAAGATTCCTCAATCCACTCATGGGAAGGGAAAACTTTGGGAATTTTGGCACCCTCCCTTCGGCCTCTTCTTCCAGCTCCCTTGGTGTTTCACCAAAGGTGTTGCGCTTGATAGTAGCATGGCTGAGGAAAGGGCGTAAGGTTAGTTATTTATCCTGGGCGTATATCCTCTGTAATGGGTCAGTCCAAGTCGCGGTGGCCTGCTGTCACACTGGATCTTACTATCCGCCTACTTGAACATTTAGGCTTCGTAATAAGCTTCCAAGAAGTCATGTATACTACCAAGCCAAGAAACTCAATTTGCTGGTTTCTCATAGTCAACACGCTATGCAGAACTGAAATTACCAAAGGAAAAGATAAAGAAACTCTCGGAAAGAGCTCAGAGAAGATTCTATCAATGGAATCCTTTCCCCTGAAACTCTTAGCCAGGATCCTGGGACTCCTTTCTTCACGACCATCCAGGCAATTTTTCCAGGACCTCTACATTACAGAGCCCTTCAGAGACTGGAAAGCGAAAGCTCTCAGAGACGAATCTCTCCTACTCTCAAATAACATGTCTAGACCAATACCCAAGGAGGAACTGACCTGGTGGCTGAAGAATGCGTAAGCCTGGAATGGTGGAGCCATCTTTTGTGGAAGCCCCAGAACTAATAATAGAATCAGATGCGAGCCTAGAAGGATGGGGTGCCACATGTGTGCGTACTCATCAATAGGGGTGCGTTGGACTCCTCTCGGCAGCAACTACCTTATCAACTGCTTGGAACCATTTCTTAGCGGGTTCTTTCGGCGGCTACCGCAGCTTCACTCAGAATTCAATGAAATGTTGCATAATGCGCACGCGACATTGACAATGTCTCTGCAGTGAAATACGTCCAACAAGATGGGGGGACCATCGCTCCGTTGGGTCTTAACGGAAATAGCTTGAAAGCGGGTTCTGGAGCTTTTGCTTGAACAAGGGACTCTCTGTTACAGCAGAGCACATTCCTGGTTTCGAGCAACGGCGCATCGGATTGGTTCTCAAGGACCGGGCGAGTTCCAGCAACTGGAAACTAGATCGCAGGAGTATTTATGATAATCCAAAGACAGATGGGGTCCGCTCGGGACAAGATCTTTTCGCCGTGACGAGATTGAACACCCAGCTGAAGAGCCTTCTGCTGGAAGCCGGATCCTCAAGCATCAGGGGTGGATGCACTTCCTCCAGGCAAGCCGGCGGGCTTAAAGCCATATGCCTTCCACGCGCTCGTCATGCTTCACAGCTCTTCTCTTACATGCCCGTCAGTCACTTACAGAAGCATGGTAGTGATAACCCTCTTTGGAGGTCGCAGGCATGGTTCCCGGTCATTTTAGAGATGACTGTAGACTTTCCAATCCTCATTACCTCCTTTTCAAGCAAATATTTCGGGGTCCAGAGGGCGAACCTCTACCCTCTCGCAGACCAGGGTCATATTGACTTTTAACGGCGTGGAAGATTTCAGGCGTCAGCCGGAAATCCCAGGGCTTTCGCATGGATGCTTTCCAACTCATATCTGAGTTCCTTAGGCATCTGGAACAAGGAAGGCATATCGACTGGCGTGGAATCAAATGGGTTGCGGCCATGTATTCCAGCAACTTTCCAGTCGCGTCCCCGCCTTCAACTGATTCAGTTCACGTAAAGTCACTCTCCTACTTCGGAACTGTCGCATACTTCTCATAATTTTCTTTGTTAAAAGGTTTTGTCCCACCGAGATGCCATCAACTAAGGAATGACCCGCAGCTATTGCTGATCTATAGACATTAACAGTTCTGTAAGAAAGGCCAGAAGCAAACAGTTCCGATAGGAAATTAACTACGTGAACTAAATCAGTTGAAACGGGATCGTAGTGTTGTTGAATACACCAGCGAACCCATTTGTTCCACGCCAGTCGATATGCCTTCCTTGTTCCAGATGCCCAAGACTCAGATATGAGTTGGAAAGCATCCTGCGAAAGCCCTGGGATTTTCCATTGTCGCCTGAAATCTTCCATGCCGTTAAAGTCAATAGACCCTGGTCTATGAGAGGGTGAGATTCGCCCTCTGGACCCCGAAGTATTTGCTTGAAAGGAGGTATTAGGATTGGAAAGTCTACAGTCATCTCTAAAATGACCGGGAACCATGCCTGCGACCTCCAAAGAGGGGTTATCACTACCATGTTCTGTAAGTAACGACGGGCATGTAAGAGAAGACGTGGAAGCATGACAAACGGCGGGAAGGCATATGGCTTTAAGCCCCGCCAGTTCTGGAGGAAGGCATCCACCCCTGATGCTTGAGGATCCGGCTTCCAGCTGAAGAAGCTCTTCAGCTGGGTGTTCAATCTGTCCGCGAAAAGATCTGTCCCGAACGGACCCCATCTGTCTTGGATTATCATAAATACTCCCTCGTCTAGTTTCCAGTTGCTGGAATCCTTGAAATTCCTTGAGAACCAATCCGGTACGCCGTTGTTCAAACCAGGAATGTGCTCTGCTGTAACAGAGAGTCCCTTGTTCAAGCAAAAGCTCCAGAACCCTTTCGCTATTTCCGTAAGACCCTTTGAGTGTGGTCCCCCATCTTGTTGACGTATTTCACTGCAGAGACATTGTCCATGCGCAGCATTATGCAACATTTCATTGAATTCTGAGTGAAGCTGCGAACCGCGAAAGAACCCGCTAGTAGTTCCAAGCAGTTGATATGTAGTTGCTTCTCGAGTTGAGTCCAACGACCCCCTATTGATGAGTCGCCACATGTGGCACCCCATCCTTCTAGGCTCGCATCTGATTCTATTATTAGTTCTGGGGCTTCCCCAAAGATGGCCCTGCCATTCCAGGCTTACGCATTCTTCAGCCACCAGGTCAGTTCCTCCTTGGAGTATTGGTCTAGACATGTTATTTGAGAGTAGGAGAGATTCGTTCTGAGAGCTTTCGCTTTCAGTCTCTGAAGGGCTCTGTAATGTAGAGGTCCTGGAAAAATTGCCTGGATGGTCGAAGAAAGGAGTCCCAGGATCCTGGCCAAGAGTTTCAGGGGAAAGGATTCCATTGATAGAATCTTTCTGAGCTCTTTCCGAAGTTTCTTTATCTTTTCCTTTGGTAATTTCAGTTCTGCATAGCGTGTTGACCATGAAAACCACAAATTGAGTTTCTTGGCTTGGTATTATACATGACTTCTTGGTGTTTATTACGAAGCCTAAATGTTGAAGTAGGCGGATAGTAAGATCCGTGTGACGAGTTACCGTCGACTTGGACTGACCCATTATGAGGATATCGTCCAGATAAATAATTAACCTTACGCCCCTTTCCCTTAGCCATGCTACTACCGGGCGCAATACCTTGGTGAAACACCAAGGGGCTGAAGAAAGGCCGAAGGGGAGGGTGCAAAATTCCCAAAGTTTTCCTTCCCATGAGAATTGGAGGAATCTCATGTGTGGGTGCCAAATCGGGATAGTCAGATAGGCATCCTTTAGGTCTAGACATGTTAACCAATCTCCCTTTCTCAAAACGTCCCTTAGGAGGTGTATTCCCTCCATTTTGAAGTGGTGGTACGTTACCCATTCGTTTAAGCTTTTCAAATTTATGACAGGTCTCTGTCCTTTGTTTTTCTTTTCCACTAGGAAAATGTTGCTCACAAAACCAATCTGGGAGCTCTCTTTTATTGCCCCTTTGGCTAACAGGTCTTTTACTTCTTGAGAGACTAGTTTTCTCTGTTCTTGAGAGAAGGTTATTTCTCGAGGTCTTTTTGTTTGGATGGGGGTATCGAAGAATTCTATTTTGGAACCCTTGACCGTATCTAGAACCCACGGGTCTTGTGTTATCATAGTCCAATTCCCAGAGAAAAGGGCTAGTCTCCCTCCCACCTTTATAGGGGTATCTAAAGGGTCTTTCAAGGTTCTTACCTGTGGAGAAACCTCTGTTTCTTCTCTCTCCCCGGAAGGGTCTTGTACGGTTTCTCTGTCTTTGCGGGAAGAAAGATTGGCCTCCATAAAAGGATGTCTGTTGGAATCTTGAGCCTCGTCCCAGGAAGGGTCTAGAGGATGATTGTCCACGGCCGGGGAACCGACCCCGCATTCGCCCGGCCCTTCCAAAGATTTTGTCTTGAAAAAAGACTTTTTTGATGTCGCGTTGTGACTTCTGGATAGAGTTAAAGGCCCCGACATATTTGGCCATGTCGCAAATAAAATCTTCTCCAAAGAGGAGTCCTTGAGAAGAGGGTCCTCCTTCTTTATTCGCAAGTTCAATTAGTTTTGGGTCGATTTTGAGGAGAATTCCTTTTCTCCGTTCATTAGAAATAGCAGTATTTGCGTTGCCAATCAGGCAGATTGTCCTTTGGACCCACTGGCATAATTCTTTAGAATCTATAGGTGTCCCTTCAACGTAGGCGTTTTCGGCTAGTTCAAAGATTTTTGTTAGTGGGCCAACTGTGTCCAAGAGGCGGTCTTGGCACGATCTTAGGCTCTTGTCAATCCCTTTCCTAGGGTCTTTGGCACCCTTGGCTATAAAAGCCACAACCTTAGGGTCAAGTTCAGGAGTCATAGCGATTTTGTCGGGAAGGGATGGGCGCGGGCACTCAGACCTCAGTCTAGATCTGACTTCCTTAGGGATTTCTTTCCTGAGCCAGAAGGTAATGTAGTCCGCTACATGTTGGGAAGGGAACCATTCTGGTGATAAGGGGTGTTTGATCAGTAAGGGGTCAAACATATTCTCCCCGAAGGGGTCGGTAATGCCCATCTTTGAGCCTGAGGCCTTGCTTGCCTCTTCAGAGCCTCCCGGTGTTCTGACTCCTATGTTCTCATCGTCCGAGTCAAAATTTGATGAACAGGAGAGGTCTATCTCTACTTCATCATGTTCGTCGCTGTCGATATGTATAGGGGGATCAGGGTCTGTCTGTTGCCCTTCTGTGATGCCCGAGACATCATTCTGGTCACCGCCTGAGAAGCGTGAGTGAGCCGCCTTCCCTGTTTTCTTGGTCTTTTTAGCGCTTTCAACAGGGTGTTCTGTTGCGGCTCTTTTCTTTGGGGCCTTAGCTGCCCCTTCTTTTGCGCCAAAAGTATGCGCGGTACTAGTGGAGGGCCATGCCCTTGACAGCATTTCAAGTTTTTTATTAATCGTCTCATTAAATGAGTCCATAACTTTATCCATGGCCTTAGATACCATGGATTCAAGCTTACCTTCTAAGTTGGTATCGGGGTTAAGAGACATTATGGGGAAGTGTATATAATACTATATGAAATAAATTGTTGAGCTAAATCTCCCAGTCTCGTTTTTTTTTTTTTTTTTCTTTTAAAAAACAGTTTAGTCTATTGTTATCCTATTTGAAGAAAAGTCAGAATGGTGGTAAGAAGCCCAAGGGTTAATTTGAGGCAGAAAAAGGGGGTTAAATTCCCTGAAATTCGTGGATTTTAAATAAACGGCGTGATCGTGAAGAAAAAAGCTCCTTTTCGACGAGAGTCAGGCTAGCCGGATTGACTGCAACCGCCGGTTGTTGCAAGGTGTAGTCATGGCAACCACGCACGTCTCTTGCGTGCGTGGTTGCCGCGTATGGCCTTTCCTCTAATGTCTCTCTCCTCCGCGTTGCGCATTAGAAGTGCGCAACGCGGTGAGGAAAGAGAGAGATAATGGCTCCTGCAGTCCCGGGATCGAGAGGCAAAAGGTAATGGGTGGATGTTTGGGCGCAGAAGCGCCGAGAGCGATCGATCGGAGGTAACGGGGGGTGCGGCCACGTTCCGGTCACTGGGGTTGCCAGGCAACGGGGAACGCGGTCGCGTCTTTTCAAAGGACGCAAAAAATAAGCTAAAAATAGGCTTGACGTCGGGGAAGTAATATCGAAGATATTAACTTAATGTCCGGTAGAAGCGCAGCAAAGCGTAGCGCAGGACAATGAAGGCTTGTTTAGGGCCCAGTCAGAATCGCTAAAGGATGTCAGAAGGTGAAAATATAGAAAGGAGGGCCCTTTCAGTCAAGAGATGATAAAGACAATCGCATGGTAGGATCAATAGGACCCAGCCATGTAACAAACAGATAGAAACAAGTAAATATAGGCACTGTATAAGCGCGAATAAAATGAGGGTACTTATCTCTTGAGCAGCAGCAACAAAGAAGGAAGACGGATGTGTGCTCATGCTCTATATACTACAATGGAATGTTGTTTAAAGTTCTATATTCTCTTCATTGTTACTGCTGAGTTGTGGCAATAAAGGAGATTTTGCATAATGTTGGCCTCCATATCATGCCATAAAATCAAGTTATCGGTAAGTACAGTTGTAATTACTTTTCAGGGTCAGTGCTGGGCACCAAGATCCAGCACTGGGATCTCTCCTGATAACAGGTGAGTAATTTTGTTTTTGTTGATCGGGCGATTTTTAAGGAATATTTGTATGTTTCAAAAATCGACACAGAAGAATTTCTGGCAAAAACCAGGCAATGTTACCCTATGGAGAAAATGTAGGTTATCGGTTTTCAGGTAAGTACTCGACTGGCAGAGTTAAGGTTCTGGGCATAGACTCAGGGGTCTCCCAGGGTCAGGTAGGTACAGTTGGTACACCCTCAGCGGCACAGGGGCGGCCGGGTGCAGAGTGAGTTAGGCCCAATGTTAGCCTATGGCGGGCAGGAGGCCCTTGGTTGGTGGCTGCTGGCAGGCAGGCCACTCGGCTGTGGGAGCAAAGCTCCTGGTCACTTACTCAGGGCAAGTGGGGAAGTCGAACAGGGTAGTTGGTGCACCCTCAGCGACACTGGGGCGGCCGGGTGCAGTGGGCTTTTGGACCGTCGGGCGCCCAATGGTTTTCAATGGGAAAGCTGCGTGACGAACAAAGGCTGCAAGCTCGGGGACGGTGATTCTTCAGGTGCGACCACCACTTCGAGAGGTAAGTTGGGAAGCTGTAGGAAGGGTAGGCACCCAGGAGTTGGGCACAGGAGGCCATGGGGCGTCGGGTGCAGGGGTGTCTTTAGGCGTCAGAAATCTTACCCTCGGCTGGTCGCGGTTGGAGGGGTCCCTGGTTCTGAGGCTGCAGGCGTCGTCAGGAGCGTCGAGGAGGGTCCTTGGGTGCTGGATTCTGGGTCACAGTGGCCGGGGGGACGTCCTCGTGGTCTTTGTCCACTCAGGCACAGGCCGGGCTCGGCGGGTGCAGAGTGTGCAGGAGTTGCGGTTCCTGGCTGGCACCAGGGGTTTGTTACTTGCTTTTGAGCAGTACCACTGCTCGTGGGAGTCCCAGTCTTTTTAGAATTACAAGGCAGTCAGGTCCTCCCGGGTTTTCGGGGTTTCTGACCACTTGAGACGCCGGGTTTCAGCAGGAGCAGGTTCGAGGTTCGACAGGCCTGTAGGGCTGGGGCCAAGTCAGTTGGTGTCTCCCTCTTGTTAGCAGCTGCACAGCAGATCTTCTTTCTTCTTGTTCTTCTTGCTTGTTTCTGTTTCGGGATCTAAGGAAGGAATGTTCAGGGTGCCCCTAAATACTAGATTTAGGGGCGTTACAGGTAGGTAAAGGGCAGGGACCAATGGGCCCCTTCCCTGGGGTGGGTACACCCCCTATCCTGCCACTCTCCAATGGGAGGGGGGCAGGAGCCTAGTCCTGATTGGGCAGGGCTCCCCATCTTCAAGATGGCGAGAGCCCGGAGATGTGCTTCACCTCGCCTACCCCACCTGAGGGGTGGGGTTGGCAGAGACTGGCACACCCCCTCTCCTCCCTTGGGGTTTCCCGCCAGTCTTCCCGCCAGAGTGGGGGCTAGAACCGGTGGGGACCAGTTGCTGAGTACAGCAAGTGGTCTGGGGAGGCTCACAAAGGCGGCATGCCTTTGAAGCTTCCCCTGCCCATCCTGGGGAGGTGACCTAGCACCTCGCCCAGGACGTGCATTGTTGCAGGCCCGGGAGAGCGGATGGCTCTCTACCCAGGGGTCCAGCAACGTGTCTGCTGGGTGGCAGCCTAGGCAGCCTCTCAGACAGGACGTGGATTGTAGGTTAGGTTCAGGGGGCAACTCTAAGTTGCCCTCTGTCGTGCATCTGACATTAAATCCCACACTGGCATCTGTTTAATGTGCTGAGAAGTTTGATACCAAACTTCTCAGTCTTCAGTGTAGCCATCATGGTGCTGTGGAGTTCGTAATGACGACCTCCCAGCACCATATACTCTTAATGGCAGCACTGCACTTACAGTGCCCAGGAATGGACCTGGGTACTGTAGGGGTACAGGGCTCATGCACCTGTACCCTCACCACTGGCATAGTGCACCCAGCTAGAGGGGTGACTGAGGTATGCCAGGGCAGTGTGTTTATGGGCATGGCACACAGGGATGTGTGCCATGTCGACTCTCTGTTTTGTTTTGCACCAAGACACTCAGCCTGCAAAGGCAGTGTGTGTGTGTCAGGGTACAGGGCCTCTAAGGGTGGCACAATAAGTGCTGCAGCCCTTAGAGGCCTTCTCTGGTCACAGTGCCCTGGGTACCTAGGGTACCATTTACCAGGGGCTGACATGTGGCCAGAGATGCCAATTGGGTTTAGGCTACAATGCAGTTTTAGGGAAGGAACACAGGCCCTGGGCACCTGATTGGCAGGAGCCCAGGGCACACTCAGTCAAAGTACATCAGCAATTCAGCAAAAAGTGGGGGCATGCCATGCAAGAAAGATGGCACTTTCTCACACATACTTCGCCAAGGATGAACTTTCATCCACTTCAGAAGGGTACTGGTCTGCCAACTGAGGAGATCATACTACATTCAAAGAAAGTGAATGCAATGAGGGCTGAGACTTATGAAACATAAACAGGGACAAGGTCCGGAACATGCAGTAAAAACGTACTTAGAGCGCCTACATTCACAGGAGCAGAAAAATCTGAAATCGACCTCAAGCGCCACAGAAAGTTGCCATTCAAACAGAATGTGCTAACAATTAAGGCCTAGTAAGTAAGTTTACATGATAAAAATATCTAAAAACAAAACCGAAGGAAAAGAAAACTGTAAATTTGGCATCATTCTTTTCACATGCCTCAAGATTCTAAGATGCTATTTTTCAGATTTCTGTAGTAAGGAACTGACTTTCTGCAGGAACCTGGTAGCCCTACATGCTACCTGTAACAATTGACTATTCAGTACTAACATTACTGCTGGCCGACATGATCTAATTTGATATGTACGAAATGCTTGTAATAAATAATAACGTCTCAGATTGTTCACAGTTGGACAAATGCACAGTAAATGAATCAGAGTTTCTTCCACTTGGCCGCAGAGTCTGCATAGTGTTGTTGGCCATGTTTGTTTCCATATTGGAACCTGATCTTTTGAGATGAAACAGAATGTGCTAACAATTAAGGCATTCAAATAAAGACAGGCATGCATGGAGACGATAATTAGGCAATCGGCCAATCACTCCTGTATACCCAGGGATTATGGGAACTGAAGCCCACTTGATTGTGCAGACCCAAAGTACCGAAGAGAAACCAATAAAGCAGTACAAAGCCCAGGGAAGTACGTGCTTACAAACCAGGAAACTTCAAAGAAATGCACTGCGTTCACTAGAAAACAAACGGTGAAAGGGAGGTTATCCACTGGAGACAGACCACGAGCAAGAGCGGGAAAAGTTAATAAAAATAGATCTTTTCTAAGCGATCTGGGGCAGCAAATTGAGTTTGAGAAAGTGCAGTCATAAAGCCAACCTTCAAAGCTCTGAACTGGATACCGGTGGCCCCAGGTGAAAAGTTCATGGTTCTGTGCTCCATTCACAAGGTCTCTGTAGAACAAAGTGCAAGATAGATACAAAAAATAATCGTGCATTCATCAACAACACACTCGATTACCAAATAAGGTCTCAGTCAGATCAAACATAAAGGCGGGACGTGCGGCCCAAAGTACTTGACTGTGGAATTCATTGGTCACAGGGGACTGTCAATAGTCATTGAATTCAACATCACCTTAATAAATCAATTATCCAATTTAGTCATATTCAAAACTGTTTATATCGGCACATTTCGTTTGCAAAACGTCAAAAACTTGTACAAAGGTGCTCCACGAAGGGAAGAGGGGCTCTTGGGTGTGCTCGGGTTTGGGTTTGAAGGGAAGAATAAGAACAATATACAATTTTTACATGATAGTTCAACAGAAAACCTGTCCAGTCCCCTTGTGGGTTACACATGTATATTCACAGTATATCAAAGACACAGAGAGTCAATTGCTGTTGTCTATACGTGAGGGTAACCACTGTACAGGTATGGGAAATGAGATCGTCGATGCTTCGACCCCAATATTGAATGAAGGTAAGTTTAGTCCTTACGACGGGGTCTTCATCAGGACGTATGGAGACACCTAGGGATTGTTTAAAATAAATGTGTCAAACTACTGAAGGTGATGGACGTGCTAGATTGTAAAATCAATGAAGAATCACAATTAATGTTGACTTTTTTTTCCATCTTAATGGTTCGGGTGGGTCTACCTGCAGCGATGGGCTGGGAGGCTCCAATATCAGAGAAACGGGTGCATGACTGACTAGGTGTGTGAGTACCTCTATGGATGAGTTGCGGTGTGTGAGTGTTTATATAGGTGTATGAGTGCATATGATAGTCCTGTACTGAGTGACCGTAAGTATGAGTGACTGTACGGGTGAGTGAGTAGATGTGTGTGTGTAGACCTAAGAATCAGTGAGTGGGTATGTAGTTATTGGTATTGGAGTGTGTATGGTTTTGAGAATGGCAGTCTGTAATTTAGAGTGGGTGTATCAAAAGTTATATTAGGGTGTGAGAAGATGCATGAAATTATCACATGGATGATGTCATCAGTGATGTCATCAGTGATGTCATTTGAGATGTCATCAGTGATGTCATCAGTGATGTCACTGACCATGTCATGAGTGATGTAATATGTGACGTCATCAGCAGTGCATTGCGGGCGCGAGTTATAGTTAGCTGGACTAACTATAACGGGGGAATTTCACGGGTTTTGTACGAGTGCAATGTCCAACTAACTATAACTGTCCCTAAAACCTATGGTTTTTTCAGTGAATTTCAAAGGTTTTTTAAATGCTAATTTGTAACTATAACGTCCCTGAAACCTATGGTTTTTTCAGTGAATTTCAAAGGTTTTTTAAATGCTAATTTGTAACTATAACATGTCTGAAACCTACAGTTTTTTCAGTGAATTTCAAAGGTTTTGTAAATGACAATTTTTAAATGTATTAATTGTTATATAAATTTTTTTCATACTGATTTCCAAATTTTTTAGAAACAATTTTTTTTTACATATTTTATTTTTTAAATTACATTGTAATTACATTATACATTACATTACAAAAATACTTTCTCAGAATGAATTACTTTAGTTTAATTACTTTGCACATAGGCAATAGACTTTTAAGTACAGTAGTTACAGTTGTTGCAATGGGCAACACATTTTCAAACACAATGCAACATTCAGCTCAATGTGAATTTCTAGTTAAATGCAATTAGTTACTTTATGGATTACTTTTCTAACCACATTACTGGATCCTAGATTCAGTCCTGGGACATCTCCTGTAAACAGTTGAGTAAAAGCGTTTTGGTTACAGTCGTGATTTTTAAGGAATATTATTGTACTTTAAAAGTTCACACTTAGAAACTTTTTCTCATAGAATCACCAATGTTATCCTAAGGAAGGAAATTCACTTAGAAGTTAAAAACTGTTATCGTTACTTTTTCTTACTCAGTGTTGGATCCTGGATCCAGCACTGGTGCATCTCCTGTAAACAATTGAAAGAATGCGTTTAAGTCATACAGGCGATTTTTTAGGAATATTTGTAGTTTGTGAAAATCGACACTTTGAAACTTTTCTGCTGAAAACCAGACAATGGATTCCTATGGAAGGAAATTCAAGTTACTGGTAAGTACGGTTAAAATTACTTTTCAGGATCAGTACTGGGCTGAAAGATGCAGCACTGAGGTCTCTCCTGATAACAGGTGAGTAAATCGGAATTCGTATTTCGGCTGATTTTAGAGGAATATTTTAAAGTTCCAAAACTCCACACTTAGAAGAATTTCCAAGTGAAACCAGTCAATGTTAGCCTATGGAAGGAAATTCAAGTTACTGGTAAGTACGGTTAAAATTACTTTTCAGGACCAGTACTGGGCTGAAAGATGCATCACTGAGGTCTCTCCTGATAACAGGTGAGTAAATCAGAATTCGGATTTCGGCTGATTTTAGAGGAATATTTGAATGTTTCAAAAATCAACACTTAGAAACTTTTTCAGCAAAAGCAGGCAATGATATCCTATGGAAGGAAATTCAAGTTACTGGTAAGTAAGGTTAAAATTACTTTTAAGGATCAGTACTGGGCTGAAAGATGCAGCACTGAGTTCTCTCCTGATAACAGGTGAGTAAATCGGAATTCGTATTTCGGCTGATTTTAGAGGAATATTTTAAAGTTCCAAAACTCCACACTTAGAAGAATTTCCAAGTGAAACCAGTCAATGTTAGCCTATGAAGGAAATTCAAGTTACCGGTAAGTACGGTTAAAATTACTTTTCAGGATCAGTACTGGGCTGAAAGATGCAGCACTGAGGTCTCTCCTGATAACAGGTGAGTAAATCGGAATTCGTATTTCGGCTGATTTTAGAGGAATATTTTAAAGTTCCAAAACTCCACACTTAGAAGAATTTCCAAGTGAAACCAGTCAATGTTAGCCTATGGAAGGAAATTCAAGTTACTGGTAAGTACGGTTAAAATTACTTTTCAGGACCAGTACTGGGCTGAAAGATGCAGCACTGAGGTCTCTCATGATAACAGGTGAGTAAATCAGAATTCGGATTTCGGCTGATTTTAGAGGAATATTTGTATGTTTCAAAAATCAACAGAAACTTTTTCAGCAAAAAGCAGGCAATGATATCCTATGGAAGGAAATTCAAGTTACTGGTAAGTACGGTTAAAATTACTTTTGAGGATCAGTACTGGGCTGAAAGATGCAGCACTGAGGTCTCTCCTGATAACAGGTGAGTAAATCGGAATTCGTATTTCGGCTGATTTTAGAGGAATATTTTAAAGTTCCAAAACTCCACACTTAGAAGAATTTCCAAGTGAAACCAGTCAATGTTAGCCTATGGAAGGAAATTCAAGTTACTGGTAAGTACGGTTAAAATTACTTTTCAGGATTAGTACTGGGCTGAAAGATGCAGCACTGAGGTCTCTCCTGATAACAGGTGAGTAAATCAGAATTCGTATTTCGGCTGATTTTAGAGGAATATTTGCACAATGGTGAAGGGAGGGGGCGGGCCTGAGGTGACATCTGTGCAAACGCGCCCCGTGGCGCGTTTTAAGTTGGGGGATTAAGTCCCCTTGAATCATGAGGGTCCCTACGGGCCAACTAGCCCACCAGGAACCTCCAGTATGCGCCAGGGGCTGCGTTGCAGAGACATTTACAGAGGCCACACCCCTTTTACACCTCTCTGCAACGCAGCTCTGTGGCGCTTTCTGGACGTACCTGTTGGGCTAGTTGGCCCCCAGGGACCCTCAGGATTGAAGAGGATTTAATTCCCCATCTTAAAACGCGCCACGGGGCCTGTTTGCACACATGTCACCTGAAGCCCCGCCCCCTCCCTTCACCACTGTGCAAACGCGCCCGTGGCGCACTTGTTTCTGTCCCTCGGTTCTACCGAGGGATAAAATGGCTGCCAACACTTCCTGGTTTGGAGTGTTGACAGCCAATTAACATAAAGCTCGTGCTCGGGAGGATCCGCGGCCCTAGATATCACTATCTTTTTACTTTTGATTTTCTCAGCAACTACTGAACGGATTTACACCATTTAACAAAAGGGTTCTTTCTGAACCAAGAACTACCTCTTTGCCAAATTTGGTGTAATTCCGTTCAGCAGTTCGGGCTGTAGCCGTGTCTAAAGTTTCCTATGGAAAATTGCATGGGGAAAACGCGTTTTGGGACCCCCCTTTTTCTCGGCCCCCGCTTGACGAATCCCCCGAGACTTTCAGGGTAGGAGCGGACCGGAGCGGGCCATAAAGTTTGAAAATTTTGCGAAGATACGTCAACCGGCAAGAGAGTTATTTCAAATAGAATGTCGCGGATTTCCTATGGATAATAGGTTGTAACTACGTGAGCGAGTCTACGAAGAAATGTTGGCAGCAAAACACCTAATGAAAGTTTTGTATATTGGTGGGGTTGCCACAGAGCAAATGTGCATGTCTATACATTGACAGTAATATACTGAACAATACAAGGCGAAACATAACACACGTATAAAGATAGTGGAAAAATCTACATACAGTATATATGCATGGACAGTTGTAAGTGTAACATAGTACTACATATTGATATGCAGATACACGTATCATACAGTTCTAATCATTAGCTGTGCTGTGGTAGCATCTAGTTTGTTCAATCCATCATGGACCGTGTTCAGAGTGTGCATCCACTTGCACTCACGTACATTCAGGTCACAGTTCAAATCGCCGCCCCTAATGCCCAGTGTTACTTTTTCAATATCCACCCATTTGAGGCTTTGGGGTGAATGGTTGAGTGTTTGAAAATGTTCTACCAACGGGGCCCAGGAGTCCCACATCTGACCCTATTGCAGTGTTGTAAAATACTAACCTTGACTTTCTGGCGTGTTTGTCCAATATACATCTGGTTGCATGGACAAATAATGCTCTTTATCCTCAGTTCCTGTCGCTCCTATATTTTCCTTCCTCAAAATATGAATTGTTGTTTCCCTTTATTGTTGTATGCTAGATATTTACCAGCAAACTATCTCTCCTTCCTGGACTCTCATTATCTGCTGCTACTGATCTTCCTAGTTCCATAGTTGGCTCCTCCTTCCTGTAAGTTGTGCCCATTGCTTCTGTTTTTTTGCCTTGAACCCTCCTTTCACCTCCGACATCACTTTCTCGGTTTTTGGTGACTGAACCTGTCTGGATTGCACTCCTTATTCTCGCTAATCCGGTATCTTGACTTTTTCAGTCTCTTCACGGTCACTACTATATCTGAGCCTTTTCACTTTGCACTCTGTGGCAAATTCCAACCTTCCACCTCTCTGCTTCCCATATTCCTACCTCCTGCATGAGGTTTGGATGAAGCACTGGAGATCACTATTGGTCATGTTCTATATGTCAGCTTGTTGTATTCCGCTTTAGGGGTCCGTATATAGGTTTTCCTGAATCATGTCCTTATATAGGCACAATTCGCCTTGCCCTTATATAGGCATAGAATCCCAGTCCTTATTTAGGCATTAACCGTGCACTCCAAATACAGGCATGGTCGGGGGGCGCTAGAGAGCACCGGCAAGATGGCCGCACTTTAGTGCAGCTCGGCCCGGCTGATTAACGATCCGCCCAGAATCCGCTGCAAATTGAGGCATCCAAGCACCTACATCGTTGCCCTGCCTTGTGGGATATCCCCTGCAGTTGTGGGGGCCGTCGAAACGGCTGGGGGTGCTCCATGTAGTGGTGCATTGACGGAGGCTGTTCTGATCGCCTCGGGGACAAGATGGCGGACGCCGATGCGACGAGCGAGAATTGAACGCAGGCAGAGACACTGCGACGGCTGGCGTGCGATGAGTGGCAGCCTCTACCTTCCTGCTCCTGCCGGGACCGGCGACTGCGGGCACTTACCTCCCCTGCGGGCCCCCGGGGATCGTCCGGCTTGGTGCATGTCTCCTGCACGCCTGCGGCCGGTGGACCGGTGACGGTGAGGTGGAGCACTGCAGAGAATCGGATGGTGACTGCGGGACGCACCGGTGGATCTGGCTGACAGCGGTGGAATTCCAGCAACGCCCGCCGCGGGCTGCGGTAGGTGGGGACGGTCCAGGCTTTGGCCCGCGACTGCGGAGGTGGGAGCGGGTCTGGGCCGCGGGTCGTAGCTCGCCTGCTGTGGTTTGTGTGCGTGGCGCGTGCAGCATTGGCGGCCCGGTCCACGTTGCGGGCGCTGTGTGAGTGAGTGGCGGGGCACTACAACTAGCTGACTCCCGGTGGTGCGGATTGGCCCTCTGCCCCCTGGGTCGCTCCCCTGCATTGTGACGGAGCTGAGTGGGGCTCGCTCTGGAGCATCTCATATTGGGGCCTCAGGATCGCCCGGAGCTACGGAGGCTCACGTTGCTGCGGCTGCCGGAGGAGGGAGAAGTCCAGTATTGGCGGCCCTTAGTGGGGTACGGGACATAAGGCTCTGGGACCTGCTTTGATACCCCAACGCGCATAGCCTGAATGTTGGTCTAGGCCTGGCTTACTCTATAGGGTGGCAGTGCCAGCATACTGTTGTGAGCACCAGGAGCAGGGCCCATCTGGTCTAACTAGCCCCTCGCTACCAACGCCCTCATCGTCTGGTGATTTCAACCGCTGGGGTCCCGGTGATGTGACCCGCATTTGCTAAAATCCACGGTTGGCACTAGTTTGGTCCTGTGAGACACGTATCTGGAGGACATTGCTCCCTGCTTTATAAGGAACAATTGCGGTAGTGTTTTTCTTGATATTTGCATCACCCACATTACTGGGTGTTGGGTCTGTGGACGCTGTGCTGTAGCTGTGAGGGCTGCCACGCGCTTGCCGCCTCCGTCGCTAATCATGGGGAAACCGGACAAAACACAGCCCCGCCTCACGTTTGAGGCGCGAAAATCAAGCAGGGGTCCCCAGAAGGCGGCTTCCGACTCAGAGGTAGATGGACAGGGGGAAGGCCTGCCTAGCCTAGAGTCGACACTGATGGCGATGCAGAAGAGCCTCCAGGCCATTGAGGGCAGCATGTCAACTATAAATCATAGACTGGATCACATGTCTTCGCAGCTCGAAAAGCAAACTACAAGAATGGCGGAGGTTGAGCAGAGGGTCTCTAATACCGAGGATGGCCTAAACGACGTCACTAGCAAAACCCTCAATATGGAGAAGGTGTTGGCTCTCATACAGGCCAAGAACGAGGATTTGGAGGCCAGGTCCAGAAGGAACAACATCCGCCTTACTGGCCTTCCAGAATCTACGAATACTGGCAAAATGGAACATTATATTGAATCCCTAATTCAGGACATATTTGGATCTGAGCAGCTGTCCTCGATGTTTGTGGTGGAACGAGCCCACCGCTCCCTGGCGGTGCGACCGGCCCCAGGTGCTCCTCCTCGACCAATCATAGCCCGGCTGCTGAATTACCGGGACCGGGATGCCATCTTGCGGCTGGCCAGGGAGAAGGGCACCATATGCCATCAGGGAAACACATTGGCCTTCTTCCCCGACTTTACAGTCACGGTCCAGGCTGCGCGACGTGAGTTTGGGGCAGTCAAAAAATTCCTCCAGTCCGAAAATATACCTTACGCCATGCTGTACCCCGCGCGCCTCCGCGTGGGAGCGGAGGGGAACTTTAAAATCTGCTCTACCCCTAAGGCAGCGATGGAGCACGCAAAGCACCTAAAGAGACAACGGCGAGAGACTGAATCTGATCGGGGAGAGGAGGACTGATAATGCTCAAGGAATGTGCGGTGGGGGTGGTTCTGCGTGGGCCCTTGTAGGGCTGTGCTCCCTGACTCTTATTAATGAGCACAAGACGGATGATGCTATGTCACGAACATGACAGTTTGGATGTTCTCTGTTATGTATTTGTCTATTGATTGTAACACAGGTCAATTACCTGATCAGCCACCTCCTACTTTGTGGGAGGCTAGTACCCCTCTGACGCCCTCTACATGGGAATTCCCCACATATTGCTATTTGGTTGTTATGTTTATTTGGGCTTGAAAAGTTTTGATAGGGATGGCTTTGGCAAGTTGAGGGCGGCCGAAGTGGGTGGGGGGTCTGTGGGGGGGGGGGGACGGGAGGTATGGACCTGAAGGGCACGAGTTTACAACTAGGCACGAAATATTGAGCGTAGTGGTTTGTGGATTGATGCAGGCATGTGCTGTGGTTCTTAGATTTCTAGATTTGGTATTCACGTGGCTCCCAATGTTTCTAGCGGTTTTGGCACTGTCGATCTCTACTGCACTGTTCGCCTCTGTGTTTCAAATGTATATCAATACTCTCACTGTGTACAGGCCCTATGAGCGGTAGCTTTAGATTTGTGACATGGAATGTGCGGGGACTCAACAGCCCAAAAAGATACGCGCAGTGATGGCGTGCCTAGACAGGCTGAATGTACACGTGGCCCTGTTACAAGAGACTCATCTCACTCACCTCTCTGAACGTAACGTGGGGTTAAGGTGGGCGGGAGTGCGGATCACCTCCTCCTACTCCTCCTATTCCCGGGGGGTGATGATTCTGGTCAAAAAAGGGGTTCCATTTCAGGTGCATGGTACAGATACAGATGATCAGGGTCGGCTGGCCATAGTGCATGGGACGCTTGGGGGTACGAGTGTGATCTTGGTCGAATGTATATGGTCCCAATGTGGATGACCACCCATTTTTTCGGATGTATGGCGGCGCATTACTGCTCTCCCCATTGCTGAAATTGTCTGGGGAGGAGACTTTAATACCTGCTTGGATATTGCCGCAGACAGAATGGGTGTGGGGTCAACGCGACATAGACTATCCACTACCTCACTTTTGGGTATACTGGAGGCAGGGGGATTGCAAGATGTGTGGCGTATGAGGCATCCTGAGGCGAGGGAGAGCACGTTTGTTTCTGCGGTGTATGGTACTTGGTCCCGGCTGGACTATTGGCTGCTATCTGAGGAGGCGTGTACCTGGGTTGTGGATGTGAACCACCTCGCGAAAACACTGTCCGACCACTCCCCTGTGCTCCTGGAACTGAAGGTCCCGGGATACGAATGGCCTCCATTCACATGGAGACTACAGTCGTCAGCCCTGACGGACCAGGTTTTCAGACATACAGTCAATGAGGCCATACATAATTTTTTCCGGGAAAATGAGGGGACTGTCGACAAACATGGGGTTTTGTGGGAGGCCTTTAAGGTTACCATTCGGGAGTGTGTATTGGCGCCCAGGCAGGAGTTCTTAAGGACCTACGCCGCCGAATCCACAGGCTGGCGGGTGAAATTGTAATACTGGAGCGCGCATATGAGTCTGCCCCTGCCCCTGAGAAGCTGGCTGCAATACGAGACCTTGTGTCGGAGCACAATGAAACAGTGGATCAGGAAATGGCGCACAGGTCTCGTAGGAGCATCGCTCGTTATTATGGAGAGGGAGGACGACCGAGTCGCTCTCTGGCACAAAAATTGGCGGCACCGCGCAGCCAGACTCAAATTACCGAAATGTTAGACGAGGAGGGCGTGAAGCACTTTGGCACAACTGAAATTAGCAACGTGGTGCGGGACTATTATTCGGAGCTTTATGGAGAGCGGGAACAGACGGAGGCAGGTGAAATTAACACCTACTTGGAGGATGTGGCACTGGGCTGGCTTCCCCCTAACTATAGAGACTATCTTACGCAACCGTTTGGAGTGGAAGATGTGAGGCAGGCCATAGTGTCCCTTCTGACCTGCAAGGCGGCTGGACTGGACGGGCTTCCTAGCGAATTTTATAAGGCATATGCGGAGGCTTTGGCGCCACGCCTATTAGCAGTCTTTGCTGAGGCGTATGAATCGGGTGACCTTCCCCTTTCTTTGCGGGAGGCACTACTCGTCAGGCTTCTGAAACCTGATAAAGCGGCTGATGTCTGCGATTCCTACAGGCCCCTTTCCATTTTGAACATTGATGCCAAGATACTGGCCAAGATGATCGCAACCAGGCTTCAACCGCTGGTCCCCAAGCTGGTCCTGCCGGACCAATCGGGGTTCGTGCCCTCGCGCTCCACAATGCACAATCTCTGCACAATCTTCTCGACCCTCCATTACTTCGAACAGGACTTCCAAGCCGTAGCTGTGCTGCTTGATGCGGCGAAGGCCTTTGACTCCCTTAAATGGGAGTTTATGTTTACCGTTTTGCTGCGGATGGGCCTACCACCGTTCTTTTTAAACTGGATACAACTATTGTACACCGCACCAGTAGCGCGGGTCCGCGTGAATGGTAGGATCTCCGACTCCTTCGCTATCAAGCGCGGCACGAGACAGGGTTGCCCCCTATCCCCTATGCTATTTGCACTGGCACTGGAGCCCTTGGCGTGCAACTTCATGCCCAGGCGGCGCTGCAGTTTTCGACAGAGGCCTTTGATAATGTCATTATATGCCGATGACATGATGCTCTATGTCCGAGAGCCGGCCACCCACTTGCCTGCGCTCCTCCGTGAATATGTTAAATTTGAGCGGTACTCGGGATTAGGCATCAACTGGACGAAGTCCACTATATTTCCGCTGACGGCGGGCACCGCGGAGATTGAGTTGGACTATCCCATGACATGGTCGGTTGACCCAGTAAAATATTTAGGCATATGGCTGCATAGAGACCCTGACGTAGTTATATCGACTAACTATGGCCGAGCCATTGATAAGATCACAGACCAGGCAGCGCGCTGGACCAGACTCCCGCTCTCGCTTGCGGACCGCATTGCTGTCATAAAAATGTCCTTCTTACCTAAGCTACTTTACTTATTCGTCAACATTCCTCTTCGACTGAATAAAGCTCTGTTTGCTGCTCTGCAGTCAACCCTATTAGCGTTCGTCTGGGGGGGCGGGAAGCCCCGCTGCAGCTGGAATGTCCTGACTCAGCCCTTTGACCGTGGAGGCTTCGAGGCCCCCGACCTGCGCCTGTACTACTTATGCGCCCAGGCGCAGTTCGCACACTTCTGGTTCTTTCCGCAGAAATTTCAACCACATGTTGCAATTGAGGCGGACTCTATTCTACCTATGCCTCTGAGGGCAGCGGCACTGATGGGTGGGAGTGGGGGTCCTCGCTCGGAAATTAGCCCGGTTCACTGTACTGCCTGGGCGTGGAAGTCTCTCGCAAATAGGGCACAGATAGATTATTTATACACACCAAATCTACCGCTTGCTGCACACCCTGATATATCGGCCGCTAGGGATCCGGCAGCCCTGAAAACATTGAGTAAGGTGGGAATCACAAATATCGGCGATTTATATACACAAGGTCGGTTCCGCACCTTGGCTGACCTGCAGGCGGGTCAGACCACTGGACTGATGTTGGGCTTCACATATGTGCGGGTGCGACAGGCAATACGGGATGTCTATCCAGAGTTCCCCACCGAACCACGAACTTTACTAGCCTTACGCGCAGTGTTAGGAGGAGAAAACAGACGAGGCCTCATTACCAAAATATACAATGCCTCTCTCCGGGAACGTGAGATGAGTGATTCCCCCTCCTATTTGAGGTGGAATGGCGTCCTGCCCTCTCCACTGTCGTTGGAGGCTTGGAAGACTTGCTGTGCCTTAACGGGGCGCCTAACGGCAAATTGTAACCTCCGTATCATTCATTTTAAATATTTGCACCAACTCTACTACACACCGATTCAGTTGCACAGATTTGGGTTGCGTGAAAATGCATGTTGTGTGCGGTGTGGCCAGGCTGACGCGGATTTTATACACGTAGCTTGGTTTTGCGCGAACATTTTACAATTTTGGACACGTGTCACACAGGTCTTATCTGCTATCATTCTGGAGCATGTTGGATGTGTACCTGAGGTGTGCCTGCTGGGATGGGTACAGAACCTTAAGCCTTGCAATAGGCGACTAGTGGCCATAGCAACCCTATTTGCAAAGAGGGCCGTGGCAAGATGCTGGGGGCACGGGCTGTACCTACGGTCGGGAGGTGGCTCCAGGATTTACTATATTGCAGGGATCAATTGACACTATACGCAGATGAGCTGCCTGAGGCATCTCGTCCAAAGGACTTCTGGGCTCCTCTTACTGGATATCTCCTCGCCAATCCGGATCTGACATGACCAGTTACACAGGTGAACAGTGCATGCCAGCCGCACGTTACGGGACTGCCAGTTAGCACGTTATAAACCATAATTATTGCCACCAAAACCATAAATGTACATACAAGTGCCGGGGGGGGAAGGGGGTTGCGGGGGGGGAACGGTTTGTTTTCTTTTATTCACTCTCTTCTGTTCAGGATGTTGTTCTTATTGATAAAAAAGCTTGTACACGATGTACTGTCACAGAAAAACCTGCTGCCCTTGTTACCAGGGCAATATGATTGTAATATTCACAAGCTGCTCAATAAAAAAATAAATTAAAAAAAAATTAAAAAAATACAGGCATGGTCACCGACATCCGTCCACCCTAACGTCACAATGAGTTCTTAGAAACCAGACCCTTAAGCTTCGGGAGTTCCCCTAGCACAGGACTATTGATTTCTCCAAGAACTCATCTATTATGTATGAACCGTTATACCTTAAGGGTTCATTCCTGACGTCTTCCTCTGTTCGACTTCACGTCAATGCTAACATTCCAAGACACCTACCAGGTATAAATATACCTTCCCTTGCCAAAGCAAGTTAGAGAAGACCTCGACTTCAGAGGAGCCCGTATCCCGGCCTGACGCACTGAGAAGACGCTGTCATTCCTGCACGCAGACAAATCCAGCTTCCAGTGTTCTGACTCCCTTCGCGGGGTGTTAGAGTTTCAGATCCAGCAGGAGATTCCCACCTCTCTCATTCTCAAGGTATGGAGCTGACTAGATCCTAGAGGGACTCTTGGCATACTAGACTTAACACACTCTTAGTCTACCATACTAGAGAATACTCCACCTACTTCTATCTTTCCCTACACCTAGTCTAGGTTAGGCACATTGGGGTAGAACTAGTTTAGAGACGCATCGAATGAGTACCCGCATTCTTAGCTCATGTTATTTATGTACGTGAATATATGCTAAAAGATAATGCTAGCGCAGTATTATTCATTTCTACTACTTACGCTGTACATTATTTATCTTGCATACTGTCTTCTGATCAGAACAGCACATATCTCTTACACGAGAAACAAGACTGTTCAATAAAACCCTTTTATTGAAACGCCCGTCTTTCCTTTCTGTGTAACGCTGTAGAAACTAAGCATGCACGATTGAATGAGTGAAACTGTTATCTATTGTTTCCACGATTCTGAGACATGTTCCGCTTCTAAAGGGAAACAAAGTTGTCATGTTTTTCGGTTGCCAGAAACTACTCCCTTCTTGTTCTCAAGGAGTTTCTAGTGGCCTCTGAGCTAGCTGGCACAGGTAATTAAGTTTAATATAATCGATAGGGACATACCGACCTTAGTCCTATGTCAAACCTATAGGTTATATTATTCCAATGCGCAGAGCCTATTAGGGAAATGGGAACTACACTACAAGCTCATGAATATTCCCTGTTGTTTTGGGGAACGAGATTGCCATCATCCTATGTTTCCCATTTCTATTTTTAGAATGATGTCTTGATATTCGTCTCTTCGACACCTCCACCCCCCCATCATCCATGTGGTTCCTTTATCCTATCAGTTCTGTGCCCTGAAAAAGGTGGTGGCTACATCGAAGCCTGACACAGAAACATGCGTAGCCACACCTAGTGACAGGAGCTACTCATTGGTGTATTGACTGAATAAGAAGAGCTTAAGACACTTTAAAAGCTTCAACTTACCTATTTTTCCCTTAAGCACATGATGTAAAAAAATGTTATTCAAGTGAAGTAAATGTACATACAAATGTTTTATAATCAACAGAGTCTATATAGACACCCACTGTATTACATGTGTTAAAAATAATTTCTTTATAACTGTTCACCAGTTTATCTCTCAATATTTTTCTGCTTTTGTCACCACTAGCAGCTGGTTCAGTGTTTCCGGTCCTGAACCACTATTTTGAACTAAGGAGAGAGGAAGAGGATCAAATTAGGGAATTTAATTTCAGCCCCGCGACTAGCATGTCGATCAGAAGCTACAGTACGCCGATCAAGACGACAGATCAAATGAATAAAACATCGTTACCAACTCCACATCCTTATGATCATGCCCAAGGTAATGTGCCTATCGAACTTGGAGGACCATGTGTAGGGTCACAGGACCCAGGGCAGAAAGAAGAAGGTAGGGCAATTGTGTCCTATCTAAACACACTAGAATGGGAAGATATGCTCGCAACTTTCAACTCAGATCAGAGAGCGCACCCTCACCAAGTCACTCCACAGGAGTCCCCCCGGGACATCAACCAGGCAGAACATAACATCAATAAAAGCACGAACGAGAATGAGCTCAGAAAAGAACAAAATACTGGCACTTGGACTTCTCTTTTAAACACAATTCAACTAGCCGTCGAAGCATTGCAATACCAATCAGAAAAGATGGAGATACAACTAACACTTCTGAACACACTGGCAGTTTTTACTGCAGGTATTGACGAAAAACTGGGAAACCTGAACGGCTTGATAACAAGAGCACAAACAAACACCTATCTTAGTTGTAATTGCAACCAGGTTGTCGACAAATTATCTACACTGCCCTCAATGCTAACTAGCCTCATAAGCGATATCAAATACTTAACAGCAGAAAACGCAATAAAAGATCTGGGCTCCGCCGAAAGCGTAGAGGGAACAACATACAGTAAAAAACTCGGCAACGTGTTAAAAGACAATCCTGAGGCTCAAACTGAGGAGACGGCATGGTCTGGAGATGGAAAACTCCAAAAACTCAACGCTAAACAACGTCGTCAACAAAAAAGGAAAGGGCGTAATCAAAAGTTACAAACAAACTCAATAAAATATTTTTCTATTTTCTCAGGCGCTCAGAATAAACATGAAACCGACGACAGAGATGCAGGGCTAATACATCAGGTACAATTGCCCTCACCCATTTCCGACCAACAGCAAATAGCAAAAAGGTCAAGTATGGAACCTAGAGAAATAAAGGGACAAGGATCGCCATTAAGGGACAAAATAGCACAAAAAGAAGAACAAAAACAAGAAAAGAGAAAGATGTGTCCGTTGTTAAAAACTGACAGAGGCAAGATCAAACAGTGGAAAAATAGTCAAGATCTAAGGGGAGAATTAAGTCTCTCATCCAACGATCCTGCACTTGCAGGTCAAGCATGCGGACAGAGGTGCAACTCAGAGGCAATAAGCTTGCTCGAAAGCAATCAAAAAATCTCCAGTCCAAGCTCCAACATAGGGGCCAGAAGAAAAATTTATGGATCAACAACTAGGCCAAATCCAGAATTACCACCTAGAGAGACAGAAACGACGATTACATTAACTACAATCAGCCCTAGTTGGAAGCCATTGGAAAAAAGGGTACAGGACAGGGGGCAAGAATTAAAGCAAATTCCTCTAAAGCATATAACACCAAAACTAAATACAAAGAACTCCATGGTAGTAGGAGCAAGCAAGCAATTGGAAATACAGCTGGAAAAACCAAACAATGAATCAACGGTTACAATACATCTACAACCAATGTTACAACAAATACCAGAAAGTAGACAGCAGGAAACAGAGGTTTTGGTCTTCTATCCTCAATATACTTCAAAGGGACAACAGGACTTGC
This sequence comes from Calotriton arnoldi, assembly GCA_963921515.1. NCBI lineage: Eukaryota > Metazoa > Chordata > Amphibia > Caudata > Salamandridae > Calotriton > Calotriton arnoldi. The sequence continues at coordinate 28,114 of CAWUFW010006861.1, forward strand.
TAAATCGAGGAAATATCCTCAGATTAACGAAATCTATCCCAAAGCTGGATGGTATAAGCTCAAAGGATCTACTTTCTGTAGAATTCCTACCCGCTGCTAATCCCCAAAGCTCAGAGGCAACAAAGACAACTTGGTCCTCAAGCAAAATTGTAGACTCGATTTTAGCTGAGCTGGAGTTATTTAAAAACTGGGGCATCAATATGGCCCCCTTTCAAAAACCAGCCTACCCTCTCCCATTTCTGAGCATGACAAGCTCAGTTTAAAAAAAACACCAGGCACACTCAAATAGTGTACTTAGAGGTGCACGGGGAAGATCGCCAAAAAGGAGCACCAGCAGCCAACGGGAAAGACCAGATTTATGGACGAGGGCAGTCACTCATCCAAATCAAGGCCCAACAAGGGAAGTATTGTCTCGTACGATCACCATACGCTCCGAGGAGGATTGACGCTACTTACAAGATGGAGTTCACAGCAGGGGAAAGGAACCAACCCTAGGCCTATGCTCATGGAACGTTAATGGTTTAACCACAAAAATAGAAGACCCAGAGTTTCTGCATTACGTCTTCCTCTTTGACATAATAATGCTGCAAGAAACTTGGCTCAAGGACCCACAGTAAATCGAGGGTTACACATGTTTCGCCACACCAGCTACCAGGACCAGCAGATTTAGCCATCACTCAGGAGGATTGGCTACATATGTCTCCTCAACAACAATAGCGTCAGCAACCCTTATGGATTCAATGACAAGTGCAACATTAGCAGTCAAAATCAGCATTGTCCTTGATGGAAAAGAAATGGAGCTCTGCATAATCAATTCGTATGTACATCCAAAAAGCAAAGCGAAAGACTCGACCAAAATTACCAACCAATTGGCCGAGTACGCTATTGAGATGGAAAATCCATTATTCATCCTGACAGGGGACTTGAATCATGATCTCATTGGCTCGGCAGAAGGGGAGGAGGTACTGGCTTTAACTAGAATTTATAACATACCTTCACAAAGTGTCCCACTAGACAGGATAAAAAAATGCCGCAATAGTCGCTTTCTCGATGACTTAGAACATCATAACCTCCGTGCACTGAACGGTAGATTTCCGGCAGACTCTCCTCCAGTTAATTCTTTTTATTCCACAACAACAAGCTCCATACTGGATTACACCTTCGCAAGCCTTGCGCTGTTCCCATACATTCTTGGGTTCAGAATGGGCGATATGGGTGACAGCGATCATCGCCCCAGGAATTTCATATAACAGCAACTATGCCGAGCTTAATCAGGCCAGATACATCTATGGGGCCGATCCATTCCTTGAACCAAAAAGGATCAAATGCACGATAGCTAATACTAACCTCCAGGCCGAAGCTGCAATACAACTTTTCAATATGCAAGCATCGACCACAGAAGGCCATATCACTTATTGGGGTCATTTTATCGCCATACTGCTAAAAAAGCTTGCAGTTACTCCCCCCTCAAAAGACAACTTTCGGAAAGAGGGCAGCAATAACAATTTAAAGAAAGAGCAGAGAGTACAGTTAAAAAAACATAAAAGATCAATAAATTCGACTCTGCGTAAGCTGAGAAGATCCCCTGAGAACACTAGCGCACGAGTATCTCTGAAACATCAAAGGGCAGAGCTCAAACGATTAAAATGGAATATCAAGAGAGATGGCGAGAACGAAGTTTGGGCTAAACTCTTATACGATATAAATAGTAACAACAGTGCCCGCTTTTGGAAAACATGTAATGGGATCATGCGTCCACAACACAAAGGTATAGGGTCTTACATCTCTGAGGCAATTTGGATAAAATATCTCTCCAGTCACTTCAATAACCATACAGAAAATGCAGGAGACCAAATTGTTATCAGTTGGATTCCGGAGAGACAATGGGAAACAAGCGCTTCAGAGAAATGGGAGCAGGTCTATCCAGACACAAAAATCAATCCTTTGGTGGCAGCGAGGTGCCAGCAGTTAGACTCAATTAAAAAACAGATAGCTAAAGGCAGGAAAGAAGGTGCCCCGGGACCAAATGGCATTCCACCTGCCCTCTATAAAGCAAAGAGCAAAGAGTGGGCGGACATCCTGCAACCTTTATTCATGGAAATCAGGCTGTTAAATAGAATTCCAGAATCCTGGAGGGGCTCTACAATAGTCCCAATTTACAAAAAGGGGATAAGGCTGATCCAAACAACTACCGCCTAGTAGCTCTTATTGACAACGAAGCTAAATATTTTGCAGGCACCATATTAGAGGAGCTTACATTTTGGGCTGAGTCAAACCAGGTAATACCGCTTAACCAGACCGGCTTCCGTAAAACGACTGGAACGTCAACAAATATTCTCGCAATCTCATTAGTAATTGATGCAGCAAAATCATCCAAGATTCCTCTACATTTGTGTTACATTGACTTCAGCGCTGCTTTTGACAACATAGAGAGAGGCAGATTGTGGGGGAAATTGGCGCGATGGGGCATACCACGGGCTACTTTAAACATGCTGATGCTCTTACACACGGATACCTGGGCGCAGGTGAAACTAGGTGGCGGTACTCACCTGTCCTCAAAAGTGCCCACTACAAAAGGATTGAAACAGGGATGTGTGCTGGCGCCAACCCTGTTCAATCTTTTTATGGCGGACCTTCCAAAAGTGCTTGATGCCTGCAACTCCCACTCACCAAGGGTAGATGGGAAAATCTTGACCAACCTCATGTATGCAGATGACGTAGTGCTGCTCAGTCACACTTACATCGGCCTTCAACGACTACTGACTGAAATGCAGAAATACGCCACAGAAAATAATCTAAAAATAAATCTTAGCAAGACAAGGACAATGTCGATAAACAACAAAAAGAACCCACAGAAGATCTAGTTCCTCGGCGGAACAAAAATTGACCCAGCTTGTGAGTACAAATATTTGGGAGTCATATTCGATAAAGAAGGGTCTTTTATGCATCAGAAACAGGAAATAAGAAGGAGAGGCTTATTGATCGCCATGACGATGAAAAACCTGGCAAATCAACTGATGGGCCCGACCCTGACTCCGCTACTGAAGGTGATTCAGGCTAAACTGCTCCCCTCAATCACCTATGGTAGCGAGGCAATGCGGGGAAGAGACGCTAAAGACCTGGATAGTACGCAGATTAAAGCCTACAGAACCATGTTCTCCCTCCCGCTATACACATCACCGGCTCAAATAAGACTGGAGTTTGGCCTACAAAAACAAGTCTTAGCCAGGTATGGGGCATATATCATCTGCTGGCATAAGATAAGATGCGCCACTACAAACACGCTAAACTATCTGCTGTGGCGCGACATAGAACACAGGGATTTCTCTGAGGCGAGAAATCATCTTCGGCTAGCTTTGGAAGTCACTAAACTCTCTGATCTTTGGGATGCACAATATGGTCACCCCAACTTCAAAAAACTAGTTTGGAAAAATGTAAAACTACTCTCGTTATTGGAAGATAAGGCGATTTTCTCAAAAAGATCTCATGCATGGATGACTTTAAACTCCTACAAATCATTAACTCCACAAACATACTTTAATCAGGGCTATCCCAAAGCCATAAAATTGAATTTCCTAAAGTACAGGCTAGGGATTCTTCCATGCACAGGGCACCTACCACCATGGCTGAGGAAAATTGGACAAGAGACTTGTAGGCTGTGTAACTCCAACAATGGCGACATCCTCCACGTAATCTGTTTATGTGAAGAGCTGCATCAAGCACGGCACCAGCTCCTTATAGAACAATTCAAGCAAAAAGGCATTCGCACCAGAAGGCAAGCGGTGCTCGCCTGCTTAAACCCGTCAAACATCCAACTAAATTGCAGATTTGTAAAATTTCTGATGGCGGTCGAACGGAGAATGCCAAAAACAGTGAAAAAGGCTCCACAAAATTCGCCGATCCAAGCTGACCAGCAGATGGGCAAAAGGACTTAGCGGAACCTTATTAAAGAGGTCCCTTTACCACCAGGGGGACAACTTGTGCAATAAGCAGAGTCCATGTGGAAAACATAACAAATGGTCAAGCTGGATGAGAGCAAGTGTAAACTGGGATAAGTAAGTTCCAACAGTCAGTGTATAAATGTTTGTCCTTAATTAGCTTCATTGAACTATTATTTTTTAAACTGTAATGAATTTTTCATGCTTTGACTTTTTACTGGTTTTAAACAAGGATGTCTTAAGAATCTTGAAATATTTTATTGCAATGGTTTTAATTAACTATGCAAAATAAAAATAAACTTGAAACTTGAAACTATTTTGACTGATTGGTTTTGACAGTATGGTAGATGTATGGGTATGACTGAAGTATGATTGACCTTTTGTGTCAGTTATGTTGTGGAATTGGATATGTCTTTGATGCTTTTTTAATGTCCTTGTCCTGATTCACTGTTGATGGGGTGTTTCTCTGTGTTGCATTTATGTCTATTTGGTTTCATTCTAAAAAAGATTAGGTTTGTCATCGTAAACTGATTTGTTCTACGATATGGTTTAAAATAGCTGAAAAAGTATATATTTTTTTACCTTTAATAAAATAAACCTCAATAAATTACTTTTGATACTCTGTTTATTTTGTGTCATTGTGGGTTCTGCTTCAAATCTTTTGTGATTTTCATTCTGAGACGCATCACGCTCATTTTGTATCATAGGCAGCTGACATTTATTCCCTTCTTGTGTAGGGTGTTATAGACTGTCCGATGTACAACACACATATAACAAGCATTGGAAATGCAATAGGTCTCGCATTCGTTTGATTTCGAGCTTTTGGCATTGTAAATGGCATTGTCTTTTTCCCATGTGTTATATATGTATGTAAGTAGTGTGTAGTGGAATTGATCCAGCGGGTTACTAGCAACGAGCATTCATACACCAAATACTCACTTGGGCCCATACATTCATACTACGCTAGCAATCTCTGCTGGTGGGTCAGTTGTACTCTTTATCAAATCCCTGCTACCAATTACTTTTCTGATTGAAGAGTAATGACTTACCAATGGACCCCTTATTAATTGGGAAGTTTAAAATGAGTGACATTCCTTGTAAATCGTAATCCTGAAATAATCACTGAGTCAGGAAGTTTTAAAATGTTTATCTAAAATTTTACAGAGTAAATTACAAGCAACACGATACTTAATCGTATATCAAGGAAGAAGCATAATAATCAATTATTAATAAATGACAGTCCCTCAGGAAAGAGAAGATAGAGACAGCAGCGCAACTAAGGTTTGCATTTATATTTACCTAAAAGTGCGAGAACCAAACCCCTTGGCCAAGGAGTTGGAAAGATAGGTCTCAGGAAGGATGAAGAGCAATGTCCTCCGGACCAACTTCAGGACGGGACAGGTGACCTCTCTATCGACGACGCCTGCATCGTTCCCCTCTCTGGTACTTCGCTTCTCCTCGATTTCTCCCGTGCTCTTCTTTCTAAGGTACTCCACCGCCCCCATCTCAGGACCTCTCTGGACAGCGGTTCAGTCTGCAATCGATCAGCTTGTATGTCTGGAGCTTAAGCCTAAGCCTCCTCTGCATCTCCTCTGCATCCCTTCTGTTTCTCTACTGCTTCTCCTCCTTTCTCCTCTGCTCTGCTTCTAATTAACTAATTCTATATCTATTATACCCTTCTACGCCCATGTACCTCCCCTAAATGTTGCAGAATTATGGGCTTACTACTTTTGATTGGACGGGGACAGGGGTTGATCCTCACACCATATTGATTTAATTCAATTTCTTTAAGCCCATTGTTTTAAAATACCGCCCATCACAATTAATACATTTGCTTTATTTCCCACCCGTCTCACGACAAAGTTTATTACAATGTTTATATAAATTGTTTCTTTCGGTAGGGACATCGTGGGTACAATAGTGTTGGCCATCAGGTCATGGCCTTGGACGACGTCCAGGTTGACTTCATCCTCTCCTCTGGGCAGCCTCGCAGGGCGCATGCGCAGAACCATTGTCTCTCGAGTTTTCAGTTCAACCAACCCCAGGCCCATTTACAAACTAATAAAAGTCAAAGAAGAAAATATTAAAATCACAAATAAATTGTTTCACTGTATACCCACTCTTTCTACTCTATTCCCATTTAATTATAAATTCTATCCTGCATTAATAGCGTTAGGATACCACAGTTTAATTGCAACATATGAGCAAGCTGTAGCACGTGAAAACATTAAGCAGCCATTTTAATACACACTGCGCAGAAGCAAAGATTTCCCTCCAAGCAAAGAAAGACGTCACACCACGTGATATTGTTGACACATGCGCAATAGGTTTCCCGCGTTTTAGCGGCCATTTTAGATTAGACAAGCGTTATTTGTTAGTTCAAATACATAGGCAAGCTTCCTTCTACTTGTATTCGTGTGTGCATTTGTTAATACGAACATTACAAAGATTAATAAATTAATACTGTGAGAAGATTGCTTCCGAGCAAGTCTCATTTGTGAGTTCTTGCTCCATCAATCCCCTCTCTGATGGCGTTTCTGAGCCATCAAAATACTACCCACAACCAGATGCCAACTTTTAGCATAAAATTGTCTCGGCTTCATTTTTACACTTTCTTTTTTTCACGTCTCCTTTCAGTTTCTTGTATAATTCACTTCTCAAATCTTCTAGTTCAATTTCGTCAAACTTTCTCTTCTTTCCTTTTCCTGTCACATTATACAATTCATTCTTTCTACAACATTTGCACCATATTATTATTGACAGTACTATTATTGCTATCCCGGCTAAGGGTACTAATATTTGACCTATAAGTCCTTTCCCTACATTAGCAAACCAGGTACCAATTGACGTAATACTATTGGTCAATCTTTCCCATACACTATCAACTTCCAGTGGTTTTAGTTCCTTCTCAAGTTTAGTTATATTCTGTATATATGTTCCAATTTCTGCACTTTTATCAGGTATGTAAGTGCAACAGTGTTTCGTCTTCAATAATTTACAGACTCCACCCTCTTTTGCTAGTATTATATCAAGAGCAAGTCGATTTTGCATAACCATAGATCTAATCGCAACCATCTCCGCATTAATCATTAGAAATCCTCCAGCAGTGTCAGTTGATAAACGATCAACCACTGTAGATAATTTACATATTTTCCTTGAGTTCAGAATTATCCCCACTGAAGGTATCAATGCACTGAATATATCATCTACAATTTCAGAAAAACTAGCTCTTTTACTCCGTGTTAATTCACTATTATTTTCATTGCTCCCAGTGTTTCTTTTTACGTGGTATATTTTTGGAAATACTATTCCAAAATAACAACTTCCATACCACCGTGCAGGAAGCCTAAAGTAAGCCTTATTCCCACACACATAATAGATTCCAGGAAAAACTGAATCCGTTCCTCCTTTTAGTCCCCAACCTCCAAGAATTAAGAAATGATGTTCACATTCACTGGTACCGATGAAAACATTGTTATAATCAGTCTTTAATCTATGTAGACAAATTTTCCCTGTCTTTACAAAATCCAGAGCCATAGCAGCTTGAGCCTTGCCAGGTGTGTAACTACCCTCTTTCTCAGCCCAAGGTGGCAGATGAGCCTTATGCTCAGAAGCTTTTCTTTGAAAATCTTGTCTTCTATTTTCTACTACATTCAAAAATATCTTTTCTTCTTCATGTAACGAACATGTTAGATTGCTTCTATGTGCATGTTTTATATCTATCGTTTTCATTGTTAGGAAAAATTCTCCCATAAACTGTGCATCTTTACTACTAAGCACTGGATTCATATTCTTTCGAATAGGAACCTCAGAAAATATCACATCTATATTTGAATAATAATACTGAAGTCGCCCTGTTCTATAAAATAAACTAGCCAATACACTACATGATATGCCATAAGTTAATGGCAAGTGATGATATGTTAACCCTGCTGCTACTGATTCAGGTAATTTCATACCGACATAACAATTACTAACTTCCATGGTATCTAGATATTGAAACAATAATTTTGTGAAAACATTCAAACTAGTGTCGTTATCTGTTACTTCATGATGATTTTCTGGTTCATCTTCTGCCTTTAGTTCTACTCTATTACCTTTCAAGTTATCTGTCCTTTCCTTCGTTTCGTTGTTAATCTTTTTATCCATTAACATAAGGTAAGGAATTGCTACGATCACAACTAACCATACTATAAGCACCACTACCAGATTACATATGCATATAGCACAGCATCTTTTACAACATTTCTGTTTTGGTCTCCCAGAAACTCTATCGTCATGCATTGTTGACAAGGAAGATATCTCTTCTTATCGTAATTTCAAGTCTCTTTACGTTATCAAGGTGGTTTTATTTCTTTCTCATAAGTCAGTTCCGCACTTGTTCCTTTGTCACCACTTTCACTTGACTCTGAGCTCTCGTAGTCTTCAAGGATGATATAAGTCCAATCGGGACCTTTAAATTTGTTGTTCACAAGTTTCAGTATTTGCTTTTTCGTTTTTCGATTCCACTGGTTTGTCCCGTTAGGCTTGTCACTTCATTTACTTGTTCTGGATCTTCACTTCTGGTTGTTATGTGGTATTTTACTCTTTTAATAACACTAGGCCAACGATCACCTTTTCTGACCTTCTTTGTTTGCACTGTCTCTTTGCTTTTTATTTCTTCTTCAGAAATTCTATTATTTTCAAGTTGTGGCACAATTTGGTTCTCTTCAATTTCAGTTTCTTCTATGTGTTCCTTTTCAGGTCTTATTGCTTTCTCTTCAGCTGCTCCACTGTGAGTTTCCAGTAACTGACCTTGTTCAGGATTTACGTCTTCATGCTTGTGATTCTCGTGATCTTTTTCTTGAATGTATTTTCCTAGACCTAACTGGTTCTGATCAGGGCTTATTGCACTTTGTACTTCTGCAGCCTGACCGCGTTCTTCTAGACCTGTCTGTCCCTGCTCAAATTTTATTGGTTCGTTGTTGATTTGAGCCCAATTTCCTCTCCTTATCTGATCCTGCTCAGGTTCTCTTATTGTTTCTTCTTCCTCTTCCTGAGCTGCTTCTTCTTCACCTATCTGATCTTCAATTTCTTCTAAATTTGTTTGACTTCTTGTTCTGTTATAGAATTCAGATATTTCCACCACCGGTATCCAGTCCTGACTTGTGCTCGGTTGTTCTTCTTCAGCTTCCCTCGAATCTCGGACCTGAGATTCTTCAGCTGGGCAACCTTCAGCTTCCTCAGTTATCGATGCTGTCTGAGGATTTTCTTCTTCAGGGTCTGGTACCCTTTTGGTGTCGCTTACATGAATCCAATTAGGAAATCCTGTACATTTCACTGCTGTGTTCGTAACTAGTATGACCTGACAAGGTTCGCCCCACCTGGGTGATAGACACGTTTCTCTGGTGTGATGCTTCACAACCACCCAGTCACCGGGATTCAGATCATGCTCTTGTTCTGGCTGCCTGGAAACTGCGTCTTCCCCAACCTGGTGAGAGACAGAACGCACTAGGTCAGCCAATCCTTTGCAATAATCCAGAACCATATCATCAGTTATATTCAGCAGTTTATTTGTAGGAACATGTGCTTGTCTCATTGCTCTTCCCATGATTATTTCGTGTGGACTCAATCCAGTATTTCTATCAGGAATGCTTCTGAGTCCCATCAAAACAAGTGGCAATGCATCCGGCCAATCTAACGATGTTGATGCACACATTTTTGCCAGTCTGGATTTTATTGTGCCATTCATTTGTTCAACCACTCCAGAAGCCTCTGGACGATATGCACAGTGCAATTTTTGCTCAATTTGGAATGCTTCACAGATTATTCTAATCACATGATTATTGAAGTGCCCTCCTCTATCTGATTCCAAAGTTACTGGGAAACCAATACTAGGAATGAGTTCTCGTAGCAACAACTTTGCGACCGTAATACTGTCATTCCCCCTGGTAGGGTAAGCCTCCACCCACTTTGAAAACAGACACACTATGACAAGTACATATTTTAGTCCACTTCATGGTGGTAACTGAATGAAATCTAGCTGTAATCTCACAAATGGACCCTCTGCTTTTCCGATTTTTCCAAACCCAATTATTGTTTTTCTTCCTGGATTATGCATTTGGCAAGTTAGACATCTCTGGCAAAGACTCTCTGCTACAGCCCTGAACCTTGGATTGTACCAATTTTGTCTGAAGAGCCTAATCATTGCATCTCTCCCTACATGTGTATCTCCATGATACATTCTGGCCATTTGTGAAATCAAACAGTCGGGCATGACTGGTCTGCCATCGGCATAAATCCATACATCGTCGTCTGACCTTTGAGAACATCCCATTTTAATCCATGCATTTCTTTCACTCTCATCAGCATCATCTTGTAGAATTTTCACATCATTCCATGTTTCAGGAGGTGCATACAGCATAAGTTGGCAGCTGATTCCCATTCTTTCAACCCTTTTATTAACTGACAACCTGTTTTTGGCACAGTGTTGAGCCACCAAATCGGCATATCTGTTGCCGACTACCACCCAGTCATCTCCTGACTGGTGTGCGGCACATTTCACCACAGCCAATTCTTTTGGTGATTGTATTGCTTCCAATAGTTCTTTTACGAACTGTCCATTTTTAATGGGGGATCCTGAAGAAGTCATGAAATCCCTCTGCATCCATAATTGGCCAAAATCATGCACAACCCCGTAACCATATTGGCTATCTGTAAATATAGTTACTTTCTGGTTCTTCCCAATTTTGCAGGCTTTTATCAAAGAAATTAATTCAGCTACTTGTGCAGATTTTACTCCTGGTAAATGGGATGCTTCCACTATTGCAGTTAATTCACATACTGCATATGCTGCTGTTAGTTTACCATCTTCATGCCTTTGGCACGAACCATCAACAAACAGCTCCCTGTCTGGTTCTCTGAGGGGTAGTTCTTGGATATCAGGACGTGGTTTTGTGCACAACTCTGTAACTTGTAAACAATCATGTTCCTCTTCATCATCTTTAACTTCCTCATGATATGGGTCTGGTAGTAAGGTAGCAGGATTTACTATTATGCACCTTACAATAGTCACATTTTCCGCACCTAGTATTATTCTTTCATATTTAGTCAGCCGACTAGGAGTAAGATGCTGAGTTCGGGTTCTTGTCAACAGAATCACAACTGAATGTGGAACAAACACTTTGACAGGATGTCCCATTACAATTGATTCACTTTGTTCAATGCTCAAACATGTAGCCGCTACTGCTTTTAAGCAGCCTGGCAATGCGGCTGCCACTGGGTCCAATGTAGCAGAAAAATATGCTATAGGACGTCTGTCCAAACCATGTCTCTGGGTTAGGACTGAAAGTGCACAATTTTCTCTTTCATGACAGAATAATGCGAATTTTCTTTTATAATCAGGCATGCCTAGGGCAGGTGCTGCACACAAAGAATTTCTCAATTTTACAAAAGCTCCTACGCTCTCGTCATCCCACTCAACTGGGTCCTTTGCCTTCTTTTTCGTCATTTGAATTAATGGCTTTGCTAGCAGAGAAAACCCTAGTATCCATTGATGACAATAACCCACTATTCCAAGGAACATTCTCACTTCTCGTTGGGAGACAGGCATTTGCATTTTCTTGATTAAATTTACTCTTTCAGAGGTTATCCTTCTTTTTCCCCTCTCAATTTGGTGTCCTAGATACTTAACTGCTGTTGTACAAAACTGCAACTTTTCAGGTGAAACTTTATGTCCTTCTTCATCTAAATGATTTAATAATGCAATGGAGTCAACAACACAGTCCTCTCTGGTGTTAGATGCCACCAGTAAATCATCTATATATTGTACTAAGACTGAGCTTCCTGGCATCTCTAGTCTCTCTAGGCACTTTTTCAATATCTGATTAAAGATGGAAGGACTTTCTGTGTACCCCTGAGGAACACGATTCCATACATAGACTTTGTTCTCAAATTTAAATGAAAAAAGATACTGACTATCTGGGTGCAATGGTATTGAAAAGAATGCTTGACATAAATCAATCACGGTAAACCATCCTGCACTCCATGGAATTTGGTATAGAATTACTGCAGGATTTGGCACTATAGGACAACAAGTTTCCACAATTTTATTTATTTTTCGCAGATCTTGAACAATCCTATACTTTCCACTAGGTTTCTTTAAACCCATTATTGGTGAGTTACAAGGGCTACTCATTACTTCTTTTAGTATGCCTCTTTTCTTCAATGACTCCTGCCTTTACTTCTGCACTCATTTTGTACTGTCTGGTATCTGGGAAAATTGCACCTTCCTTTACAGTAATTTTAACTGGGTCTATTTTGGCCATAAGTTCTACTTCTTTTCCCGTGAAATCCCATACTATGGAATTTACTGTCGTTTTTAATTCTTCTGGCAATTTGTCTTTTGTTATCAAAGAGAACATCTCATCTACTTCTGTACCTTGCTTTGCAATCATAAATTTATATACATGGTCTTCATCCGGGGTCTGAACTGCCACACCATCCGGCGTGCAGAAAATTGTGCAGTTCATTTTACACAACAAATCTCGACCCAATAAATTTACTGGACTGGAATCACACACTACAAATTGATGCATTTCTCTAAAATTTCCAATTTTTACTTCCATTGGTTCGGTAAGAGGTGTTCTAATCTTTCGATTAGCTACACCCACACCTTGGATAGCTTCTCCAGAGAGAGGAAGGTCTGGGATGTCTGCTGTTCTCACAGTAGACCTGGTAGCGCCAGTGTCCAAAAGGAAAGTAATATCATTACCTTTCACACTCCCTTCAACATATGGACCTGACTGATCTACCGGTAAGGATGCACCAAGTACGCACTCCTTCTCCCCCTCTCCTAGGCACCGTCATTGACTATCTGGACAAAAGTCGTCCTGTAAAAGAAATTGTGATGTTACATACTCATTCTTACCACTTCCTCCTTGATATCCGACGTCTGTACCGTGCTTTGCTCTGCTTACATTACCCTGTATAGGTGCAGGTGGCAACTGACTCTGAGGATTTACACCCTGCTGTGAGTCATTCTGCGTCTGTGGATTTAAATTTTGATTTGGGCCATTATTATTCCGCATCTTTTTACATTCATCCTTCCAATGCCCCAATTTTCCGCACCCATGACAAGGAAACTTGTTTTTAGCCTCTTCTCTACTCATTCGTCCTCTCATTTTTCCTCCATTCCCAGTGTCATCATTCGTTCCAGAATCTTTTCCCTGATTATCACTTAGATTATCCAAATTAATTCCCTGTCGCTCAGCCATTTTTACCTGAGCCCACATCACTTTCTCTTGCAGTTTCTTGTGGTGCCTATCCTCAATGTCATCTCCACAATATTTCGCATATTTCAAAATCTCATCAATCGGTTTCCCTTGCCAGCACAACATGTGCTGCTTAATCATCTGACAAAATCTCTGGTTTTAATCCATAAACAAATCGGTAAACAAATTGACTCATGTTTTTATCTCCAATATCCTCAAATCCACTATACTGTTTGAATACCTGCAATAAACGTTCATAATAGGCATGTATCGATTCGCTGGCTTCTTGGGTAGTTCTGTCTATTTTCACCCAATCTGTTTCTTTTGGTGGTATTTTCCCTTTCAGGTAAGTTATTACCTGCTGATACTTTTTCATTACATCACTTGACGGGGCACCTGTCTTTGGATCTCTAGGATACTCTTCACTTGGCCAATCAACTGTGATTTTACAATCTGTCCATAAATCGGCAGGTACCACTATGTCGAACAGTCCATCTAAGTCCTTCAACAATACCTTTGACACTTTCACAAACCTCTCAACTTGCTTGTACCATTCAATTGGTTTTTCTCTCAACTTTGGAAAATCATTCGTAAATGACAAAATATCCTGTCTGCTCCATGGGACATGTACATATCCTCCTCCTGGAACTTCTCGCGTCGGGTTCATTTGATCTGCTTTCCCTGTTTCCTTCATTAAATATTCAGAAGTGGTTCTACTATATCGTGCCTCTTCCTTTTTCTTTGTCCATCTGATTTTCCATTTATCTAGGTCTCCCCATTTCTGTAAAACTGTCATTAATTCCTTTACTTGTAATTTTCGACCAGAGGCATTCATGTTTTCTAAATCTTTGTCAGAAAAATCTGCTCTATAGGGTTTCTGTAACACCTTTGACTTTCCTATTTCAATTCCCATCTGTAAAGCCAAATCTGATAATTTTTCATGAAATATTTTTACATTTCTAGTGATGCTTCTGCATACAAATAATAGCTCTTCTTCATCGTAAGTATTTAGACGATCTACTCCTACATTTCCTGCTATCATTTCTTCTAACTTAACCTTTAATTTGTAAATGTCCATGATCTTTGGAGGTGAACTCTGTTTGTCTGATCCTTGTGCCCACCTTTCTAAGTCTTCTGGTGTAACTACTGTGGCACTTTTGGTTCCTGATGAGGTTACTATGTTTACATCTTTGGAACAACCAGGTGTTATTCTTCTAGGAGTACTATTTATAGATCCTCGAATAGGCAAATCCATTAAGGATACCATAGATTCACAATCACTAAATTGATCATCAATTATTACAGGATCTGGTTTTGGGATTTCTACAGATGTGGGCATTGCTAAGTGTTTCGGATAACTTATTTTGTCACCATATAAGGGAACCACTGGACCAATTGTTACAGGTATGGTCAGAGAATCAGGATGGACACTCAATTGTGTTACTTTCTGTATTAATTCTGTTCTGTTTTTATCTATTGCTTCCTTTTCCTTATCATGAAGTACCCTACTAACTGGGGGATTATGCAATACTTGCGGTACCAAGGGTGTCTTTAACAGTGGTGCACTTGGGGTGCATCCACTTGTCCCTTCCTGATATGGTGGCGGGTTCTTTAATATTTCTTCTATAAATTCATCTTCAGAATCTCCAAATCTAGTCAAGTGTTTTGTCTTTTCTGTGCATTTATTCCCTGACGATTCTTCTGCCATTAATATTGGATATAAACCCTCTGTAAGCATCGCTCTTCTCCACTGTTTCATCTGACCGTCCCTTGATTCATTTTGGTATCTAGGAAAAAATCCCCTATAACCCCTATTACTCCTGGATCGGTCGCGTTCGAATGCCTCGGTTTCCCACTCTTCTAAGGCTTCGTATTGAGTTAATCTTGGTCTTGGTTCTAAGTCATTCATCCTCAATCTCAAATTTTGAAGAATTCTCCCATTGAAAGTACCATTCTCGGGAAATGCTAATATTCCATCATTTTTGGTATATTCTATGCAATTTTCTAACCATACGCAAGTATGATAACCTCTCTCCATCATCATGAATGAAGCAGGCGTTTTAGCTGGTGGAATGATAATTCCTTCTCTAGTTTTGATTGTTTTATCCTTTTTAAAATAATTCTTAATCTTTTGTAGGAATGACATTTTCCTCTTTTCTCCGTACATTTTTGGCAAATCTCGGTGTATAACGTTATATTCTGCACAGCCTAGGAATCTCCTATCCGGACAAATTCCTATTAAAGTTGGATTACGTTTTAACATACAATTCTCCACTATCCACTAGGATTTCAATTTCTATGCTGACAACCAATTAAATTCCAGCTAACATTTGTCTCTGAACAAATCCTACCGCGGCCTTTCAGTGATGTCTTTTCTGACGACCCCTCCTTTACAATCTGCGTTTCTCGGTCCCTCGCTGTTTCGACCAATCCCAGCGCGACACCTGTGACGTCAATACTACTCCTGACTACTAACCCCTCCTTTACAAGAGTCGTTCTACGCCCGCGGTTTCAACCAATCCCAGCGCGGCGTTTTGTGACGTCAGCTTCCTCTCCGGTAGCTGACCCTCCCTTTACAAAATCGTACCCAAAACTTTATTTTCTTTATGCTTCTTATTAAAATTCAGTAACAACATAAAACATTCGCTATCGTGCCAGTTTCTCTAAATTTGGAAAAGATAGTTTCGTTCACACTTAGTAAAACCTTTCCGTTTACTAAACATATACTACGAGTAAAAACCCTTCCGTTTACTCCTCACTCAAGCTTCAGATATACCTGCTACTTCTTCAATGTTACCCTTTCTAGGTGATATAACATCAAATTTTTACCAGCATATTCCTTTTGCTATTACTCACACGCATAGAGTCCCTAACAAGTACTGATAGCCCTACTTAACTTTTCAGTACTATTTCTGCCTGACAGATAACCTCACTGCAGTATGGCTTCCACTTACCATCCGCTATTCTTTCCCCCCGGGGATTTTCTAGACAACATAAAACAAACTTAAACCATACAGATGTTAGTTCATAAAAATACAATTCTCATTACCCAATTAATAAAGTATAACCAAAACCATCCTCTGCTAGCCAGAAAACTGATCCAGCGGGTTACTAGCAACGAGCATTCATACACCAAATACTCACTTGGGCCCATACATTCATACTACGCTAGCAATCTCTGCTAGTGGGTCAGTTGTACTCTTTATCAAATCCCTGCTACCAATTACTTTTCTGATTGAAGAGTAATGACTTACCAATGGACCCCTTATTAATTGGGAAGTTTAAAATGAGTGACATTCCTTGCAAATCGTAATCCTGAAATAATCACTGAGTCAGGAAATTTTAAAATGTTTATCTAAAATTTTGCAGAGTAAATTACAAGCAACACGATACTTAATCGTATATCAAGGAAGAAGCATAATAATCAATTATTAATAAATGACAGTCCCTCAGGAAAGAGAAGATAGAGACAGCAGCGCAACGAAGGTTTGCATTTATATTTACCTAAAAGTGCGAGAACCAAACCCCTTGGCCAAGGAGTTGGAAAGATAGGTCTCAGGAAGGATGAAGAGCAATGTCCTCCGGACCAAGTTCAGGACGGGACAGGTGACCTCTCTATCGACGACGCCTGCATCGTTCCCCTCTCTAGTACTTCGCTTCTCCTCGATTTCTCCCGTGCTCTTCTTTCTAAGGTACTCCACCGCCCCCACCTCAGGACCTCTCTGGACAGCGGTTCAGTCTGCAATCGATCAGCTTGTATGTCTGGAGCTTAAGCCTAAGCCTCCTCTGCATCTCCTCTGCATCCCTTCTGTTTCTCTTCTGCTTCTCCTCCTTTCTCCTCTGCTCTGCTTCTAATTAACTAATTCTATATCTATTATACCCTTCTACGCCCATGTACCTCCCCTAAATGTTGCAGAATTATGGGCTTACTACTTTTGATTGGACGGGGACAGGGGGTTGATCCTCACACCATATTGATTTAATTCAATTTCTTTAAGCCCATAGTTTTAAAATACCACCCATCACAATTAATACATTTGCTTTATTTCCCACCCGTCTCACGACAAAGTTTATTACAATGTTTATATAAATTGTTTCTTTCGGTAGGGACATCGTGGGTACAATAATGTTGGCCATCAGGTCATGGCCTTGGACGACGTCCAGGTTGACTTCATCCTCTCCTCTGGGCAGCCTCGCAGGGCGCATGCGCAGAACTATTGTCTCTCGAGTTTTCAGTTCAACCAACCCCGGGCCCATTTACAAACTAATAAAAGTCAAAGAAGAAAATATTAAAATCACAAATAAATTGTTTCACTGTATACCCACTCTTTCTACTCTATTCCCATTTAATTATAAATTCTATCCCGCATTAATAGCGTTAGGATACCACAGTTTAATTGCAACATATGAGCAAGCTGTAGCACGTGAAAACATTAAGCAGCCATTTTAATACACACTGCGCAGAAGCAAGGATTTCCTCCAAGCAAAGAAAGACGTCACACCACGTGATATTGTTGACACATGCGCAATAGGTTTCCCGCGTTTTAGCGGCCATTTTAGATTAGACAAGCGTTATTTGTTAGTTCAAACACATAGGCAAGCTTCCTTCTACTTGTATTCGTGTGTGCATTTGTTAGTACGAACATTACAAAGAATAATAAATTAATACTGTGAGAAGATTGCTTCCGAGCAAGTCTCATTTGTGAGTTCTTGCTCCATCAGAATTATGTGGATTGGATTGGAATTGATGGTTGTGGAGCAGTATGAAGCATATAAATCATTAAATTCAGTCAAAGAACAACAGTAGTGCTCTACGTTTATTAAATATTAGGGACATACTGTAAGAAAGTGGCTCTGTATATACTGAACCAAAGTAAGGTTCAGTGTGCACAGTCCCCAGAGGTTTGGCAGAGGCTAAAGTTAGATATAACCTTACTCTCTAAAGTGGTAGCTTGGTTGAGCAGTAAGGCAGTATCAGAGGACAGTGTAAAGCCTTTGTTGTACACACTCAGTCAGCAAATGGTCTCACACACACAAGAACTGAACTCTAGGCCAATTGTTTTGTATATAAAAATATATTGTTTTATTTTTAGAACCACAGGTAGGTATAAAAATACTTTCTCAGAATGAGATGCTTTAGATATATACTTTCAGTACACAATAGACTGTTGAATGCAATAGCTACAGTTGTTGCAATAGGCAACACAATTTAAACACAATTTTATCATTGAGCTCAAAGGAGAATTTTAAGTAAATGCAATATCAATTACTTTACGTATGATTTTCTTACTCAGGGCTGGATCCTGGATTCAGCCCTGGCGCATTTCCTGTAAACAGTTGAAAGAAATTGTTTTAGTTACACAGGCAGGCGATTTTAAGGAATATTTGTTTGTTTCAAAAATCGACACTTAGAAGAATTTCTGGAGAAAACCAGGCAATGTTATCCTATGGAGGAAAATCAAGTTATCGGTAAGTACAGTTGTAATTACTTTTCAGGGTCAGTGCTGGGCACCAAGATCCAGCACTGGGATCTCTCCTGATAACAGGTGAGTAATTTTGTTTTTGTTGATCAGGTGATTTTTACGGAATATTTGTATGTTTCAAAAATCGACACTTAGAAGAATTTCTGGCAAAAACCAGGCAATGTTACCCTATGGAGAAAATGTAGGTTATCGGTTTTCAGGTAAGTACTCGACTGGCAGAGTTAAGGTTCTGGGCATAGACTCAGGGGTCTCCCAGGGTCAGGTAGGTACAGTTGGTACACCCTCAGCGGCAAAGGGGCGGCCGGGTGCAGAGTGAGTTAGGCCCAATGTTAGCCTAAGGCGGGCAGGGGGCCCTTGGTTGGTGGCTGCTGGCAGGCAGGCCACTCGGCTGTGGGAGCAAAGTTCCTGGTCACTTACTCAGGGCAAGTGGGGAAGTCGAACAGGGTAGTTGGTGCACCCTCAGCGGCACTGGGGCGGCCGGGTGCAGTGGGCTTTTGGGCCGTCGGGCGCCCAATGGTTTTCAATGGGAAAGCTGTGTGACGAACAAAGGCTGCAAGCTCGGGGACGGTGATTCTTCAGGTGCGACCACCACTTCGAGAGGTAAGTTGGGAAGCTGTAGGAAGGGTAGGCACCCAGGAGTTGGGCACAGGAGGCCGTGGGGCGCCGGGTGCAGGGGTGTCTTTAGGCGTCGGAAATCTTACCCTCGGCTGGTCACGGTTGGAGGGGTCCCTGGTTCTGAGGCTGCAGGCGTCGTCAGGAGCGTCGAGGAGGGTCCTTGGGTGCTGGATTCTGGGTCACAGTTGCCGGGGGGACGTCCTCGTGGTCTTTGTCCACTCAGGCACAGGCCGGGCTCGGCGGGTGCAGAGTGTGCAGGAGTCGCGGTTCCTGGCTGGCACCAGGGGTTTGTTACTTGCTTTTGAGCAGTACCACTGCTCGTGGGAGTCCCAGTCTTTTTAGAATTACAAGGCAGTCAGGTCCTCCGGGGTTTTCGAGGTTTCTGACCACTGGAGACGCCGGGTTTCAGCAGGAGCAGGTTCGAGGGTCGACAGGCCTGTAGGGCTGGGGCCAAGTCAGTTGGTGTCTCCTCTTGTTAGCAGCTGCACGGCAGGTCTTCTTTCTTCTTGTTCTTCTTGCTTGTTTCTGTTTCGGGATCTAAGGAAGGAAGGTTCAGGGTGCCCCTAAATACTAGATTTAGGGCGTTACAGGTAGGTAAAGGGCAGGGACCAACGGGTCCCTTCCCTGGGGTGGGTACACCCCTATCCTGCCACTCTCCAGTGGGAGGGGGCAGGAGCCTAGTCCTGATTGGGCAGGGCTCCCCATCTTCAAGATGGCGAGAGCCCGGAGATGTGCTTCACCTCGCCTCCCCCACCTGAGGGGTGGGGTTGGCAGAGGCTGGCACACCCCTCTCCTCCCTTGGGGTTTCCTCGCCAGTCTTCCCACCAGAGTGGGGGCTAGAACCGGTGGGGACCAGTTGGTGAGTACAGCAAGTGGTCTGGGGAGGCTCACAAAGGCTGCATGCCTTTGAAGCTTCCCCCTGCCCATCCTGGGGGAGGTGACCTAGCACCTCGCCCAGGACGTGCATTGTTGCAGGCCCGAGAGAGTGGATGGCTCTCTACCCAGGGGTCCAGCAACGTGTCTGCTGGGTGGCAGCCTAGGCAGCCTCTCAGACAGGACGTGGATTGTAGGTTAGGTTCAGGGGGCAACTCTACTCTGTCGTGCATCTGACATTAAATCCCACACTGGCATCAGTGTGGGTTTAATGTGCTGAGAAGTTTGATACCAAACTTCTCAGTCTTCAGTGTAGCCATCATGGTGCTGTGGAGTTCGTAATGACGACCTCCCAGCACCATATACTCTTAATGGCAGCACTGCACTTACAGTGCCCAGGAATGGACCTGGGTACTGTAGGGGAACAGGGCTCATGCACCTGTACCCTCACCACTGGCATAGTGCACCCAGCTAGAGGGGTGACTGAGGTATGCCAGGGCAGTGTGTTTGTGGGCATGGCACACAGGGATGTGTGCCATGTTGACTCTCTGTTTTGTTTTGCACCAAGACACTCAGCTTGCAAAGGCAGTGTGTGTGTGTCAGGGTACAGGGCCTCTAAGGGTGGCACAATAAGTGCTGCAGCCCTTAGAGGCCTTCTCTGGTCACAGTGCCCTGGGTACCTAGGGTACCATTTACCAGGGGCTGACATGTGTCCAGAGATGCCAATTGGGTTTAGGCAATAATGCAGTTTTAGGGAAGGAACACAGGCCCTGGGCACCTGATTGGCAGGAGCTCAGGGCACACTCAGTCAAAGTACATCAGCAATTCAGCAAAAAGTGGGGGCATACCATGCAAGAAAGATGGCACTTTCTCACACAACCCCCCCCCCCAAACGAAAGGTGATGAGACTAACCTTGCCCTATGGAGTCTTCATCGTCTAAGTGGAAGAACCTGGAAAGTCCATCTGCATTCGCATGGGCAGTCCCAGTTCTGTGTTCCACTTCAAAGTCCATTCCCTGTAGGGAGATGGACCACCTCAAAAGTTTTGGATTTTCCCCTTTCATTTGCATTAGCCATCTGAGAGGTCTGTGGTCAGTTTGAACTAGGAAGTGAGTACCAAACAAGTATGGTCTCAGCTTCTTCAGGGACCAAACCACAGCAAAGGCCTCCCTCTCAATGGCACTCCAACGCTGCTCTCTGGGGAGAAGCCTCCTGCTTATAAAAGCAACAGGTTGGTCTTGGCCTTCATCACTGGTCTGGGATAGGACTGCTCCTATCCCTAGCTCAGAGGCATCAGTCTGCACTATTAACTGCTTGGCATAATCTGGAGCTTTTAGAATTGGTGCTGAGCACATTGCTTCTTTCAGGGTGCCAAAAGCCTTTTGACAACTAACTGTCCAGTTAACCTTTTTGGGCATCTTCTTGGAGGTGAGTTCTGTGAGGGGAGTCACAATGGACCCATATCCCTTCACATACCTCCTGTAGTACCCAGTCAAGCCAAGGAATGCCCTGACTTGGGTCTGGGTTGTTGGAGCTGCCCAGTCCAGGATGGCCTGGATCTTGGGTTGTAAGGGCTGTACCTGGCCTCCACCAACAAGGTGGCCCAAGTACACCACAGCGCCCTGCCCTATCTGGCATTTGTATGCCTTGATAGTTAGTCCTGCAGTTTGCAGGGCTTTTAAAACCTTCCCAAGGTGGACCAGGTGATCCTGCCAGGTGGAGTTAAAGACAGCAATATCATCAAGATAAGCTGCACTAAAGGACTCCAACCTAGCAAGGACTTGATTCACCAACCTCTGGAAGGTGGCAGGGGCATTCTTTAAACCAAAGGGCATAACAGTGAACTGATAGTGCCCATCAGGTGTGGAGAATGCTGTTTTCTCTTTTGCTCCTGGTGCCATGCCAATCTGCCAGTACCCTGCAGTTAAGTCAAAGGTACTTAAGAAGTTGGCTGCACCCAATTTGTCTATCAACTCATCTGCTCTTGGAATGGGGTGAGCATCTGTCTTGGTGACAGAGTTGAGCCCTCTATAGTCCACACAGAACCTCATTTCTCTCTTTCCACCCTGTGAATGAGGTTTGGGGACTAGAACCACTGGGCTGGCCCAGGGGCTCTCAGAGGGTTCAATAACCCCTAACTCCAGCATCTTGCTGACTTCAGCTTTGATGCTTTCCTTGACTTGGTCTGATTGTCGATAGATCTTGTTCTTGACAGGTGCACTGTCACCAGTGTCCACATCATGGGTACACCAGTTTGTCAGACCAGGGGTCAGGGAAAAGAGGCTAGCATACTGCTGTAAGACTTGCTTTCAGTCAGCCTGCTGTTGGGCAGAGAGGGTGTTTGAAAAGACAACTCCATCTACTGACCCATCTTTTGGGCTGTATGAGAGGAGATCAGGGAGAGGTTCACTCTCTGCTTCTTGTTCCTCATCAGTCACCATCAGCATGGTGATGTCATTGTAGAGCTTAATGCGGTTCACATGGATAACCCTTTTGGGTGTCCTGCTAGTGCCCAGGTCAACTAAGTAAGTGACCTCACTCTTTTTCTCTAGGATAGGGTAAGGGCCACTCCATCTATCTTGGAGGGCCCTTGGTGCCACTGGCTCCAAAACCCACACCTGTTGCCCAGGTTGGAATTCAACCAGTGCAGCTTTTTGGTCATACCAGTGCTTCTGAAGCTCCTGGCTGGCCTCAAGGTTCTTGGATGCCTTTTCCATGTACTCAGCCATTCTGGACCTTAGGCCAAGCACATAGTCCACAATGTCTTGCTTGGGTTCTTGGAGAGGCCTCTCCCAACCCTCTTTCACAAGACAGAGTGGTCCCCTCACAGGATGACCAAACAGAAGTTCAAAGGGGGAAAACCCTACTCCCTTCTGTAAGCGAAAAGCAGGCATGGCAACAGGACATCCCATCTCCTTTTGAGTTTTTCAGGGAGTCCCATGATCATGCCTTTCAATGTCTTGTTAAATCTCTCAACAAGGCAATTGGTTTGTGGATGATAGGGTGTAGTAAACTTGTACTGCACTCCACATTCCTTCCACATGTGTTTCAGGTAAGCAGACATGAAGTTAGAACCTCTGTCTGAAACCACCTCCTTAGGAAACCCTATCCTGGTGAAGACACCAATGAGGGCCTTGGCTACTGCAGTAGCTGTAGTAGTCCTAAGGGGAATTGCTTCAGGGTACCTAGTAGCATGATCCACTACTACTAGAATGAACTTGTTCCCTGAGGCTGTGGGAGGTTCAAGTGGACCCACAATGTCCACACCTACCCTTTCAAAGGGCACCCCCACCACAGGCAGTGGTATGAGGGGGGCTTTTGGGTGGCCACCGGTCTTGCCACTGGCTTGACAGGTATCACAGGAGCTGACAAACTCCTTCACCTTTTGGTGCATCTGGGGCCAGTAAAAGTGACTAACTAGCCTTTCCCAAGTTTTGGTTTGCCCCAGATGTCCAGCTAGGGGGATGTCATGAGCCAAAGTTTGGAGGAACTCCCTGTACTTCTGTGGCACTACCACCCTCCTGGTGGCTCCAGGAGTGGGGTTTCTTGCCTCAGTGTACAGTAATCCCTCTTCCCAATAGGCTCTGTGGGTACCACTGACATCTCCCTTTGCTTCTGAAACAGCTTGCTGCCTCAGGCTTTCAAGAGTGGGACAGTCTTGCTGCCCCTGGCACAGCTCTTCCCTAGAGGGTCCCGCTGGGCCTAAGAGTTCAACCTGGTAAGGGTCAAGCTCCATGGGCTCAGTTCCCTCTGTGGTATCCAAGTCCTCTCCCCGAGGAGAGGGGTCCTGAGTGGTTTGCTGTACAGAAGCTGGTCCCCCAGTCTTCTTACCTTTTCTCTTGGTTGGTTGGGCCATACTTTTAGGCTCCAAACCTACTTTTTCACCCTTCCTCTTGCTCTGTGCTCTAGTTTGCACACACACCAATTCAGGGATACCCAGCATGGCTGCATGGGTCTTTAGGTTTTCAGGTCATTTCCTAGCAGACATGCAGCTGGTAACTTTTGAGAGACCACTACCTATTTCAGGCCAGTAACCCCCCACCCAGCCTAATGTCACCATAGCCATTGGATGATTAGTGGTAACACTGTCAGCATTGGTGACTGGGTAGGTTTTCCCAATCAAGTATTGCTCAGGGGAAACCAGTGTGTCTCTCACCATAGTGACACTGGCACCTGTATCCCTCAGAGCTTCTATGCTAGTTCCATTAACCCAGGGGTATTGTAAATACTTCTTTAAGTTGGGTGGCCACACAGCTACAGTGGCAAACTCAACTTCCCCTTCTGAAACTAGAACTGCTTCAGTGTGCATCCTGATTTTCTCTGGGCACACTGTTGATCCCATCTGTAGACTTGCCACCCCAGGTGTAGCTGTACTGGTTGCCTTAGGGGCCTTGTTGTGGGGGCAAGATTGATCTACAGTTAAGTGTCCCAACTTCTTACAGTTGTTACACCAGGCCTTTGTGGGATCAAAGTTCTTCCCCCTATAAGGCTGAGGCACATAGGGAGTAGTTTGGGACCCACCCCCCTGTACAGGTTTTTGGGGCCCTTTAGAAGACTCAGAATTTTTATCTTGGGGATTCTCACCACCTTTCCCCTGGGGAGGTTTTGTAACCACCTTCTTCTGGTCACCCCCAGTGGTTGTCCTTGTCACCCTAGTCTTGACCCAGTGGTCTGCCTTCTTTCCCAATTCTTGGGGAGAAATTAGACCTAGGTCTACCAAATGCTGATGCAACTTTTCATTTGTGCAATTTCTTAGTATATGTTCCTTCATAAACAAATTGTAAAGTCCAGCAAAATCATGCACATTATGTCCAGTTAACCAACCATCCAGTGTCTTTACTGAGTAGTCTACGAAGTCAATCCAGCCCCCCTGAATCTAATTCTATACTCCTCAGTGGTGAGCCCAAATCCCTCAATCAGAGTTCTCTTCATGAGGTCATAGGATCCTGCATCTGGCCCAGAAGCCTGTCTCTGCAGTTACCAGAGAACAGTTCCCACAGGAGTGCCCCCCAGAGAGGTTTCTTTACCTTTCTCATTTCACAAGCCCTCTCAAAGACTGTGAACCATTTGGTGATGTCATCACCTTCCTCAAATTTAGGGACAATCCCTTTGGGGATTTTAGGATCAGAAGTTTCCTCCCTATCCTTATTTTTAGTATTGCTGCCACCATTGATGGGTGCTAAACCCATCTCCTGTCTTTCCTTCTCTAGAGCCAGGAGTCTGGTCTCTAGGTCCAGTCTTTTGGCCAACCTTGCTAAAAGGCTGTCCTCCTCACTGAGGGTGTCCTCAATGTCCTCTCTGGGACCTGAACCACCTGTGTGGCCTCTAGGTCCCCAGAGGTTAATTCTTGGAAATAAGGGTGCAGGGACCCTGTCTTCCCTAGGCAGTGGTGGAGGTGGGTTCCCATCTCTATCCTCCTCCCTCCTTTCCTCCTCTGCTTGGTCATCACCATGCTCAGAGGGGTGGGCCTTTGCATACTCAGCCAGGAGCTCCTGGAGCCCTTGTTTGGTTGGATGCTGGCCCATGGGTATATCTTTAAGTTTGCATAAGGACCTTACTTCCTTGAAAGACAAGTGAAGGTAAGGGGTGAGGTCGAGCTCCTCAACCATGTCCTGTATGTCATTATTATCTTCACTATTAGCTGGGTTCTTTTCTTGAGACATTCTAACAAAAAGTTCTAATCCCTCTACCCTTGACTATAGTGACTTTTTATTTTCTAAAATTCTAAAGGGACTTAAGCAAGGCCCTAACAAGACTTTTAGTAATTTGGAAAAAATGCCAATTTAAACAAAAATCAGAATTCTAAAGGCAATTTAAGAGTTCTGTTGTGTGATCAGATGATAACCAAGTAGTCCAACAAATGCAAGTTTGTATCCCACCGCTGATCCACCAATGTAAGAAAGTGGCTCTGTATATACTGAACCAAAGTAAGGTTCAGTGTGCACAGAGTCCACAGTCCCCAGAGGTTTGGCAGAGGCTAAAGTTAGATATAACCTTACTCTCTAAAGTGGTAGCTTGGTCGAGCAGTAAGGCAGTATCAGAGGACAGTGTAAAGCATTTGTTGTACACACTCAGTCAGCAAATGGTCTCACACACTCAAGAACTGAACTCTAGGCCAATTGTTTGGTATATAAAAATATATTGTTTTATTTTTAGAACCACAGGTAGGTATAAAAATACTTTCTCAGAATGAGATGCTTTAGATATATACTTTCAGTACACAATAGGCTGTTGAATGCAATAGCTATAGTTGTTGCAATAGGCAACACAATTTAAAAACAATTTTATCATTGAGCTCAATGGAGAATTTTAAGTAAATGCAATATCAATTACTTTACGTATGATTTTCTTACTCAGGGCTGGATCCTGGATTCAGCCCTGGTGCATTTCCTGTAAACAGTTGAAAGAAATCGTTTTAGTTACACAGGCAGGCGATTTTAAGGAATATTTGTTTGTTTCAAAAATCGACACTTAGAAGAATTTCTGGAGAAAACCAGGCAATGTTATCCTATGGAGGAAAATCAAGTTATCGGTAAGTACAGTTGTAATTACTTTTCAGGGTCAGTGCTGGGCACCAAGATCCAGCACTGGGATCTCTCCTGATAACAGGTGAGTAATTTTGTTTTTGTTGATCGGGCGATTTTTACGGAATATTTGTATGTTTCAAAAATCGACACTTGCAGGAGTCGCGGTTCCTGGCTGGCACCAGGGGTTTGTTACTTGCTTTTGAGCAGTACCACTGCTCGTGGGAGTCCCAGTCTTTTTAGAATTACAAGGCAGTCAGGTCCTCCGGGGTTTTCGAGGTTGCTGACCACTGGAGACGCCGGGTTTCAGCAGGAGCAGGTTCGAGGGTCGACAGGCCTGTAGGGCTGGGGCCAAGTCAGTTGGTGTCTCCCTCTTGTTAGCAGCTGCACGGCAGGTCTTCTTTCTTCTTGTTCTTCTTGCTTGCTTCTGTTTCGGGATCTAAGGAAGGAAGGTTCAGGGTGCCCTTAAAAACTAGATTTAGGGGCGTTACAGGTAGGTAAAGGGCAGGGACCAATGGGTCCCTTCCCTGGGGTGGGTACACCCCCTATCCTGCCACTCTCCAGTGGGAGGGGGGCAGGAGCCTAGTCCTGATTGGGCAGGGCTCCCCATCTTCAAGATGGCGAGAGCCAGGAGATGTGCTTCACCTTGCCTCCCCCACCTGAGGGGTGGGGTTGGCAGAGGCTGGCACACCCCCTCTCCTCCCTTGGGGTTTCCCGCCAGTCTTCCCACCAGAGTGGGGGCTAGAACCGGTGGGGACCAGTTGCTGAGTACAGCAAGTGGTCTGGGGAGGCTCTCAAAGGCGGCATGCTTTTGAAGCTTCCCCCTGCCCATCCTGGGGGAGGTGACCTAGCACCTCGCCCAGGACTTGCATTGTTGCAGGCCCGGGAGAGCGGATGGCTCTCTACCCAGGGGTCCAGCAACGTGTCTGCTGGGTGGCAGCCTAGGCAGCCTCTCAGACAGGACGTGGATTGTAGGTTAGATTCGGGGGGCAACTCTAAGTTGCCCTCTGTCGTGCATCTGACATTAAATCCCACACTGGCATCAGTGTGGGTTTAATGTGCTGAGAAGTTTGATACCAAACTTCTCAGTCTTCAGTGTAGCCATCATGGTGCTGTGGAGTTCGTAATGACGACATCCCAGCACCATATACTCTTAATGGCAGCACTGTACTTACAGTGCCCAGGAATGGACCTGGGTACTGTAGGGGTACAGGGCTCATACACCTGTACCCTCACCACTGGCATAGTGCACCCAGCTAGAGGGGTGACTGAGGTATGCCAGGGCAGTGTGTTTGTGGGCATGGCACACAGGGATGTGCCATGTCGACTCTCTGTTTTGTTTTGCACCAAGACACTCAGCCGGCAAAGGCAGTGTGTGTGTGTCAGGGTACAGGGCCTCTAAGGGTGGCACAATAAGTGCTGCAGCCCTTAGAGGCCTTCTCTGGTCACAGTGCCCTGGGTACCTAGGGTACCATTTACCAGGGACTGACATGTGGCGAGAGATGCCAATTGGGTTTAGGCTGCAATGCCGTTTTAGGGAAGGAACACAGGCCCTAGGCACCTGATTGGCAGGAGCCCAGGGCACACTCAGTCAAAGTACATCAGCAATTTAGCAAAAAGTGGGGGCATACCATGCAAGAAAGATGGCACTTTCTCACACATACTTCGCCAAGGATGAACTTTCATCCACTTCAGAAGGGTACTGGTCTGCCAACTGAGGAGATCATACTACATTCAAAGAAAGTGTTCCCTGTTACTTTCTGCCAGGACCTGAGGTGTGCCTTGTAAAAAAAGCCCAGCGTAGGCCCCAGGGGATTATGGGAACTGAAGCCCACTTGATTGTGCAGCCCAAAGTACTGAAGAGAAACCAATAAAACAGTACAAAGCCCAGGGAAGTACGTGCTTACAAACCAGGAAACTTCAAAGAAATGCACTGCGTTCACTAGAAAACAAACGGTGAAAGGGAGGTTATCCACTGGAGACAGACCACGAGCAAGAGTGGAAAAAGTTAATAAAAATAGATCTTTTCTAAGCGATCTGGGACAGCAAATTGAGTTTGAGAAAGTGCAGTCATAAAGCCAACCTTCAAAGCTCTGAACTGGATACCGGTGGCCCCAAGTGAAAAGTTCATGGTTCTGTGCTCCATTCACAAGGTCTCTGTAGAACAAAGTGCAAGATAGATACAAAAAATAATCGTGCATTCATCAACAACACACTCGATTACCAAATAAGGTCTCAGTCAGATCAAACATAAAGGCGGGACGTGCGGGCCCAAAGTACTTGACTGTGGAATTCATTGGTCACAGTGGACTGACAATAGTCATTGAATTCAACATCACCTTAATAAATCAATTATCCAATTTAGTCATATTCAAAATTGTTTATATCGGCACATTTCGTTTGCAAAACGTCAAAAACTTGTACACAGGTGCTCCAAGAAGGGAAGAGGGGCTCTTGGGTGTGCTCGGGTGCGGGTTTGAAGGGAAGAATAAGAACAATATACAATTTTTACATGATAGTTCAACAGAAAACCTGTCCAGTCCCCTTGTGGGTTACACATGTATATTCACAGTATATCAAAGACACAGAGAGTCAATTGCTGTTGTCTATACGTGAGGGTAACCACGGTACAGGTATGGGAAATGAGATCGTCGATGTTTCGACCCCAATATTGAATGAAGGTAAGTTTAGTCCTTACGACGGGGTCTTCATCAGGACGTATGGAGACACCTAGGGATTGTTTAAAATAAATGTGTCAAACTACTGAAGGTGATGGACGTGCTAGATTGTAAAATCAATGAAGAATCACAACTAATGTTGACTTTTTTTTCCATCTTAATGGTTCGGGTGGGTCTACCTGCAGCGATGGGCTGGTAGGCTCAATATCAGAGAAACGGGTGCTCGCGTTTGTATTGCGGCAGGAACTGTGCTGAAAATGAATCGAAAAGCACATCAGAAAAATGCCCAAGGACACACAGCATTAAAGATGTCCAGGGGGGGCTTGTCAAAAATAGCAGACTTACTCGGTACAGGATCTGTCTGTAATATCAGCAACTTGGGCGAAAAACTATCCTTAATTGGTCGGATGCAGTCGTGTGCTCCAAGGGAATGGAATTAATCCAAATCAATCTGACAAAAGGAGAACAAAAACAGAGTTAGGGGCCTGTAGAGGCTCCTCGAGCCTTGAAACAGATAGCTCCAGGGACAGAATCAGGGTAGAAGGGGACAAACCTCCGTGCGCAATCGGGGATCCAAGATCTCTGTCGTGTGCGGCAGGTCCACTGGCCACTATATAGCCGAACGGATTTACGTGCACGCGGCGTGTGCGCACATAAGGGGATCAGCCGCTGGATGCTGCCACTGACAGCCTGACGTGGCTAATGTCGGACCAATTGATGACGTGTTGAATAAGTACGATAGAGGCAACTGATCTCATTGGAAATGGACTGTAAATGAGACAGTGTAAATAAACCATTGCGGTCAGTGACACACAGTGGTGATACTCAAACAACGTGAGCGAGTCTACGATGAAATTTTGGCAGCAAAACACCTAATGAAAGTTTTGTATATTGGTGGGGTTGCCACAGAGCAAATGTGCATGTCTATACATTGACAGTAATATACTGAACAATACAAGGCGAAACATAACACACGTATAAAGATAGTGGAAAAATCTACATACAGTATATATGCATGGACAGTTGTAAGTGTAACATAGTACTATATATTGATATGCAGGTACACGTATCATACAGTTCTAATCATTAGTAAGACAGGACAGCTGTGCTGTGGTAGCATCTAGTTTGTTCAATCCATCATGGACCGTGTTCAGAGTGTGCATCCACTTGCACTCACGTACATTCAGGACAGAGTTCAAATCGCCGCCCCTAATGCCCAGTGTTACTTTTTCAAGAACCACCCATTTGAGGCTTTCGGGTGAATGGTTGAGTGTTTGAAAATGTTCTACCAACGGGGCCCAGGAGTCCCACATCTGACCCTATTGCAGTGTTGTAAAATACTAACCTTGACTTTCTGGCGTGTTTGTCCAATATACATCTGGTTGCATGGACAAATAATGCTCTTTATCCTCAGTTCCTGTCGCTCCTATATTTTCCTTCCTCAAAATATGAATTGTTGTTTCCTTTATTGTTGTATGCTAGATATTTACCAGCAAACTATCTCTCCTTCCTGGACTCTCATTATCTGCTGCTACTGATCTTCCTGTAGCACCATAGTTGGCTCCTCCTTCCTGTAAGTTGTGCCCATTGCTTCTGTTTTCTTGCCTTGAACCCTCCTTTCACCTCCAACATCACTTTCTCAGTTTTTGGTGACTGAACCTGTCTGGATTGCACTCCTTATTCTCGCTAATCCGGTATCTTGGCTTTTTCAGTCTCTTCACGGTCACTACTATATCTGAGCCTTTTCACTTTGCACTCTGTGGCAAATTCCAACCTTCCACCTCTCTTCTTCCCATATTCCTACCTCCTGCATGAGGTTTGGATGAAGCACTGGAGATCACTATTGGTCATGTTCTATATGTCAGCTCATGAATATTCCCTGTTGTTTTGGAGAACGAGATTGCCATCATCCTATGTTTCCCATTTCTATTTTTAGAATGATGTCTTGATATTCGTCTCTTCGACACCACCACCCCCCCATCATCCATGTGGTTCCTTTATCCTATGAGTTCTGTGCCCTGAAAAAGGTGGTGGCTACATCGAAGCCTGACACAGAAACATGCGTCGCCACACCTAGTGACAGGAGCTACTCATTGGTGTATTGACTGAATAAGAAGAGCTTTACACACTTTAAAAGCTTCAACTTACCTCTTTTTCCCTTAAGCACATGATGTAAAAAAAATGTATTCAAGTGAAGTAAATGTACATATAAATGTTTTATAATCAACAGAGTCTATATAGACACCCACTGTATTACATGTGCTAAAAATAATTTCTTTATAACTGTTCACCAGTTTATCTCTCAATATTTTTCTACTTTTGTCACCACTAGCAGCTGGTTCAGTGGTTCCGGTCCTGAACCACTATTTTGACTGATTCGTTTTGACAGTATGGTAGATGTATGGGTATGACTGAAGTATGATTGACCTTTTGTGTCAGTTATGTTGTGGAATTGGATATATCTTTGATGCTTTTTAATGTCCTTGTCCTGATTCACTGTTGATGGGGTGTTTCTCTGTGTTGCATTTATGTCTATTTGGTTTCATTCTAAAAAGATTAGGTTTGTCATCCTAAACTGATTTGTTCTACGATATAGTTTAAAATAACTGAAAAAGTATATATTTTTTTACCTTTAATAAAATAAACCTCAATAAATTACTTTTGATACTCTGTTTATTTTGTATCATTGTGGGTTCTGCTACACATCTTTTGTGATTTTCATTCTGAGACGCATCACGCTCATTTTGTATCATAGGCAGCTGACATTTATTCCCTTCTTGTGTAGGGTGTTATAGACTGTCCGATTTTCCTAAGCCACCTGCCCGTATCTACTTCAGGATCCCTCTTTTGTGTTCTGTACCTCTCTTAATTTCACCCAAGCCTCTTGCATGCATCTGTCTGGACCATTGTAGCCCGTTATATACTGATGGCCATTACAAGTATATATTACTTGCAATGAATTCCTGCTCTTGATTCCTGGAGGTTAGGCCCCAGCGATCGGCTGATGCCTGGACTGTTATAAAAGTTTTGCCAGTTTTTATTGGTACGTATGCTGCGCCCGCATTACATTCGGACAAGTGGCCACTCCTCCACTATGGCGGAGGAGCATTGCCTCACTGCTTTTAAGTAGTGCGCAGAAGAAGCATAAAATCATAATATCTTTAAGTTATTACCATTTTGTGCTTCATGCTGCTTTGCAGATGGGCTGCTTTGCTCTCCGAGCAGGGCAGGTGAGGAGTAGTTTGCCCACGCCTAAGTGCGCAATGACTGTTTGGTTGGCTCTCTCTGGCCACCCAAACTAGTAATGCACACTTTCCCCGTTCTCCATGCAGGCTGCATTACAGCCTGAATGGAGAACAAGCCCAGGCCCCCATTCTGTGTTTGAGCGTTGAACCAGGACGCTCAAAACCAATCACAACGCTGCATTGCAGCATTGTGATTGGTCAGGGCAGCCTGGGTGCCTACCAATCACAACGCTGGATTGCAGCGTTGTGATTGGTCAGTGCGGCATGGCTGTGTTTCCCTCTGAGACAGAGAAGAGCAGGAGCAATGATGTGGGACCCAGCACAAAGGTACGTTTTTTAGTTAATGCTTTAAAAAAAAAATATGCGTGACCCCCATGCGACCCCCCCATGGGACTCACCACGCGCCCGGCCAAGCGCGAGCCATGCCGGCTGTCACTGATTCTGACCATGGACCTGCATTTGCCTCTAAAGCTTATCAGGACATCGTGGAAATATTTGGCGCTACCATACACTATTCCTCACCCTATCATCCCGATGGAAACTCGATAGTGGAGAGGAAGAACCATGACTTAAAGCAATCTTTAACAGCTAGGGTATTAGGTTCAGGTCGTACCTGGGTTCATTACTTATATGGAGTTCAGCGAGCCATAATCAATCTGGCTAGAAGATCCCTGGGTGGTCGGACTCACTATGAGGTCCTAGTTTGGGGCTCAACCAGTATGCCTGACCTGGACAATCCTGTGCCACTAGCAGTGGAAACAACATTTGATATTAGTGAGCGTTTGGCTGTTTTACAGAAACTGAACAACTTCCGTGAGGAGAACAGCAACTCCAAGGAGAAACATTCCACAACTGGTGGAGTGGGGTTGCAACCAGCGACTCCTAGCTGGCTTACAAAGTCAGGGACCTGGTCAGACAGAAAATAATTCCTAAGAAAGAATTTGGACCTTCATACAGAGCACTTGTGTCTGTCCTGGGTGTTGAAATGACCAGAACTGTACCCCTACCGCCTCTCGCTGGTTGTAAACTAAGCCTGGGCGGTGAACTCGGCTCCGCTCCCGGAGTTTCCAGAGTTTTCCGCACTCCGCGTTACGCGGAGCAGAGGTTTTTTTGACGTGGACGAACACGAGTGAGAAAAATCCACCTCCCGGCGAGATTTTTCCTCGTTCGCGATCGTCAATATCAAGTTGGCGAGCGCAAGCGTGGAAAATCGACCTCCCGGCATGATTTCTCAATGCGAGGGGGTCAGGTTTCTCATTGCGAGTGGTCGCGTATGCTCACGACCGCTCACGTTGAGAAACTGCCCGTTCACGTTGAGAAAGCTGCCGCTCGAGTAAAAATCTACTTGAGTGCCAGAAAGGAAAGCAGTGCTTGCTTTCGCTGTGCATGATGTCATTCGCGATGATTGCACAGTGCGGACAAGCATCCGGCACTGAAAATCACCGCAAACTGCATTTTTCTATCGCACTCCGCCGCTTGCGGAGCTCCGTGTAGCACGGCAGAGTTTTTTTTTCACTTCACGGAGTTCCGCGTAGTGCAACTCCTCGAACTCCACCCAGGCTTATTGTAAACAGAAAAGGTTTGTGTCTATCGACCTGGTCAAACCACACCATGTGGCCCATCCTTAATAGCAGGCCTCAAGGGTTTCTGAGTAGTCACCTGAGTCCTCTCACTACTATCCAGGAAATCCCTCTGCAAGCTGTCACTCCAGTTGAAGTTATGAACCCTCAGCTTGGGTGTTCTTCTGAAGACGTTAAGCTACTTCCAATTAAATCAATAAGCAACACTAAAAACACACTTTCAACATTTAATAGATCTTCTGTAAATGGCAGTATTTAAGTAAGCTACCACCTACTAGCAATGGAATCACCTACAATTTCACCAATGCAGCAAGGTTTGCCTCTTATTGAAAGAACCGCTTCTGCCTTTTTTATGAGTTATCATGATTTTTCCTCAGATCAATCTGAGAGCTCGCATTGTACCAGTGCAAGGTTCATTTGGCTCAAAACAACATATTTTCTTCCACCATGGCTTTACTTTTGGATCATGCTTGCATTGCCCTTTCTAACTATTTGGATTGGCTTTGTCACCGTGTTCTTTTTGCTTCTCAATGGACACTACCCCTCAGAATGCTCTACGGTTTAAGTTGTATCGGAGGTGTTGAAGCCTCATTCCTAATCACACAAAGTGTGGCAAGATGTGTCCGGTGTGAACATAACAGCTGTTTCTGTGCTCGATGGCATTATTTGGGACAGAATTGATTTTGATATTTACGGACCAACTAAGACCATCCAGATTCTGTATCTATATAGCCTGACACTTCAAGTTGTTATTACTCCTGATGCCCTTTCTGATTATTAGGATCTAAAGACAATAACTTGTATGCTCAATTGACCGGAGCATTATGCTGATTTTGATTCTGATGACCTATACAGTGACACATCAATCTACAATGACATGTATTGTTTTAATCATTATGCACATCATTTCTTGCATAGAGCTAGTACTCCACGGGCTGTGTTTAATTAAACACAGTGGTAACATTGTCCTGTAGCACCTATAAACAGTTCTAAATTACACACACAAAAGTTTGTATATTTTTCAGGAAAAGACACTTCAGATCCAGCGTCTTTTTCTATTATATTTTGACACCACCGCCACGACGAAAAAGTATGTTTACTGACACCTAGTTAGTCTATTCTGCTTCTTTCATTTCTGAATTGGCAACAAAAGGTTTTGTTATTGGAAAGAAAATGTTGATTTGAAATCTGTGTGCTGAACGCAAAGCTGGCAGGTTCAAGGCAAAGAGGCTTGCATGCCTAATACCACAACAAATTATATTTTTGAGTAATACTGTGCCGCAAACGAGTTGTACGAGTTTGCAAAGATAAAAGACTCTCAATACACCAAACATTCCCACAATTGCACGCATAGATAATTGGCTGAAAATATCAAAGTTTACAGAGGAAGAGTTAAGCAACTTGCTGAAAAATGGTACATATAATTCCTCACATTCCACCCCGGAAGGATGGTTAGTGTGGCCAGTAGATAAAATTGGGTGTGATGCATGTTTATCTCAAAAACACACAAGGATATTGTCCCCTGTCGCCTATACTCTTTGCCCTGTTTATAGAGCCAGTGGCGATAGCTACCAGGAAAAAATAAACTATGTCAGCACCAACGAATGCGATGTCCAATATAAAATTGTATGCAGACGGCATCTTTCTGTTTCTCAAACCTGAAGAAAATATTCAAAAGCAAAATTTTGTAATTTTCAGAGAATTTCAAGGAATAGGTAGAAATAAGGGGCCCGATTCACAGACCTAATCTGAGACAAAATCCTAAACTTACTACTTTTGGTATTCACAGAAGGCACTTACTACATTTGGTATTCACAGAATGCACTTACTACTTTTGGTTAAGCTTACTACTTTTGGTTAAACTTACTACTTTTGGTTAAACTAACTACTTTTGGTTAAACTAACTACTTTTGGTATTCACAGAAGGCATTTAGTAGTAGTAAAGTTAGTTTACTACTACTAAATGCCTTCTGTGAATACCAAAAGTAGTAAGTTTAACCAAAAGTAGTAAGTTTAACCAAAAGTAGTAAGTTTAACCAAAAGTAGTAAGTGCATTCTGTGAATACCAAAAGTAGTAAGTTTAGGATTTTGTCTCAGATTAGTTCGGGCCCACAGTATAAATAAAGCCAAGACCAAAGTTTTATTATGCAGTTTCACACAAGACACCTTATTATCCAAATTTCAGACTTTAATAAATACGAGACCAAAGTGATACCTAGGAATATATGTTTCCGAAAATGTGAATGATCTATATATATTAAACTATGTACCGTTAATACAAATGATTAGGCTGCTATTCGCCAAGGGGACTCAAATGCCACTCTGGGTAATTGGGCGTGCTGCGTTAATCTGTATGTCAATCTTACCCCTCTGTAATTTCTTATTTTCAGCAATTCCCTATGCATTACAGATGTCATTTTTTAAAGAAATGTAAGGTTTATTTTCAACTTTTATATGGGCAAATAAAACACCCAGACTGCCTCTAGTTACATTATATAGACTAACCAGGGAAGGAGATATGTTGCTTCCCAACTTAAGGGAACATTACTATGCAAAATTTGCACATAATGCATGTAGATTTATTAGTAGCTCTGGCTCATCCAGTATAGACAACTTTTTTATGATGACATTTTTAAAAGAATACAAAATTTTAGATTTATTGAGACGTGTAAAAAAAATTACAAGGTACTGCAATGGCTGCTAAAACAAAAAGCACAAATGTTTAGGCATTATAACATACCCCGGATAAACAGATCTACACGTCTATCAGATATATATATAGGGGAACAGTGAATTGGTTGAATTAAATATCTCACAAAAATGGGAATGGAATGGATATTCCACGGTGGTCGATTTTATCAAATTAGATGCCTGGAAAAACTGGAACGAGATTGAACGCAGCCTTAGCTGCTATAAAGACATATTACAATGGTCTTTTCTTCAGATTAAAATTTTTCTGAAAAATATAGATCCCATTTTACTATCCACAAGGCTCGACCTCACTGAGGTGTTGATTGAATGAACTACACGTAGATCTATAGCGGTTTGGATATCCATTCTTAGAGAAGACAGTAATAATAGAATGTTTGAAAAAGCTCGGGATATATGGCAAACAAAAGAGGGCCTTCAGATATCAAAGGGCACTTGGAATAAGATCAACAAGTACATTGCCACACTATTAGGAGGTGCAAATTTTAGAAAAATGCTATTCTACACCAAAAGGCTATTATACAGGACCCCTGCCTTTTTAAACAGTATATACCCCCAGATACCAGATAGATGCTTTCGATGTACAATGGGAGGTGAAGGCAGTTGGTCTCATATTGTGTGCCATTGACTTAAGATTAAACAATTCTGGGACGATATCGAGAAACACTGTAAACACAATTTAGGGACGGAGGCAGTTATAGATATGTATATTGCAATCCTATGACACTCTCCGATTACTACAATGAGTTCTTTACAGGAAAAATGTTTATTTATTGGTGCTTTAGTAGCCAGATCATTAATACAACACAATTGACGAAGTGAAATTATCCGAACATTCCAGCACTGGGCGAATAAAATGTGTAGAATTTGAGATCTGGAAAAAAGATATGCTTTAATGTCCGGCTCCTATGCTACGTTTAAAGCACTATGGGAATTCCTTTGATGTAATTAGGGGATAAAGGAGTCCAAACAGAAAAATGTTGTCTTTGAAAAACTGGAAGGCCTCTTGGGAATGTGCAATAGTTGAATTTATTTGGTAATATTCCTTTATCGATTTATAAATAATGTATCAATTTCGCCGTCTTTCTATGTCATCATGTATATATTGTTAATTTCGTCAAGATTGTTTATTTATCATACTTTTAATAAACTCTCCAAAATAAAAATATAATATTAAAAAACCTAAAAAAAACACACAGGGATACAAGATAAACAGACCTGACCCTCGATATGTGTGGACACAGCACTTAGGATTAGTAACAAAATATAGGGTGGGAAAGTTATGCCTTGGATGGCTACAGCACTCCAAACTAGATAAAGTGAAAATGCACCTATCTCTCTTTTCTGCTGACATGGCTTTAGCAGACTTTTTATTAGGTGCAAGAAAGACTTGTCACAGATGGTTCCTGTATGCTGTATACAACAAGCTTTGGAAGGTTTCACAGCAGGAAGCTGGAGGCTGATTCATGAGGTTGAAAGAATGAACTTGGAAAAAACATTGGCAATTGTAGATAATGGAATGACAACTTTTTCCAATAGAATATACTCTCTGAGTAACATTGTGTCAGGTATTGGCATAATACAAGGTAGTCTGTCCTTATTACAGCACGGACAAACACAACTCTGTTCCATCATGCTTTTGAGCTGGACGTTAGAGACCTTAAGAAATGGCTGCGTACCATAGTGCCATTTGAATATAACAGACTTCTATATATAACTTAACTAATGTGCAGAAATCGATGGCAAAAAAAGTTGCAAAATTCACCATGTTGCACATAGAGCATTTGAAGAAATTGCCATTCACTATAGTGGAAACACCATCTGCAGACTGGATCATACATGGCTTTATGTCTCTGCCTATATCGACATTGCATTTCACGAGCTGTTCGAAAACATTTTCAGTCTGGCAGGTATGAAGAATATGGGGATAAATTTGTTCATGAGACATGGATGTTATCTTTCAAGGTGCTGCAATAGGGATATTGAAGTATTTGTAAGTGGTGTAGACTGTGATAACACTCTTGGTCGTTCACTAGTTTGCAGAGAAATAGCTATTCTTGTGGCTTGTAATGGTTCTAGGGAAAATGTGGCCTATTATCTGAAGGGTAGTCCAGCTTGAGTGATTCGTCCAACTTTCAGGCTGCTTTTAAATTGGGAGCTACTTGAAGTTGAACAATCAAGGTTGCTGTGGGATGCAGCGCAGCATACCTTATGTGGTTGCCATTTCCCGTACACTGACCTGCTGTAGCAATGCCTTGTTTGAACCAGCCCGCACAGACAGGGAGAATACGCTTTGGAATCAAACTGCTATCTCCACTATAAGCTTTGATTGTCGAAGTCAATTGAAATCTGTATTGTTCCAAAAGGACAACTCATTCACGTCTGCAAAGGAGACATTTGATCTTTAAGTAGCAAGGTCCTCCACAGAAATATGATCACTGCTCCATACCAATCTCCCACTACATTTTGAAGAACTAGTACATATTCAATTTACCGAATACCATGCGAATTTCACACTTTTTAAAGGTGATTGGCAGTGGGTTAGTAAGTACTTTTCAGAATATCTTCAAAGTTATACCAGCATTTATACACTCTGTAGTATCAAGCGTGTTTGAAGGTTTGCCGCTCATCCTGTTTCTGTTTTTCGGCATTCTGGTTCTGTTTTTGCTGCTACACAATGGATGTTCCGCCTCGCGGCCAAATAAGAACAGCACTACCACATGCGCTGCTGTGTCGGGATAGAATGGTGCAGTATTTTGGCCCACCCCTTGTTCTTGAACTCAGTGAGAACTGGTAGTTGTCATGTTGGCCTATATGGAGACACTGTGTCCAGCCCGGGTATCCACTGTATCTTGTGCACCTTTGAGTTTGCAATTGATCTATGCCTGGTAAAACAAATGGTTTGTTCCATGGATTTGGGGTTGATGATGGGTCCGCCACGGACCACCCAGTCATACTAATATGGCAGGGGGTCACCCAGGCAAGGATGGCGGGCAGATCACCCCCGCCGGGCCAGCGGTGGCTACCGCCTGCCCGGCGGGGGCGATCCGCCCGTCATCCTAATGGGCCCCTTAATTTGGCATTGATTTATTTAAGATTTAA
This sequence comes from Calotriton arnoldi, assembly GCA_963921515.1. Lineage (NCBI taxonomy): Eukaryota > Metazoa > Chordata > Amphibia > Caudata > Salamandridae > Calotriton > Calotriton arnoldi. The sequence continues at coordinate 68,112 of CAWUFW010006861.1, forward strand.
TTTTTGTTTTATAAATGATCAAATTGACTAAGTTTGAATGGCCTTTTTAGCCATCATTGTTTTCTCTTTGGCTTTTATTATCAAACCTTTAGAGTTTTTTAGACATTCATATATACTCATATATATATATATACATATATCATACATATACATTTTTTAGGACTTATTATCTCTAGGATCATGCATATTTAGAGTACGAAATGTATTTTAGGTTTGCATATGTTTAAATGTTTTTCTTATACATGATTACGTATACAAAATTGTTTTTACTCCCTTTCCTCAAAGCTTGATATCAGAACACAAAGAACATTCTGTGCAAGGTCTTCAGATACACTTTAGGCACACCATGCAAAGCTGTGTCAGGGATCTTTGTCTGTAAGGTGTCAAGAGAATTGAAAACACAAATTTCCATCCAGACTAGAGTACAGGCATAGAAACAAATGGAATTTGTTTATTATATAAACAGTGCATAAATACTGCACTGGCAGAGGACGCTCCAGACAGTATTGCCGCAGTTGGTCAGATGCCTGAACTCTAGCCCAGCAGAATGAGAGACGGCAGCTTTCAGATTACCCTGCTGCCAGATTTACATACACACGGGTAATGGGGTCTATTAGGCTAGGTTAGGAGGGAGTACTAATGAATTGTATTTCATGTACTTAATAATGCATAATGGTTGAGTTATTCATTCTGTTTACTATTTTGGTCACACTAGTAACTCTCTCGGAAGGGCTCCTGGCGTCATCTGTCAGGAGTGAATCCAAGTCGCGCGTGCTATTTGTGACCGACTCGTCCCGCCGTTCGAGTGAGCAAGTATGATGTGAATATCGCCTCACGCTCCGAGCGACTCGTACCCGTCAGCGAAGCCCTCCGGACGACTACAACATGGCCGACTCGTACAGCGCAATGGGACCGATTTCCAAGCGACCAAGTACGATGCGCGCGTCGAGCAGCCGGATCGACTTGGAGCCTCCGACTCGAAAAAGCTTCAGGACGCGGACTTCGGGTGGCCCCCCTTCATCCATAGGCTTACGGGTCGGGCACAGGGGGGGACCCAAGGGCCCCCCCTGACACATGCATGCACGGTGTGGAGGGCACTGAGGCGTCCCGGCGACAGGGGGTGCCTTTTTCCGTGACATACCTTTTTTCTGTATGGGAGCCTATGTACGCAACGTACATCAGGCTCCCATAGACGTCAATGGGACTCTGAGCGACCCGAGTCCGTCAGCGCATACTTGCATCGTACTTGGGCACTCGGAGCCCAGGAGCATGAGCTCTACCGGACTGAGTCTGCCATAGGGCTTTCCCAACACGATCGGAATCGGGCCCTAAGTTGCGATCAGTGGGACAGGATGTCTTCCATAATTTAAGAAAAATGGTGAATTACCTGAGGAAGCATTTTCTGTGTTATTGTGTACAAATTCTACCAACCAAAGGAGAGCTGGCCAATCCCCTTGTTGGTCTAGATGAAATAATCTCATATACTGCTCTAGCTCTTGGTTTGCTCTTTCTGATTGCCCATCTGTTTCGGGAAGATAACTAGAGGAGTATTTAGTTTCTATGCCTAACCCCTTGGTGAAAGCCTTCCAAAAGTAAGACAGAAACTGAGAACCTCAGTCTGAAATATTTGCCTTAGGGATACCATGTGCTTGTACCACACGTAAACTTAATTGTTGGGCTAATTGTTTTACACCTGGTATACTCTTTAATGCAACACAATTGGGCATCTTTGTAAAACCTTCTACCATCACTAAGATTAAATTATACCCTTGACTAGAGGGCAGGTCTACTATCAAGTCAATAGTGACAGTGTGCCCTGGATGTGGGGTAATGGGTGATGCCTGTAAAAACCCCATAGGAGCTTGTCTGTCTAGTTTTCCCAGAGCACAAGTCTCACAGGTAGCAACGTACTGGTGAATATCTTTACTTAAGTTTGGCCACTAAAACTGTCTTTTTATTAGTTCTTCAGTTTGATGGATACCTTTCTGCCTGGCCAGAGGACTATCATGACAATCGTATAGAGTTCTGCTGTAGTTCTCGAGTTAATCAGCTTAAGCACAATCGTTCACATGGAACTCATTTCAAACAATTAATATTATTTATTCAAATACATTACTTTCTGCAATGACTTTATAATGCCTGACAAAAAATTACTTTAACAATATGTTTAAACTAATTTACACATTGTAGTACACTTTGGGGCATATTCACAAGGAGCTATCACCGAATTAACGGCACTTTATCACAGCCAAAGTCGAGATAAATTTACCTCCCCATTCACAAGCTGGTGCTAACAGCCCACAGCACCAGTTTACCGCGATAGCAGCTGCAAAAAACATCGCCACAGTGGCCCCCGCAACTATCGCTAATGAGATGCAAAGTGGGCGTTCCCGTGCCAAAAGCCGCGACAACATCACACCTCAACATTCTCAACGACCAGCTAGAACTGCGATAAGAACACAAAACAGGCGATAAGGCGCGTTAGCACTAGGAAATCTACACCTGCTCTGACCTGGTGTAAAGTCGGCCGGCAGGCTGCACCACAAAAGGGAGCACAGCCCAGGGCCACATCGGAAGGGCAATAGATGCCATGGAGCCACTCATCTCAGCGGCCCGGACACCCAAGAGGGCCACAACAACCACCGCCACCACCCCCATGACCCCCCCGACCAAAGACATGCCACATCAGCTACACATAAACATGTACAAAATAATCCGCCTGATGTCGCACAATCACAACTGGTGACATGCATGTGTCGTCACAGAAATGAGCATCACACATTCACTGTCGAAGCAACAAATGATAATTTATTAAAATAAACACAGAACAGAAATGAAGACACATGGCCGCTCCCCTCGGGACAATCCATAGGTCACAGCCTGCAAGACAAAAAGACATGATGAGAAGGTGTGTCCTGCGCACATCAAAGGACAGAGAGAGAGCGAAGGAGAGAGAGAGAAGAAGAGAGGGAGAGAGAGAGAAGAAGAGAGGGAGAGAGAGAGAGAGAGAAGAAGAGAGGGAGAGAGAGAGAGAGTGCCACCCCTGCGCACCCAGGCCACACTGCTCACCTGCTGCCACCGGTGTGTCTCCAACCACTCGCCGGTATGTATAGCAGTACACCAGGTCACACGTCTGAGTCAGAGCCGTCAGCTGAAACAGAGTCCAGATACATGACTGGCACAGTACACACACTTGCACAAGACAACATCGCCTGCCCGCCCATGCACACCCAGGCAGAGGCACCGCAACCCCTCCCGCCGCACATCGGAGCATGCCCGCCCATGCACACCCAGGCCTCACTGCTCACCTTCCGCCACCGGCGTGTAGACAGGAAGTCCCACAACGTGCCGCTGCAAGCCACAAGCCCGGGGCCCGCGGACATGGCACCGTCCACACCATGCAGCCACGCTCCGCAGGCCACCAGGTCTCACGTTTGGTGCTGGGTCTTGATTACTCCATGGCATAGGACATACCTGTGCACCCGGCACCATCGCAGGCTGCACACCTGCTCAGCCCAATGGGTGCTACTAACTCTGGGATCCCGGAAGCGACGCCACGTGGCGGTAGGCCCGCGCTGCCCGTTGGCTCTGGCCTACATTGCGGTCCAGCAGGGCACACAAAACCTGAGCTGTCCGGACCGCCGGGACGGGGCATCATCGCAGGCTGCACACCCGCTCAGCAGCTTAAGGTGCCACTGACTCAGTGCACCCAAAGTCACCGTCCCGTGGTGGGGTGCCTGTGCCGTCCGCAAGGCCTCAGATGCCACTAACCCTGTGCAACCCCAGTCAGCGCCACGTGGTGACAGGCCCGTGCCGTCTGCTAGGCCTCAGGTGCCACTAACCCTGTGCGCAACAACTCATGGGCCCTTCATGATTGGGAACCGTGGAGCGTCCGTCTTTCAGGCACCACCGGAAGAGGGGGATGTGACGCTGTTGGCCCCTTATGTTGGCGGAGTCACATGGCTTGTGACGCCTGTGCCGGATGGGTGTGTTGTGTGTGCAAACCTGCCCTCAGGGAGTGGCCGTGACATGCTGACAACTAGACCAGTGACCTGCACACCACCAGCGATTACGCCTGTGACAGGTAGCAATGAGGGCCCCCCCTCGGAGCATAAGCGGAGTGGTCTGGCCTGGCGTACGCCAGAGCAACGCAGGACTTGCAACATTAAATCGGGGGCTCTGGCCGTTGTTCAGGCCATGTCCACACAAGGAAGTGACTGATGCGTGTGTCCCTGTTGTAGTCTCCACGGCACCCGGAACACAATGGGCAATGTGGCACACTGTGACTGGCATCCCACTAGATGAGCATCAGTGATGCAAGGGACTTCACTGTCCCCACATTCATCCACACATTCACACATGAATGATGTAAGACATGACACAGCAGTGCGTCACTGGATGTTTATTGCACATCCAGTGCAGTTATGCAGCTGGAGCGGTACAGGGCAATGCCGAGCACACTACACAATATGGGCCCGTGGAGGACCAGCCAGAGTCCACCCGGAGATGAGAAGTATTACGGGAGAGGAAGGGTACAGTCCGCAGTCTGGTCGCCATGTTATTGGTTGTCAAACAGGATGTGGCAGTCCATGTCGCTGTCCAAGGTGAGTGCATCGGAGTGTATCGGGGGGTCAGTGGAAGGTCATGAGGCCATGTGCGGGACCAGGCAGAAACAGGCCAGGTGGCAAAAATGAATGCTAGTGCATAATCCTTCTGTCCACAGTCCCATCCACGTCCTCATCCTCGGATGTGTGCTTTGCTCCACCTGTGGCTGTTGCAGTACCGGCTGCGGCACTGTGTGCCACTGACACATCAGGTGCCGGAGTGGATACGCCTGCCGCACTGTGAGGCACTGACACACCAGGGGGCGGAGATGTGGATGGTGTGGGGGCAGCAGCATTCATCGGCGCCACGCCTTGTGGCAGCAATGGCATGATGAAGTACTGCAGGGCATGGAAGATCCCTGCTACATTTCAATGGTGTGCAGCGTTGGCTGCCATCCTTTCCGCCTCCATCCGCACCATGTCCTCCATGAGCCTCCGCATGTGTGCCAGCTCACGGCTGGCACCGCTGGAGCCACTCTGAGCGGACAGGTGTTCTTCTCTCCGCGTCATGACTCCAGCGATGTCAGTCAGGGCTCTTTGGAGACCATGGGGCGGGCCTAGACACCGAAGGATGGCATCCAGTTTGGTAGCCATGAGGTCGAACCCCACCCGCACCTGCTCAGCCGTCTCCCACTGGCCCTCCAGCACACGGTGTTGGAAGGCCATGTGTTGTTCCTGGGGGTCTTGGGAGAGTGCCAGGGCTGTGGGTGCCTCCTGCTGGGTGGTTTGGGTGGTGGGTGGGGTCTCATCGATGTAGCTGGGCTTCCCTGATCCTGGAGGTGAGTGGCGGATGAGGTCAATGATGTCTTGGATGGTTTGGGTGTCGATGCTGGTGTTGTCCTCCTCGTCATCAGTGAAGAGTGGCTGGGACTGCTCTGCAGGTGGTGTTGACGATGCCCCTGCGATGTGAAGGGGAGATGGTGTATTACATTGTGTCCACATGTATGTAGCCGCATGGTACATGTTGCCATTCAGACAGCATGGCGTTGCACATTGTGACAGTCTGTAGATCTGGCTGAGGACCCAGAGTCATTGTGGGTGTGCAATGTGCTGTGCTTGACTGTGCATGTGTGCCATTGTGCCCATCTCCACCCGTCTCCCCAGTACCTGGTGGTCACTCACCCTGTTGCGGATGTGTTGTGTCCTGTCGAGCAGTGTCCGGTCTCCCGACTCCGGCCACAGTCTCCACATTGATGACTGTCGACACCAGCTCCTCCATGTCATCCAGCTCCAGCTGTGGCGCTGGGCCCCCACCTCCAGACTGCGTTGCTGCCTTCTGGTTGGTGGAGAGTTTCTCCTTGGTCTTCCGCTTGATGTCATCCCATCGCCTCTTGACCTTGTCCATTGTCCTCTTATGCTCTCCGACGGCATTCACCTTGTCCACGATGTCCCGCCATATTGCAGTTTTGGTGCCCAATGACACGTTGGAGGTGACGAAGAGTTGTTGATGGTGTTCCATCACCTCCGTGACTATGATCCTGTTCGCCTGCGGACTGAACTTTGTCTTCCTCGTCTTCTTGTCCTTGCCCTTCCCTGTCCCCGATGTCCCGGGCTGGTCGTCTGGGGTGCTTGTGGGGTTGTGCTCGTCCTCTGCGCCTGCTCCGGCTGCCTCCATGGTGCTTGGGTGTTGGTCAGTTTGTGTTTGGGTGTTTTTCCTACTTTTATGGTGATTTTCCCGCCTGCCAGGTGTGTGTTGCAGGCCTGGCGCTGCTTATCGCTGATTTCCTCATCGCGCTTTGGCCCATCGCGTGTTTTTTGGTGTTGTGGTTTGTGTTTTTATCTCCATCGAGGTGGTTGTATCGCGGACATTGTCCGCGGTTTCGGCCGACTATCGCATGCTATTGCCTTGTTGTGAATTCCACGTTGTCACGGGGTTATTTTCCTGCGATGGGCTGCGATGCTGAAAGTTGCGTTACGCTACTCTTGCGGTAGTTATCACGCATTCTTGTGAATATACCCTTATGTGTTTTATCACATGTTGGTTATGGCCACTTCACTGCGGTCACATTGAGTCACTTTTCTACTGTTTTATATATGTGTACATAGTATCAATAAATGTGTGTTCTGTGAGTTATTTTACGAAGAAATTTTGTATGAAGAAATAAATAGCACTCACTTCGGCTGAAGTGAGTATTAACAATCCCTTCTTTAGGGCTACTTTTCTTATGTTAAATACTACAATGTGTAAATTAATTTAAACATTTTGTTAAAGTAATTTTTTGTCAGGCATTATAAAGTCATTGCAGAAAGTAATATATTTGCATAAATAATATTAATTGTTTAAAATGAGTTCCATGTGAACAATTGTGCTTAAACTGATTAGCTATTTCCCAAACGTATGTGTCTTAATATGTAGATCTCGAATTGGCAAGTACAAGGCTCCCTGATAATAAGGCAACTGATTCTGAATCTCTCTTGAAGGATCCTTGTCAGCCCATTCTAGCATTTCTTCAGGTGTCTTAACCTTCTTTATTTTCTCATCTAAGATTTCTTTAAATGTGGCTCCAACTATCTTTGACTCGGGGATTACCATCTGAGCTTCTATGGATTGTTTTTTCCCTTTGGTGTTAATTTGTGATAGAGCATTAGCTTTTCTGTTCTGATTTCGTGGTCGATAAGTTATCACAAAAATGTAATCAGCAAAATAGAGGGACCAGCACAGCTGCCTTGGAATCAGGGTTCTGACTGACTTTAAAAATTGTAAGATTCTATGATCAGTGAACACTATGATGGTGTGCCTGGCTCTCATAAGGTAATGCCTCCACTCTTTAAAAGCATCTTTGATTGCCAGTAGTTCCTTCTCTGTGATGGTGCAATTTACTTTGGCAGGCATCGGTTTTCGCAATGGGTAGGCCGCCGGATGTAGTTGTCGTGTTTCCTTGTGTCTTTTGAACAGCACTCCTCCAATTATCTGATCAGAGGCATCAGTTTCCAAGTAAAATGGTTCCAAAGGATCCGCATGAAGTAGAATGGGTGCAGTGGTAAAACGTTTCTTTAAAGATTGAAAGGCTTCTTCAGCCCACTGAAATGGTGGGGGAGCGACCCCTGACCTTGACTGGTAGGTTGCTCCCCCACCACACAGTCCGTCTGTGTGCCCTGCTGCTGCCCCTGATTGTGCTCGTTTTTTCCTTTCTGTGCCCCCTTGCTGCCCCTGATTGTGCTCGTTTTTTCCTTTCTGTGCCCCCTTGCTGCCCCTGATTGTGCTCGTTTTTCCTTTCTGTGCCCCCTTGCTGCCCCTGATTGTGCTCGTTTTTTTCCCTTTCTGTGCCCCCTTGCTGCCCCTGATTGTGCTCGTTTTTTCCTTTCTGTGCCCCCTTGCTGCCCCTGATTGTGCTCGTTTTTTTTTCCTTTCTGTGCCCCCTTGCTGCCCCTGATTGTGCTCGCTTTTTCCTTTCTGTGCCCCCTTGCTGCCCCTGATTGTGCTCGTTTTTTTTTTTCCTTTCTGTGCCCCCTTGCTGCCCCTGATTGTGCTCGTTTTTCCTTTCTGTGCCCCCTTGCTGCCCCTGATTGTGCTCATTTTTTTTCCTTTCTGTGCCCCCTTGATGCCCTGATTGTGCTCGTTTTCCCTTCTGTGCCTGTTTCCCGCCGCTGCGCCCTGCGGCCCCGCCCCCTCACTGCCCATTCGCTGCCCCATTCCCTGCTCCTCCCTCCCACCTCCCCATTTATGGCGGCCGCTGTGCGGCCGCGCCGCTCACGCCGCTGGCGCGCCTAAGGCAAGCCCGTCTGCGCCCGTCCGTGCCGTGACCGCGTCCAGCGCCAGACCCCTGGTCCGGGCATCCCCCGCGCCCGCCACATCAACAGACGCCGATACGACGCCAGCGCCTCCACGCACTCAACCCCGGAAAAGATCACGCCTGCTACCAGGCCACCCCGAAGCGCACCCAAGGGCCCTTCACCTGCCGGAACTGCAGCTTCGCCAGCACCCGCCCCGCCAAACCACCGCCCAGGAAAGAACCCAACTACCTCAGATGCATCCTCCTCAACACCCGCTCCGCCCGCAAACACGCCATCGAACTCTGGGACCTTCTCGACTCAACCTCCCCAGACGTCGCATTCCTGACGGAGACCTGGCTGAATCCCGCTTCAGCCCCCGACATCGCCATTGCCATCCCGGACGGATACAAGATCACCCGCAGGGACCGCACCAACGGAGTCGGAGGAGGCATCGCCATCGTCCACAGGAACACCCTCAGAGTCTCAACCAACACCGGCGACACCCTCAGCACCGCCGAACACATGCACTTCCAGATCCACACCGATCCCAACACCACCCTCAGAGGAACCCTCATCTACAGACCCCCGGACCCCGACCACAGTTCAGCGATTCCATCGCTGACTTCGTCAGCACACACGCCATCGCCTCCGCGGACTACATCCTCCTCGGGGACCTGAACTTCCACCTCGAGAACAACAAGGACACCAACTCCACCACCCTGATCGACAACCTCGCCACCCTTGGACTCAGACAGCTCGTGACTACACCCACCCATGCCGCCGGCCACACGCTAGACTCCATCTTTTCCGCAAGCCCACACGTCTCCTTCAACCACACCTCCGAACCCCACTGGACTGACCACCACTGCATCCACTTCACCTACAGGAAGCCCACCACGCACCACCGCACCGAACAAATGCCTCGCCGCTGCTGGAGCAGAGTCACGGAAGACCAGCTAACCACAACCCTCGCCCTGAGCCCACCCGCCGAACCCTCCGACCCCGACACCGCCGCCCGCAACCTCAGACAGTGGATCGACGACTGCGCCAACACCCTCGCCCCGCTCAAGAATCCGCCCAACAGCCACACCAGCAAGAAAGCCACCTGGTTCACCGAAGACCTCCAGGCCTCCAAACGAACATGCCGAAAACTGGAGAAGATCTGGCTCCACCACCGGACAGCGGACAGCTACGCCGCCCACAAGAGCGCCACCCGCAGTCACCATCACCTCATCAGATCCGCCAAAAGGGCCTCACTCAAAGACAGCCTAGACAACAACGCACACAACAGCAAAGAGCTCTTCAACATCGTGAAGGAACTCTCCAACCCCAGCTCCAACACCAACGACATCCAGCCATCGCGAGACCTGTGCGACTCACTGGCCACCTTCTTCCACCGCAAAATCGCCGACATCCACGACAGCTTCAACACCACGACCGCCCCGGCAACCACCGAGACCACTGCCCCCACAACCACCAACCGCCTGCTCTCCTGGACCAACATCAACGACGAGGACACCAGCGAGATCATGAACACCATCCACTCCGGTTCACCGCTAGACCCGTGCCCTCACCACATCTTCAACAAAGCCAGTACAGCCATCGCGCCCCATCTCCGGAAAATAATCAACATCTCCTTCGAGACAGCAACCTTCCCGGAAAGCTGGAAGCACGCCGAGATCACCGCCTTACTCAAGAAACCCAAGGCAGACCCCAAGGACCTCAAGAACTTCCGACCCATCTCTCTGCTCCCGTTCCCCGCGAAGGTCACCGAGAAAATCGTCAACAAACAACTGACCCGCTACCTCGAGGAGAACAACATCCTGGACCCTTCCCAGTCCGGCTTCCGCAGCAACCACAGCACCGAAACCGCCCTCATCGCCGCCACCGATGACATCAGGACCCTGCTAGACAACGGAGAAACAGCAGCCCTCATCCTCCTGGACCTATCAGCCGCCTTCGACACGGTCTGCCACCACACACTACGAACACGCCTTCACGACGCCGGGATCCAAGAGAAGGCCCTGGACTGGACCACATCCTTCCTTTCCGGCAGAACACAAAGCGTCCGCCTCGCCCCCTTCCGATCCAAGGCCACCAAGATCATCTGCGGCGTACCCCAAGGCTCCTCCCTCAGCCCAACGCTGTTCAACATCTACATGGCACCCCTCGCCCACGTCGCCCGACAGCACAACCTCAACATCATCTCCTACGCCGACGACACCCAGCTGATCCTCTCCCTCACCAAAGACCCTCACACCGCCAAAGCCTACCTCCACGAAGGAATGAAGGCCGTCGCCGAATGGAAGAGGACCAGCCGCCTGAAGCTGAACTCGGACAAGACGGAGGTCCTCATCCTTGGTTCCAACCCTTCAGCCTGGGACGACTCCTGGTGGCCAACATCACTGGGAACAGCCCTGCCACCCACCGACCACGTACGCAACCTAGGGGTCATCCTTGACCCCACCCTCTCCATGACTAAGCAGGTCAACGCCGTTTCCTCATCCTGCTTCAATATCCTCCGAATGCTCCGCAGGATCTTCAAGTGGATCCCCTCCGAAACAAGAAAAACAGTCACCCAGGCCCTCGTCACCAGCAGGCTGGACTACGGAAACGCCCTCTACGCAGGAACGACGGCTAAGCTCCTGAGACGGCTGCAACGCATCCAGAACGCCTCTGCACGTCTTATCCTCGACATCCCCCGACGCAGCCACATCACACCCCACCTGAGAGACCTGCACTGGCTCCCTGTCAACAAGAGGATAACCTTCAAGCTCCTCACCCACGCACACAAAGCACTCCACAACTCCTGACCAGCCTACCTCAACAGACGACTCAGCTTCTACACCCCCACCCGCCAGCTCCGCTCGACCAGCCTCGCCCTCGCCACAGTCCCCCGCATCCGGAAAACGACCGCCGGCGGCAGATCCTTCTCCCACCTCGCCGCCAAGACCTGGAACACCCTCCCCACCAACCTCCGACAGACCCAAGACCTACTGGCCTTCAGAAGACTCCTCAAGACCTGGCTCTTCGATCAGTAGCAGCACCACCCCCCTCTTCCCCCAGCGCCTTGAGACCCTCGCGGGTATGTAGTGCGCTTTATAAGTGACATGATTGATTGATTGATTGATTGATTTCTTGAGCAGTCTAGTGAGCTGATTTACCTTTCGAGAGAGGTCCTTTATAAACCTTGTGTAGAACCTGGCAAAGTCTATGAAGCTCTAAATCTCTTTTAGACTAGTTGGTGACGGCCAATCAATCACTGCCTATATTTTTTTCTGATCCATGGTTATGCCCTCTGGCGACAAAATAAAACTCCAAAAATCCACTGACCTCACACTAAAAGCATACTTCTTCAATTGTACATACATACTGTTCTCTTGGAGCCTTTGCAAGATTTCTTTCACATGGTTCTGATGCTCATCTTCGGATGTTGAATAAATCAAGATGTCATCAATGTACACTATAGCACATCTGTCAATAAAGTCACTAGAGTCTCGATATCAATACCCAGCAGCTGCCAACTTGACAACCAGATCACATCAATTTGAGCTCCAGGTAGCTGCCCTGAATGGGATTACTGCTGCTTTACAGCTTGTGTGATTTCCCACATACTGATGCCATTTAAGAAATATTGGTACATGGCTGGTGCATCATAGAGGCCATACGCAATGACCTGATATTCGTACAGTCCGTATTTTGTCCTGAAAGCAGTTTTCCACTCGTCCCCTTCTCTTATTCTTATTAGATGCTATGCGTCCCTTAGATCCCACTTGGTATAAATTTGAGCTCCTTTTACCTGGTCCAATAGGACAGAAATCATGGGTGAAAGGTAATGCTTCTTTATTGTGATCTGATTTAGTGCACTGTAATCAATGCACAGCCTTAATTCTCCTTCTCTTTTTGGGACAAAAAATAATCTCGAGGAAAGTGGCGACTGTGAGGGTCTGATGAAACCCTTGGGCACATACTTTTGAATATATTCCTTTAGATCTTTGTTCTCCACCTCGGTTAATGCATAGACCCGACTGCAAGGTAGATTGGTTATAGCCTCCAGTTCTATCTTACATTCATATGAACGATAAGGAGGGCATTTTTCAGCTTCCACTATATTGAACACATCCAAAAACTCCTTGTGCCTTTCTGGAATTTCATTGTCAGTACAGCACACACTGAGGCTCCACTTTTGCACAACATTGTAGCTGGACTGGGTTCCTTAATTTGAGAATCTTTGTTGAAATAGTTGTCTTTATAATAGCTTGAATCCATAACTATTGTCCTCTCACTCCAGTTGATTGTTGGGTTGTGTTCTGTCAGCCAGGGTAATCCTATGATGATTTGGAACTGCGGGCATCAATCAGATTGAACAAATGACTTCTCATTATCCCTCTTGGGAAATGAGTTTCACTTTCGCAGTGCGGCTGACTACTGGTCCTGACAATAGGTTAGTCCCATAAACTGCTCTCACCACTTCACTCCTTGGCTTTCTTTAAGCCTCCAGGCCTAAATTAGCAGCAGATTTGAGGTCACAGACGTTTCCTGTGGCCCCTGAATCGACCATTACAGCAATTTCTGGTAAGGTAACCTTTCTGAACTTGAGGGTCATCAATAAGGTTAGATGAGGAGTTGACTATTTAAGTGTTTTGGCCACATGGTGAGTCTTTGGAGTTGTATTTTCAGTTGCACTCATCACTCAAATCCCTCCTACTGGTGGTGCTGCAAGTTTTCCGTCTGTGACACTTTAGGCTTGCTTACGACAGATTTTGACAAAATGCCTGCTGGTTCCACAATACAAGCACAAATTGTTTTGTCTGCGTTTTTCTTTATCCTCTTTTGTGAGAGGGCCTCTTATTGTGCAAATTTGCATGGGCTCCCCTCCCTGACTATTCTCAGAAGTTTTTGAATTTTCAACTCTCATTCGATTAAATCGGGGAACACTTGAGCAAAAATCCCTCTTCTTCTCGCCTCTTCTTTCTGTTTGCTGGTAATCTATTTTGAGGACCAGATCTATCAGCGTTTAGACTTCTGGTGGTCTGTTGGGTATTCATAGCTGCCAAGGTTTCAGACGGACATGTGTGACATTTTCATAATTTCAATGTAATTAGGAGTGACTGTTTAACGACTATGAGTGACACTTTCCATAAGCAAAAGCAATTTGCTTTTTGACAACAAGATGTAAACATGCTGAAAATAATATACCTGCAGTCATTTATGTGTTATGCTGACAATAGCTTCAAAGCATCCAAAGCAATAAATCACTGTACTTTTTGGGGGTGGGTGAGTGTGACATGCAGGGCCCTACTCTGAATGCACTAACTTGAGACATTGATGTGGTTGACTTAGCCACATGACACACATCTGCCTAGAGCTACTCTCTGATCAAACAAGACTTTGTTTTTCTCAGTGCCAGTAAAACACGAAGGAAAGCATCTGATATTGTTTCAACCAATCAGGTAGCAGCAATTCTAAATGCGATCTCCCAGGCTCCTCTTGCATGGTTATATACAACAATTTAACATAAATAGTGAAAACGCCATTCATCACCTCATGCAGATTTTTTTGTTGGAAGCCTGATTGTTTCATATTGATGGTTAGACATCTCAGTGCATTGAGCATCTGCTGCAGAAATCTGTAAGCAATCTGCAGGTCACCAGTTCCTGGCAGATCTCCGACTCCCGTTATTTCCTCCTTTACATTCTGGTACTAGTAGTCATGCATTTCAAATGGGTGAAATAAAGCCACATACTACAAACTGCAGAGAGAAATAAGTGGTAAATGAAGTTTTGAATTTGGAGACCTGATAGCTCTGTCTTCTATCCCTATGAAGGGACTACAAAAAATTAATACGGTTCTGCAGGGAAAGCATCTCTGCCAAGTTTCCCGAACGTAACTAGGTAGGCCACACCTGTGTTCTTTCCTTGGAATTCTGCAACTTGTAGCCTTGGTTTTAAGCTGGGTTAAATATGATTATGAGTCCAAGATTCTAAGAAAAAAGCCTGGACTGGCCTAAATAGTCTTGCATGGACCTAGGAAACTTGGCAGCTGAGGGGTACCTTCAATGGCAGGTTTGTCTGTAGACTGCAGAATAGTTAATATTGTTAATTTAAAGTTGTATGGTGTAATCCTGCCGCCTGAGCCTCCCCCCACCCCACCCCCCCGGTAGAAATGTTCACCATCGAGGCACAGAAACAGGCAGAGAGAATAAATCCAAAACCGACTTCAGAGAATACGAAAGAATAGCAAACTGAGGCTGCAGAGACGGGACCCTGAAAGAGCTGGAAACCCACACCGGCGCAAAAACATGGAAGAAAAAGGAACCCTCCTGAAAGAAAAACCCAGTGTAAACACCACAAAAACTGGAGGAAACAGCAGCGAGACTAGGCAATGTCATTGAAAAACACATGGATTTCATGCATTGTAATCATATCCCTTTCAGTGACGACTGTGTGAGGCAGTTCTCAGCTGAGTGTTTAACGCAGGCAGATCATGACTGCATGAGCCGTAAAGCACATTTTCTTAGCATTAGCTGAGATGCCTGTCACTCGGAAACTTACTTCTTGTGAGGTTCAGGAGAACTCAGCCGGCCGCAAATCTTTGGTGGGCCGGCGTCTTGGCCGCAACGACTTGGACTCCGCATGCATGACTCTGGCCCAGCTGCAATGTGCTCTGGGCTGTTGAGAAAGCACTTGAGGGGATGGGCCCGGTGGTCACGGGATGACTTGTGAATTAACAGAAACCGCCACACCCACTCCTGATGTCAGATAATTGAATACCGTGCCGTGGTTTCAGGTATTTTGTTACAGTAGCGGTGTAGCAGCTAGAGCTGCAAGCAGCTGAGCCAGCCACCTTAGCCTCCTGGGAGCGCACACTGCCGCAGCTTTCAATCAGTATGGGGCATTATAGCAGCACTCAAGCTTGACAGCAGAGGAGGCGCTATAATGCATAAATTGCATTTCAGAGGGGTGATGCGGACCACCACACTGAAATGTCTTAGTCTAACACCTGATGTGTGGTACTTGGCAGGGCTGGGTATTTGCGCCAGAGTGTCTTTTAACTCGTCCTTCAGACCATGATAAAACAAGGCTGCTCTTTTGTTTTCTGGCCACTCCGTCCAACTACCAATTTGTTAAACTGTGCAAGGTAAGCGACCAGTTCTTTGTTTCCTTGTTTTAGTTTGAGCAATTCATTATCTGTGGCATGAGCCACCTTCCTTCTGTCGAATATCCTAAGAAATTCCTTCTTCAACTCTTCAAAATTATATAGGGATGGAGCATCTCTGGTAGCCAAAGGCATGGCCCATGAAGCAGCATCCCCACTGAAGTATGGCAAGATAAATGCCATCCAAGACTGTGCATCAGGAAAAATCGTAGGACAACACATGAAATGAAGGGAACACTGCGTCAAGAAAAGTTTAGCCTTTTGGGGGCCCCCACTAAACCGCTCAGAGGGGCTAAAGGAATTACAGGTGTCAATGAATGCACTACCTTTGTGGTATCACTGGGTTTAGGAATCGAAGCCGAGCCAGAAGCCTCACTGTTGAGGAATGATGGGGCAAAATTACCTCCAGATGTGACACCCACTATCTTAAATGCTTAATCAGTAGTCTCTCTTCAAGATGCTTCCATCTCTTGTTTTAAACTTCTATTTTCCTCTCTAACTGCCAATAACTCTTTCTGAATTACTCACAAAAATTTTCCCACATGTTTTAAATCAGAACCCTCAGCCATTCTGCTCAGTTGAATAGTCAACATAGGCACCTCACCCTGTTAGGGTGTGCACAAAGTGAATTCTCAGTCTTCAGAGTAGGTGAATGATGTATAAGTTCCTGTGCCTCTCCTAGACCACTCCCAATCTCCAATTACAATATATGTGTGTAGATTAAATGCGTTCCAAGGGGTGAAAAGCTATGGGGATAAAGAGAAGAGACTGCCTTGTCTAAGTTTGGCTCTGCTACAAATCACCTCTGCCTGATTCTTCCCTGGCACTGTTCTAGGTGTCGTCTTATGAAGCTGTAACACATAAACAGACTAATACTAATGTTTCCTACTCTTCCCAAAAGCCATATTTATTAATTAAACAGTTGCATGCCTTCTTGTAAACCTTACGTAACCCTTAGACAATGACCTTTGCTTCTTTTCTTAGTAAATAAGGAGACTGGTATTGGTCTTCCTTTTTCATGTATCTCCAATGTGAATGATACTTGTCCTTTCAACATATATATGTGGAAGGCAAGCGCCAAAACGCATAGACTGTCCCTTATTTGCACTGGTGAAATAAAGAATACTTGAAATAGAAGCCCTGTAGTGCCACCTTTGCTTCTCTGCCCTACTATCCAACAGCGTTTCTGAAGTGGACATGATGGATATACATATATATATATATATATATATATATATATATATATATTCACTGAAAAAACCATAGGTTTTAGGGACAGTTATAGTTAGTTGGACATTGCACTCGTACAAAACCCGTGAAATTCCCCCGTTATAGTTAGTCCAGCTAACTATAACTCGCGCCCCGCAATGCACTGCTGATGACGTCACATATTACATCACTCATGACATGGTCAGTGACATCACTGATGACATCACTGATGACATCTCAAATGACATCACTGATGACATCACTGATGACATCATCCAGTGACTGTGTGTTTCTGTAAAGTTTAAATATTTTTACTATGTATAGGAAAAGACGTATTGAAGAATGAGTGGGTGTGTAAGTGTCTGTATGGATGATTTAGTAGGTGCGTGACTGACTCTATAAGTGAGTGATTTAACGTATCTTACTGAATGCATGGGTTAGTGACTAAACTGGGTGAATGTCTGTATCCGTCTGTCTGTTGCTGTGTAAGTGGCTGCATGTGTTTGTGAATAGCTACATGAGTGTCTATATGAGTTATTGAATGCTTGTCTGAGTATCTGTATGGGTGCCTGAGTGTTTGTGTGGGAGGGGTGTGTGCAACTCTGTGCATAGATGTGTGAGTGGGTGATTCACTGGGTGGATGGTTTCAAGAGTGCAACTGTGATAGACTGTATGGGTGGGTAAGTGTGTGTAAGAGTGTGTTAGTGAGTGAATGTATGTCCCAGTGGTACATGTGTGAGTAACTACATATGTGAAAGGCAGTATATATGTGTGTTGGAGTATATAAATAGCTATAAGCGAGAGTGAGTGATTGTGATAGTGGCTGTATGGATGAGTGTGTGCTTGTATCAGTGATTGTATAAGAGCGTAAGAATGTGCTACTATTTGTATGAGTAAGTGAGCTGGTGTGTGTATAACTGTATAGGTGAGTAAATGGTAGTGTGTTTAATTATTTGCATGACTGACTAGGTGTGTGAGTACCTCTATGGATGAGTGGCGGTGTTTGAGTGTCTATATAGGAGTATGAGTGCATATGATAGTCCTGTACTGAGTGACCGTAAGTATGAGTGACTGAACGGGTGAGTGAGTGGATGTGTGCGTAGACCTAAGAATCAGTGAGTGGGTATGTAGTTATTGGTGTTGGAGTGTCTATGGTTTTGCGAATGGCAGTCTGTAATTTAGAGTGGGTGTATCAAAGGTTATATTAGAGTGTGAGGAGGTGCATTAGATTATCACGTGGATGATGTCATCAGTGATGTCATTTGAGATGTCATCAGTGATGTCATCAGTGATGTCACTGACCATGTCATGAGTGATGTAATATGTGACGTCATCAGCAGTGCATTGCGGGGCGCGAGTTATAGTTAGCTGGACTAACTATAACGGGGAATTTCACGGGTTTTGTACGAGTGCAATGTCCAACTAACTATAACTGTCCCTAAAACCTATGGTTTTTTCAGTGAATTTCAAAGGTTTTTTAAATGCTAATTTGTAACTATAACGTCCCTGAAACCTATGGTTTTTTCAGTGAATTTCAAAGGTTTTTTAAATGCTAATTTGTAACTATAACATGTCTGAAACCTACAGTTTTTTCAGTGAATTTCAAAGGTTTTGTAAATGACAATTTTTAAATGTATTAATTGTTATATACATTTTTTTCATACTGATTTCCAAATTTTTTAGAAACATTTTTTTTTTACATATTTTATTTTTTAAATTACATTGTAATTACATTATACATTACATTACAAAAAATACTTTCTCAGAATGAATTACTTTAGTTTAATTACTTTGCACATAGGCAATAGACTTTTAAGTACAGTAGTTACAGTTGTTGCAATGGGCAACACATTTTCAAACACAATGCAACATTCAGCTCAATGTGAATTTCTAGTTAAATGCAATTAGTTACTTTATGGATTACTTTTCTAACCACATTACTGCATCCTAGATTCAGTCCTGGGACATCTCCTGTAAACAGTTGAGTAAAAGCGTTTTGGTTACAGTCGTGATTTTTAAGGAATATTATTGTACTTTAAAAGTTCACACTTAGAAACTTTTTCTCATAGAATCACCAATGTTATCCTATGGAAGGAAATTCACTTAGAAGTTAAAAACTGTTATCGTTACTTTTTCTTACTCAGTGTTGGATCCTGGATCCAGCACTGGTGCATCTCCTGTAAACAGTTGAAAGAATGCGTTTAAGTCATACAGGCGATTTTTTAGGAATATTTGTAGTTTGTGAAAATCGACACTTTGAAACTTTTCTGCTGAAAACCAGACAATGGATTCCTATGGAAGGAAATTCAAGTTACTGGTAAGTACGGTTAAAATTACTTTTGAGGATCAGTACTGGGCTGAAAGATGCAGCACTGAGGTCTCTCCTGATAACAGGTGAGTAAATCGGAATTCGTATTTCGGCTGATTTTAGAGGACTATTTTAAAGTTCCAAAACTCCACACTTAGAAGAATTTCCAAGTGAAACCAGTCAATGTTAGCCTATGGAAGGAAATTCAAGTTACTGGTAAGTACGGTTAGAATTACTTTTCAGGACCAGTACTGGGCTGAAAGATGCAGCACTGAGGTCTCTCCTGATAACAGGTGAGTAAATCAGAATTCGGATTTCGGCTGATTTTAGAGGAATATTTGTATGTTTCAAAAATCAACACTTAGAAACTTTTTCAGCAAAAAGCAGGCAATGATATCCTATGGAAGGAAATACAAGTTACTGGTAAGTACGGTTAAAATTACTTTTGAGGATCAGTACTGGGCTAAAAGATGCAGCACTGGGTTCTCTCCTGATAACAGGTGAGTAAATCGGAATTCGTATTTCGGCTGATTTTAGAGGAATATTTTAAAGTTCCAAAACTCCACACTTAGAAGAATTTCCAAGTGAAACCAGTCAATGTTAGCCTATGGAAGGAAATTCAAGTTACTGGTAAGTACGGTTAAAATTACTTTTCAGGACCAGTACTGGGCTGAAAGATGCAGCACTGAGGTCTCTCCTGATAACAGGTGAGTAAATCAGAATTCGGATTTCGGCTGATTTTAGAGGAATATTTGTATGTTTCAAAAAACAACACTTAGAAACTTTTTCAGCAAAAAGCAGGCAATGATATCCTATGGAAGGAAATTCAAGTTACTGGTAAGTACGGTTAAAATTACTTTTGAGGATCAGTACTGGGCTGAAAGATGCAGCACTGAGGTCTCTCCTGATAACAGGTGAGTAAATCGGAATTCGTATTTCGGCTGATTTTAGAGGAATATTTTAAAGTTCCAAAACTCCACACTTAGAAGAATTTCCAAGTGAAACCAGTCAATGTTAGCCTATGAAGGAAATTCAAGTTACCGGTAAGTACGGTTAAAATTACTTTTGAGGATCAGTACTGGGCTGAAAGATGCAGCACTGAGGTCTCTCCTGATAACAGGTGAGTAAATCGGAATTCGTATTTCGGCTGATTTTAGAGGAATATTTTAAAGTTCCAAAACTCCACACTTAGAAGAATTTCCAAGTGAAACCAGTCAATGTTAGCCTATGAAGGAAATTCAAGTTACCGGTAAGTACGGTTAAAATTACTTTTCAGGACCAGTACTGGGCTGAAAGATGCAGCACTGAGGTCTCTCCTGATAACAGGTGAGTAAATCAGAATTCGGATTTCGGCTGATTTTAGAGGAATATTTTAAAGTTCCAAAACTCCACACTTAGAAGAATTTCCAAGTGAAACCAGTCAATGTTAGCCTATGAAGGAAATTCAAGTTACTGGTAAGTACGGTTAAAATTACTTTTCAGGACCAGTACTGGGCTGAAAGATGCAGCACTGAGGTCTCTCCTGATAACAGGTGAGTAAATCAGAATTCGGATTTCGGCTGATTTTAGAGGAATATTTGTATGTTTCAAAAATCAACACTTAGAAGAATTTCCAAGTGAAACCAGTCAATGTTAGCCTATGGAAGGAAATTCAAGTTACTGGTAAGTACGGTTAAAATTACTTTTCAGGACCAGTACTGGGCTGAAAGATGCAGCACTGAGGTCTCTCCTGATAACAGGTGAGTAAATCAGAATTCGGATTTCGGCTGATTTTAGAGGAATATTTGTATGTTTCAAAACTCAACACTTAGAAGACTTTTCAGCAAAAGCAGGCAATGATATCCTATGGAAGGAAATTCAAGTTACTGGTAAGTACGGTTAAAATTACTTTTGAGGATCAGTACTGGGCTGAAAGATGCAGCACTGAGGTTCTCTCCTGATAACAGGTGAGTAAATCGGAATTCGTATTTCGGCTGATTTTAGAGGAATATTTTAAAGTTCCAAAACTCCACACTTAGAAGAATTTCCAAGTGAAACCAGTCAATGTTAGCCTATGAAGGAAATTCAAGTTACCGGTAAGTACGGTTAAAATTACTTTTGAGGATCAGTACTGGGCTGAAAGATGCAGCACTGAGGTCTCTCCTGATAACAGGTGAGTAAATCGGAATTCGTATTTCGGCTGATTTTAGAGGAATATTTTAAAGTTCCAAAACTCCACACTTAGAAGAATTTCCAAGTGAAACCAGTCAATGTTAGCCTATGAAGGAAATTCAAGTTACCGGTAAGTACGGTTAAAATTACTTTTCAGGACCAGTACTGGGCTGAAAGATGCAGCACTGAGGTCTCTCCTGATAACAGGTGAGTAAATCAGAATTCGGATTTCGGCTGATTTTAGAGGAATATTTGTATGTTTCAAAAATCAACACTTAGAAGAATTTCCAAGTGAAACTAGTCAATGTTAGCCTATGAAGGAAATTCAAGTTACCGGTAAGTACGGTTAAAATTACTTTTGAGGATCAGTACTGGGCTGAAAGATGCAGCACTGAGGTCTCTCCTGATAACAGGTGAGTAAATCGGAATTCGGATTTCGGCTGATTTTAGAGGAATATTTGTATGTTTCAAAAATCAACACTTAGAAACTTTTCAGCAAAAAGCAGGCAATGATATCCTATGGAAGGAAATTCAAGTTACTGGTAAGTACGGTTAAAATTACTTTTGAGGATCAGTACTGGGCTGAAAGATGCAGCACTGAGGTCTCTCCTGATAACAGGTGAGTAAATCGGAATTCGTATTTCGGCTGATTTTAGAGGAATATTTTAAAGTTCCAAAACTCCACACTTAGAAGAATTTCCAAGTGAAACCAGTCAATGTTAGCCTATGAAGGAAATTCAAGTTACCGGTAAGTACGGTTAAAATTACTTTTGAGGATCAGTACTGGGCTGAAAGATGCAGCACTGAGGTCTCTCCTGATAACAGGTGAGTAAATCGGAATTCGTATTTCGGCTGATTTTAGAGGAATATTTGCACCATGGTGAAGGGAGGGGTGGGGCCTGAGGTGGCATCTGTGCAAACGCGCCCCGTGGCGCGTTTTAAGTTGGGGGATTAAGTCCCCTTGAATCATGAGGGTCCCTACGGGCCAACTAGCCCACCAGGAACCTCCAGTATGCGCCAGGGGGCTGCGTTGCAGAGACATGTACAGAGGCCACACCCCTTTTACACCTCTCTGCAACGCAGCTCTGTGGCGCTTTCTGGACGTACCTGTTGGGCTAGTTGGCCCCCAGGGACCCTCAGGATTGAAGAGGATTTAATTCCCCATCTTAAAACGCGCCACGGGGCCTGTTTGCACACATGTCACCTGAAGCCCCGCCCCTCCCTTCACCACTGTGCAAACGCGCCCCGTGGCGCGTTTTAAGTCGGGGGATTAACTCCCCTTGAATCCTGAGGGTCCCTGGAGTCCAACTAGCCCACCATGTTCCTCCAAAAGCGCCACAGAGCTGCGTTGCAGAGAGGTGTAAAAGGGGCGTGGCCTCTGTACACCTCTCTGCAAGGCAGCCCCTGGCGCATACTGGAGGTTCCTGGTGGGCTAGTTGGCCCCCAGGGACCCCCAGTATTCAAGGGGAATTCGTTCCCCTCTGCAAACGCGCCAGGGCGCGCTTGAAGTGGTGAAGGAAGGGCGGGGCCTGCGGGCCCGATCGTTTTTTTTCTCTGAAGGGGGCCGTGTGGCCCCCTTCCTTTTTCCTATTTTTAGGCCCCGGGGACCCCATCCCCCGGGGCCTGGCCTCTCGTTGGGGACTGTGGGGGGGTCCCCAAGCCCCCCACAGTCCCGCCGGCTCCCCGTGTCCTACGGGAGCCGGCATTGCTTTTACACATGGGGAGCAGCTAACATGCTGCTCCCCATGTGGAAAAGCAATCGGCTTTGGATATTGGAAGAGAGAGCAGGTTTCCTGCTCTCTCTTCCAATATCCAAAGCAAGTTTGCAATGACAGGACGGGAGCCGCGAGGCTCCCGTCCTGTCATTGCCAACAGCAGTGTCCCAGGGTAGGCACCCCGGGACACTGCAGGAGCCGGCCCTGGGGGGTGGCGGTCCCCAGGGCCATCAAGGGCTCCAGGAGGGGGGCCACGCGGCCCCCTCCCTACATCGAGAAAGCCCCGGGGAGGTGGTGGTCCCCGGGGCTTGGGGTCCAAAACGGACCCCCATTTTCATTTTTCTTAGTGCCCCGGGGAGGTGGTGGTCCCCGGGGCGTGTGGGGGGGCTGGAGCCCCCCCACACAGGTTTTTAAATATAAAAAAAGAAGCCCCGGGGAGGTGGTGGTCCCGGGGCTGCGGGAGGGCTCAGAGCCCTCCCGCACCATTATCCATAAAGCCCCGGGGGTGGTGGTCCCTGGGGCTTGGGGGCCCTTAGAGGCCCCCACACATAAAATTAACTCCCCCCAGCATGCCCCCGGGACTTGGCCCACCCGGGGCCAATTAACATCGAGCGCGGGAGACCGCGCTTCGATTTTTTTTCGGCAGGGTTCGCGCTCCTGAGCGCATCCTGCCGATTTTTGTAAAAAAAAAAAAAATTGTTTTGCCCAGGGGGTCCTTGTGGGACCCCTGAGCAGACCTAGGGGGTCAGGGTGTTTCTACCCTGCCCCTTTGTGCGCTTTGCGCACTTGTTTCTGTCCCTCGGTTCTACCGAGGGACAAAATGGCTGCCAACACTTCCTGATTTGGAGTGTTGACAGCCAGCTAACATAAAGCTCGTGCTCGGGAGGATCCGCGGCCCTAGATATACACTATCTTTTTTTCTTTGGATTTTCTCAGCAACTACTGAACGGATTTACACCATTTAACAAAAGGGTTCTTTCTGAACCAAGAACTACCTCTTTGCCAAATTTGGTGTAATTCCGTTCAGCAGTTCGGGCTGTAGCCGTGTCTAAAGTTTCCTATGGAAAATTGCATGGGGAAAACGCGTTTTGGGACCCCCCTTTTTCTCGGCCCCCGCTTGACGAATCCCCCGAGACTTTCAGGGTAGGAGCGGACCGGAGCGGCCCACAAAGTTTGAAAATTTTGCGAAGATACGTCAACCGGCAAGAGAGTTATTTCAAATAGAATGTCGCGGATTTCCTATGGATAATAGGTTGTAACTATAACTATCTACTGGCGACCGCCAGTAGATAATATATATATATATATATATATATATATGCGTATACATACATACATACATATATATATGTGTATATATATATATATAAAGTTGCTCGTTTGCAAAACAATCCTTTGAGAATAAAACGAGAGTAGACCCAGATTTTGTGTAATTTTCAGTTTATTACACCGAAGAACCAGTCCGCCATGACGCGTTTCGGCAGATCCCTGCCTTGATCACATGACAGCGCTACTGCTTGTGGGATACCTATTTAAAGTGACAGTGTGCACTGGTCATGACAATAGACATAGAAAAAACATTTATGTTGCATTGTTTGTATCCTTGTCAATAATATATGCATAAATGCATTTGAGCAAATCAACCTGATATTTGTTGTATTACCCTCATAATTTTTTATATAAAAATACAATACATTCTTAAAATAACCCTGATATTTTCGACAATAATTGCATGAATGCTTTAGGATACAATAAATGTATTTCTTGTCATCTAGACCATATACAAACCCATAACAATACTAAAAAGTGCTACCTATAGTGTTAAAATGATATATTTACATGTGCAAAAATACTAAAATTTCATAATTAACCTAACAAGGCATATCTTATTTTGACTTAATGTCATATCTTGTAGTTGATAATCCTTGAAAAAAGTGCAAGTGTGCAAGTGCAAATATCGCAAAATATCTTATCTCAATCTGATTGATCAATGATTGATTCCCATGATTGTAAAATATATAAATATACACATAAATATAAATATCAATAGAATACATAAATATACATATATATAAATATAAATATCAATAAATACATAAATATACACATCCAATACTACAATTCAATCACCACTAACAGAATAAAAAACCTGTAAAAAGATCTAAAAAGATTTCAACTTGTGTATATCTACTTGCATCGTTTGACTCCATGTTTTATACTTTGATGAAACTGGCTAAATAACCTCCTACATTAGTTCATCTATTCCTACAAATCCCATACGGTCCACATAAGATAAAGTATTCTGATTGGTACATCTCAAATAGTGATTTCATATTTAAATATTTTCAATTTTCAATTTTTATATATACAAGTTGGAATTTATGGGAAGTATATAGAATTCAATGTATCTTGTACCTTCCGATTCTGCACCATAATTTTGCCAGGAGTTAAATTCTTTATATTAAAAACATATTATAAATAAGTATGCAGATCCTCACTCATATTAAGGCCTCCTGGTTGTTTTGTATCTAATTCCAGGATATAGCGTGTTTCAAGCCTTCTCAATTTTGACTCCCGATCACCACCTTTCCTTTGTGGGGGAACTGCATCTATGACATAGTATTTTAACTGATTTAAATCACTATTGTGTTCTTCATGGAAATGTCTCGCTACTGGGTAGCTTTGATCTTTGTTCTTGATCGCCCTTATGTGTTGTAGAATTCTTTTGTGGACAGCCAGCTTTGTGCTGCCCACATAATTAAATTTACAACTACATTCCAAC
This sequence comes from Calotriton arnoldi, assembly GCA_963921515.1. Classification (NCBI taxonomy): domain Eukaryota; kingdom Metazoa; phylum Chordata; class Amphibia; order Caudata; family Salamandridae; genus Calotriton; species Calotriton arnoldi. The sequence goes on from CAWUFW010006861.1 coordinate 93,753, forward strand.
ACAAATACGGCATGATCCGTTCGACATGTTAAATGTTGGTTTATTGTTTGTACCTGATCACTAAAGGCAGTAAGATAAGTGGTTCTATTTGAGCCATGTTGACAGGCTTTGCAGATGGCACATCTATAAAAGCCCTTCCTTGCTGTCAGCCAACTGCTTTGATCCTGAATTTCTGGACTGCTTTTGACTAACTCATTGGCCATTGATCCAGTTTTTCTAAATGTTATGGCCGGATATTTTGGAAGTAGCCCTCCAATTGCGGGGTCATCCAGGACAATAGGCCAATTTCGTCTTATGATGCCCCGCAATTGCTGTTCCTGTTTGGAATATGCTGTAATAAGTCTAATTGGCTCTCCCAATTCTGCCTTCTTCCCATCAATATCTTTTTTGCCTTTGGAGTTGTACTGCAACAATTCCTCCCTGTCTTTACTGTTTGATTTTGATATGGCTGCATCTATGATTTTAACTTTGTAGCCCCTTTGTAAAAATCGTTTTTTGCTTTCCATTTGTTTGAGTTTCAAATCACTTTCTTCACTGCATATTCTTCGCAGACGTAGCATTTCCCCATATGGAATGCTATTTATTAAATGGGGAGGATGTGCACTAGATGCGTGTAGCACAGTATTGCCAGCAGTATCCTTACGATACAGAGATGTGGATAACATATTATTTATCACTTTGATTCTTACATCAAGGAAGGTTATATTGTCATCACTAATATTGGAAGTAAAATTTAAATTAATATCATTGACATTCATTGATGTTATAAATTCCCTGGCTTCTAACTCTGTGCCATGCCAGACAATGAACAAATCGTCAATAAAACGTAACCATGTGATAACATTTCTTCTGCAAATGTGCTCAAATCTGCTTCTGAGGACCAGCTCCTCCCACCAGCCCATGAATAAACACGCATAACTGGGGGAAAAGCTGGCCCCCATAGCAACTCCCTGTATCTGCTGATACATAGTGTTTTTGAATAAAAACAAATTATTGTCAAGACAAAAGGTTAACATGTCCATTAACATTTTGTTGTGTTCTACAAACTTTAGAGTTCTGTTTGCCAAGAAATATTCCACCGCCTTTAATCCATCTTGATTTCTAATGCAGGTATATAATGAGGTAACATCAAGAGTAATTAAAAGAAACCCCTTTTGCCATTGTATGTCTTTGATTTTCCTAATAAAGTCGCTAGTGTCTTGTACATACGATTGTAAATTTCGGACATGCTCCTGCAAAAAATAATCAATGTACCTTGATATATTTTCAAATGGCCCATCACACGCAGATATAATAGGCCTTCCTGGGGTTTGTTAATATCCTTGTGTATTTTTGGAATAAAATATATTGAAGGTATTGTGGGATTTTCCTTCTTCAAATATTTGTATTCCTCCAGGCTAAGAAGACCTTTGCTTTTCCATGCCAGCAATTATATTATCTACTGGCGGTCGCCAGTAGATAGTTATAGTTAGGACCTATTTTCCATAGGAAATCCGCAACATTCTATTTGAAATAACTCTTGCGTCGGTTGACGAATCTTCGCGAAATTTCTAACTTTATGGCCCGCTCCGGTCCGCTCCTACCCTGAAAGTTTCGGGGTGATTCGTCAAGCGGGGGCCGAGAAAAAGGGGGTCCCAAAACGTGTTTTCCCCATTCATTTTCCCATAGGAAACTTTAGCCACGGCTACAGCCCGAACTGCTGAACGGAATTACACCAAATTTGGCAAAGAGGTAGTTCTTGGTTCAGAAAGAACCCTTTTTGTTAAATGGTGTAAATCCGTTCAGTAGTTGCGGAGAAATTAAAAAAATAAGAGTCAAAAAATCAATTTCCCATAGGAAACTTTATGCAAGGCTACAGCCCGAACTGCTGAACGGAATTACACCAAATTTGGCAAAGAGGTAGTTCTTGGTTCAGAAAGAACCCTTTTGTTAAATGGTGTAAATCCGTTCAGTAGTTGCTGAGAAAATCAAAAGTAAAAACACATATATATCTGGGCGGAGCCTAACCACACATGTCATCGTGAGATCTGATTGGCTGTCAGCACTTCATCCTGGAATTGCTGGCAGCCATCTTGGGACCAATATAAATGATAGTACCCCATTGAAATGCATTGTAGTGAATCGAAGATTTTGAGGGTTACCAAAAGGAGAACTATAAAGGGTGATAACAGACTTTAGTTACATTAGAATTCATTTGTTGATGGTACCATACTAATTTCAGGAATTGTGGTGTGTTCTAAGGTGATTTTACCCTGTGAAAAACCTTCTGCTGGGATATCATGAATCATGTTTGAGAGAAAACTATTTTCACATGCTTGTCCCATACAGTTTTGGAAGGTGCTCCAGAAGCTAAAATGAGAGCATATTTTCTGTAAATTCACATTATCTTTCTCAGTCATGTGAGAATGAAGTCTGACATTCTCAGTAAAACATGTACATCCAACAATGGCAGAGACTGTCAGTTGATTCCTTTGTGTTCTACTGCAGCTTCCCAGAGTGTTCTAAAGAACAACTAGAGTGCTAACAGCCTTACTTATGACAAAAGTATGGCACACCTGAAGCCATCTTGATTGGAATAAACTGGTAACACTTAAAACATATAATTTAAAAAGGAACAAAATGATGGGGTTCATTTTGTCATAGAAATTATGGTTAGTGCTGTAGAAAGAAAAATTAGGACATGTTTCAAGTGTGATCTCAAATATCTTCCTGTTATATTTCAACAGGAGCAGCCTGTCAGTTGATGCCTTTGTGTTCTACTGCAGCTTCCCAGAGTGTTCTAAAGAACAACTAGAGCGCTAACAGTCTTACTTATGACAAAAGTATGGCACACCTGAAGCCATCTTGATTGGAATAAACTGGTAACACTTAAAACATTTAATTTAAAAAGGAACAAAATGAGGGGGTTCATTTTGCCATAGAAATTATGGTTAGTGCTGTAGAAAGAAAAATTAGGACATGTTTTAAGTGAGATCTCAAATATCTTCCTGTTATATTTCAACAGGAGCAGCCTGTCAGTTGATGCCTTTGTGTTCTACTGCAGCTTCCCAGAGTGTTCTAAAGAACAACTAGAGTGCTAACAGCCTTACTTATGAGAAAAGTATGGCACACCTGAAGCCATCTTGATTGGAATAAACTGGTAACACTTAAAACATTTAATTTAAAAAGGAACAAAATGAGGGGGTTCATTTTGCCATAGAAATTATGGTTAGTGCTGCAAAAAGAAAATGTAGGGCATGTTTTAAGTGAGATCTCAAATCCTCTTCTATTTCATTAGAAAATTCTGACATGCAGACTGAAACAATCACTTTCAATACCAGCAGTAGACTTCCAGTTAACTCCTTGGTGAGCAGTAGCTTTACTACAGTGATCTAATGAACAACTAGAGTGCTAACATTCTGAATTTATGGCAAATGTGTGACACATCTGAATGCCTTCTTGATGGAATCAAAGTAAAAACTGAAAGCATTTCCTACTGAGGAGACTGTAGTAAATGAGGAAATTAGGAAACTTCATAACAAATAAGTCTCCCAAGATGGCCACCAGATAAAAAAGAGCCCAAATGTAGCACAAATATCACCCAGAGGTAGCCCACGTATAGCCCAATGACAGAAGTGTGCAAAACACTTTTTATTTTTTGTTTTTTTGCAGTTTTATATAGTGCAGACTGGTCAGGTATTGGAGTGCTTTACATGAGCATTGGTTACATCACACAAGGACAAATTCATGTTGGTTGACCCCTACACTACCCAAACACCACTGCACTACCCTAAACCCTAAAACACTACCCCAGCACGACCCCTTCACTACCCAAACACAACTGCACTACCCTAAACTCAAAAACACTACCCCCAGCACGACCCCCTACACTACCCAAACACCACTGCACTACCCTAAACCCTAAATCTACCCCCTACACTACACAAATACCACTGCACTACCCTAAACCTTAAAACACTAGAACCCAGCACGACCCCCTACAGTACACAAACACCACTGCACTACCCTAAACCCTAAAACACTACCCATACACTACACAAACACCAGTGCACTACCCTAAACCCTAAAACACTATCCCCAGCATGACCCCCTACACTACACAAACACCACTGCACTACCCTAAACCCTAAAACACTACCCCAGCACGACCCCCTACACTACCCAAACACCACTGCACTACCCTAAACCTTAAAACACTACCCCCAGCACGACTCCCTACACTACACAAACACCACTGGACTACCCTAAACCCTAAAACACTACCCCCAGCACGACTCCCTACACTACCTAAACACCACTGCACTACACTAAACCCTAAATCTACCCCCAGCATGACCTCCCACACTACACAAACACCACTGCACTACCCTAAACCCTAAAACACTACCCCCAGCACGACCCCCTACACTGCCCAAACACCACTGCACTACCCTAAACCCTAAAACACTAACCCCAGCATGACCCCCTACACTACCCAAACACCACTGCACTACCCTGAACCCTAAAACACGACCCCGTACATTACACAAACACAACTGCACTACCCTAAACCCTAAAACACTACCCACAGCATGACCCCCTACACTACACAAACACCACTGCACTACCCTAAACCCTAAAACACTACCCCCTACACTACACAAACACCACTGCCCTACCCTAAACCCTAAAACACAACCCCCAGCATGACCCCCTACACTACACAAACACCACTGCACTACCCTAAACCCCCCTACACTATACAAACACCACTGCATTACTCTAAACCCTAAAACACTACCCCCAGCACGACCCCCTCACAACACAAACACCACTGCACTACCCTAAACCCTAAATCGACCCCCAGCACGACCCCCTACACTACCCAAACACCACTGCCATACCCTAAACCCTAAAGCACTACCCCCAGCATGAACCCCTACACTACCCAAACACCACTGCACTACCCTAAACCTTAAAACACTACCCCCAGCACTACCCCCTACACTACACAAACACCACTGCACTACCCTAAACCCTAAAATACTACCCCAGCACTACCCCCTACACTACCCAAACACCACTGCACTAACATAAACCCTAAAACACTACCCCCAGCACAACCCCCTACACTACACAAACACCACTGCACTACCCTAAACCCTAAAACACTACCCCCAGCACGACTCCCTACACTACCCAAACACCACTGCACTACCCTAAACCCTAAATCTACCCCCAGCATGACCCCCTACACTACCCAAACACCACTGCACTACCCTAAACCATAAAACACTACCCCCAGCATGACCCCCTACACTACACAAACACCACTGCACCACCCTAAACCCTAAAACACTACCACCAGCATGACCCCCTACACTACTCAAACACCACTGCACTACCCTAAACCCTAAAACACTAACCCAGCACGACCCCCTACACTACCCATACACCACTGCACTACCCTAAAGCCTAAAACACTACCCCGAGCACGACCCCCTACACTACTGCACTACCCTAAACCCTAAAACACTACCCCCAGCACGACCCCCTACACTACCCAAACACCACTGCACTACCCTAAACCCTAAAACACTACCCCCAGCACGACCCCTTACACCATCCAAACACCACTGCACTACCCTAAACCCTAGAAAAGAAACCCCCACCCCATGCCCAATCCCCCTTACCTCTCACTCCTCGTGGTTCCTCTCTCCTCGTGGTTCCTGCTTCACATTGTCTCTGAGGGGCGGTGCACGTTGTTGTGAGGAAACGGAACAGCCTCTGTTTCCTTACAACGACATTGATCGTCTACATGCTTTTTAGAACGCATGGTCATTTACCATACATACCTTTACAACAAAATTCGTTGTAAAGGCATGCGTGGTAAATGACCATGCGTTCTAAAAAAATGCGTAGTAATGACTTCGTGATGTACAACGCATGCGTGGTAATGCATGCGTTGTAATGGTATCGCAAAGTAAAAAAGTCGTTGTAACGGCTGTTTACCGATCGAAGCTGGCCCCTGTTCTTCAGTGAGACGTTTATTTGATTAATTAGGAGGAAGGAATGTGTTTTTTTTACCGAAAAGTGCATTCCCGGCTGTTGTATTGTGAAAGTGTCCGCGTGGCCTGGTTTCACTTCCGGTGAGAGAGTGGAAGAGTCTGTTTGGATCTAAAGGAGTTCTGTTGTTGGACGGGGCCGGCGCGACATGTCATCAGAAAACATAGCTAATGGAAAGCTTCCTCCCTGAAGTGTGGAGCAGTGCCATGAGAGGTCAACGAGTGTGCGTCCCACCGCAGTATGACCGTACCGCGTGACCCATGTGCCACCTCCAGGGTACGGGAGGCAGAAGCGGCACTAATTCTACATTTTGGTACTAGGGCATTTTAACTTCGTTGTTCCTGCCAGATACAAAGAGAAGATCCTGTGTTATTCAGTGCCCTCGTTACCTTTTTTGTGGGTTGTGGTGCTTGTCACTTCGCTGCCACTTCGCTGCCCCGCCGGTGCACACGACTGGGCACCCCACCTCGTGTGCCATCTGCAGGGCCTCTGCCCTCGGATCACTGGTTTCGGTTTCTGGAGTGGCAACATAAACAGTTGCTCCCAAAGGACTAGCCTGAACACTTAGGTGAATATCCCCTGCACCAGCATTCCACGGAAATTCTTTCCTAGCTCTCCCACATCAACGAGGACGTCATAATAGCACGGCTCCGCTCGCGACACCGTATGACGTCATCGGAGCCATAAGAGAACCTCGTCGGCGTGCTGACGTCAGTTCCACCCATTTTTTCCGTGTCACCGAGGCAAACAGGGGACCGAGACATTTTCACATGTATACATAGTATAATAAATATATATATTCACTGAAAAAACCATAGGTTTCAGGCACGTTATAGTTAGAAATTAGCATTTAAAAAACCTTAGAAATTCACTGAAAAAACCATAGGTTTCAGGCACGTTATAGTTAGAAATGAGCATTTAAAAAACCTTAGAAATTCACTGAAAAAACCATAGGTTTCAGGGGCGTTATAGTTAGTTGGACATTTCACTCGTACAAAACCATAGAAATTCCCCCGTTATAGTTAGTTCAGCTAACTATAACTCACGCGCCCGCAATGCACTGCTGATGACGTCACATATTACATCACTCATGACATGGTCAGTGACATCACTCATGACATCACTGATGACATCTCAAATGACATCACTGATGACATCACTGATGACATCATCCAGTGAATGAGTGTTTTTCTGAAAATTAAATATGTTTTATATATGTATATCTCAAGGTCGATGGAAGAATAAATGGGTATATAAGTGTCTAAATGGATGATTTTGTTTTGTAAAATTGATTGTATAACTGACTAAGTGTATCTTAGTGAATACATGGGTTATTGAGTAATGTTTAAATATGAAAATATCTGTATCAGTCTCTCACTTTGTGTATAAGTGGCTGCATGGGTTGGTGAGTAGCTACATGAGTGTCTATATGGGTTATTAGTTGGTTTTTTGAGTATTAGTATGAGTGTCTGAGTGTCTGTATGGTTCGGTGGGGGGTATTACTTAGTGCATAGATGCATGAATGAGTGACTCACTGTTTGTATGTGTTGAAGACAGCATGTGTGCAGGACTGTATAGGTGGATGAGTATGTGTATGGGTGTGTTAGTGAGTGAATGACTGTCTCAATAGTGTCTTTATGAGTAACTACATATGTTTTAAACTAGTATATGTGAGTATTGGTGTATATAAGTGAGTATATGTGAGAGTGAGAGATTGGAAGAGTTCCTGTACAAATAAGTAGGTGTTTCTATAAGTGATTGTTTAAGAGAGTAAGTATGTGTAAGTTTCTGTAGAAGTAAGTGTGGTAGTGTGTGTATAACTGTATATGCAAGTAAATGGATGTTTGATACTTTGTTTGCATGTGTGACTATGTGTGTGAGTAACTCTATGGATGAGTGGCGGTGTGTAACAGGATGTATAGGTGTATGAGTACATATGATGAGTGAGTACATGTATGAGTGACTGTATAGGGACTGTTGGTGAATGAGTGGATGTGTGTGTAGATCTTGGAATTACTGAATAGGTGTGTTGTAACTGGTATTGGTATGTCCATTGTTTTGAAAACGTTAGTTTGTATTTTTGAGTGTGTGTATCAAAGGTTATATTAGGGTGAGAGGAGGTCTGGTACTCTATCACAAGGATGATGTCATCAGTGATGTCATCAGTGATGTCATTTGAGATGTCATCAGTGATGTCATGAGTGATGTCACTGACCATGTCATGAGTGATGTAATATGTGACGTCATCAGCAGTGCATTGCGGGCGGGCGAGTTATAGTTAGCAGAACTAACTATAACGGGGGAATTTCTATGGTTTTGTACAAGTGAAATGTCCAACTAACTATAACGCCCCTGAAACCTATGGTTTTTTCAGTGAATATATATATATATATATATATATATATATATATATATATATATAATTTATCTTAGCTTTCTTGTAACCTTACAATGATTCTCAATTATGCATATATATATTTACAATTGAAATAATAATAACTTTGTTCTCTGCCCAATAGGGATACTTGCGTGACCAGAGTTATGAAGAGGAAACTCTGGAGATGTTGGGCCCGATTCACAAAAGAAAACAGAGACAAAAGTTTAAGTTTAGACCTAAAGTCTAACTTTACTAGCAGTAAAGTTAGACTTTTGGTCTAAGTTAAATTTAGACCAAAATAGACCAAAACATAAGTTAAACCTAGACCAAAAGTTTAACTTTACATCTAGTAAAGTTCGACTTTAGGTCTAAACTTAGACTTTTGTCTCAGTTAACCTTTGTGAATCGGGCCCATTGAGTGTGAGGAGAACTCTCAGGCAAGATTTTATTCTTTCCTTCACCTTTGTAGTGCTGAATGGATTATGAGGTATTGTTCAGTTAGGAGATTTTCTAGTAATTTTTGTGAGGAGATTTATGAGAGGGAACATACGTCCTTTCTGAAGAAATGTGGAGATTTTTTGCTTTTTGCCTGGGAAACAACAATTTCCAAAACCGGAGGTAAAAAGGGACCTACGTGTAGAGGAGACGCTGCTCTCTAATCCCGAGCCCAACTCAATGCCACTATCCCTAACCACTAACTATGGTACCGCGCACGCTTAGTTCCAAGATGCTACCTGTGGTTTCTTCAGTGAAGTGCGCCGCTGAGGAATGTGGCAGGCACTCCACTCCTCTCTTTGAAGTAAGGCAAGATCTTGGGGAACAACAACTAGAGCTGCGATATCATTACCCAGTAGCTGCCATCTTGACAACTAGATCGCACCAATTTGAACTCCAGGTAGATGTCCTGAAAGGTTTTACTGCTGCTTTACATCTTGTGTGATTGCCTACATGTATTGTACTGATGTTCAGGGGAACCTGTATATGATTTTTACTGAGAATTCTGACACCATGTCTGCATGCAGTTGAGGAGCACCCGACTCCCATGAGGTGTGGTGAGCAGGGCAAGGATGTCACCAGTGCATTATGTGGTCGACACGATCAAGAGATTCCAGAGGCTGCAGTGAGCATAGGCCACCATCTAAGGCCTGTGCGCTGCCCTGGGAAATGAAAGTAAGGTCATCCCTCAAGTAATTATCTCCCTGAAGGATTAGAGGGGCTATTGGCGGACACCAGAGCAACAGATGCATGGCACGGATAGCCTGATAGCCATGTATGTGTCCACACCCTGATGCCCATGAGGCCCATGAGGCCCTCGTTCTGCACAGGGGACCAAACATGTGACCTGTGGGGAAGGCGTCATTTAAACTGAGGAGTTAAGTACCACTCTATCCACACTATTACCATCTTTGAGGAAATGGGGTGTATTATATGGTGTGGCTGTGTGACTTAACGTGTAATACACTTATATACCCTTTTAGGTCCAGTAGGTTTTGTCTATAAAACCCTCACCTCAACCCTGGGTAGCTGTGGCACTGACCAGCCAGGCTTATACAGCGGAACAAGTGTTAAGCATTTATACAGCACCACAACAATTGAAGAAGAAATTGACGCAACATTCAAGGAATCCAACACCAATTTATAAAAAATAGACTGGATTTTCTATAAGAATTTAGATACTAGAACAAGAAAGATCCAGAGGCCTACGGAGATATAGATTTTACAAGCAATAATAAATTAGTGCAATTTCACTCAACCACGAACAAGCCTTGGTATAGTCAACAAATTGGACACTTAGAAACTTTTTCAAAGAAAACTTTGGTAAGTGTCACTGCAGTACACAACAGAGCCCTGCCTTATCTGGCACTTACTTGCCTTGATAGTCAGGCCTTCCTGCTGCAAACCCTGAAGCACTTCCATGAAGTGGGCACGGTGATCTTCCCGGGTGGAGCAAAATACAGCTATATCATCAAGATAAGCTGCACTGAAACTCTCCAATCCTGACGGTACACGATTTACCAACCTCTGGAATGTAGCAGGGGCATACTTTAACCCAAAGGGCATCACTTTGAATTGAAAGTGACCTTCAGGTATATAGAAAGCATATCTCTCCTTGGCTCCTGGAGTGAGGGCAATCTGCTCATTAACCTGATGTCAGGTCAAACGTGTTCAGACACTTAGCTGTCCCCAACTTATCAATGAGTTCATCAGCTCTTGGAATGGGGTGGGCATCAGTCTTAGTGACTGCATTGAGGCCCCTGTACTCCACACAGAACCTCATATTAGGTTGCCCCCCCTTTTGGGATTGGGCTTGGGCACCAGTACCACTGATCTGGCCCATGGACTATTGGAGGGCTCAATCACCCCAGCTCCAACATCTTGGCAACCTCAGCCTTGATACTGGCCTTGACCTGGTCAGACATTCTGAAAATTTTACTCTTGACAGGCAAGCTGTCACTGGTGTCCACATCATGGGTACACCATGTTGTCAGGCCTGGGGTCAGAGTAAACAGTTGAGAAAACGGGTTCAGCAAGTGATAGCAGTCTCCTTGGTGCTGGTCTGTCAGTGTGGGGGAGAGAATCACTCCCTCCACAGTTCCATCCTGGGCACTAGTAAATAGGAGGTCTAGGAGATGGTCATGTTTTTCTTCTTCTCCTCCATGTGTTTCCATCAACATGAGGATGTCTGCCGTTTCATGGTGTGTCTTGAGCTTATTCAAATGGATCACCCTATGAGGTTTCCTGGGAGTACCCAAGTTCACCAAGTAGGTGACTTCAACCTTCTTCTCTAAAATGGGGTAGGGTCATACCAGTGTTTAACAAGCTCCTGTCTGGCCTCCAAATTCTTGTTTGCCTTCTTCATGTACTTGGCCATTCTGGAGCATAGGCCAAGCACATAGTCCACTATGTCCTACTTAGGTTCTTGCAGTATCACCGGGCTGGCCCATGGACTACTGGAGGGGTCTCTCCTTACTTAACAAAGCTGAGTGGACCACTCTCAGGGTGTCCACAGAGTAGCTCAAAGGGACTGAAGCCAACTCGTTTTTGAGGGGACTCCTTGTATGCAAACAACAGGCATGGGAAGAGAATGTCCCATCTATTTCAGATTTTTTCTAGGAAACCCACGATTATACCTTTTTATGTTTTTGTTGAATCTCTCAACTAAACCTTTGCCTTGGAGATGATATGGGGAAGTGAACTTGTAAGTCACCCCCAAATTCTTCCCACATTGCCTTCAGAGGCAGACATAATATTTGTGCCCTTATCTGAAATAAACTCCTTAGAGAACCCAACCCTCTTGAAGATTCCAAAGAGAGTTCTAGCCACTGCAGGGGCAGTGACCATCCTAAATGGAATAGCCTCAGGATACCTAGTGGTGTTAAACTCTACCACTAGGATGAACGTCTTCCCTGAGGCTGTGGGTGGGTCTAGGGGCCCAGCAATATCTGCCTCCACACTCTCAAAGGCTCCCCTTACAATATCTATCTCCCCTATCAAAGGCTCCCCTTACAATCACCTGTATTGGTGTAAGTGTAGCATTTGGCTTGCCTCCTGCCTTTCCTCTGGCTTGGAAATTTACACATGAGCAACAAAACTCATTGAGCTTCTCAGATATCTGGGGCCAGTAGAAGTGGTTGACCAGCCTTTCCCGTTCTTGATCTACCCCACTTCCCCAGCCAAGGGGATATCAGGGGCCAGGTTAAGGAGAAACTCCCTTCACTTTTGAGGGACCACCAGTCTCCTGGGTGCCCCTGGTTTGGGGCCCCCTGGCTCACTGTAGAGGAGCTCCTCCTCCCAGTATATGTTATGGATACCAATCATATCCCTTGTGCCAGTTTCACAGATAACTGTCACAGTCTTCCCCTCCACCCCACTTATTTTTGCCCACTACCTATAGTTCTCCATGCTAGGAGGCCAGTGAGCCAAAGGTTCAATGTTCCCCCATCCAGGGACACTAAGGGGGCCTCTGTATACCCTTTGAGATCTCTAGGGGCATTTTCCTATCCAATCTCTCTACAATAGCCAACTCTTTGGACTGGTCACCAGTGAGTGTCTTTTTGGTGCACATTGCATTCTCCCTTTGTGCCCTAGCTGGTTACAGTCAAACCACACCTCTGCCTTCAAGGGGTCAAACCTCTTTCCCTGATACCCTTTGCCCTTTGACTGAGATGTAGCTCGAGACTCCTTCCTGGTCTGTTTTTCGGGACTCTTTGGGGCTATCTTTCTTTTTATCCTTTCCCTGAGAGGGGGTCTGACCACTTTTCTTCTGTTTACCACCAGGGATCTTATTAGGGTCCCTGGTTCTCACCCACTCATCAGCTGTCTTGCCCAGTTTACTGGGGCTTTACAGCTTAGAGTCCACCAGATGCTGGTGCAACTTCTCTGAATGACAATTTATTAAAATGTGCTCTTTAACCAACAGATTTTAGAATCCTTCAAATGTATCTATTTTGTTGCCTTTAAACAACACGGCTAGTGCTTTAAGTTAAGTGTAAAAAAGTTTACCCATGTCTGTGTGTTACCCTGCTAAAGTGATCTAAGCTCCAACCTATACTTTTCAGGAGTTAACCCAAAAAGGGGTGCCTTCATAGTGTGAGTAGCTTATCTCTACCAACACCTGGTATTAACTCCCGGAAAAGGTTTCTCCAGAAGGTTTCTCCAGTGTTGTGTCCCCACTTTCCATATTTTGAGAGCTCTCTCATATGAGACCCGCCACTTGTCAATGTCATCCCCTGAAGCATAACTAGGGCCAACCCCCTTGGGCAACCTTACACCAGGGACACCCCCATAAGTACCTCCAGATCTGCTGCCATCATCTTCTCCGGGCTCCAAGCCCAGCCTGGCCCTCTTTTCCTCTAAGGCCAGACTTCTTTCAGCCAGAGTTATGGCTTCTCCTCCAAGGCCAGGGCTACCATGCTGTCCTGTATGGATCTCTGGCTGTGTTCAGAGTCTCTAAAAGGGGGAAGGAGGGTAGGATTCTGCCAGCCCCACTGGCTCTACTCAACTGTCAGTGATCGTCCTCCACCTCCTCGTCATCCCCACAACCTTGGGATAATTCCTTCCTCAGGTGCGGAAGGACCCTATGAGCCTCCTCCCAGACTCGCAGGGTCTTAATCAAAGCAGGTTTCTTGGCTTTAGCTCCCATGATGATTTTTCTCTCTGCTCAAAATGCCCTCAGGTCTTCCCTCTTATATGAGGACAGATCTGCCAAATCGAGCTCCATGTCTCCTTGTGGAAAAGTGGCTCATGAGCTGTGTTCAAAAGTTGTGGAAAACTTTGTCATCTTTCACTTGAACTTGTATGAAACTTTGCCAAACGTTTCAAACACTCTCCTGCACTCCTTTGAGAAAGTTTTTGCTACTTTTTAAAGACAATACTCTGGGACTCAACAGTGTCCACAGAAAATACTTTTTGGGAGCAAGCACTTCTCTTCTAGGTGTTTAACAATGCTGATTCACAAAGGTCTTAACTTCAACAACTGTATGGTTCTACCAAACACAAGTTCTGTATCCCACCGCCGCAAAACAATGTGAGGAAACGGAGTGCATTATATGGCGTGGTTGTGCGACCTCACCCTGTAATACACTTACCAACCACTTTAGGTCCAGTAGGTTTTGTCCGTAAAACACTTGAAATTGGAACAAGGAATCCAACAAACAATTTATAAAAATAGAGTTCCAGAAATATAGATTGTACAAGTAATAATAAGTCAGTGCAATTTCACTGCGAACAAGCCTTGACAAGGTCAACGAATTGGACACTTAGAAACGTTTTCAAAGAAAACTTTGGTAAGTGTCACTGCAGTCAGTTAAATGTACTTGGGGCGACCAACTCCGGCAGGGAGCTAGTCAGGGGGACCATCAAGGTCTTCAAGAACAATTACCTTCACAGGAGAAGCAGTCCTTCATCAGTTCCAGGCACTTTATCTTCATTGAATTGTTTCCATACGGAGTGGCCCTGATGCAAGGGATGAAGGATGCTGAAGATGCTCTAAGGATGCTGTGGATGTGAAGTGGTTGATTGGGGATCTTCCTGAAGGGATACATCAGTCCATGAAGAGGGTGAGGTGGTCCTGGCTTCAAGGTCAACGTCCTCCCTGGGTCAATAGCTTTCCTTTTGAGGGTCCCAGTATTTCTCCGACAGACCTCCTGGGCTCAGCAAACTTGGGTGCAACCCTGTGCATTGGGCCCTGGTCCTTGGTGCTGCACGGCAGCAGTGGCTTGAAGACTTTGGGCTACCAACTTGCCCCAGCAGGCTTCTTCAGCTGTTGAGTCCCTGTGCTGTGAACAGGAGGCCAGTCAGCTTGCCTTTGGAGTTCTCTGGACTTTACTGGGCTCGGGAGACAGCTTCTCCCTGAGCAGAACACGGCAGGCACAGTTTCTTCCTTCGCTAGCCACCAAGTGCAGCAGGTACAGTCTTCGACAGTGCAGCCTTTCTTTGCTGGTCCCTTGGTGCATCAGGGCAGTCCTTCTTTGGTCCTTCTTCCAAGTCAGTTGAGAGCTGAGGTCTAGGTGCCAGGGATGCCCCATTTTTGCTCAGAAAGTGCCCTCAGATCAGGATCCGGTTGGTAGCCAATGGAGTACCAGGTTCCCTCCCAGCTGGTGACCACTTCCTGCGGAGTGTGGCATATAGCAATCCCAGGACGTCCAATTTGCCCACTCCCAAGATGGTGAAAGCCCTCTCCTGCTGTACAGACCTTACTAGCCCACACATGGGGTGTGACTACCTCAGGGCTACACGCTCCTGGAGAAACCAGTTTTGCAATTAGTTTATCCTCACTGCCTACAATGTCAGCCTGTCTACCTTAACAATGGGACAGCCGCCCCCTTGTGCTTCCCATTTGAATCCTGCTTTGTGGGGCTAACAACCAAGTGCTTTCCTGGCGAGCCTAAAATCCCTCATTGTTCTCCTTCCTGAGAGTTATTAGCACATCTATCCAGGAGGGCAGAAATCTGTCTAGTGGAGCGGGCTCCATGTGTGCCCAGGAAGGTAAAAGAGTTTTAAAGGCAATAAAGTGGCAGCTTTGCTAAAGCTGCACACTGCAACAAGTTACATTAATTTCAACTTGAGATACAAGTTGGGCTTAATGTAGCAAGTTGTATGATACATTGGAAGGCCCACTTTGGTCGCACCGTTCCCGAGTTAGTACAGCTGAGGGGGTCAGCATGTAAACCTGTACTCCTCGCCAATTGGGTGACCAAGTCTTTCCACATTAAAAATGGTAGTTTCAAGTGTGTTGCTGTCAGGATATGTCAAATACATGTCCTGCCTGTGTCATATTTTACACCCTGCCTTTATGGCTTGGTAGGCCTGCCAGAGGGGTGACTTACACACACACACAGGCCATGGGGAAGTGGTGGCTTTAGCATTGTTTCAATGGCAAAGCCGGGCGAGCAGTGCACGACTGCTCTATCAGTCAGCAGTGACGCACTGGGGGACTTATTTTACTTGGGCGACCTCCCTGGTGGCACAATCCATGCTGCAAGCCCGGGGTACCCCTCTAACTTACATGCCCCAGGTACCAGGGTGCTATTTACTAGGAACTTACAGGTAAGTTAGCCATATCCAATTGGGGATAGCTAATTCGACATACACTTTAGGGTCAGGCCACTGGCACTGAGGTCTGGTTAGCAGGCCTTAGTTCACCATAAAATAGACTTCTATCAGGATCTCTGCCAGGCTACCCTGAACAAGAGGCATGCCGTAGCTCTGGTGACAGTGGAGGCGCATAGGCAACAGAATTGTTACAGATGGACATTATCATTTCCTCGCTGGTTTCAGCTAGACAAGAAAACCCATGTGGTGTGCACTCATGACAGAGCTCTGAAGATCTTCGGCCCATCCTTGGATCATCCATAATCCCTGTAAAAAGAGGAGGACAACCTGAAATAGAAGCCAAGGGATAAATGGGAGAAACCCAAACCCACCACGACCAACAAATCAGAAGTAAGATACAGCAAGCTTGCAGAAACTGTAGTATTGAACTATGCCACGGATGTTTTCACTGGAGTAGCTTCGTAAATTTGCCAACTGTTACTTACGTTACAGCACCGGGGAGTCCTGGAGCAGATGGAAGCAGGTTACACCATGACTTAGCATTGCATTAGGGATGTATCTGATCTCTACCCTAGGAAGGAGGATATTGGAGTGGACTACGAGCTGCCAACAATCAAGGGTCAGAGTGAGCAGAGACACAGGTACAATAGGCATAGCCTCGTAAATGGCTAGACAGGTTCAGAGTATATTTGGGCACCCACTTACATTACTAGTAACATGGCCAAAGTTGTCTGGTGGAACACAAATTGGCTGAACTACCCATTAAGCGCTATAAAATTTGGAGGGAGAAGAGAGAGAAGACACCCATATATCCTGTGCCTACAGGAAACGCACCAAAAAACCACACCTCATCTGATTAGACACAAGTTCTACCCCATGCAATTCTTTGCAGCCACTCTGGAAAGAAAGGGGGAAAAATGATTGTGAACCATGAGGACTTCCAACTTGAGGTAACAAGAGTGATTAGGGACTCTAAAGAGGGTTGTTATGTTTACTCAGCAAGGAAGCAGCACTAACTCCCCTGAAACATCCTTAAAACCAGGGTCAGGAACAATTCCCAACCCACTTGTTAAACTGGCTTGGAAATTTGGGACCTGACTAGCTAGGCGTGGGTGGGGACTTTAATCTGGCCCCTGATGCCCGACTGGATAGGCACCCTAAAGACTGCTATCTGCATAGCACAATGTCGCCAAACGTGTTGCAGGCGATAAAGGAGCTGGGCCTGGTAGACCTATGTCACAGCAAGCACCCAAATAACCATTGCTTGAGGTGGATTACAAATTTGATAGCCAGTGGCAACCACTAGGGGATTAACTATCTGAAAAAGGGATGTTGCTTGGTTGTACCAGATCCCCTGTGATCTATATGGATGATTACCTGAGATGAAGGACATGCAAACTGTGACCTGCCACTGAACTAATATATGAGTCATAATGGTTGTACAGCTAAAGAAAGCCAGCTGCACCTGCTCACATGGTTGTGTGTTGGGGGGAGGGGTTGGAAATTTTTGAAATGTTGAGGAATTGCTATGTGTAATGTGCAGAAACCACACTGTGGGGGAGGTTTTACTTCTCCTATTTCAAACTATAAACCCAATAAAAAGTTGATGGTAACAAATAATAAATGAAAAAAAATACAAACAAAATATAAATATAATAAAACAACAAACACAATTATTCACATATGTAAGTATGTATATTCACAGTTTTAAAAAAAGAAACACCTTTTAAAAAATCAAACATTATTATAAGAAAGTAAATATAACAGCATAAATTTAAAATAAATAAAACATATTTAACATTTACAATACATTAATAACACAACAATCCAACAAAATGCACATTTTTAAAATTACAACTGAAATGCTAATTAGAGTCTGCCAAAAAAGGAAATAACTGAAAAAATCCAATTACACACAAAGTAGCTAATAATAATTACCCTAAAACAAACTAATATTTAAAAATGTAAACACAATTAAGGGCCTGATTACGATGGCAGAGGGATCGCCACTGACAGGCTGTCAGTGGCGGTCCCTCCACCATCGTAATGCTTTTTTCTGCCCGCCATATTACGATGGCGGCCGGAAGTGTGGTGGTGGGAAAGACCGACCGCCAGAATACAGACGGGCGGATTCAATCAGACCGTCCGTCTGAACGACCGCTAGTCCCTGCATTGCGGCGGTGCCGATTATAATATCCTTTTCCATCTGTCGTTCTGCGGCGGTCAACCCGCCGTGAAATGGCTGGTGGAAATGGATTTGGTGGCCCATAGCGGGCCTCCTTTTTTCCCTGTGGCTGGGACATGTACCCTGGGGATATCCCAGCACCATGTGGCCGGCCCCGCATGGTGCCTGCCACGTAATGCAGGGATATGTAACCTGTCTTTGTTTTGTACTGCGGCCGGTGCTGCAGACTGCAGCACCCGCCACAATACAAAACGAAGGCAATACGACCGCCTTGGTGGCAGTTGCATCGTAATGAGTACTGTGGGACTGCCGCCTTGTACGCGGGCGGTCCCAAATACGAAACGATGGCGGATGGACTGAAGTCTATCCGCCATCGTAATCAGCCCCTAAGTGAGCACTATAAGAAGAGAACAACATCTTGCTAGTTCTGATAGAAAAAACTTAACATCTGCAAGAAATTAACACTCTAGCAGACTGCAAGAAGTAAATACAGAAGGAAGACTTCAACAAAATAACAAGGCTCCTTCCATATAAGTTTAAAACAAAAATTAACTAGAATTTAATTACACATTATTTATGAATTAGTAAACTCTTTCTTTTATTATGTATATTAACCCTTAGATACTAAAGAAACACTTTAGTGAAAATGAAGCACTGCACAATGAAAAATCTAACCCACCAGACCAATATCTCGATGACATCAAGGAGAAACAAAAGAAAAAAAGGTGCAACTTAAAGCAATAGCACATGCGTAAGTATAAAATGTTAAACTTTGAAACCATGTTTAATTAATAATACTAATCATAATAAATGTTATGACAAATAATTCATTTTAAAATTAAGCTACCTCAGACAGTATATTAGAAGAGCAACATATATCACATCACAATAATGTAAACAATTACGTTAACACACAAGATACACATGTAGACAGGAAATCATAAACACTAAGATCATGAATTGGAAAGATACTAAATATTATGCAAATGCTTTTTATTGAATGGCTACAATGAAAAATTATATTGTAATTAATGTCAGGGGATGCAACCTTCCCTCCAAATTTAACAGAGACAGAATAAAGCACATACTTCAAAATTTAAAAGAGGCAGGCACTAGTTCCCAAGAGCCCTCTCCTAAAACTTTAGGATAAACTTCCAAAAGTACCTGAGCACATTACATGTCAGCCACCAGCAATTCCTACTTTAAAACAACGAATGTCACATACTAAAAAATCCACAATTCAAATCCCTACTGCCCCTATACTATACCCAGGCATGCAATTTCCAGAACATCTAACCACTATATATAACTCTGAACCCTTCCTCCTATACGGAAATCACAATAACGACAGAAGATTAATCATATTTGCAACTCAAAACAATTTCCTAAAACCAAGCAAATGTGAAGTGAGGATGATGGACAGAACTTGTAAAATGTGCCCTCCACTGTTCACACTGATAATACCCCATATATGGTAAATATCAGAAGGCTAACATACACCTTATTATTCACTGCTGCCTAACAATTTGCAACTTATTGTCAACTTTTGAGCCACATCAAAACAAATACTCTCAGTACAAAATTATAATTGACTTTGAACAGTTAATGATACAAACAAGACTGTACTAGGCTGTTATAGTCACTTCATCCTAAACATATGCTAAAATCTGCAAGTGTAGAATATGCAACAAACAGTTTACTTTTGAAATTCAAAAGTTAATAACTCTGGCATACATATCTCTAGCAGACGTACCTAACAACTACAACATGCTAATATTTACCCCATTTAACCTAAGAAATAAAACAAAATCTATGTACAGTAATAGACTAATGCAAAGACACTTCGGTTGGCAGACTGCAGTGCTCTGAACACAGACACAAACCCAAATTCCTATACTATGGTGGAATGTCTACAACAGCACCGTGGTTCAATGAGCCAAATCCAACAATGTAGTAGAAGAATGGCACAATGTCTTCCAAGCCACACTAGGAAGAACCCAACCAACTCTCTACAAATTCATAATAGTTCCTCCAATTGAACAATGCAATCAATAACTAAGGGCAAACTGTTCAGTACACCAAAAAAACCTAAAGTAACATAAAAAGCCAGAGACATGTACAAATTGCTACACATCAATGCCAGACTCTTTGTAAACAACAAAAGAGGAGACTGACGTGAAAGGACAGCCGAATCACTGTTATAAACCTCCTCTGTATCAATATACTCACAACTAAAATAGAACAAAGACCAACACCACCCCACCATAAACATTTTTAAATAAAAATTAAAAGAATTATTTTATAAATCAGTCTATAACAAATATATTAATATGTTACAAAAAACAGTAATTCATTAAAGATTTAATTAAAATACTCATAAGAAATCTGTCGTAAAACACAAAACATATAAAAAAGGTTTAAATGCAATAAAAACAAAATGCAAATGTACATTAAAATATAACATTTCCCACCCCAAAAAAAAAAAAAGAATATTGGACTTAAAGTTATGCAGCTAATATTCTTGAGCAACCATCTCTTCTTCAATCTACAAAAAAGTCAAAATTAAAACAAAGAAACTCCCCCCAAAATGCTAGAATCAAACATTCAAATTATATCCTCGCATTCTTGGCCTATGAAAAAAACATAACAAGCCCACCCTCACAATACATACATCCGAAATACAAAGCAAACATAATATTGCAACTCTGCAAAATAGAACAGCACAGGGCTATATCTATGATAACATACTACTACAGCATTAAACAACATAAAAACGAAACACAAACTACTACTAAACAAACTTACTAAATAAAATAAACGCATAACCAGCACGAAATAGACCTAGCCACACCCCCACCACTAAAATCCTAAATAAAAATGCTTAACTTGTCCTTCTAACAGCAACAGGGGACTGCAGCAGACTTTCATTAAGCCCACATCAAAATAAATAAATAAATACAATAAATCCGGTATTTGTAGATCGCGAACTAATCACCCTTAAGGGTCTCAAGGGGCTGGGGGTCATCGGGGAGATTAAGTAAGCTACTGCCCAGAGACACATGATGCTGAGCTCAGGTGTCAGCCGCTCTGCCGCTACGCCACACCTCTCTCCTAAAAAAATAATGCCACAAAATACAGGTGTCAGTTAAAACAAGCATTAAAAATGCAATAGGTCTCGCCTTTTATTAAGTTAAAGCCATTTGCTTTGCTATACAATGCCATTAGCAAAGCAAATGGCTTTAACTTAATCAAAGGCGAGACCTATTGCATTTTCAATGCTTGTTCTCCATTTATAATAAGAATCTAGACAACATACTGGTTACAGATGACAAATGACTTGCCTCTGATTTCACAAGTGGCATTTTTGTAAGTGCTGGTGGGGCATGAATATTTCAAAGTACATGTTTTAAAATTATCACTTTAATAAATGCTTCGCAATGCAGTGATATAATCTGAACTCACTGCTTTATGTTAAAGAAATACACATTTTTAAAATTTGAAGCAACTCTTATGCATTATGTTTGTTGCATAATTGACTTGCCAACTATTTTCTTGGCTTAACCGCCTGTTATTGTCAGGCCAAGACCTGACTAGATAATTATTTGGGGGAGTGTTCCTCCCCATACACCGCCCCCAAAGCTATGTCACTGTCTATGCATCACCCTCTATGCCACTCCACTCTGCTGTTCTCCACTCCACAACACTCTGTCACTCAACTCTACGACACCATACTCCACTATAACTCTCTACTCTACACAACTCCACTCTGACACTCTACTCTGCGCCTTCTACTCTACAACACTCTACTCTGTCCACGACACTCCACAACACTTACACTACTCCATGACACTCCACTTCACTCCATTCCACTCCACTCTATGACACTCTATTCTACGCCCTTCCACTGTACAACACTCTACTTCCTCCACCACACTCTACACCACTCTTTGACACTCCACTTCACTCCATTCCATGCCACTCAAATCTACTCTACTCCACTTTGTCTCTCTATTCCACTCCATAACACTCGACTCTACTCCACTGCACTCCACTTTACTACACTCCACCCCACGCCACTCTCCTTTACCCCAATAACTTTTAGCAATGCTAAACAGCAGTCACACTGGTGTAAAACATGGCTAAAAACATACTGACAAAGCCAATAGCTCTTGTATAGGCAAGACCTATTGGCTTTGCCAATGCTTGTTTACTTTACTGCTGGCAAACCTGCCTGATGAACTGAGGTGTCACTGCTACTAATCTTGCATGGGGTCACCGCTAATATAATCTTGTCTAATGTGGTCACTATTACAACACTAATAATTATTAGTAGTTCAGCATGATTTTCATTGAACATAAGTAGCTCTTATCACAAAAATGTTTGGAGACCCATGGGTTAAAGGGACTGGCAGGCCTCGGAAGACCTTGGACAGGGATCACAGAGAATCCACGGGAAGTGCAGTCTATGGGGTGGTGACTTGTGGCATGTGTTCCCAGGGCCTTTTTGGATTAACCCCAAAAATGATTCCCTTCATCTCACCAGACAGAGCTTATTTTATATGGTACTTGCTAGGGCCTTCTTGCTACATCATTGCAGCAGCATTGCAAGGTGTTACCATGGTCCTACTCTGTGACATTCACTTTATCACCCTGTGAAGATGAGAGTCTGAGTTGGCTCTGGTGACCTGCAAGGTGCCCACAGGTTTCTCCAAGCGATGCGTGAGATTCTCAGTGGCATAGCCAGTGTGCCATGGGCCCTAGTGCAAGGAAGGAACTTGACTTCCTAGCTGCTGTTTGAATTGTAAAGTACAGCAATACTCGGGATTTGGTTAGCCACTCAAGCCCCTGGGCCCCGGTGCCACTGCACCAACAGTACAGATGGAAGCTACACCCTTGGAAACCCTCTCAGCTATCCTGTCAGATACAACGATCATGTACTCTATGCCTAGAAAGGTGGTACTCAAAGGAACTGGCTCTGTACTGGGACTGTGTGAAAGGATTGGCGCAGGAGTATACGCTGTGTTACAAAACAGTACAGAATCCTTGGGTCTATGAAAAAAAGGAATCAAAAAGTGTAATGAATCACTACTATATAGTTTGAAAGCATACAGGTATAAAATACAGAACCGAATGACTAAGTGCCACAGATCTATCTATGGGCACTTCCCTTTTTAGGACGAAATCCCTCACTCACCATAGGTGACATGCTTCATCATTTGGGATTCTCCTCCCAGAGGAAAAGCATAGTTCCTCTGAGGGCTACAACCCCCTCTCTGAGAGGGAGGAGCTCAGGGATGTTTTTGAATAACTAATAGGATATTATAAATCCACAAATGAAGAGACAGCTGTGTGAATGAGGGCGCAGCGCAACAAAGTACAGCAATACTCGGGATTTGGTTAGCCACTCAGCCCCTGGGCCCCGGTGCCACTGCACCAACAGTACAGATGGAAGCTACACCCTTGGAAACCCTCTCAGCTATCCTGTCAGATACAACGATCATGTACTCTATGCCTAGAAAGGTGGTACTCAAAGGAACTGGCTCTGTACTGGGACTGTGTGAAAGGATTGGCGCAGGAGTATACGCTGTGTTCCCTGTTGGCCTGGGTGGTTTAAGGAATAGATCAAGGATACCTGCTTGCCAGCATCAGCAACTGACTCAGAGTCCTTCCTGCAGCCAACGGATGGTGCTAATGGCTTATGAGTTATTCATTAGACTGTTCTGCTTATTTTATTTTGTTTTTTGCTGCAGTTAAGCATCATCATTAAGCTTTACTTTAAAACACAACAAAACTGAATGAGTTTGTCCTGAAAAACAAAATAGATGCAGTAAGCATTATTTTCTCCGGAAGAGAGGATGTGGCCTAACGGCAAGAGCTGTCGACCTCGAAGCTGGAGAATCGGGGGCAAGGACGGCACCATCCTGTGATTCTGGGCAAATCACTTAATCTCCCCGTGCCTAACAAAAATGTATGTGTCCTCATGTAACGCAACTGGTGCTCATGTAAAGAGCTCTGATACCTTCGGGTCTAGTACCTGCTATATAAAACTCCCAGAAAAAAAACCGTCAACCCTGTAATGCGCAACAAAGTATAACATAATTTTAGCATAATTGTGCACACAAACTGTTTGGTATAATGGGGGTAACGAGACAAAAATAGTTGTATTTACACAACACGCTGCTTTCCAAATGGTTGACTTAGTACCTGGTGCAGCTACACTGTTAAAGTGAACAGAAGGTTATGTTTGTTTTAATTAGACCATATTAAGGTCAGTTGATGGACATGTTTTTGTGAAGCCGGCCTGTGGCGTCCTCTCCCTGTGCACCCTTCACGCCATGGTGCCTTGTGGTGTGAAGCTGTCACACTTCTGTGCATCTACGCAACAGACATGACAGCCTCCCCAGCCCTCTTGAGCGTGAACACTCCAAGCGCAGAACAGCAGTTGAAGACTGATTCCATGCCATTACATTGAACAGGACGAGTTAATTTTAGAAATGTAACTCATTACGTGAACGTAACTGCCTTGGTACACCTGTGATAAAGTGTCACTCATAGTGTCACGCATAAACCATTGAAATGTCGCACAGGGTGAAAACATGGCCTTGACACACTTAAACAAACTGAAAGCTGGGCAGCTATGTAGAGCAGCAACAGGGAATCATGAGCGCTCCTGCTAGAGAGATGGAAACAGTTACGGGCTCCGACTCAGAGAATAAATCTGAATTGTGTCACAAAGAGCGCGGACTGGGGTCCTATGAAGGAGAAACACCTGATAAACAGAACATTGCAGTCCTTTTATTCTGTGAGTGGAGACAATGGGACAGTAACTTTAAAAACAAGCAGCGAATGCGCTGCAAGGAAAAAAAGAGTGGTAATCCACCCACCAATCCCACATCAAACAAGCATTTAAAATGCAATAGGACTCGTATTTACACAAGACCTATTGCATTTTAAACGGAAGTGGGAGCGTTAAAAAGGCACAAACGGGTGGGGGTGGTGGGGTGCCGCTGGCATGAGAAGTCACGGACTGCGAGAGGGAACGGGGGGAGACAGGTAAACAAAACGATTTGAAAAGTAAAGGAGCCGATAGCTGTGGAAGGACAATAATGACGACATGGCCGTCAGGAGGCGGGATTAACTTTCCAAAAACCAATCAGAATGCAGTATTTACGATTGCAGCCAATCACAAAGATAGGCGGAAAGTGGGCGGAGCTTCCCCGCTATACTGTATACACCATCTCTCGATGAGACAGCGCATGCGCTGCCTAGCCGAGACCTAAAAATGGCTACTAAATGAAAATTTAAAAAAAAGACTATTTTCCTTTAGAAATCAATAGAAATGCTATATACACTATTAATAAGTGTTAAGACGTATGCAAAAATAGTTAAAATGTTTAAAATGCTAAACAATTTCATGAGCAAATACAAATGTATGTGTAAAGCACAAATTAAACTTAAAAAATGTAGCTCTATAATAAATAGTACTATTTAATATGTACTAAAAATTGATTTTTTAAATGTGAAAATATCATGCACTTTGTTTAAAAAGTACATTAATGAAAAATGAAGTACCATTTGTTTAAAAAAATACATGTCCTCAAAGTGTGTAAAAGCACAGTCCATGTGATATTATACCAAAAAATGATATAGAAATACTGTACTATTATAACATGAAAATGTAGTATTTTTTCCTTGCAAAAAAATGTGTATCAAAAATAAATAAAATTTCAAAATGTACATTAACTGTTTGGGTGTGGGCACCGGCCGTACTCCCTCCCCAGTGTGTCTATCGGCCATTGGCCAATGCCAAGGTGGGTTGAAAAGCACCTCCAGTTCTTGCAGAGGATTCCTTTTTTACAGCCCATTGGTGGGTCTATTTGGAATCCCTTCCCCTCAGCCCCCACAAATCCTCCCACCCATCTATGATGTCAGCACACCTTGAGGCGCACTGACGTCACAAATACTCACTACAGCGGGGGAACGAAGCAGGTTAATGCATTGCTCCACCACCTCGTTGGGTTTTCAGGGACAAGGATGCCACCCTACATTTGAGGGCAGCATTGTTGGAAAGGGTGAAGTCTCCCCTTTCCAGCAATGGCTTTCACAAATTATTTCCTGCTAGTGATTGTGGTTTTTGGGAGGGAGAGGGTTTGCCCCCATTATCATATTGGGAAACCCACACCCAGAAGAAAACAAAATAGCAGCTGCATGTTCTGGGGCTTGGTACCTCCTGTGACATGGGCTGAAGGCAAACCCCCCCTCCCCCCACCACCAGGTCGTGGAGATCTATATTTTTGGAGAAAAGAAATTCTTCTGGTGGTTGCACCTCCCAGGGGCTATAAATATGTTCTTGTTCTGTTTTAAGAAGGCAGACCCCCAACCCTCCCCAGGGGAAATAATTAAAAAAAATGTGTGTTTTCCCTCGGGGGTGCAATTGCTCTCCAACGCCTCTCCTGCATCCAGGGTAAAACAAAATAGCTTTAGTCCACTGGCCCACTAGAGAGTGTAATGGGCATGTATTTTAGCGTTGTGTTCTCTGATTTAACCACAAACAATGCTTGTACCAAAAACAAATTAATGGATGCAGTCTTCTAAAGAGTGCAGAACACCCATGCAGCTCGTGTTTACAAACTAAAAACATCTTCAATGTTGAAATTCAGACTACTTTTGATTTTACATAAAAACTAATGACCAGAATTATAAAGATGTTGGGCGTCATGTTTGTGTGACTTTTGTCATGCACACCAGATGCAAAATCCTTGTTGGCATTTTATAAACCAACACAAATGCCTATTTGCATTTGTTTGTAAATTGTGCTGCCTTGGGTTACTTTGTGTGAAATTAGTCCATGGGTGGTGCTTGGGCTTTCTATGCATCCTATCTTGGTTTTTGAGAGGAATCCATATGTACAATGTCTTGTAGATATGGATTTGCACCACAGCCGACACCTGCCTGAGGCTGGCATAACAAGAAGAAATGTCTTCTCATTCTTACCTGTTTGCATGTACATACATAGAGGAAAAAGCCTCAAAGGGTATTTGTTAAGCAGCAAAGGGCCCCTTCATGCATAATCCTGCCCATAACGCAGAAACCCCTGCACTATGGCACATGGGCACCTGAATTGGCAAAAGGCAGCAGACAGTGCACTAGTGCATGGAGAGAGCAGAGCTTCGCCATTTCTTTTGAAGACATAGTGCAGTTGTGCTCTCCCCAGGTGGTGCAGCACAGAAACTTTGCTTGCTATGTTGCACCGCTTGTCCCATGAAGTATGTTGTGGAGTTGTGTATGAGGCAAGTTGAAGCAATACTTGATTTCTTCTCCTTTTTTTAGTGTCTTAGGAGATGCTCTTTAGAGGAGTTCATTGGGTCGCAGCATCAATAAGCAAAGTGTTTTTTTCATTTTTCCCTTTGATTCTCACAAGCATCTTTGAAGCACACAAGCCCACCCACTGTTGTATGCATATTTATGCCTTCTATATAGGACAAAGCTTTTCAGAAGGAAGGTTTTAGACAGGTTTTAGACAGTCAACATAGATGGCGTATCAGCTGATGACTGCTGCCCATGCCTTACCGCCTGTTCTGTAGGACAGGTCTGAGGAGGCACGTTCAGATTAGAGACAGCATCTGAGGGAGAGGAAAATGGAGAGGAATCCTAAAGAGATTTTTCAGTTGACAGAGTTCCATTCAATTACTTGTCTTTCAGTGATTTTGAGGAATGTGGTCATAGCAAACAGGATGCCCCTTCGCAAGCACAAGCTGTGCAGTGGAGGGACAGTCGCAATGTAGAGCAACCCCAGGAGCATGCTCATGTGGTAGAAATAACAGATCGCCTGCTCTCTTGGCAGCCCCCTGATTTAGTACGACTCCCCTCCCTCATTCACTGCAGAGGCTGGACATAAAGTTAATATTGCACATTTGTTCCATATTGACTTCATCCATCCCTGTCTGGATGTTGGCTTCCTTGAGGAAACTGTGCACAAACAGACTTGCATGCCAAACAGTTTCTGAGGAGTGTGGAGGCACTCTTGGACCTTATTCTAGGGTGCACTGATGGACTCCCCCTTCACTCAGGGAGTTAAAGACATTTTTGGGCCTTGCGCTCAAAATGAGGATGGTGCATAAGCCAAGTGTCCCGGCCTACTTGTTTATTCACACAGTTTGGGTAAAACCCAGCCTCGCACCGGCATGAGAAGAGGTGGGCATAACTTGTGTCATTTTCTGTTCAAATTATGTGAAATTTCGACAAAATTACCCGAGATTACACAGATTTACGCTAGGAGCATAACCCTGCATTTAGCACTATTTTTTTAGCAAAAAAGGCAACCTCACATTCAAAGTGAACCCAAAGATTAATTTTGTACTTATTAAATAGTGTTAAATGCAACACAACAGAATCACGAGCAGTCACCTGCACTCTGTTCCTGTACTCTTAGGTAGCCATTTGTTCCCCAAATTACTCAAAATTACTTGAGAGAGCATAATTGCATAATCTTCTGTAATTTAGTGTCAGAAGAGTAACGTGAAACAACTAAAATTACTCTGATTACTTGCGCATAATTAAAAAATGTTCCCAGGTCTAGTCATTAGTAGATATTGGGTTTTGCTATTGCAGCTTATGCTACATTTCAATAATAATTCTGCTGCACTGCCCCGGGACGATCCAGACATTGTTCAAAACTGTCCTCTTGTGTCTTCCGGGTTTCCAGATATTTATACTCCTGAAAAGAATAGAGGCATTGATGAGTCCTTGATCCTGTACAAAGGGTGGCATCTCTTCAGGCAGTACATATCGAGCAGAAGAGCTTTCTATGGCATCGAAATGTACACGCTGTGTGAGAGTTCTGCTAGTTATTTATACTTCCTAATAGTTAATACAACGAAGGAGTCTATTATAAATTCTGTGGGTTGCCCTTCTACGCTAGGAGTCACGGTAAAGATTGTTTGGCAGCGTTTCCAAACTCTACCCTAAAGCAAGCTGATGGCGGAATTAAATTCATACTTGCCAGCACTACTGATTTAGGAGGTAGGCTCCCACATTTGTGGCACACCTACCCAGGTCATCCTAAAGTTTTTTAGAACATGGGCAGAACATAGTATTTTCTGCACAATAACCTCTTAAAAAGTATATCAAAAAGGCAGTTCACACCTAACTGAGGCTCCTGTAAGCTCAGCAGTCAACCACCTGCTAGATGGAAGTTAGCTCAACCAAAGAGAGGCCAGACGTTGGAGCTGGTATCAGGCATTGCCTCCTCTGTAATGACCTAGGATGGTGCACTGAAGCAAGAGTGGGTTTTGGGAGGCTGCTGCCAGGGAGGGGGTCTTAGGGAAATTAATGAGCGCTGATCCATTTCTTCAAACAGGCTCCGGTGCTAAAGCTCGCTTTAGAATTTGACAGAAGGCAAGCTGCTAACCTGAGACTAAAGAATCAAAATGTGTCTAATGGAAAAAAATATTGAGGTAGGATCTGGTCAGCATGACAGGGTGAACACTGCCCCATTTCTACTGTCTTGGTACTGTCCTTGTTTTCTCTTGTTTCAAACCATGTTCGATTTTTTGAGGGTATCAGTAAATATTAAAAATTTCAGATTCTATATCATGACTGGAGGTGAGGATTATGCCTTCTTTCTTCACTCTTTATTCAATAGCAGCTTATTAAAAGGTTAACAAACTACATTTCCCATGAACCCTAGGGAAAGGTAGTAAAGAAAAACAGATGGCAACAGCCAATCAAGTCCATGTAACAGTGTCCAATCAGGGGCCTCCGAGCCCAACATAGTCCTCTGTCAGTGTCCCTTCGCCCTCTTTCTTCGCTGCTACGCAGCCAGTTAAGTACCCTTCAATCGATTTGCTGTTTGGTTTACTTGGTTTGAGATTGAGTTAATATGGTGTTTTTCACTTTAAGGATGTCATTGGCGCTTGCTTAGTGTAGTTGTTTATTGCTGTGTGCATAATTATGCTGTTCTAATTTCGCGCGGTTGCTCGCGCTCGTTGCTCATTGTTTGCATGTTTAGTTGTTATTCTTCCTTCGCATTCGTTTCCGGGCGCCGTCTTTATTGTGTGACAGCGCAGGAGCGTTCTCGCTCCTACGCGGTGTGCTGGTGGCATCGCTGGGCGCCAGAGACCTGCCACCGCTAGAGGGCGTGAGAGGAGGCGTGGAGTGCGACGCGCTGCTTGCATTCCTCACATTCTTGTGAGGTCAAGCAGCGGCGCATTCCTGTCAGCGATCCGGTCTGAGGGAGATGCCCGTCTGGGTCCGTATGCGGTCGGGCTGCTATTAATAGCTCAAAGCAGCAGACCGCTTGGTTTTACATTAACGCTCTGTTCCCTGTCAGCTTGAGGACCAGAGTCAGTATTGATTTTTCCCTGAACGCCCTGTTGGGTCTGTATCTGGCCTGAAGGCCTTTTCATTGGGACACTACCCAGACCGGCTCCCTTATGTTAGGGACGATTTTGCCCACTTAATACATTTAATCTCACCAGCTTGATTGTGTCCCTGGGGCTAGAACACCTATTGAGTCGCGGAGAACCCACTTAAATAGTTTAGGCTACACCCAGCCCTTAAAAAGTTGTGGCCTCGTCGCCTTTAACGTAGGCCCCTGACCTCCAATTACCAAGAATGGAATATCATGATGAGTATGAAGAGGAGGACCCTCTGGCTGACCTTCCCTGGGGTGACGCCTTCAATGAGGCTGTTGACACCTCTATCTATAGAGCGGTGGAGGAAGCCATGACTCCGTTAGAGGAGAGGCTCTCCCACCAGATTGCTCAGGCCTTTGATAGGCTTACACCTCAAATCCCTGCTACGCCAGCAGCCCCCGAGGGTCCAGGAGCCCAGGGTGCATTACGTCCTAAA
Organism: Calotriton arnoldi; assembly: GCA_963921515.1. Classification (NCBI taxonomy): domain Eukaryota; kingdom Metazoa; phylum Chordata; class Amphibia; order Caudata; family Salamandridae; genus Calotriton; species Calotriton arnoldi. Next base: position 124,766 of record CAWUFW010006861.1, read on the forward strand.
CGATCCCGAGATTCTGGGGTGGATCTGGACACGTTTGCCAGATTGAAACAGGCTTTCCTGGATAATCAACCTAACCTACTAGCAGGGAACTCCCTCCCTCCCTCCTCCGCCAACTGACCCCCACACTGACCCTAAGGCGCCAGGAGCTGCAGATGAGGAACCGGGTCCGTCCAGACCCTGGCTTCCATCCCGCCCTTCTCAGGCCCCCCAGAGTACGTCGGACATGCTGGACCCCGACGACTTCATCCACCCACGCTCCTCAGAGTGGGCCCCGGCCGATAGGTAGCTAACTATGTGGCGGGGCGCATACGTAGACTGCTTGAGAAGGAGGCCTGCAATTGCCTCCAGGCAGAGTGCCCCCGCCTGTGCCTGGAGGGGAAAGTGGCCCTTACCCCAGAGATTGACCCCCACATGGCCACCTTTCTGCAGAAATTCGTTAGGGACCCTAAGAAGGGGATCAACAGGTCATGGAGGGCATGCCAGGACAAGCTACTGGATGCCCTGGGCCCCATGACAAAGATCCTGGACATGGCCGAAGAGGCCAAAGAATCCGTCTCTATGATTTCCCCGGAAACCCTTTCAGGATGGGCCATTATATTTTTAGGCAATGCGAATTGTGCCCTTTCCACCGAACGCCGCCGCTCCCTGCTAATTAAAGTCGACCCGAAATTGGGGGACCTGGCGGACTCGGAGGCAGGCGCCGTTGCTCAGGGAGGTCTCTTTGGCGAGCCTTTTGTAAAAGAGCTCGGAAAGTTTGTCAACACTTTCACCTCCTTAGATAAAGCACAGACCACCATAAAAAGAGTGTTTCCTCGTGTTTTTCATGGGGCCGGCCGAGGCAGGGGACGCTCGGCCAGTCGTCATCCCCACCAGGGTGCGCAAAGGGGACAAGGCTCCAAGCAGTACCAGGATCAGTCCCGTTTCGGGAATTTCTACCCAACCAGAGGCCGTCGCGGCAAGGGTAGAAGCTACAGAGGAGGAGCGACCACCTCAAGTCCTGGTGAGTGTTCTCCCTTTTTCCCAGCTCATAATAGGGGGGCGTCTGGCGAATTTTATCCAGCCCTGGATTTCCATCACGCGGGGCGCGTGGATACTGCAGACGGTACAAGGGTTCCATATAGAGTTTGTAGGGGAACCAGTTCAGCTTTCCAGACCCCGGCCCATTCAATTTTCACTTCAAGAGGCCGCCCTTGCGGACGAGGAAGTCGCATCCCTCCCCCACAAGGGAGCAATTTCCCGGTCCTCTCCTCACCCATGAGGCTTCTTAAGCAATATATTTTTGGTCGACAAGACCGACGGTGGACGGAGGCTGGTCATAAATCTAAGCAAATTCAATGAGTGGTTGGTATACCACCACTTCATGATGGAGGGGATCCATCTCCTCCGGGATGTCTTGCAACCTCAAGATTGGATGGTTCGGTTACACCTCAAGGATGCCTGTTTGGTAATCCCAGTCTTTCCTCCACACAGGCGCTTCCTCCAGTTTGTCTGGCGCCATCAAACGTATGAGTTCTCCGCTCTTCTATTTGGCCTTTCCTCCGCTCCCTGGTGTTTCACCAAGGTCCTCAAACCAGTGGTGGAGTTCCTGAGAGCACGAGGTGTTCGGATGATTGTGTACCTGGACGATCTCCTTCTGATGGACTCTTGTCCTCGTCAGCTTTCGGCCCATCTTCGGATGGCGGTGGAATTGCTTCAGAGTTTAGGATTTGTGGTGAACGAGAAGAATTCGTTGTTGGTGCCCGCGCAGTCCATTACCTTCATAGGATTTGTAATAGACTCCGCTTCTTCCACCCTGAGCCTTTCCTCCAGGAAAGTGACCAAGATTTGGCACAAACTGAGGCGTATACTTTCCAGACAACAGGTGTCTCTCAGGCAACTAGCTCGGGTGGTGGGCCTCCTTTCGGCGTCCATCCAAGCCATCTTCCCGGGCCCGCTCCATTACCAGGCTCTTCAGCGCCTAAAAGCGTACTTCTTATGCAAGGGTTACCCTTACTCCACAAGGTTTCCCTGTCCAACGACGCCCGGGAAGAGATCCAGTGGTGGCAGGATCACATGGAGGCCTGGAACGGCCGTGCCATTTTCGGTTCTGCGCCAGATCTGATTATAAAGTCCGACGCCAGCAGGTTAGGCTGGGGTGCCAGGTGCAGAAACCTCTCTACTGGAGACTTGTGGTCTCCCAACGAACAGAAGTTACATATCAATTGTTTGGAACTTCTGGCGGGATCTTTTGCCGTCCACTGTTGGACAAGGGAGTCGGTGCAATCATGTGTCCTTCTCAAGATGGACAACATTTCGGCGGTCCGGTACATAAATCACCTAGGAGGGACAAGATCCAAAGCCCTCTCGGACTTAGCCGCAAGTTTTTGGCAATACTGCCTGGAAAGCCAGGTTTCAGTCACTGCGGAGTACCTTCCAGGACGCGAAAATCAGGTGGCGGATTTTCACTCGCGGAATTTCAGAGATTCCAGCCTCTAGCTGCTCAACCGGGGCATTTTTGCAATGTTGAATGACCGCTGGGGTCCCTTCTCAGTGGACCTGTTCGCCTCGAGATTGGACCACCAGCTGCCCCGGTTCTTCAGCTGGAGGCCAGATCCCTCGGTGGTAGCCACGGATGCATTCCTCCAGGACTGGATCTTGGAGAAGGGGTATGCTTTTCCCCCCTTCGCGATGATCACGAGAGTAACGGCCCAGATCCGCAGACAGTCAGCTGACCTCCTTCTGATAACTCCCTCTTTTGAGATTGCAAGTCTGGTTTCCAGTTCTTCTGGAACTTTCGTGGGATTCTTCAATCCTACTCCCCCACTTTCCGACCCTCCTCTTGAGTCCCGACAAAGTTCCATATGCCTTCTTTCTTCACTCTTTATTCAATAGCAGCTTATTAAAAGGTTAACAAACTACATTTCCCATGAACCCTAGGGAAAGGTAGTAAAGAAAACCACATGGCAACAGCCAATCAAGTCCATGTAACAGTGTCCAATCAGGGGCCTCTGAGCCCAACATAGTCCTCTGTCAGTGTCCCTTCGCCCAGCATTCCGTCCATCAATTGTTTCTTTTGCATATGTCACCCTAAGTGGGAAGGGTATGCCCAGACGTGGGTCCCGTGCTCACTACACCACTGAATTCAAGCTAGCCTGGCTGATGAAGGGTGATGCCCTGAAACCGGTCCCAGGATGCTTGTTTCCGGTCCAGGGAGGACCTGGCTTGGCAGTTCGGGCTGGACTGTTCCCACAAGGAACAGGGTCAAGACTGATTTGCATATGGCTTGGGTCAGGGAGGGTAGTTGGGACGGTGGATGAGGAAGAGGTAGGAGGTACTGCTTGAGGAAAGATAGTGCTGTCGTCAGTGTTGAGGCCATCTCTTGATTTGATCTCTGTAGGGCAGACATGTTTGAGTGAATGCCCTCCATGAACGATGACATTTCTGTCAAAAGAGTCGTGGGTGCATGGAGGACAATCAGCATTGATGTCTGCCCCGCAGAGATTTGCCTCGGGAGGTCATTGGTCTCTACACTTAGGACAGCAGTGGAGACAGATGCCAGGGGTGAGGTGCCTGGCCCAAAGGATAGTTTGCTCCTAACACGGTTGCGGCCACGGACAGTGGAACTGGGAGCAGCAGGGAGGATGAAGATGGTAGGGGTGGTGAAGGTGGACTCTGATGTTGTAGATGCAGTCTCTGTGTACCCCACCACCACATGGGAGTCCTCACCGGAGCTGTGATCAGATTCAGAAGCTGCAGATGTTGTTTCAGATCCGCTGCCAGTGAGACTCCCCTCACCCTCTCCGTCACTGGGTCCCCCCTCCGATGACTTTTCACTGGACTCAGTCTGACGTTCTGTTCCCACAACATCCGTGGCCCTCTCTGCTCCCATGTCAGCTGATGATGCGTGACCAAGTAATAAAAAGGTTTACATGAGTCATCCATACCTAGTTGACACATAGCTAAGACACAGATGTAACTAGATATCAGACATCACATTGAGTTGTGCTATTAGCACATGCTGCATTAACAGAAATGGTACTTGTTAGCCTGCCACTTTCACATTGCTCAATGACACATGATGTGATCAGCAACTTTGCAAGTATCAACATCAAAGTACAGAACAAGAATGTTGACTAATGGAGTTTGTGGCAGGGAATGTTTTGTCTTGTGCCCATGATGGACTTGTGGACTGGTATTACTTTCTCTTCTTCTGCATGTGAGTAGAGCCATCAAAGACATGGTACACATCCTGAAATCATTAGTAATCTATAGTTGAACCATTGGCTCATAAGTCACGGCTCACATGTCTATCTTGTCAAACATGCACAATACATACTCAGTGCATGGGTCATGTTACACAGTTCACGGTGATTGATAACGTGTTCAGTAGCTTTGCATACCCAATGTCAGTAGACACATATGAGGGTCATCATGAAGACACCAAGGCAGTACGCATAGCTGGTCCGACAGGCATGTAGCACACCGTCCTGTGTCATCTCGGCACGGTGTCATGTAGCAGAATCATATATATTTGAAGACTGAAAACAAATAAAGCTTCATAGATGTAATTAATGGTCTACAAACGGGCACGTCTGAAATTTTCAGCTTCACAATGCCTCAGGTGGAACACCATTCCACTGGCACATCTGGGTGCAATGACTGCATGGATTGTTGTGACTGAACCCTATTCCAGCATGAATACAGTCTACACTGTTGAACAATCTTGCCTACACTGACCAAGCCCAACATCATATGGACAAAGTTTGACTGTCCCTCCCTTTGACAAAAATGTATGCACACTTTCCACTACTGAGATTGCTCATGTCTTACGTACCATGTGGTTAACACATTTTCAATTGGTGCACATTTTACATCTCAGAAACTGACAGTAATGCAAAATAAAGCTTGTTTACAAAACCATCATGTTTGAGTATTCAAGACCAGAAAGACACATATCAACAGTTGTGACTGAGTAGTTCAAATCATACCTCGAAAATCATGACATGTTGCAATTGGTGACAACCTGTGTTTGACAATGAATGGCTTGTGAATTCACCATCACATACTCCTACACATCTACTCACTTTTCAAAATGTAGTCTGTATGTTTTGACATGACATCATGGGAAGGACATTGTGACATGTGGTCCGAGTCACCCTAGCTGTGAATGGCCCCTGGGATATAAGTGATCACAATTGGCAGCATGTCAGTGAAAAAAACCTTTGCACATGGACCAAGACGAAGAAATCTATGTCTCTATATGGAGAAATCCTTTGTCAGAAAATGTTCTGCATGTGATTTGCAAAATTGGAATCACCCATCACAACATACTTCAATGATTTGTTCAAACCACTCTGAGAACAGGATCACAGATCAGTTGATGTCCAGACACGTGTAAAGCCATGGGATTCATGCAGAAACTCATACACATGTCTTGTGTAAATTATTAAGCACACATGTGCATGTTAACACTGTTACAATCCCTGAACATGACTAATTCACATGTCCATGATGAATGGGTCATTACCTGTCATCTATTGCTCCATCTGCTTTTTTGAATCGAGTGTGAATGCCTGCACGTTTGGCAGACTTACAACCACTAAAAGTGCCATCAAGCTCAGATCACAAAAGCTGCTGGGATAAAGATAGACATGCAACATGTAAGTGACTCAACCCCTCCTTGCTGCTGTTGGGCCTTCAACTGCCCATCCAGGTCCGGGAAGACCACTGCTATGATGCGTCGCATGTGGGGGGTCAATCTTCACCGGCCGCCTCGCTTGCCTGGTTGTGACAGTCCCAGCTGGACCTCAGCAATCTTCTTAGCCCAGCCACGAAGGTCCTGCCCCTCTTGCGGCAATGACGAACACGACGATATGCGACCCCCACGTCAAGCACCTTCTTGGCGATGGTCAGCCACATGCTGTCCTTCTCATGGGAGTTGACCTGTAAGGATGACATGGTGATAGTCCCTTAGTCCACATGCATCATGTGTCTCTATCATACACTAATATACCTAGCTCATTACATGTTTTAACAAATAACTAAGGGTAATGCGTGTGGCATCATGTGCATCAGTCATGTCTACCATCTAATCTCTGTTCCAATTGGGACAGTGATGACATGTTTGACCCAGGACAGACACCTCTACAGCAGTGTGCCTGTCAAAATCAGTTCCAGACACCCAGTTATGTTTTAAAATAACTTAAATGAATATCTCTGATGGAGATTCCTACTGCCAGTAATGCACAGTTGTCACACATGTCCAAGGACAATGCACTGTCAATCTCACTCACCCGCTCCTCTGGTTTGCCATACATCTGGCTGTGTAGTGGCAGGAGTGTGTCCAGCAGTGCCTGATTGTCCTCCTCACTGAAAGCTGGGGCCCTGGGGTGTGTCCTTGCCATTGTGGCTACTAGAGGATGTTGTCACAGCAGCAGAGAGATGGGGAGGTGCAGGAATGAAGCAGGTAGTGCTGGCAAGTAAAGTCTCTAGGGAACAGACAGACGTATATCTAAACAGCAGAGGCGGTCTCAATACATGCATCAAACGTGATAGGTTCGCTTTGTTCGCATTGTACAAATCGGGCCAATGCATGACTTTACTAGCAATCGACACGCCTACCGCGAAGTTCAAACACTCTTCATGTGATCTCCTTTGAAATGTATACATTGGTGATGTGAGGGAACAGAGTAGTTTTTCTTGCGCTGAAGAAATGAGTCGAAACACGCGTCGCTCACCATGCCAACAAACAGCCAATGGCTGTAAACGAATCGTTTCGGATGCGGATGATGCGTCCTTTGAGTTCTCACCCGCGTCTTTCACCATGACAACCAATGGCTGTAAATTAATCGTTTCGGATGCGGAGGACGCGTCCTTTTAATTCTCACCTGCGTCTTTTACCATGACAACCAATGGCTGTAAACGAATCATTTCGGATGTGGAGGACGCGTCCTTTGAATTCTCACCTGCGTCTTTTACCATGACAACCAATGGCTGTAAACGAATCGTTTCAGATGTGGAGGACGCGTCCTTTGAATTCTCACCCGCGTCTTTCACCATGACAACCAATGGCTGGAAATGAATCGTTTCGGATGCGGAGGACGCGTCCTTTTAATTCTCACCTGCGTCTTTTACCATGACAACCAATGGCTGTAAACGAATCATTTCGGATGTGGAGGACGCGTCCTTTGAATTCTCACCTGCGTCTTTCACCATGACAACCAATGGTTGTAAACGAATCGTTTCGGATGCGGAGGACGCGTCCTTTGAATCCTCACCCGCGTTTTTCACCATGACAACCAATGTCTGTAAACAAAACATTTCGGATGCGGAGGACACGTCCTTTGAATAATCGGTCATCAGTGCACACATTGGTGTGGATGATGTATCTCAGTACAGTGCATGTGTGTAATGCACCATATACATTAAAAAATGAGATGTACATCAATGAAACATACTCCCATGAGGAGCTAACCTTAAGGAACACATGCCACACTGTATGATGTGCATGTAAAGCGTGTCTGGATTGGCAGTGCTGTTCTCTGCGTTGAATTGGTCACAGTGAACATCATTTTTTGAGTAGATGTACATGTGCAATCTTGCCTTGGCACTGCATAAGTGCCCTGTCTGAGCAATTGCACATTTAAAACAAAAATCAGACTGTAGATGCCTGTGGTGTCAGTCATGGCTAAGGATTTTACCATGAGATGATTGGACAGTGAAATCATCATGCATGTACATCTGGTTTGTGCAATGTGAATTAGTAGTCTATCTGTGTGCCCCAGACTGCAGTGTATGATATTGTAACACATTTCTAAAGCCACTACATTGAAAAAAATCAGTGTATGTGAATCTATGTGTTAAGTAGACATAAATGAATGACAGTGTCCAGCCTGTGACAGTGTTGTGCATGACTGTGTATTTGAGATGATGTGTATATCATGTGTTACACATCTCTTGAATGACATGTTCCTATTCAGTCTTATTAGTGTACATGTAATATTTTTAAACACATTAAAGTGACATATTTTAACTATTGATCCTTAGAATCTGTGCTGTTTGCAGTCATTCATGATGTCAGACACTAGTGACTTATACATAACACCACTATAATTGCTGTGTCACCATACCCTGATAACATGTCTGTGTATGCTACTGATGCTGGCATATATATAGAATGAACTTTTTTGTAAATTAAATCATGTATTTGAAGGATCTGTAAGTTGTGTTCACATTTCATATTCCCTTTGTCTCTAAGCATGTTGCATGGTACATTGTGGCTTGACAACAATTGTGTCCATACTCTACACATAGGTATTACAGATGACCTTCAGTCCACAGGCCCTTTCCATACCTGGCAACCATGGAAGAACGTGACACCATCAGGTAGTTCCGCTTCACAAGACCAATCATCGAAGACTTGACTGCACAGTTGTCACCCCATCTACAGCCTGGTCGGCCATATCCAACTGCATTGATGGACAAAGTGAAGGTTATGGCAGCTTTACACTTCTTTGCCACCGGTACATTTCCGTACACAGTGGCAACATCTGGTGGGATGTCACAAACCATGTTCAGCTGTGTTCTGCGAGATGTTTTGGCTGCATTGATGAATTTTCTGTGCCAATACATAAAGTTTCCAACACCTGGAGAATTTGGAGACATCAAGGGTGCATCTTATGCATTGGGGCACTTACCCCATGTAATTTGCTCCATTGATGGCACCCACATTGCATTGGTGCCACTGCAGGCTTCTGAGGTAGTGTATCGTAACCGCAAACATTACCACTCAATTAATGCCCAGGTGGTTTGTTTGGCAGACATGACCATCTCCCACGTCTGTGCACATTTCCCTGGATCTGCACATGACGCGTACATCATGAGGAACAGTGCCATCCCCCGTTTGATGTCACGAGCACAACATGACCGTGCTTGGCTTGTTGGTAGGTGCTGTGATATGTGTGCTGTGTTGTGTGTAGATTGTATGTCTGATAATGCTCTGTTAACCAACTACAGATCATATTTTTCTGTTTACAATGTAGGAGACTCTGGGTACCCCAACCAACCTTGGTTACTGATGCCACTCCGTAACCCAGTCACCCCTGCCGAAATGCGGTATAATGAGGCACATGGTAGGAGCCGGAGAGTCATTAAACGGTGTTTTGGTCTCCTGAAGACAAGATTCCACTGTCTCGACCGGACGGGAGGAACCCCACAATATGCACCATTGAAGGTGTGCAACATTATCAAAGACCTTGATTAACCAAACTCTCCGAAGAGTAAGGACAGACCCCGTCGCATGTCAAGCATTGAGACAGTTAAAAGACGCTCGCAGGAAGCTGATCTGGTGACTTAAAAAAGAAGCCGATGAGGCCTTTTGGGCAAAACTTCTACATGACGCCAAAACAAATAACAGTGCGCAGTTTTGGCAAAAGATCAACAGTTTGACTAGCGAGCGAAGTCAGGGGATCGAATCCTATGCCACTGAAGAGGCCTGGACAATTTACCTTGGCACACATTTGAATGAAGCCCAAGAATTTAGTAAAGGGTCATACAATCCCACAAATGCTCTCGAAGCTTGGCCACCCCAACACAAAGAAGCTCTTGCACAAAATCAGGAATTTCCAATCACGAATGCACAGATTTGCAAAAGAATCTCAAAAGGGAGATGCGAGGGCGCACCAGGTCCAAATGGTATTCCCCCAATTTTGTTCAAACAAGAGCCGGGATACTGGGCTGTCGTCTTCAGACCAATGTTTGAACATTTTTTGCAGTCCTCAACAATCCCACCATCCTGGAGGGGAGCAATCATCTCCCCAATCTTCAAAAAAGGAGATAGGAATGACCCAAGAAGTTATCGTCTCATAGCCGTATTTGATAACAAGGCCAAATACTATGCGGGCCTCTTACTCCAGGAGCTAACATCTTGGGTGGAAGATACAACAGCAATTCAATGTAATCAAACCGGTTTCTGCAAAAACATGGGGACGACCACTAACATACTAGCCCTATCTCTTTTGATTGACTCTGCACTTGCAGCAAAACAACCTCTATACCTGTGCTATATTGATTACAGCTCTGCCTTTGAGAAACCTGTTGTGGCAAAAATTAAAAAAGCTGAAAATCCCTCAGTTGCTGTTAAACCAATTAATTCTCCTGCCTAGCGATACCTGGGTCCAGGTCAAACTAGGTGCAGGGGAATTTCTATCTAGGAAGATCCCTACAAGCACAGGGGTAAAACAAGGATGCGTGCTTGCACCAACATTATTTAATCTTTTCATGGCTGAACTGTCAATCTTGCTGAACGAAAGTAATTCCCACGCACCCAAGTTAGGGGGCACCCAGCTGTCCAATTTATTCTACGCGGACGATCTGGTGCTCATCAGCCGGACCCCGATAGGCCTACAGCGGCCGCTGGATATCACATCGCGATACTCTATAACAAACAAACTCAGAATCAACCAAGAAAAATCTAAAGTCATGTGTATCAGCACTCGCAAAATGAAAACAACGCACAACTGGTTCTTGGACTCAAGGAAGCTGGACGTTGTAAGCGAATATAGATACTTGGGGGTCATTTTAGACTCCAAGGGCAGCTTCAAGCCACAATGCGAGGCCATAAAAAAGAGAGGATTAATGACCGCAGTATCGCTAAGAAACCTAAAAAACAAGATCACTGGATCAAGCCTCCTCCCCCAAATAAAGGTGATTCAGGCAAAACTGATTCCATCTATCACTTACGGAAGCGAAGCGATGAGAGGAAGGGACGCTGAAACGGTAGATGGTACGGTAGCAAGAGCATTGCGCATGATCTTTGGCTTGCCGAGATACACATCACCTGCGCAGATGAAGCTCGAATTTGGGCTCGCAAAGGAAGAGCTGGCACGCAAAGGAGTATATTTAAAAAGTTGGTACAAAATAAGCAGGGGAGAAGCAAAAACACTCAACGCTCTCCTGTGGAAGGAACTGCAATCTAAAGAAAACTGCCCTGCAAGGCTTCACCTGGAAGACGCAATCAAACAGTTGGGGCTGCGTCAATTATGGGATCTCGCTGGGCCCTTGGCGGGCTTCAAAAAAGCAGTAAATAACATTGTCAGAAAAGAATCTCTCTTGCAGGACAAAGCCTCGCTGGCGGAGCGAGCACACAGCTGGCTAACTATACAATCTTACACCAAACTCAGGCCCCAAACATATCTTCAGACCAGCTTCACCAAAAAGACAAAAGAGAAGTTTTTGAAATTTCGCTTAGGACTGTTGCCCTCTGCAAATCATTTGGCCCCTTGGCTGCGCCCCTCAATACCAGCAAGGTGCCGCCTTTGTGGTAACGGCGAAGAAAACGTCGTACACCTCATCACCATCTGCAAGGACCTGCTACAAGAATGCCGGACCCTTTTGAGACCACTATTTAATAAAAACCAGATAAGGTCATGCAGGCAAGCAGTCCTGGCATGCTTCTCCTGCGATAAAGTCCAACTGAGCTGCCGATTGGTAAAATAACTTGAAGCTGTAGATGTCCACCTTAATAAAGTGAAAGAATAAACAGAAAAAGTCAAATTGGTCTGTTTGCAGAGCAGAAACTAGGGCCACAATCCTCATGAAGAAGGCATCGCACTCGCATTAGGGGAAAAGCAGGAAAGACAGTGACGGAACCCAGCGCAACCCTTGTACTCTTAGTGCCAAAGTAATCGGATGGCAACAAGGGTCTAGTCGGTATCTTGGTGTTCATTGAGCTTTACTGCTATAAACTCTAAAACTTTGAACAGTTAATGATTAGAGCTCAAGAACCGAATAACTACGGCTTAGACGTCTCCCTGGAACTTTTTGTTCTTCAAGCAATCAATTGCTTGTGTTGCTACAAGGGCACCATTGGGATTTCTTTCTTCTTTTTTTCCTTCTATTCTACTGTTCGCTTTCTTTGTAGTACACGTGGTAATTCTCTCTTGGGCGGGATTAAGCAAGCACAAGTCTATGCGGAGGATCATCTCTTGTGGCCCAGGCACATTAAGGACTGTAATAATTAACTGAATTCGAATGGGAATGCAAGTAAGCCCAACCATGCAAAGTTTTTAATGGCATGACAGAATTGAGTCAGTTCTTAGGCCAATCTTACACTCTGCCCGTATTTTAATAGTTTTAGCTTTAGTACTTTTTAATAGCAGTTCTTACTCATAGTTTACCATAGTATCATCGTAATTTGTTATGGCTGTTTCAAAACATGAAACTGTTTTAATTGATGATGGTTTGTAATGGTTTTCATTAACTGTACAATAAAGTATTACCTTACCTTACCATTATCAATGCTTGCTGCATGCTCCACAACCTGGCTATTCAGATGGAAATTCCACTTATACAGGACGATGAAGACCAGCATCCAGCAGCGAGGGAAGATCCGGGACTGGGGCATGACGACAGTGGGGATGATGATGATGGCGAGGAATTGAGGCGACAGCTTATCAACAACTTCTTCACATGAGTGTAGGTATGCAATGAAAGTAGGGGAGTACCCCCAGGTGTCTGTTGTTGTGTTGCTTGTGCACAATGTGTATGTATGTTTGTGAGTGTATACAAATTGCCATGATGTTAGTTGTATGATAAGTATTTGTGAGATGGAAAAGTTGAGATGTACAGTGGTACGGTGAATCAAAGATAGTTTACACACTGACAATCTTGTGCTTCAGCTGACAATCTTGTCAAAATTGAAGAGGCTCAGTCCTGTGTGCCTAACTCTGTTCTATGTTTCTCCTTACCAGGGTACAAGGCCGTGTCTACCATGCAATTTGTGAGCCCATCAGACACCTGATGCTTGCACCTACTCAAACATTGGACTTGTTTGGAATTCCAGGACACGCTATTCCTTTTGGACTGATGGACATTTTTCTTCACGTTACAGCTGTGGGATGTCCATTTAAATAGTGTTAATGCGCAATGTTGTGTCATGGAAATAATTCTATGATACACAAGGATTCATGCCTTGTGTGTTTTCACACATCCAAAGTAATTTAAAAAAAATTAAACATGCTCCATGATGCACTGTTATGCTAACAAAAGTGTGTTTATTGTGTCTTAAAATTGCACTAGTGTTTTGACCAATATACTTGCTTTGCATCTGTGACATTTCCAATGGTTTGGGCCATGACCTGGTTGTGTCCCTCTATCATGTTGTGACAATGTACATATACTCACAAGACAGTAATGTACTCCTTCAAAGTGATGTGTTACCAATGTTGTGCACACTTGCTTCTTGGCCTTTTTCAACATCATTACAGTTATTACCTTAGCTATTCAAAGTAACGACATTACCACTTTTTTGGGCGCAGAGTGATTTAGTTGAGTGCATAATGTGAAGATATCAGTGCACATCATGGGGGTATCATCAACAAACAAAAAAAATTATGTAAGTGAAGATGGTAGTTGGTAGTGTTTGTAGATGAGGTATTCCGAAGTAGATGCACAGTTATGTGAGTCCATAGTCCAACTTAGACCCCCCAGCCGATGCGGGGGAGTTCTGTGATAGTCAACAAAGTGAATGGTTGGCACACAATGGAGGATATCAGGAGCAGGTAGTCCCTTCCTGGGTTTGATGCGTAGACATCTGTCTCTCACCGTTTCTTCTTTGGACGACCGACTCCACGTTTTTCAGGGGGACCCTCAGGTGCAGGCAGCTGCGGGGCAGGTGTCTCTCCGCCAGAGTCCACATCCCTCCCTGTGGCTGTTGCAGAAGTTGTTGCAGTGGATGTGGTAGGCATAATGGGAGGTGTGGAGATGTTGGTGGCAATCTTGCGGAGGGAGGTGGCAATGTCCCTGTACACCTGTCTGTTCATCCATTTTTGACATAAACCTGTCCAGTTTTTCATTTTGGGCTGCCTGCTGCTGTTGCATAGTCCTGAGGATCCTTATGACCTGGCCCATCTCTCCTTGTGAATCCTCATATGCATTGAGGATTCTGGAGAGGTTTTGGATCTCCACATCATCGGCAACTGCTGCATGATGTTGCCGATCCCCACGACACCTCCCATCACCCCTACCCACACGAGCAGGACCAGTTGGTGCTGGCACAGTTGACACGGAGCCTCCTTCATTGTTGAATTGGTGTTGTTGGGCAACTCCAGAGTGCCCTGTGTTGCTGTGGTGTTGTTGTTTTCCTGGGATGCTGTGTCCGTGCAGGTAAGGTTCAGCTGGGTGTTGACAGCTGAGGCAGGAGTGCTTGCAGGGGATCGGGGTCTTTCCGCCACTGGTGCTGTGGGTTGACCCATACCAGAAGGGCCAGGTCTGTCGTTGTCATCAGAAGAACGATGAGAGTCATCAACGCCGGAGGGCTCTTGGTCAATCGGAGTCTGTGCCTGGCTGTCCTGGATGGTGCCAGTGTTGTCCTCAGCTGGCACTGTAGGTACAAACATAACACAATGACTGATGTGAATGTCCACTGCAACTCAAATCAAACACATTACATAGGCTAACTAAGCTCATGATAAGTAACTGAAAATAGATTTGACTCCTTGATCCATGATGCAGACATATCGTTTGTGATGACTCTAATTTTGAGACAAGAGGGGTATTGATGGACATATCCAGGTATGTGCATCAATGGGCCTGTTGTGTTTGATTCACAGAGCATGTTGGAAGAAATTGACTGGTTATTGACACACATTGAATGACACAGGTGTATTTTGGTTGTCCACATATTTTCTTGCACAGTGAGATACATACACTTTCTTGCCCTTTGTGCGTACTCTTCTTGTGCCTGTGTACTGGTCCTAGTACATGTCTTCAGCAGTCACATTGGTGTGTCTGCCATCACACTCACATTCTATTGACTTAGCGTGATAGGTGTGGGAATGAAGTGATTGAGGTGCTACTAGATTTCATCTCATTCTACACATGTGAATGGCTATGAGTAGGAAAATTGTGTGACAGTTTAACTTTGTGTCTACACAGATCATGTACTTTGTACATTGACTCCATGGTCAAATGATTTCACAATCTTACCTTTGTGCCATTTTGTGGCAAAGAACGATGATTAACTCATTTTTGAGTGATTGTTGTATATTTGTGAAAATTACACCCCTCCTCCCACCCAGCCCCACCATGCCACACTGAAGAGTGTTGTGCAGCCAATGTTTGTGAGTGTCTGTGAAAGATATGTGTCTATGTTGGCTGGTCTTTGTGGCACATAGGCAAATGTGGGAGTTGTGATAGGTTCAGACAACAGTCCCCAGTGTCTGCCATCTTGCAAGTATACATGAACTCAATGAGAGATAGACATTGCCCACAATCCAGTGGTTGTGCTGTGTGTGTAGGGGTGTTTGCTGTTGGTCCAAGTGCCATCAGTGCCACTCCTATGTACACCTTCATGCCCAGTGCTAACAGGCAACCAGAACATGAGCTTAGCTCACAGTGTGTCCAAAAATAATGGTTGGCTGTCTGGCACTGGGAACTTGTTTCTGACTTGTACACAACTTGTCTCATGGCCTATTGCACCACACAGCATGCCACAATCTCTGCCATTTCATATTAGTATGTCCACTCACTGTCATGTAATCACGGTTTTTAGTGGTATTACAGGGCTGTTTCTGCAGATGAGTGTTCACAATGGACAGACATCCCATCAGGCCAAGTAATACGCACACTCTTTCTTGCATGCAAATGCCGAACACATGGAACTATGCTTTCCTGCAAGTGCGTGAATGTGTACTGACAAGTCTGGCGAACACTGGTGTCCGGTGTTTTGAGCACAAGTCAATGTTGCTATTTGTTGATAAGTCAGACACCAGTACCCTGTGTCATGCATCCTGCTAATAAAATCAAAATCACTGTGTGTATGCTTAGTTCATGTTGGTCTGTTTGTGATGTTGATGAAGGTGTATGTTGTCCACTGCCTGATGTGATTAGTTGGATTTCGAAATGCTCCTCCTCCGAGCAACCCAGCACAGTCCTCTGTGACTTTGACAAACTGACAGTGATGGTACGTGTTCTGACCAGGCTGCAGTCACTGGTGCATGGTGGTAAATGTTAATCAAATCACAGAAAAGACCTTGTGCTGAAAACACCATGCAGCAGTGTCAGACATCTTGGCAGCACATTGCCACTCACTGTCAGGTAATCAGAGTCCCATATATGCTATTTTGGATATGTGTGAGGGTGTGTGGAGGCCAGAGCATGATAGTAGATATGATCATGGCAGATACTCCTCCTCACAACCAGCAAAACCAGCTCATCTGTGACAATGGCTACCTGACAGTGAATGTAATGTACTCACAAGATGGCTGCCACAGTTGCATGATGTTTTGTGCACAGGGCCTTGCTGGGAGTTGGTTTCAAGATCAACACTATGCAGCAGTGTCAGCCACCTTGCAGTACACTTCTCCTCACTGTGATGTAAGCATATGCCCAGGGGAGTTTGCATGGCTGGGTGGGTGGATGAGTATTTTCAATGGCTACAAGTCACATGATGCCTTGGCCCACACATACCTTCCCACACATCAGCAAAAGGCTACCTGTAACTCTGCTTCCCTGACAGTGAGTGTGAATGTACTTGCAAGTTGTCTGACACTGATGACTGGTGCCTATGTGTCCACAAGCAGTGTGTAGTTGTACAGGTAGATGTCACCAGTGTCAGCCATTTTGTCAGTAGATTTCTATTCACCATTAGGTATGCATGGTTCTTGGTGGTCTGTTTGTGAGGAGGAGTGTTTGTCTTGACTCCATCTGCCATCATGCTCTGTACTCCACACACCTTGCTACACATCATAAATATCTTACCTGTGAGTGTACTTTCCAGACGGTGACTGGCAATGTGCTTCATAGATGTCTGACACTGGTGACAGTGTAGTATAGTTCCTATTTCCCTAATAGGCTCTGCGCATTGGAATAATATACCCTATAGGCTTGACATAGGACTGAGGTCAGTATGTCCCTATCGAGTATATTAAACTTAATTACTTTGTGCCAGCTAACTCAGAGGCCACTAGAAACTCCTTGTAAACAAGAAGGGAGTAGTTTCTGGCAACCGCATAAACATGACAACTTTGTTTCCCTTTTAGAATCGGAACACTTCTCAGAATCGTGGAAACAATAGATAACAGTTTCACTCAGCTAATCGTGCATGCTTAGTTTCCTCAGAGTTACACAGAAAGAATAGACGGGCGTTTCAATAAAAAGGTTTTATTGAACAGTCTTGTTTCTCGTGTAAGAGATATGAGCTGTTATGATCACAAGACAGTATGCAAGATATATAATGTACAGCGTAAGCAGTAGAAATAAATAATACTGCGCTAGCATTATCTTTTAGCATATATTCACGTACATAAATAACATGAGCTAAAAATGCGAGTACTCATACGATGCTTCTCTAAGCTAGTTCTACCCCAATGTACCTAACCTAGTCTAGGTGTAGGGAAAGGTAAGAAGTAGGTGAAGTATTCTCTAGTATGGTATACTAAGAGTATGTTAAGTCTAGTATGCCAAGAGTCCCTCTAGGTTCTAGTCAGTTCCATACCTTGAGAATGAGAGAGGTGGGAATCTCCTGCCGGATCTCAAACTCTAACACCCCGCGAAGGGAGTCAGAACACTGGAAGCTGGATTCTTCTGCAAGCAGGAATGACAGCGTCTTCTCAGTGCGTCAGGCCGGGATACGGGCTCCTCTGAAGTCGAGGTCTCCTCTAACTTGCTTGGGCAAGGGAAGGTATATTTATACCTGGTAGGTGCCTTGGAATGTTAGCATTGACGTGAAGTCGGACAGAGGAAGACGTCAGGAATGAACCCTTAAGGAATAGCGGTTCATGCATAATAGATGAGTTCTTGGAGAAATCAATAATCCTGTGCTAGGGGAACTCCCAAGAGCTTAAGGGTCTGGTTTCTAAGAACTCGTTGTGACATTAGGGTGGACGGATGTCGGTGACCATGCCTGTATTTGGAGTGCACGGCTAATGCCTAAATAAGGACTGGGATTCTATGCCTATATAAGGGCAATGCGAATTGTGCATATATAAGGACATGTTTCAGGAAAACCTATATACGGACACCTAAAGCGGAATACAACAGGTGTCTGATTTGTCCACTACTCACCAACAGTGCCTTGGACTCAAAACATCAGTGTGCAGGGCCAGACAGCTTGCCAGTACATTTTAATTGACTGTAATGGAAGATCATTTAAATGTTGTCTTGTTGGTCTGTGTGTGAGGATGAGTATTTGTACTGACTTCCTCACCCATCATGCCCTGTCCTACACACACCTTCACAGCCAGCACAGACAGCAGACCAGGATCTATGCTATCCCTAATGCTGAACGGAAACTGTACTCTCAAGATGTCTGACACTGGGTAGTGGTGTGAGGAGCACCAGGCCATGTTAGGAGTTGTGGACAACTCAAACGCCATGCACAAGTGTCAGACATCCTGCAAGTACACTTCCAATCATTGTCAGGACACCACTCTTGCTGGTGGCCTTGTTGGTCTGTGTGTGAAGGTGTGTGTGTGGGATAGAGCCTGATAGGTAAAGTTGTCAGTGCAAACACTCCTTCTCCCACACTACCCAAACAGGTTATCTGGGCCTATGTCTACCTGACAGTGAATGTGAAGTGAATAGAGTTGTCTGACACTGGTGCGTATAGTTTGACTTGACTACAACTCCCATCAGGCCTTGTTCTCCAGACATAATGCAGCAGGGTCAGCCATGTTGCTGGTACTTTTCCACTGACTGTGAGGCTTGCATAATCCCAGCATGTCTGTATGGGCTGTTTGTGTGGAAGATTGTTTGCAGTGACTACAAGTCCCATGGGGCCTGTGGCCAGACCCACCTTCCCAGACATCCCAAACAGACTACCTGTGACTGTGCTTTCCTGTGAGTGAGTGGAAAAGTACTGGGCCAAGATGTCTGACACTGGTGCGTGTAGTTTGACTTGACTACAACTCCCATCAGGCCTTGTTCTTCAGACAGCATGCAGCAGGGTCAGCCATGTTGCTGGTACTTTTCCACTGACTGTGAGGCTTGCATAATCCCAGCATGTCTGTATGGGCTGTTTGTGTGGAAGAGTGGTTGCAGTGACTTCAAGTCCCATGGGGCGTGTGGCCAGACCCACCTTCCCAGACATCCCAAACAGACTACCTGTGACTGTGCTTTCCTGTGAGTGAGTGGAAAAGTACTGGACCAAGATGTCTGACACTGGTGGTAGTTGTGAGTTTTTGAGAAGTATGTACATGGTTATGGTTGGTTGCATTATCAATCACTTTTGAGTTATTTTTGTATGAAATATGTCATACACATCACATGCTATTGGAATCTAGTAAATGTTTTCATTTTCAACTGGCCTTAGTTTAACAGTATCCTTTGAAGTGCTGTCTCTAGAGGTGTGATTAATAACTTTATTTGAATGTGGATTGTGTACTCACCAGACTCTTGTGATCCTGGGATTCCGTAGACGCCCTCCGGCGGAAGGATATCATGCACCTTCTCCTCCCAAGAGGTGAAGTGAACAGGTTGTGCAGGAGGGCCACCTCCAGTCTGCTGGCTTTGGAAATGTTCCCTGGCCATTAGCTTCTTGACCCTCCTTTGCACATCATAGTACCTGGTCCTGATATCGTCCATTGTGCACAAGCAAGGTGCTTGGGCATTCACCTTGTTAACTATGCTCTCCCACATCCTATTTCTCTGGGCAAGGGGGGTCTTTTGGACTAGGTTACCAAATAACTGTGGCTCTACTCTGACAATCTCATCTACAAGCACTTCCAACTCCTTATCAGTAAAATGTGGTTGCTTCCTTTTGGACATGGTGAGGGAGAGTGTGAAGGTGAGTGTGGATGTGAGTCTGAATCAGTAACAAGTTGTGTGCATATGTGTATTTTTAGTGAAATGATATCTGTGCTGGGTGTGTGAGTGTGTGAGTGAGTGAGGCAGAGAGCAAGGAATGTCTGCTGCAAGCTCCTTGTGAATATTGGCATTTGTGGCAAAGGATCATGGTAATGGTGTTGGCCCTTTATGTAGATGCATTTGTGGGTGTGGTTTTTATCTTTTTTAGTTTTGTTTTCCAATGCTTTATTTGGTTGTTTTTGACTCCCCCATTGACATTTCATACACGGACCGACACGTTTCCGTAACCGTTTCTCCTGCAACATCAACTCACTGCAGGTTGATACGAGTCCGACTCCTGACCGGCATGCGGATGTTGAACGTTTACAAATGTGTCAGTCGCATCGATGCGGTTTACGGAGCCTTGGTTCAGAATGATGGCGTCCATACGATTCGGTTGTGTTTCACATGGGATGCATCGTACTACGTCGAACGGAGGGCTTGCGGCAACTCGTATGGAAAGCATTACAAATCAGAGTCGGTCGGGATGCTTTCCGCACGACATCGGACTCAGGGCCTCAGTTGGAACTGTTCTTGTTTGTGCAATATATACTTTGGAATTATGGGGAGTAACTCCACTCATTCGCTCTGAATATATCGGCCTAATTCTGACTAGCTCACAGTGTACCATCTGGGCCCTAACCACCTACTCTGGCAATAGATGGTATATGCACCCTCTGAACATGAACACTCATACTCCCACCAAGGGAAGGTGTGGTAACAAGGGCCTACATTTTCAGAAGTACAATACGTATGCCCAAAGAGCTACTCAAGAAAAACACAAGTGCTGTTTCAAATAATTATTGAGACAAATGCAGTCTAGTGTAGAAAATATATGTTACGATAATTAATAACATGGAGCAGATTAATGTTATCAGCATTACAAGAATGGTGAACAGAATGAATAATTCAACCATTGTGGTACTTGCAACATATCATATGATCTACAAATAATATTATCTACTCTGGCCTAACCTACTCTAAAGCCAGGTGTGCTAATCTGCCTAGTCCTAGGATGGTCATTCTACCCCATTTATCTGTTTTTGTATCTCAGCCAGCAGCCAGAGTATTACAAGCCGCCACTCTTCTCAGGATATAAATGGAATCCAGCCAGGTGGGAGTCTGAGCAGCCTGTGTCTTTGCAGAAGCTGTTGCAGGGATTCTGCCAATGAACAGAACTATGCGTAGGATTATAGGACTTTGGTAAGCAGGGACTGAGCCATCCTACTACCTGAGTGCCCATAAGCCCAGGACTGACTAGCTATAGTGCCTCACTTGCTCTCCCACTCACCCACAGAGAAACAAGTGATTAGACACCCTAGATCACAACACTCCCAGATCTCTCAGGAAACGCGGTAATAAGACACACCCTTTCGTCCTCACTCTTATACTTGTCAACAATAAGATCTGACAGAGACAGGAAAACGGTTTAAAATGTCTATTTTAACTAGCGTGCCCTAACATGCAGTATACGTGCCACAACAACAAGCAGGAAAATGCATAATACAAAAACATTCAGCATAGAAACTAGTCCACATATCATAAAGGGAGATGTCATGTTAACAGGACAATAGGGGAAAAGACCATAGAGCCTATCCTCCCTCCTCTTGCTGGGAAAAAGTATTATTATATATTAGAAGATCTCTGGGCTTTGTCAGCAGACCCCGTACCTCAGCCTATAGATGGTAAATCTACATCATAGGTGCTGTCTCGCTCTTCTCCCTGGAAAGGTCCCTCTCCAAGTGTGTGTTAACATGCACGCCTCCGAATAATATCAAAAGCATGGGTGTTCAACATCAGCTGCATTGGTATGTTTTGTCTAGGTGTTAGGACCTGACCAGAACAGAATAACAAGGGGCATTGTTGATTGACCTTGTACAAAATGTTCAGACTAAATTCCAGGACATGCAGAGAACGAACACCGCAGAGAGTTCTCATGTGAAAAGCATAAACGAAATCATTTGCAAAAACAAAGCCATGTACTAACGTGTGCAAAAGTAGCATAATGGCTGCAGGGCTCATGCTAACTTAGTGATGTTGACAATGTCCCCAGCGGCCACGTGACAAGGCAAGAGCTGTTTATATGTTAAAACACCAGCCACATTAATTCCTGTGCTCTAAACCAACTGCATCGTGTTTAACTTAGACAGATAGGCTTGTCGCCATACTGACAACAATTCATAATATATATTTGTACACAACAGCAATGGAGCTTGCATTCCTGAGGTTGAAAACATGTTTCAAAGAAACTTGTTGGTAAGCGATTATTTCCTAAGTGGAACAAGTGCATGCACGAAATGTGTTACAAAGCTCACAGGATTGGAAAAGATGGCAACTTTAAACTGTGCATGTGTAAAATGGAAGTGTATGGGCCTAGAGGCTATTCAGGTTCACGACACCCACTCTTTGTCGGTAAGGTGACAATAAAATACATATTAAACCTAGAATATACACTCAATGCAGACAACGATTCCAGAAGCACCCCAATGAGCACCAGGGAACAGATATGATCATGTCCCACCCAGACAGCACTCGCTGAGGGTGAGCCAGCCAGCGTTGCTCCAGATGACATAGAAGAGCCACATTCCGAATTCATTGGTGACTCTATTGTGTAGTTCCTATAAAACCTATATAGGATCTGTGCGTTTAGACAACATACACTGTGGGATTGGTGTCCAGACTGTTTCTACACGCCCCCACCGGGTAGGTTAGTCTGTATACCAGCTAGCTCACAGTGCCACTAGAAACCCCTCTTACCAAGGAGAGAATAGTTCTTGGTGACTATCGGACATGACAACCCTGATCCCTCAGGACCGTGGAAACAGTGAACTACTTTTCGCTCAGTCACTCGTGCTTACTTAGTCTCAGAGAGATACACAGAATAAACTGTATGGACGTTTTTCAATAAGCATAACAGTCGTCATTCTAGTATAAAATAGGTGTGCTGAAACCACCATTAGACAGAAACAGATATAAATGGTTAGAAGCACTAATAAAGTAAGAGGATGGTAGATTTCTACCATCTTGCTAAAATCATAAATACAGGCAAGTGTATAAAATACATGACAGTAAAATGCATACTCCTACAATGCGTCCCTAACTAGATGTACCTAAGTGTACCTAGTATGTATGTAGGTGTTAAGCCAAGAACCCCTCTAGGATCAAGTCAACTCCATTACCTGAAGTGAGAGACTGTGGGACCCCGTCTTGGCCTCGAGATGGACACCCCACAAGGGATGTCAGACAACTGCGAGCTGGAGTATCTGCATGCAGGAACCTCAGGGTCTCGTGTCAGTGTGTTGGCAGGGAAGTCCTTGTTCTCCTCTGACTATCTCAGCAAGATGTGATGTTTATATACTCAATGGTGTCCCCAGGGGTTTTACCTTGCTCTGCCATTGTCGGACTTAGGATGACGTCGGGAATGAACCTTGTACATAGTTATTATCCAGGAGATGGTGGTCCTGCTGAGTTTCCAAGAATCCTCATGCATAATGTATGAGGCTATTGTTCAGGGAAAACCCCACGTTCTGTAAGCAGTACCGTAACTACGTAAAAGGTAGGTCCTAAAAACCCATTATGTATGTAATGCATGGGAGAATATAGGTGAAAGGTTAGGATGTCACCTGTGCCTATATTGGGGTACCTATATGGAATATAACAACTCATAGTATGCATTCTGCAGCAAAGGTAATCTCCTAGGACATCCGTGTAGGTGGATTCTCAATCTCAATGGACCCAATAGCAACTCCATATCAATGGAATTGACTATTTGTTTCACCAAGCAAAGATCCATTGCCCACTAGAATGTGCACAAAATACAGTGGAACATGGGCTGGACACAATGTTCCCATATAGGCCGAAAAGACAACAAACAGTTCTCATTCAGTTCATGTGGAAGGGGCATGCCAAAGTACTGCATCATTCTATCTCAACAGAGCAGCACATGTGGTAGTGCTATTCTCATTCCAGGTGGAACATCTATTACGGAGTAGCAAAAACAGAACCAGTAAGCCGACCACCAGAAAGAGGACAAGAGGCAGACCTCCAAATACATTGGAAACCACAGAGTGAATGAATACCGGTATAACTTTGAAGATAGTTTGGAATGTACTGACAAACCTTGAGCCAATCACCTTTTTAAATAATCTTTCTAGGAATTGTTAGATCTTTTAACATACTAAACTGTTTCTATCTTTTGTAATATTTAAAACTTTTATATATGTTTTATTTTTTTGTTTTTTAAAATCTTTTGTGTTGTTGTTGTTAATTTGTTTGTTTTTCATTTTGAACTGACTCCAGTGGAAATATACATTTTTACCTCTCCGCTATCCAACACTTTCCCTACTGTTGCACAAACTGTAGTGGGAATAGTAATTTTTACTCCTCCGCTATCCAACACTTTCCCTACTGTTGCAGTCACTGGAGTGGGAATAGTATTTTTTACCCTTCCGCTATCCAACACTTTCCCTACTGTTGCACTCACTGGAGTGGGAATAGTAATTTTTACCCCTCCGCTATCCAACACTTTCCCTACTGTTGCACCCACTGGAGTGGTAATAGTAATTTTTACCCATCCGCTATCCAACACTTTCCCTACTGTTGCACCCACTAGAGTGGAAATATTAAGTTTTACCCCTCCGCTATCCAACACTTTCCCTACTGTTGCACACACTGGAGTGGGAATAGTAATGTTCACCCCTCCGCCATCCAACATTTTCCCTACTGTTGCACCCACTGGAGTGGTAATAGTAATTTTTACCCATCCGCTATCCAACACTTTCCCTACTGTTGCACCCACTGGAGTGGGAATATTAAGTTTACCCCTCCGCTATCCAACACTTTCCCTACTGTTGCACACACTGGAGTGGGAATAGTAATTTTCACCCCTCCGCCATCCAACATTTTCCCTACTGTTGCACTCATTGGATTGGGAATAGTAATTTTCACCCCTCCTCTATCCAACATTTTCCCTACTGTTGCACTCACTGGAGTGGGAATAGTAAATTTTACCCCTTTGTTATCTAACATTTTCCTTACTATTGTACTTACTGGAGTTGGAATAGTAATTTTTACCCCACCGCTATCCAACATTTTACGTACTGTTGCACTCACTGGAGTGGGAATAGTAATTTTTACCCCTCCGCTATCCAACACTTTCCCTACTGTTGCACTCAATGGATTGCAAAATTTAATTTGAAAGATTATTAAATATTTTAATGTTTTAATTTATAATATAATGTTTTTTATTAGATTTTATGCTATAAGTGTATGTAAATATATATATATATATATATGTTAATTTTTTATATATTTATAAAATTATAAAATTAATTAAAATTACTAGTTTATTAATTGTTTTAAAGGAAATAGATATAGATATATATATATATTACATTTTATATATGTATGTTTAAATATTTTTTTAATTACATTTATTTTATTAGATTTGTTAAAATGTATATTAAATCTAAATAATTCTTTTAAAGTTAATTTTATATTAATATATTTAACATTATTTTTTATTTAAATAAAAAAATCGATATTTTGTACATCTATATTTTTAACATCGACATTTTTGTTTCGATATTTTTGGATTTATAATTTTAAGTATAGGATTTCAATATTTTTGACATCGATATTTTTGCATCAATATTTGTGTATGGGGATATCTTGGGCATCGATATTCTATCAGTGAACCCCGGCCATCTTGTTTTTCTACTCTTTGTATGGTTCAGGGGCCTGTTTTTCATCCCTCTCCAATCTTTTCAATCCTTTGTTTCTTACACTGTTTTTCTGATCTTTTTTATTTATTATCTATCTCTCTCTCTCCCTAAGTGTACATTCTGCGTTTTATTTCTACTTTTACCACGTTTTCTGTACTGTTTTTCTATTACTTGCTTTTTATTTTTTTTACTTTCCTACTTCTTCTCCTGACTTTTTTTTTTACTTCTACATTTTCTTTTCCGCCCCCGTCCCCCTAGAACCATGGCTAAGGCTAGTAAGAAGGCCAAGGCTAGTGCGACCAGGAGCCGCCTTCCTTGCGGACGACAGCGCCCGAAAGGGGTGCTGCCCTGGGCCCTGTTCTTCGAGGTGGAGGTGGCTGCCCTTGTTTTTTTTGTACAGCGCCACCTCCCCATAACCTTGGCAGCAGGCAGCAGGCCTGGCTCTGGCTACGGTACCCAGGAGGGCGAGGGGGCGCAAAGCAGTGGTTCGCTGCTCTGAGGTCTGGTGCACCCACAACCAGCTGACTCATCGGTGGCCCGACATCTTGGACCGGGAGCAGGACCTGCTGGACCTGCTAGGTGTTGAGGTTGTGGGGATTGGTGAGTAGCTAACTATAGTACTATTATGTGTTCTGTTCTGTGTTATTGTCAATATAAATTTTTTTCTCAAATAGCAAGAATGCTGCTGCTTACATGCAGGTAAGTTACGTTTAAAAATCTTTTATTATGTGATTGTTATTCTGAATCTAGACACTAGACAGGTGCTTGGCGCTACTAATCTTACTTGTTTGCAACTTTGCACTCGATTGGACTGATTATGTAGGAGAGTTTAGAGAACTTAAGTTAGGTAATGCTAGAGAGACTCCTTTCCTTTGTCCTGTCACTAAGATAGTGGTGGTAGGTGGGCAGTTATTATAGTTAGTTACTTAATGTTAGTTGGTAATTGTTTTGCGGTCCACATGACACTTCCTCCGTCACGTGCTGCTGACTCCAGTCCTTAGTAGAACCTTTTGTAGTTTGTTAGTGAGTGAGTAATATAGCAACCTCATCAGCACATCAGCAGCAACCAACCAACAATTTGGTGTATGCAATATGCATGCGTCCATCTATGCATTTTTGATGACTAAAATAAATGGAAATGCAGACATAGTGAACACTTGGCCTGTCGAAGGGGGTTGATTCATTGATGATTTTGAATGAGATCGAAACTTAGAAGAAGCAAATATAATTTTTGGCAATTAATTTCCAATGTCTTTGGAATAGGTGGGCTAGGTGGTACTTAGGTTTAGGATTCTGGAATCGGAATGGAACACTGGATTAATAAATAATATCTAGACAGTCCGCGATACTACTAGTCGATCACATTAGATAGGTCAATTTTATTGTAATTGATGTTTCCTTTCAAAAAATGTTTTTAGAGCGTTTTTAAAATATTTTATTTGTTTCACTCTTATCAATTTTTGTCTCTTTATTACATCTTACATGATCAGCATCCTGGGGCAAGAAGACGTTGGGGTCTGAGGCGGAAGCTGGAGATGCCTCCCAGGGCCAGGAGTGTTCCTCTACAGAGGGCTCTGCAGCTGGCCCCAGTAAGTCCTCTTGTTGTTAATATTAATTAATATATTTCCCTAACTTTTACTGCACCTTATTTATTTTTTTAACTATTATTTCCGTTTCCTAATTCTATTTTTTACCAAATCTTCTTCGATCTATCTGTTTCTGAATTCTTGTTATCCCTGCATTACCTACCTACTTAAGTTATATTTTCTAGTGTCTGTTTTTTTTTTACATCAATCTAATGCCTCTGACTCTATACTACTATTAGTTTGTCTGTAGCTTGCCCAGTTGGCCACTCTTTATTTTTAAAAAGTTTTAAAACTCAGATTCACCATTAGCTCTAGCCACTGAGTCCAGTCCTTTGGGTTGTCCTCTTAATCTTGAGAGGCTTTTGGACAATTGCCACCAACAAAAATGCCCAACCAGATATTTTACTATTTTTGATAGGATAGGACATAATACTGTCTACTCTACTCTAGTACCCAATTTGTACTAGTGATGTATGTGGTGTATGTACGTATTGTATTTTCAATCTTGCTAGTGAAAAAAATAAATAGGGTGAGGCGTATATGGAATCTAAAAAATGAGTGATCTTTTTTCTAGGCAAACCGACCACCAGTGCCGGGGCCACAGGTGGGCAGGCAATGCCAGTCAGGTGGGAGCAGATGAGGCAGCTGCTGCAGGGGTGGGTGAGCCAGCAGCAGTGGTCGGCGGTGGTAAGTTATACTTATATAATATATTCCTTACTTATTGACAATAGTTACACACTCGCTGCAAGGGTGTATACTGTACTGTTGAGAGAGACTAAGTTGTTGTGAACAACGGTTGAAGAAGACACCCTTTACTTAGCATTAGCAATAGCATTAGCGGCAAGAATTGAGTAACTAATGGCCTCTTCTATCTGACTTCAAAGCAGCTGGGAAAGTTTTATGAAAAAGACTAAGAGTCAGACGACCATGATGGATGGGTTGAACGAAAAGGCAAAGAAGGATGGAAGGATGGAAGGAGGAAGGACGGGCGACATGTAATATATAACTGGCAGAGAAGGATGCGTGGGATGCATAGGTGGCTGATAGGAATCGGATGCATGGGTGGTTGAAGGATGGGTGAAAGGTGAAAGAAAGGATGCCTGCCTGGGTGGGTGGGTGAAACTGTATGGGTGATAGGAAGAATCCTCCGGGGGGTTTCATGGGTCAAACTCAAAGGCAAGCAAGGAAGGACGCATGGGTGGTGGTTTAAAAAAAATTACAAATGTATGTTGTTCTTGAAAGGTTTGTTGAGAGATTAAGGGGCCGATTCCGATTTGGGCCGGAAATCTCTCCGACCGAGCCGGACCCGGAGACATTTCCGACCGAATCGGACCCGTGCAGCCCGACCGAACGAGTACGATGCGCACGTATGCCATCGGACTCGATTCGGTCGGACTCCCATTGAAGTCAATGGGAGCCTGTCGTACAACGCGTACGCGGACTCCCATTGACTCAATGGGTGCAAGGCGGACAAGGGCGCCCCCTACAGCGTGTACGCGGCGAAGCGACCCCTGTGTGCGACTCGCGTGGCTATGCGTACTGGGGGTCTGACACGGACCCCCAAAGTATGGTTCCGACTGCTCTTTGGAGCCAGAGTGCGCGGCTCGGTCGGACTGCTCGCGGCGCGCATCGTACTTACCCGGCCGGGGAACGTCTCCATTGCACGGTGCGAGTCGTGTCCGAGCGAGTCGGTCGGTGCGGTTAGACCCGGGAACGAGTCGGTCGGAGCGGTCGGGACGCCCGGACGAGTCGGTCGGCGATTTCGCATCGTACTCGCTTGCCCGGACGCGCGTACGAATCGGTCGGGAAATAGGGCTCCGAATCGGATCCGGTTAAGCCGAATCCGATTCGGAGCCCTACCGGCCGAGATCGGAATCGGCCCCTAAGAAGAATGATAGCCATGTTTACTTTGAATGTATGGATGCCTGGATGGTATTCAATCATCATAGCATAGGTGGAGACTGTCACTGGATGAAGACAATGTAAAAGAAAAATATGCCGTGCCAGAGTAGCAAAACCAAGGAGAATAGAATAAGATTAGAATTAAAAATATATAATGCTAGAAGAGCAATGCAATGATAAATGGAAAAATCGCTGGGAAGAGAAAGAAAGACTGTTTTTTTTAAGGTTTTTGATTCAAGGTTGTATTTCAGAATACTCCCTTGACTAACAGGGGTTTGCAAGCACAGCATATATATTGGATATGTATGTACCTATACACACCCATTATCAAGCGCCTCCCTCTGACTCCGAGGCCCACTCCCTACCTACGTCATTTTCGACTGTATCAGCCTGCCATGGGTGGCCTATCGGCTGTATGGTTACACAATCCATCAATAGTACCCCACGTCGTCCCATATATAATCAATGATCATTGGGATCAGATATCATCTGCCTTGTTGTAGTAGTCAGGGTGAAAGTGAAATTGAGCAGTTGCCATTGATGTAACAGGGTATGCCCATAATAGAAAAATAAGATAATTGTGTAGTTGTAGACTACAGCTGCCCCACCTGCAGACCGTAGTAAATAAAAATAATGTGAGTCTGCGACATGAGTATATCTGTCTAGGATGCAAGCTGGCTGAGCTGGCATGCCTACAACAAGGTTAATTTAGCTAAACAAGAGAGAGAAGAAAAAGACTTGTCTACTCCATAGTGCTTAGTAGTAATGCCTGAAACTCCCACTAATGTTAGAGGCCAAGGAAGTGGGAGGATACTACAAATGTTATTTACTGTGCTTGCTAGTGCTACTGTGCCACTATAATTTTATGTGTATAATTAATTTTGCGGTAATGTTTTGCTAAGAGTATTGGTTACAATTGTCTTTTTTCCTTCTTGATATAACTACTACTTCCCAACCGAAACCACAACCAAACAGGAAGGAGTTGGCAGCCATGGCCATGCAGCAGAATCTGGAAGCCATCTGTACCGAATATCGGCAGCTGGTGGCTATGGCGGAGGAGGAGGAGGAGGCGGCATCAGCTGCAGCCTCGTCCAATGCCCCGGGCCCCAGCCAGGACCCCCCAGTGCCTCCAGTGGTACGGCACCGTGGTCTGGCAGCCGCACGCTGCACTTCTTTGAACACTGCTGCCCACCCCTGTGGATGCAACTGTAAAGCATTCAAGCGCCACATGCTCCTCCGGATTGCGCGCCTAGAGGAGTGGATAAAGGTCCTGGAGAGTAACCAGCGAGCCCGCCGCTAGACCTCCGTCGCCTTGCCCCTTTTAAATTTTTATTTTTGGTGGGTGGGAATTGGGCGTTGGGGAAAAGTTGGGGGTTTATATTTAAGGAGAACAGAGTGGACATTGGACTCTTATCTTTGGACATTGGTTGGGGTTAGGGAGAGGGGTGGGTCAGGTGTTGTGGGTTTTTTCCATTAGTTTATTTTGTTAGGGGAATAAATTATTTATACTTTACATACGAGGTAAATGTTTTGTGGGGGGGTTACTCTTTTACTTCACATGGTTTCTTTTGATGATACAGGGCTGCAGCCAGTTTTTGATTGAAATAATCTGCTGATAGTGTAACACACCAACAGATAGATGCGGTACCCTCACTTGTGGCTTGTTCTACTAGTGCAGTCAGTCTCTCCTCCTAGTCTATGCAGTCTGCAACTGGACTCGGAAGGATGTGGGTGTGTGAATTAATGAATTAATTTCCATATTATTAATTATGTCTCCCCCAAACTTCTTCTCTTACCTGTGATTGATTTTTATTTATACTTAGGCAAAGCGATGGCTGCATGGTGATGATGGTTTGGTTTCCCAGGATGCCATGGTGGTGGTGGTAGTAGTAGTAGACACTGACAGTGACAGTAGCATGTGCAAAAAAGAATATGAGACAGTCAGTCACCTGAGGGAGACTCGGGAACGAGTAGTAAAAGTACAGTACACATGAAGACTGGCAAACAAGAAACCATGATGATGATAAGCAATGCTATGTTACATTCTAGGAGCAGCTCAAAAGCTCACTGGATAAGAGCCATGCAAGGCTAAGAGAATGATGGCCCCGTTAAGTGACATCACAAAGACAGTACAGAACATCAAGCCTACAGCAAAATGTGTGAGTAGGCGCGTACGCCAGGACAAACTATGCTCTTACTATGCACATATCCTGCAGAGACCCGGCACAGACATGAAATGTCAAGTCAAGCCACCCTCCAGCCTGTTGAACACTCCTACAGGAATGCCTATTCTGCACAGGGTGGGAGACTCCAGAGGAGGACCAGCCCTTAAGAAGAAACGGGTGGTCCCAGAGCCCCAATGCGTTCCTTTAAACCTTAAAAAGAAGCAGTTGCTCCCTGAGTCCCAAACAGCTCCTTTAAACCTCGAGAAGAAGCAGATGGTCCCAGAGCCCCAAATGGCGCCTTTAGATCTCTCATTAAAAAAGGTTGTTACAACATTGAATGAGCCCATTACCCCCCTGATCTCTAAAGGGCCATTGGCTACAACGGCTGTTGCAGAAGATCTGGTGCAACTCCTAACCCCAAAAGTGAATCACCTCACAAGGAAAAATCTTAAGAAGAAGCAAGGGGTCCCTGAGTTACACGTAGAAGCAGTAGAAGGGAACTTAAACAAGTCAATTACACCACATCCCACTTCCCACACCCTGAAGCACTCTGTAGTTTCAAATAATCTGAGGGCCCATGTCGAGGCGCTCCCCCAGGGGCCACCCCCAAAGCCATCTATAATCATTCCTAACAGGCATAGGGACTCACCGATTGTAATTGATCAACCTTTAGAAACAATTTATACCGCCAGCCTAGGGTCTCTCAATGCATTGGCAGGATTGGTGAACAGTATTGACAGCTCCACAAAAGCCGTGCACGGAGGGCCTTCTAATGTGGTCACTAGGGGGGTTGCAGGCGACGGATAGACACACACCTGACCATAACTCTGACGATTCCTACACTTCCGGGGCCATTGAGTATTTTGACCAGCTTTTAAATTCCCCATACCCTATGTCTCCTATCACCCCACCAGGAGCGTACGACCCAACCAGCCCCGTGTCCAGTGTAAACCCCACATCACCAACCTCAACATACCCAGATAGCAGTATAGGATGGAACGGCTGCCCAAATAAAAGTTTGGATGTCGTGTCTAGTGAGGAACCGGCCACATGATCCCCAGGATGTTCGCATTGGGACCCTATTTCTTTGATCCCTACAGGCCCCACGTTACAGAATGGCATTGTGGAGGACCGTCTGAGAATGGCCCCAGGGGTACTTCAGGGTAATGTACAAAACATCCCTGTGTTCCTCCCTAATCCCCCACAATATGATTCTGTACACCCAAAAGAGGTAGTAGGGGCTCAAGTCAAAGATATACAGTTGGCGGTCCGAAAACTAAAACGACAGTTGAACACCGCCACCTTAAAACTGGGAAAGGGGGGAAGAGGTGACAGGGTCATGACGGATGCACAGCTGAAGATCCTGCAAAGGGGTTGAGCTGTGTAAAAGTATGAGCCTACAGACGTGTCAATCGGCAGCGACAGACATTTGTGTTATACAGGCGTAACTAGGTCCACAGTGTCCCCTAAAGAGCCCCTATTCCACCAGTATTAATAAAAGTATACATACATCAAAATATAACCCTAAGGTCTGCACAATACTGACAAAGTCCCTAAGCTTCTTACGATGCCTCAGGCGTAAAAAGTACATAGAGCCCCGCAAACAAGGTCTTGCAGTATCAAACACCATCCCTGAAACATATTAATTAATACCCAAAGTCGCCAATACATAAGTTCAGGAGAGAACATCCCGAGGGTGGGTCATTTGAAACCCTCAAAGGGTAGAGCTGCAATACACCGACACCAGGAACACACAGACGGGGTAAATGTAGGGTCTGTAGCAGAGGTCTCTATGAGTACAACTCTTACAAGTACAAACCAGACTGTTCAAATAGGCATGGGCTGTTGCCTAAAAAAGGGTGGTCCAGTAAAAAGCAAAAGTGGATTAATAGCGCTAAGCAGCATCGGCTTCTAATAAGAAAATTAAAGAAAGACAGAATATGCGCTACACGGAGGCTTAAAAATACACCAAAGTCCGAACAGCCAAAATGATGCAGCATAAAGTTCAACAAGCCCAATTCCTCAAGCTCAGGATTC
The DNA here is from genome assembly GCA_963921515.1 of Calotriton arnoldi. Classification (NCBI taxonomy): domain Eukaryota; kingdom Metazoa; phylum Chordata; class Amphibia; order Caudata; family Salamandridae; genus Calotriton; species Calotriton arnoldi. The sequence continues at coordinate 158,000 of CAWUFW010006861.1, forward strand.
AGAGCCTGTGTTTTTAGAGAGCATTCAAAGTTACAGTCGTACGGTAGAGAGATTTAATGCTACAGAACACTCTGAGGAATTTAGGTTTGTTAAACTACACCACATAAGGTCCTCTGATCATGGGGTTCTAGCCATACATCAGGCCTTGCAAAGGCTTATAGAAAGGTTGTTACACGATGTGGGTCCTAACAATTTCTTCCAGCTACGCTTCCAGGGACAGGGCCTTGACAGTCCATTGTTCACCAAACGAAGGTCCCGCAATGTCTTTGACGCTATAGAATTTCTAGAAAACCTCTCAAGGCTTTTACAGAGTAAGGCTGAACTAGTCGCCTATGGTACTTTCAGAGTCATAGCCCTCATTGTACGGGGTCGTGAGGGGAGTGTTTCCAAAAGAGTGTGCTGTACAGCAAGATCATTGGTAAGAAACAACGTTGGCTGCTCAACTTTAACAACGGAGCAGCCAATACCTGTCTGGCGGCCAGCATCGTGGGGTTGCTGCAGGGTCGCAAAACCCCGACGCTGTCATCATGTCTAGAGCGGCTGAAGACTATGAGGTGTTTGAAATACCTCCAGACCGCTTGGTCGGTTTTGGCGACATAGGTCTTTTTGAGAACTATTTCGCCGTTACGGTGAAAGTTCTTTATCACAACAGTTCTTAGAAGTACTTTACAACCGGGGAACGTGTGAAAAACAAGACTGTATATGTCCTCCACCACGAAAATCACTTTTACGGGATCTTGAACCTTAAAAGTTTTTTAGGAGCCAAGTATGTGTGCACCCACTGCGATCACATCTACAACACTAAGGCAAATCATCAGTGTGAAATGCATTGTAAGATGTGTCAAAGGGACGGTTGCGTCGTAGACGCTGCCCTGAAGGTGAGGTGCTGCACCTGTAACTGTTTTGTCACTCGCAAGAATGCTTGAGCATACACAACAACGCTGTTAAATGCATCTCTAAAATTGATTGCTATGAGTGTGGCCGGTATGTGGCAGAAGATCGCAAAAGCAAAGGCATGAAATGCCCAAGGTGTCAGACTCTTTTTAGGGCAGGAACTGTACACAGGTGCTACATGATTAATGGGAAGCCCCAGACCAAAACCGAAGACTACATAGTGTTTGATATAGAGTGTACACAGGAGATGGGGGTACACCATCCTAACTATATTTACGCACACCATCTAACTTCTGATGACAGCTGGGAGTTTGAAGGGCGAACGTGCGTTGGTGATTTCCTTAACACTTTCATTCAAACCAAATTCAATGGGTATACCATGCTGGCCCATAACTCAAAAGCATATGACTCATTCTTTATTTTACAAAATATGATTCATGAAAAGATGCCAGTAGAACTCATCACTCAGGGTTCGAAGCTGATGTTGTTAACGGCTGGCCCGTTACAAATAAGGTTCATAGACACCCTGAATTTCCGACCCATGAAATTGAGCAAGCTGCCAAAAGCCTTTGGTTTTCCAGGATGTAAAGGTTATTTCCCACACTTTTTTAACACCTGGGCGAACCAGAATTATGTGGGGCCCATGCCGCCTCCCGACAGCTATGGGTCTAAGTATATGATGCCTGATGAGAAAGAGAGCTTTCTACAATGGTACGATGAAAACTGAGAAAAGGAGTTTCATTTTCAAACAGAGTTGAAAGCTTATTGTCAGGCTGATGTTATGATCCTGCGAAAAGCCTGCAACCTCTTCAGAGATGTTGTGGTGTCTATGATTATGAAAGTAAAGGTTTTGAAGCCCAAGACCCCTCAAATGACAAAGACAGTCGAATACATAGACCCTTTTCAAAACATCACTTTGGCTTCCCTGTATTATGTCAATCTACAAACACATGTTTTTAAGACCTAAAAGTATTGCTCCAGTTCCTCCAGACCTCTATAACGGTAAACAGAAACGTTATTCAACCCCCTCTATCCAATGGCTCATGTACGTCTCTGAGAAGGAAGACATACATATTCAACACGCCTTACAGGGTGGTGAATACCACCTGGGTCCCTATTACCTGGATGGGTACGCTGTAATTAAGGGAGTGCCAACGGCCTTTGAATACAATGGCTGCTTTTACCATGGCTGCCCTCAGTGTTACAAACCCCATGAGTTTAACAGACTGATGGGTACCAAATTTGAGCACTCACACAGACGTACACTGTTGAAGGCCCAGTATGTTGAAAAATGTGGCTTTGCTATGAGGTCCCTTTGGGAGCATGAGTGGTTAGATATGCTAACATCCGATATGGAACTCTGCTCTTCCCTTAAGAGGTGTGATCTACCAGAGCCTCTGGAGCCCCGTGATGCATTATTTGGGGAAGTACAAACTCTATACAGCTGTATAGGGCCACTGGTGAGGGTGAGAAAATACACTACTATGATTTCACTAGTCTGTACCCGTTTGTGAACAAGATGAAGGTATACCCCTTAGGTCACCACACCATCATATATAGAGATTTTAAACCCATATCCAAATACTTTGGTTTAGTTAAATGCCAAATCTACCCTCCAAGGCATCTTTACTTTCCGGTGCTACCATACAGAGTCAACGGTAAGCTAATGTTTCCCCTCTGTCGAACATGTGCGGTGAGTAAAGAGGTCAGTGTGTGTAGACACACTGAAGACCAAAGGATGCTCACAGGGACATGGTGTAGCATAGAGGTCCAGGCGGCCTTAGAGAAAGGCTACAGGCTCGGCAGAGTACATGAAGTGTGGCATTTTAAGAGGACCACAACATGCCTCTTTTCTCTGTATATTAATTTGTTTCTCAGAGACAAACAGGAGGCCTCAGGATATCCTGAATGGTGTACTAGCCAGGAATGCAAAGCAAAAATAGATCGATGACTACTACACTCACGAGGGCATACGCTTACGACCCCATCTGATAGAGGTCAACCCTGCCAGACGACAGTTAGCCAAGCTCTGTCTGAACTCCTTATGGGGAAAATTCGCACAGCATACAAACATGTCAAATACGACCATCATAACAGATCCTGATGAGCTGTTTAAGTACCTTTTTGCCCCTTGTTACGAGGTGTCAAGCTGTGAGTTTACCGATGACGAGTCCACGGCTTTGTGCTGGAAATACACAAAAGAGTACCCCACAACGTGTAACAACCTAAACATCTTCTTAGCGTGCTTCACGACCTCTCACACGCGTTTAGAGCTTTATGGCGTTATGGATAAACTCCAGGACCGGTGCGTGTATCATGATACCGACTCAGTTATTTTTGTGAGTAAACCAGGGGATGAAGACCCTCCTCTTGGTGATTATCTAGGTAATTTGACCAGTGAAATTGATAAGGATGAGTATATAGTTGAATTCACCTCATCCAGACCTAAGACCTATTCTTATAAAACAAACAACAACAAAGTATGTATGAAGGTCAAAGGTATAACATTAAATGTCAACAACACCCTAAAAATCAATTTTGAGTCTGAAGGATCTGGTGCACGAATACTCTGCATCGGACGACCGTGAAAACGATAAAAACAACCATAGATGTTAATCAACCCTGCATAGTCAAATCCCCAAAAAAGTGGGAAATTACTACACAGCCCCTACATAAAACCTTACGCGTTGTTTTTGATAAAAGGGTCCTGACTGAGGACTATAAAACACTGCTGTATGGTTATTATACGTATTAGAGCAGCTGACTTGTACACTATGGACACATGATTACAGCATCAGTTCTCCTGCGTTTTAGCAGGTCCCTCAAACTGTGGTAAAAGCTACTTTATAAAAAAGCTCTTAGAAAATGCTGTAGGGACTTTATCCCAAACACCCAACAACACTGTGTGGCTTTATTCTTGCTGGCAAGATCTTTATACCGAACTATCCAAACGTTTCCCACATACCAGGTTTATAGAAGGTATACCTGATAATTTCAACGATGATGAGCTGCTGCCGCCGAACCTTGTAAACCTTGTAATTGTAGACGGCCTTATGCACGAAGGTAGGGATCATCCTGAGCTAGAGAATGCTTTTACCCAATATTCACACCATCGCAATCTAAGCATATGCTACATTGTGCACAACCTGTTTTGCAAGGGTAAGAACAGCCGTTCTATAGCTCTCAATGCCTCATATCTGATTTTATTTAAAAACCCCTGTGACAAACAACAAATATCCATCATAGCTAAACAGATGTACCCTGAAAACACACATCTTTTCATGGAGGCCTTTTACGACGCTACTGCAAAACCCACGGTTACTTGCTGGTTGACTTAAAAAAATAATACTCTAGAAGACTACAGGCTCAGGGCTGATATTTTCCCCCCTGATCACCTGTCGCTTACACACCTAAGACCAAGCCCAGAGCCTCTAAAAAGACGTGTTGAAGGCGCTTTAGTGGCATTTACAATCTAGATCTTATAATATAAGGTGGTGACTATGTCTGTCCGCTTGCGGCATAATTTAGCTCTCCTAAAAATGCTGGTTACAACCAGCCCCCGCACAGAAAGGCCATCCTGTGCGCGGCTTCAGATGATTTAGTGGCTGCCATTTCCGAAATAGCCCTAAACACCCTAAAAGGTAACGTCCCTATATCAAATCGCCAGTTACAGGTGCTGAAGAAGAAGCGACGCCTTATCAAGAAGCTCAGTAATAAAAGGGCGTCCCTCATTTACAAGAAGAAACTGGTAAAACAGTCTGGTGGGTTTATAGGTTCGCTGTTGGGCATAGCTATACCCCTAATTACAAGTGATGGAGCATGCCTCAAAGATGTATTTGGTGTCTAGACAGCAGTTGGAACATTTGGGACCATCTACGGACATTGCCTGGCATATAAGGAAAAATGAGACTCTGAGGCTGGATGCTAAACTTTACACCAGCACCCTTAAAAATTTTCTGAACTATTACAAACAGTGGAATACAGAAAAAAATAAGCTAACTCTATATGCCCCAGACTTTGAACAACAACCAGCAAACCCTGCAGCCCCGAGGCAACCACTGCAGCCGCGTCAAGGCCCGCACCACCCTCAGATATCTTTGTTGACGACCTCTTAAAAAATATAAGTCAAAGGTACCGGAGGGCAGCACAGATGTTGATGAGTAAGCTTGCAACTTCTAAAGACCTAACAGCGTGGAATGAGCGTAGTGAATTCCTCTACATGGGGCAACCGATCCCTGGATCACACATGTACGAGCTACTCAAAGGTCTCACACATGTCAGACCCCTAACGGACCAGAATGCTCCTAGAGGTTGGGAACAATTTCTGCAAGCCTCTGTTGAACTCAATATCCCTTCAACGCTCATTGGTAATGGCAACCACAGTGTTAGGATTTTGGCAGCAGATGACCTTGTAGGAGAAATGTCGGTACCTTGATGCATGTGTACTTCCCTCGTTAGTTCACAGAGTGAGTTCTTTTGTGACGACCCCTAACTGCTATAAGAGGCCGTCTCACCCAGTTGCCAATGCTTGACCTACTATCCCTAACTAGTGACCATGCCCCCTTCGAGCTCAGATTTGAGTACTTGCTCTCTGGATTGATTCCTGGTATCCGGCTTGAACTCTTCTATCCCGAGTTACCTTATCTACTTCTGCTACCCCCTAGAAGTGCTGTTCCTTCCCTGATGAGCGTGAGCCCCGCTGATCCGCTCCTCTCCCCACGGAGCCGGCCAGCGCGCCACGCCTTCCATTGCTGACCTGCCTTCGGGAAAGCGTGTGCGCCGCTGATCCGCTCCTCTCCCTACGGAGCCGGCCAGCGCGCCACGCCATCTTTTCCTGTCCCGCTTTCGTGAAAGCGTGTGCGCCGCTGATCCGCTCCTCTACCTACGGAGCCGGCCAGCGCACCACGCCATCTTTTCCTCTCCCGCTTTTGTGAAAGCGTGAGCGCCGCTGATCCGCTCCTTTCCCTACGGAGCCGGTCAGTAATTCTTTGAATCCCCGCTCCCCTTAACAAACTAGTGGACTCTCCCTCTTTTGAATAACCCAACGTGACCTTGAATGGTTGTGGAAGTGAGTGGTTGTGTTTGTCGTCCCTTAGTAGTTCCTTTTCTCAGTATTCCCTTACCTGCACTTCCTGGTCTTTCATCGGTTGGGCCTGGGTTATGCACTCATAGGACGGTGAGAAATTTCAGAATATCCTGGGACTCTCTCACTGGTAAGTGAACTGCATAAGTTGGGAAGTGACATGCATTAATGTTCTTGACTGCTGTTTAGTTCTTGAGGAGTAAAGCTAGTCTTATTTGTTATCTCTTTATTGTTTAGCTTCTCTGTGGAACCAGCTCCCCACTATCACGCTACCTGGTGTCATCTTTGGGGAAAGAGTGGTGGTCACTCTATGCGTTATTCCCCTTACTTTTGGTTAGCAGCGTCTTGTGAGTGAGTTACTATACCTCCTCCAGGAGTTGTTGTCTAAAGGTGGGGGGGAACTAATTTCTTTGCTCCTGTGGAATATCACGTGGATTGGACTTCAGACCCGACAGAAAGTCAAGCCCAAGAATTATTTCCACCTGAGCAAAGATGAACACTGACGGGGCTAGCGCCCCTCTAGATCCCTCTCTCCACTCATCTTTATTAGGTCCCTCAGTAGAAGAACTTGCGGCAGTTCTAGTAGAATTGCAATCGGAGGTAGGGAGGTTAAGGTCTGAAAATCAGAGATTACAGACAGAGTTACTACAATCAAAGTCACAGAATTCACTAGACCCTAGGAACCCTGGTACCCTTCCAAAGACCCGGAAAAGTTACATTCAGCCTGCGCATTTTTCAGTTCCGTCCCATAGTCCCAATTCCTCCACAAGGGTAGATAGCAACATACCTCCTGTTCACTTTACTGTTCATACTCCCAGCCCAGTTCCACTAGCTATGCCAGAGAGGTTCAACGGAGACAGTGCTAGATTTAGCGTCTTCATGAACCAATGTCAGCTACAGTTCCTGTGTAAGGCGGCATCGTTTCCAGATGACGCTGCTAAAGTAGCCTTTGTTATATCTTATTTAGCAGGCAATGCTGCAGATTGGGCTGTTCCATTGGTAGAAAACAACGATCCATTATTATATGACTTTATGCTATTTCAGGATAAGATGAAGAGTCTTTTTCGAAACATACCTTTATGCAGGCCAGCGATAATGCTCTTCTCAATCTTAGGCAGGGATCCAAGGACCTACTTACGTATATAACTAACTTTAATAGGCTGGTAGCAGAGACGCATTGGCCTGAGGAAAAAGAACCTCTCTGTTTTATCGAGGGTTAAACGATGAACTTAAAGATTTGTTGTCTCAAATAGTAGATCCTCCCGATGACTGCTCTGCCTTCATAGATATGACGGTCAAGTTGGATCATAGACTCCATGAAAGGAAAGGGGAAAAATCACGTCTTACTCCTTCTAGATATATGATGTTAAGACCTGAAAAGAAAGAATCAAAAGACATTAAAGACGTTGCTGAGCCTATGCAGATTGGAGGACTGAGGAGTCCGCTGTCTGCAGAAGAAAAAGACAAGAGGCGAAAGAACAATCTCTGTTTATATTGCGGGAAAGGAGGACATTATGCTCGTGAGTGTCCAATCAGACCTCGTTCAGTTGCTAAGAAAATCGCAAGTAGTCATCTTCCTACTTATATGGAGGAAAACTAGAAGACTTGAAGAAAGCAGAGACCAATTCTTCAAGTGTTGTCTTTTCTAAGGTCTCTACCACTAAGAAAATCTTTCCCCTAGTACCAAGACATTTTACCTTGTCCATTACTTTGGTGATATCTCCTCAATGTCGAAAGAACATGTCTATATTATTGGACTCAGGGGCCACAGGGAATTTTCTTGATATTCAGTTGGCCCGAGATGTCGGAATCCCTTTCTTATTGAAACCTCATCCTGAACCGGTGAGAGCGGTAGATGGGTCGGAGTTATCTTCTGGATTGATTACCTATCAGACTCCCCCGATTGTAATGGTGTGTAATAACGGACATTCAGAATCTATAGTCTTTGATCTAATAGACACCCCCAATTTCGGCGCTATCCTGGGGGTTCCCTGGCTACAAGTCCACAATCCCCAAATAGACTGGGTGACTCGAACAGTGACACTAAAATCTCATCATTGCATGATAAACTGTTACCAAGAAGCAAGTGAATGGAACAGTTCGCTTTGCTGTGCGGTACATATAATGTCCACAGTTCCTGACCTTCCGGCGCACTATGAGGAATACCTAACTGTCTTTGACGAAGTTAAAGCCTCTGCCTTACCTCCGCACAGAAGCTATGATTGTCGCATTGATTTGGTACCCGGAGCAACCTTGCCGGTTAGTCGTATTTATGCCCTAACCGCACCTGAAACTGAATACTTGCAGAAATACATCGAAGAAATGCTGGAAAAAGGGTTCATACGTCACTCCACATCTCCAGTGTCCTCACCCATCTTTTTTATTCCAAAGCGAGAAGGGGGTCTTCGAGCGTGTTTGGATTATCGCGCCCTTAACAAAGTCACCATAAAGAATAAATATCCCCTACCACTTATTTCAGTTCTTTTGGATCAGGTACGAGGAGCTAAGATCTTTACCAAAATAGATCTTAGAGGAGCCTACCATCTCATTCGTATTAAACATGGAGATGAATGGAAAACAGCATTCCGTACCAAATTTGGGTTATTTGAGTACTGCGTGATGCCGTTTGGTCTTTGTAATGCTCCAGCGGCATTTCAATTTTTTGTTAACGAAATACTAAGAGAATACCTTGATGTCTTCGTGATCGTCTATATCGACGATATCCTGATTTATTCACAAACAGAACAAGATCATATTATCCACGTTACGAAAATCTTGAAAACATTGAAGGAAAACCAATTATTCGCCAAACTTGACAAGAGCACCTTCCATACCACCAGAGTGGAGTTTCTAGGATTTGTGATATCTCCTGAAGGCGTACATATGGACCCCAAAAGATAGAAGCCTTGGTTAACTGGTCTAGTCCCTGTACAGTAAAAGAGGTGCAATCTTTTATAGGCTTTGCCAATTTTTACCGCAGATTTATAGATCACTTTTCTGAATTATTAACACCCATGACTCGACTTCTGCGGAAAGGAGTACAGTTTGAATGGAATAAAGAAGCAGAACGAGCCTTCTGCATTTTAAAGGAACGATTCACTACCGCTCCTGTCATCAAACATGCTGATAATACGCAACCTTATTACGTTGAAGCAGACGCTTCTCAGTATGCGGTGGGAGGAGTTCTCTCGCAGAGAGATACTAACACAGGACGCTTGCATCCTGTTGCTTACTATTCTAAAACCCTATTGCCTGCTGAACAGAACTACACAATTGGAGAACGTGAACTATTGGCCATCAAGCTTGCCTTCCAGGAGTGGAGACACTATTTGTTAGGATCCCCACATATAGTTACCATCTACTCTGATCATAGAAACCTCCAATATTTTCGGTCAGCACGAGCACTCACTCCCCGTCAAATGAGATGGGTTTCATTCTTTAGTGAGTATGATTTCGTTATCACCTATCGCCCTGGATCTCAACATGGCAAGGCAGATGCACTCTCTCGACTTGGTCCAGAGAAAGTTGCCTCTCCTGAATGTTATCCCCCTTTTTTTTCTGACAAAAAGATTATAGAGGTAGAATGCCATGGGGAAGTCACTCCCTTGGGGTTTATAGACAAACTAAAAGAATACTACCGTACCATCCCTTCTGAAGAATGGGAAAACGATCCCCTGAATCAGATCAGAGACCAGCTGTATTATCACGAAAACAAATTATACATACCAACTGTTGCATTGCAAAAACAACTAATGCTCTGGTGCCACAATAGCTCACTGGCCGGACATCCAGGGAGTAGCAAAACCCTCAAGATCTGTCAGAGATGGTTTTGGTGGGAAGAAATGGCCAAAGATGTTATAGCCTTTGTCAATTCGTGTTCCACCTGTGCTCGACAAAAAGCCTCACATTGTGCTCCGGCCGGGTTATTGAGAACCACTGCCGTTCCCCCTTCCCCCTGGCATTCCATTAGCATGGATTTCATTACAGATCTCCCGAGAAGTCAGGGATACAACACCATCTTTGTAGTGGTAGATATGTTAACCAAGATGGCCCATTTTGTCCCTCTAAAAAACTTACCCTCATCCAAAGAATTAGTGCATATTTTTCTAGAACATGTAATCAGATTACATGGTCTTCCTTCGATAATCATTTCAGACAGAGGGGCCCAATTTGTGTCCAAATTTTGGCAAGGCATGTGTAAGACACTGGGTATAGATCACAGACTCTCCACAGCTTATCATCCCCAAACCGATGGTCAAACCGAAAGAACGAACCAGACTTTAGAACAGTATTTACGTTGTCTGTTAGCCACAATCACAAGTGACTGGTCCCGAGCTCTCCCTATGGCTGAATTTGCCTATAACAATTCCACACATTCTTCTACTGGTGTGTCTCCTTTCTTTTTACACTAGCACAACACCCTAAATTCCTGCCTATTTCTCTTCCCTCAGAATTAGAGAGTATCCCTGCTCTTAAAGATCATCACGAAGTTCTTTTGTCCAACTGGGACAACGCAAAAAAAGAATTACAACGAGCCAAGGAAGCCATGAAACTACAGGCTGATAAACACAGACGTCCTGAACCTGCTTATCAAGTAGGAGACAAGGTGTGGTTATCAACTAGAAATCTGAGATTGAGAGGCTCTAAAAAATTACAACCTAGATACATAGGTCCTTATCTGGTAAAGAGAGTAATAACACCTGTTACAGTACACCTGCAGTTGCCAGACGACATGCAAATACACCCTGTATTTCATTGCTCCTTAGTCAAAAGATACATACCCCCTCTAGTCCCTGAGAAACCACCTCCCCCAATAATCATAGAGGGTGAAGAGGAATATGAAGTGAACATGATTTTAGATTCCCGCAAACACAGAGGTAAAATACAGTATCTCATTGATTGGGTAGGCTATGCCCCAGAGGATAGGTCCTGGGAACCAGCTGAAAATATTCATGCCCCTGTTTTGATTCGCAGATTCCATGCACTCCATCCTTCAAAACCTCGCCCCGGGAATAGGCCTTTGGGTGGGAGAACTGTTAGGATTTCGGCAGCAGATGACCTTGTAGGAGAAATGTCAGTACCTTGATGCATGTGTACTTCCCTCGTTAGTTCACAGAGTGAGTTCTTTTGTGATGACCCCTAACTGCTACAAGAGGCCGTCTCACCCAGTTGCCAATGCTTGACTTACTATCCCTAACTAGTGACCACGCCCCCTTCGAGCTCAGATTTGAGTACTTGCTCTCTGGATTGATTCCTGGTATCCGGCTTGAACTCTTCTATCCCGAGTTACCTTATCTACTTCTGCTACCCCCTAGAAGTGCTGTTCCTTCCCTGACGAGCGTGAGCCCCGCTGATCCGCTCCTCTCCCCACGGAGCCGGCCAGCGCGCCACGCCTTCCATTGCTGACCTGCCTTCGGGAAAGCGTGTGCGCCGCTGATCCGCTCCTCTCCCCACGGAGCCGGCCAGCGCGCCACGCCATCTATTGCCGACCCGCCTTCGAGAAAGCGTGTGCGCCGCTGATCCGCTCCTCTCCCTATGGAGCCGGCCAGCGCGCCACGCCATCTTTTCCTGTCCCGCTTTCGTGAAAGCGTGTGCGCCGCTGATCCGCTCCTCTCCCTACGGAGCCGGCCAGCGCGCCACGCCATCTTTTCCTGTCCCGCTTTCATGAAAGCGTGTGCGCCGCTGATCCGCTCCTCTCCCTACGGAGCCGGCCAGCGCGCCACGCCATCTTTTCCTCTCCCGCTTTCGTGAAAGCGTGAGCGCCGCTGATCCGCTCCTTTCCCTACGGAGCCGGTCAGTAATTCTTTGAATCCCCGCTCCCCTTAACAAACTAGTGGACTCTCCCTCTTTTGAATAACCCAACGTGACCTTGAATGGTTGTGGAAGTGAGTGGTTGTGTTTGTCGTCCCTTAGTAGTTCCTTTTCTCAGTATTCCCTTACCTGCACTTCCTGGTCTTTCATCGGTTGGGCCTGGGTTATGCGCTCATAGGACGCTGAGAAATTTCAGAATATCCTGGGACTCTCTCACTGGTAAGTGAACTGCATATGTTGGGAAGTGACATGCATTAATGTTCTTGACTGCTGTTTAGTTCTTGAGGAGTAAAGCTAGTCTTATTTGTTATCTCTTTATTGTTTAGCTTCTCTGTGGAACGAGCTCCCCACTACCACGCTACCTGGTGTCATCTTTGGGGAAAGAGTGGTGGTCACTCTATGCGTTATTCCCCTTACTTTTGGTTAGCAGCGTCTTGTGAGTGAGTTACTATACCTCCTCCAGGAGTTGTTGTCTAAAGGTGGGGGGGAACTAATTTCTTTGCTCCTGTGGAATATCACGTGGATTGGACTTCAGACCCGACACACAGGCGCCTGCTTGAAAGTCTGAAGGGACACATCCTGTCGTCACCACCAGCCTCAGGCGTTCCATGGGTATCCCTTGCTTGGACCACACCGGTTACGGCATCTGTACCTCGAAAAAAAGCCACTGGCCAAACCCCCCTCGTGGATTGCAAACTAATGTTTCTCCAGACTTTTTTAACAATTGTTACGTGTACATGTGTATAGTTATACAAGGCTAACAAATGTGTCTGATTTTTTCTTCGTATAGTTCTTTAGTAAGTTTGTCACTGTAATACATTTCCTATAAAAATGTTTGTAATAAACACTTTTAACTTTTCATACTGTCTCTGTCATCTTTTAAAGCACTGTAATTATGTTGTGTGTGTCAGAATAAAACTACGCAGTCCGTATTCATGTTTTAAAATTTCTTTATTTTAGACAATAATCATTAAACATACAGCCGCTACACGACCATACAATTTTGACTTACGGCGTATTCCATTTTAACAGGACGGACCATAGCACCAGTGTTTTCTTTTACATATTTCACAACTATACGGTCATTGTTAACAAGATCATTCGAATATAGATTTAAGAAGTTTCTAAACTTCATATCCTCTGACATTTTACTAATAAAATATATAGAATGTTTACCGCATGTGATGGCTAACAAATCCTGGACCCTCATCTTGTTATACTCCACCCGTCCTGCAGCTTTTTTCACATACTTGAATATGGGTTTTATATAGATGCTGTGTTCGGGGAACTCTGCGGTACTGTCAAACACAGTAATCTTGTCCCTATCCATAAACATGGCAGCCCAATGTGTTCCGTCCTTGTAATGCGGATCTGTGTTAAAGACAAGTGTGCAGGGTCTTTCTTCCCCTATTTCAGCTGGTAACCCATCGCAAGGTAAAACACCTAAAAAGTATTTCCTAGCGTGTTTATGCCTGCTTAAGAACTAATGTATCTGCACAGTATCCATTTCACAATGTTTTAAAGATAGTCAAACAGAATCTGTCTGCCGTGGTTGACCTGAATGACGCTGTCGAAACCGAGAATACGATCATGTTCACATTCACAGGCAGGGGATTACTAAAACGTATTTCAGCTGTTAGATTTCTGTTTTTGACCAAGTTATAATGATCGCCATCTTCCAGGTCAGGAGTCAGATCAAATGCAAACAGTGTGTATCGATACCCATAGCCTTCTCTTGACACGACTACACCGCAGTCCCATAGATGCTTCCCGGTTATCGAAACCAGCCCCAGATATTTCCTGATAAAGTTGGAGGTTATAAAACTGGGTGTGTAGGGTTTTGCAGGAATCACAGAGCCCTCATGGACCAGTGCCACGTAGCGCTTAAAATTAAAGGGGTTTGAGGTATAGATGCTGCTAAAAGCTGTATTGTCCACAAAACCGATGATGATAAGTTGCCCCACAAATAAATTCTGTTGCTGGGCTAATCGGGTACCTGCAGGGATGCCGAATACCTTCAGAGCTACTCTTTCCACTGTGTACTTGGCATTTGATATTTGCAAAGTGTCTGCGTGAGCTAGTCTGACGCTCGGGACACTTTCACTCTCTTTACAAACAGACTCGCGGACAGTATGTCCAGCTTGTACTGCTCCGCATCCCCTCTGATGAGACAGAATGAGTCCTTGTTGCGGGTAAGCCTGATCTTAAGATCAATTCCATTGATGGGCAGTTTATCTTGGAAGAAGAGGTCTGAATGTATGCGTCCCAGGAGGTCAAAGTGGCAACTGCCTGCTGCAAACCCTGCTCTTTTTACAAAACCCTGATTGTCACCGTCCAGCTCCTTGGCTTCAAAGTGGCCGTATGTATCCTTGTAGAAGAGCTGCCTGTCGAGGGCTTCGCTACTGTAATTTAGAATGCTCTTGAGGTAGGCTCTGTATGCGTACGTTATCACTCTGTGTGATGAGACGATCGTCCAGGGTGATATCCACCTGATTAAACATGGTTGCTAGGGTGTAAGCGATCGTCGCCACTTTAGCATCTGCTGCTATGTTGGAACCATCCGCTTTTACGATTTTACACATAAGATGCAGCATCATGTTGTTGAGATCCAGATACATATCCGTGGACCCCGACACAAAAAAATCTATATTGGCCAACGGCCTCAAAGCGGCTAAAGGTGATACCTCCATGAAAAAGCTGTTTTCGATGCTGGCCTGCGTAGGTTTTAGAGTAAACAAGTCTAACTCGGATTTGGCTCACTCGCCCGATGCACAATGTACGACGGCCATGCTTTAGTTTGCGTTGCTTTAGAAAATATTTACTTTAGAGACTTTTCTCTTCTTCTTCGAAGCTCTACTCCGTCTTGGGGTTCTTCTTTTGTGAGCGCCTTTTGAAGAACTCCTCCTTTTTTTATAGGGGGCCGGTGGTCCCCTACGCCGCGAAGCACGACATTTCCTTTTAACACTTGTGCGGGGTCTGTATACCAGCCCCGCGCCTTCTTGTGGCTGCTTGTTTATGCGCTCTGTGACAGCTGATGTGACAGACCCAATCACCTCTTGGGCTATGTTCGTAGCCGCAGCTTTAACATGGGGCATTACAAATTCATAACCTCTTCTCAAGATTGGCATAGCTCTTCTAAACAAACTATGAAAGAAACCTCCCAAACCGGCCCCATACATTACGGGGGACCCTTGAAAGTATGTTGGACCTCTATAACCAGCCTGATTTCTGTAATAGTCCCTGTACATAGATGGATCCCCGTATGTTTTCACAACCACCATGCTGTCCTCTTAATAGTCCCTGTCACGTCTCGGCCTTAAATGAAGCTTAGCAATAACATTCCCGTATTTAAAGGCCTCCGGCGCAGACTAGACATCAAAGATCATAATTTAAAAGTGTCAAAATGGTTTTTAGAAATTGCGACGTAGTCAGGCTTGTTAAATTGAATATTGACCATCGTATTATTTTCGCCATTCACATGGACCCATCTTAACAACGGTGAATAACTATCCCCAATCCGCTGCACCTCTACAATATTGCTATACACGTAGATTGTATAGAACACCCCAATAATATCGGGGCACGAACGGTCGGGTTCAACAGGACTTCTCGCATGTTGCACTGTGCCTAAAACCCTTCTTAATTTACCAGAGCAGTTAAACGTTGTATTGCAACCAGGGCTTTAAGAAAGACCTCCCTTCTAACATTATCTAGCATCAGATGAATATCCGCAAAGGTTTCAATGTTGGATATGGATTTGTTGATGACATTGATGACACTTGTAACGGTTGGGTAGTATCCGTATGGGAAACCTGCGGGTATGCTCACAGGGTCCTGCTCACGCTTTATGTTAAATGTGGCTTCGTCCGATGCAAATGTATTCCATGTTCTTGGGTATTGGATTTCTGTTAGGGCTACTTCCCAATCCCCTTTCAGGTCCACAGGTTTAGCCAATTTCACGGTGTAATTAGAAATCTTGTTGTCGGGAAACATGTCCTTAGAAGCGTTGGATGGGAGGGTGATATAAAAGAGCACTGTCTCCATCTTATCTTGAGCTTTAGACCGTCCCAAACTCACACACCCTTCAGAGAGCTGGCCAACACCCAACTGTTAAATTTCTCCGGCCACCCTCGCCATTTGACAAATGCTTGTCTGTTAACCCCGCTACCTTTCCTTTTCAGAACCTTTTCAACCCTATACACCCTGTGCGGATCATTGGGTTCCATTTGTAACTCTTCCTTGTAAAAGACTCCAGAAACCTCTTCCCCAGTAGAGTCCTTTAACCTGTAAATATACAACCCCTCTTTAAGCTCCACACTTTCCACTATAAATATCTCATCGCTAAAAGTCTGCTGGTATCCCTTTGTAAACACACCTTTCAATTTTGAAATCCTAACATGGTCCCCTTTTTTAAAAAGAGGCTTCTTCACCATTGTAGCGAAATGGCGACCGTACACTGTTCTCCAGACCTTTAAGGAATTAGAAGGTGTTATCTCTACAGGCGATGTTTTGATGATTCAGTGAAAACTGGCATTGTAAACATCTATAAAAGCCTGTAGAACATCGACGTATCTGTATGTGCTGTAGCACGTAAAGTATCTCCACATCGTAGACTTTAAAGTTCGATTAAACCGCTCTACAACAGCTGCTTTTACTTCAGTGTGTGACACAAAATGTTGAACACCATGCTGCTTTAATAGTTTCTGAAACAACTTGTTTAAGAATTCTTTCCCCGCATCTGTTTGTAGTTTTTGAGGGATTCGCCCCTTATCGAAGATGGCTTTGAAAGCTGCTGTGACGCTATCCCCACTTTTATCGCTTAGCGCTTCTGCAAAGGCATACTTGGACAACACATCTATGACTGTTAATATATAACGGGATCCGTTATTATGTTTTGCTATATCTTGAAGGCTGATTATGTCCGCCTGCCATTGATAATCTATTTGCGCATTAACAATTGTAGGTGCCTCTTAAAGCGCCTTCTGGCTGGTTTGTGGAGTGAATATGCCTTCCTCCCCTGATAACCAGGTCCTCTCCAGGTCCCTGTTTACATGTTCATTTTCACCTTCAGCCTTTCAGAGCTTCGACGCTTCCAAAGCTACCAACTCCGCTTGTATCATAATAAAGTTTTCTTAAACGGGCCCCAGACATGTTATCAGTCGCTACAGCCCTTGAAATGAAAGACGCTTGGTTTGTGTAAGTCCATTTTATTAATAATAAAGAATATTTGCAAAACATTAACAAAACACATTTCACATTTTCATAGTATATAGCATAATGGCTTTGCACTTTTTACAGACATACACTCGATGGTTCTAGCAGGAACTTCCTTAGCATCTTCTACATCAGTATGCAAGGTATAATGCAAAGCTACATGGCCCCGTGACATTCTACGGTTTTGTTCTAAATACACGCCTGTATATAACTCTACATATTAACTTATTTTATTTTAAAACAGTCTTGGGGGGGCTAAAGAACCCGTTCTTCTATTTTTTAAATACATATTACACATATGCCTTCTAAGCCTTTCTATCATCTTTCTATCATAGCCCGTACACAGCCCGTGCATGCCCTCTAGTTTTGGGCTTGGTTCACTGGCGTATCGGATCTCATTGAGTGCCATTGACAAGGTGTTCAACATATCAGGGTGGACATATTTCTTTTCAGCAGACAACCCATACACAACCCTTAGCAGTTTATACACCTTGTACGGGTCTAACAAACTACATATATAACGGATTGTTTTTGCTCTGCATGAGTCACTTAGGCATTCGTGCACAGCCTGCTGAGGATCCTTCATTTGATGGCTGTAACAAAGGCTGTAATAGTCCCGTTTGACACATGCTAGTACAACAGCTGCAGCAAAACCTTTAACAGACAGCACAACATCTTGGTGTACCACTGGAGTTTCCTTTTACCAGGTGCAGCTCCTAGATGCACAGACACAATTCCTGTGGCCATCGTTATTTTGGCATGTGGAACTTTCAGTCTGCTTTGTACACCACAGACAGTAAAAATCTACGTCATTCACTTTTGACGGATGTCCCTCGGCACCTGTTTGTTTTGGGGTTGCTTTCTACAGTTCAAAAGAAGAAAGAGAGACAGCCCATTAGTTAAAAATAAAATACACCATTATGCATGTTAACTATCTATAACCTTTTTTGCTAACCTCAGCATTTTCATACCCTCAGCTGCGCCCCTGAAGTCTTGAGAGTCACAGATGTCCATTGATACCCCATAGTCTTCAGAGCTTGTACGCGGCTGTTGCACGACAACTGTATCGGGAACTGCTTCCTTTATAGAAGCCATATCTTCATAGACGGGTGAGTTAGGAGGCGCTACAGCTTCTTCACCCTCTTCCATTTCAAAGAAGTTGCCTCCAGCAGGCACTTTGCCGCTAGTAGAGCCCTCACTGTCGCTTCTATCGACCTTAATCGGTGACACCAGGTGAGACCATTCCTTGAGACTAAGCACTTCCATCCAGCGGCACAAGTCAGTGTCAAAACCAGTAACGTCGCATCCCATATCTTTAGGAGTTTCCTGTTGAGCATTCTCATCCACGCTCTCTGGTGATATGCTCCGATTATAATTATTGAGTGTGGTGTATGGGATCCATTTGACGATTGGGTTGTATCTCTTCATATTGATAAGTTCCTCTTTCTGTATTCAGGCTCCTGGTTGCTGTACACGTCTCTTAAGGATGCCTTATATGTATTCTAAAGCGATACAAAAGGGGATGATGGACGGAACGTTTGAGCCAATCAAACACTCACCCCCAGTCAACTGATCTGGGTTTAATCCATCATCATTCTTTAGCTCACTCCACCACCCCAGTTCAGACAATATATGTATTCTAAGCACCCCCTAAAAGAGGCGTACATCTCTACATCACAACTTGGACACATGGCATCATCGGGTTCTGGTTCGCTGGGGTCTCCAAAACAGACCGCCCGTCCCTCTTTGGGACAAGTAGTCACCTACATCATTTATGGGGAGTGGGACCTGTCACTTTTAGTTCATTTCTATGGCGTGGCACCTATCACTTTTAGTTTGATGAGGAAAGGTATCCCTTTAGACTACTGGTATATTTGGGCACCATTGGATCCAATTACAAAGTAGAGTTGTGGAACATAAATTTTCTGATTTTCCCGTTAAGCGCTAAAAAATTAAGAGGGAGGTGAGGAGCATACATCCAGATCGCTTGTGCCTATAGGAAATGTACCTGAAAATAGCAGACACTCACCTGATGAGACACAAGCTTTACCCCGTGCAATATTTTGCATCCACTGTGGAAACGAAAGTGGGAACAATTATTGTGAACCATAGGGACTTCCAACTTGAGGTAACAAGAGTGGTTAGGGACTCTAAAGAGGATTGTTATGTTTACGTAGGAAGGAAGCAGCAGGGAATTCCCTGAAACATCCTTAAAACCAGGGACAGGAACAATTCCAAGCCCGCTTGTTAATCTTTCTTGGAAATGGCACCTACTTAGCTTGGTGTGAGTGGTGACTTCAATCTGGTGTAGTGTAGCTCCTATTTCCCTAATAGGCTCTGCGCATTGGAATAACATCCCCTATAGGTTTGACATAGGACTAAGGTCAGTATGTCCCTATCGAGTATATTAAACTTAATTACTTGTGCCAGCTAGCTCAGAGGCCACTAGAAACTCCTTGATGACAAGAAGGGAGTAGTTTCTGGCAGCCGCAAAACATGACCACTTTGTTTCCCTTTAGAATCAGAACGTGTCCCAGAGTCGTGGAAACAATAGATAACTATTTCACTCAGCTCAATCGTGCATGCTTAGTTTTCCTCAAAGTTACACAGAAAGAAATAGACGGGCGTTTCAATAAAAGGTTTATTGAACAGTCTTGTTTCTCGTGTAAGTAAAATGTGCTGTTACGATCACAAGACAGTATGCAAGATAAATAATGTACAGCGTAAGCAGTAGAAATAAATAATACTGCGATAGCTTTATCTTTAGCAGATATTCATTCACATAAATAACACAGACTAAAAATGCGAGTACTCATACGATGGTTGCTAAGCTAGTTCTACCCCAATGTACCTAACCTAGGTGTAGGGAGAGGTATGAAGTAGGTGAAGTATTCCTTACTATGGTATACTAAGAGTATGTTAAGTCTAGTATGCCTAGTATGCCTAGTATGCCTAGTATGCCTAGTATGCCAAGAGTCCCTCTAGGTTCTAGTCAGCTCCATACCTTCAGAATGAGAGAGGTAGGAATCTCTTGCCAGATTTGAACTCCAACACCCCGCAAGGGAAGTCAGATCACTGGAAGCTGGACTCTCTGCGTGCAGGGATGACAGCGTCTTCTCAGTGCGTCAGGCCGGGAAACGGGCTCCTCTGAAGTCGAGGTCTCCTCTAGTTTACAAGGGCTAGGGAAGGTATATTTATACCTGAGAGGTACCTCACAATGTTAGCATTGACGTGAATCGGTCAGCGGAAGACGTCATGAATGAACCCCCAAGGTATAACGGTTCATGCATAATAGATGAGTCCTTGAAGAAATCAATAGTCCTGTGCTAGGGAAACTCCCAAAGCCTGAGGGTCTGTTCTTCAAGAACTCGTTGTGACGTTAGGGTGGACGGATGTCGGAGACCATGCCTGTATTTGGAGTGCACGGTTTAATGCCTAAATAAGGACTGGGATTTTATGCCTATATAAGGGCAGGGCGAATTGTGCCTATATAAGGACATGATACAGGAAAGCCCGTGTATGGACACCCTAAGAGGAATACAACACCCACTCCACTTTCGTGTGTACGATAATACTAAAATGCTAAACATTTAAAATGCTAAACATTAAACGGAGTACCGCATATTGCTAAAATATTTCATAAAACCATTTAAAATGCCTTTAAAAAACCTATTTAGAATGCAAAAGGTACTGTACATTTGAAGCATTGCTATTCATTTCAGGCATATATTTAAAATAAAATGCAATTAGAATGAAATTAGCAGTAATATTTACATTTGACAAAAAAATGATCGATAAGTTTTTTCAAAATCAAAAGTCATTTTATGTCATGGAAATTAATGAACTTCTTTAGACTAACACGATGAAAAAAGTGTCTGTGGAAGTACCACGAAGTCTGTACTATAAGGCTAGTTCTACTTGAAGCAGATTGAAGTGCCATTTTAATTTGAAAAATGGGAAAAAGTTCAATTTTGGGAAGAGTTCCAAGTTTTTGAAGTATGAAGGCCAAATTGTTACTGCATCTCTGGAACACTGTGGGCTGAATCAGAGTCAGTTTACGGGTCTGGTGTAAACATGACATCATCTATTTCTGTTGACAAAACATCGTCCACTGAAGTTGGCGTCAGTTGGAACACCTCGTGTAGTAGATTAATTGCACAGAGATGTGAAGCATCACTTTCAGCATAGGTTGCCGCAGCAATGTTCGCGTCCGTTGTTACCTGTGTGCCTGTAGATCTTTCTCGTACCTCAGCAGCAGCCGGAAGCGTCTGTGAGATCTCAATGAATGCTGACATCAGGATAGGTAGCCTCTGGGGACAACACAGAGCATGGGCCGTTATCGGGACCAGCAGAGTATCGACATCTGTTGGCGTAGCTGATGGAAATGTTAGATAGGTGTCCAACACGCATTCTTCACCGCATAGCAGGCATCGTAGAACAGGTAAGATGCAATCTTGCCAGATTGGTCTGAATGACAGGAACCACGTGGTATTAAGTTCCCGTAGATGAATCATGCCCAAAAGCTGTACTATTCGCTCACAGCACTTTTGTTCAAGGGGAGCTTTCTCCATTTCACTCGGAGTGATGTCTGCGAATAGGCTGGCCATAGCGTAATAGCAGGAAGAGAAATAGAATTCCGGCAACAAGTGCTAGAATTAATGGTATGCCACCAAACACCGAATGTGCAAAGTTCGGGATTATTCCGAGTATTGCCTGGAAAGGTGCTAACAGACCGGTACAGATGCTCTTAAATACATGTATAATTCCACTTGTATCAGACATGTTGAAGATACGTGTTATCATTTCTACGAAATGTATAGGGCAGTTTGTACGTATTAAAGTCGGTATCTCAGCCGAAGTCCTTGCTACTTGTAGATCATAGGTTTCTTTGGCCGAGGTCAAAGGCACTGTTTGCTGTAAAAGCATGGCTTTCATTCTGCTTAAAGTATCAAATCTTATAAAAGAGACGTTCAGCGAAGGCCACAAAGGCGACTCCCTGACTGTGTCTATTGGGGGAAACAATACTTGCATACAGCAAGTGACCCTGTAGTTGACCGTTACTAGATATGGGATGCCTGGCAACATGCCGCAGCAACTTTGATCATTCAACATGAGGTAACTCCATTCGAAAGTTGTCCAAACGTTGGATTAATCACAGCAGCTGGTGTACCCTGCTGATGGCAAGACAAATTTGCCACAGAACCATTGCAAGCCCCGTGTAAAGAAATGTCCTGACATATAAGTGAACCGCTCAGTGCACTTTTACAGTGTGTACCGCTCAAAAACACTTCACGATCCCCACTCCAACATCTATATGTATACGGTAAATCCCAAGATGTCTTAATGTATTCCTTACCCAACCTTTCATATTTGCCTGCTTGCATTTGTCTGAGGCAATACTGAAACTGAAAAGTAGTCACAGGTAATGTGATTTTGCCATGAATGAGCCATTCTGTAGCTGGTTTTTCTGCCACTGTGAATGGTAACTTTTCCAGTTTTTCAATGCTCAGCACTGTATACTTTGCTACTCTTCGTGCCAGTTCGATCTGTTTATCAGTTAGATTGTATTCTGCAAACAGAGCCGATGTATTGATGAACCGCCAAGGCACATAGCCCGCTCGCAAAGATTGCAGCGTCCAGCTTAATAACACAATAGAACGTAATTGAGATTGGCCGTGCTGTAACATCGCCAAATCTTGTTCTAGTATGTCGATAGCAGAGGATACAATGCCATCCAATGAATATATTCTGGAGGACAAAGTTGTTAACCCATTGTCGACCACAGAGAGTGTTTTCTCAAAATTAATACAATCAAGTTCACGTATTGGTTCTGCGGCCTCCATCTGTGATACTTTCCATGCTTCATTATAGGCAGCATAAATGCCGGCATATATGAAACGTTTTTGACGCGGTTTTCTTGGTCCAAGCAAGAATTCCCTAAGGTCTGCGTCTTCTGTAAGTAAGGATAAGTGTTGTTTCACATCCTGTAGTGTAGATTTCTGCAGCCAATTGAGGCATAATTTTCCTACACTGTATGTTGTTACTACCCCCGGATGCTGTCTTTGGACGTATCTTGGGTTTGGCCTATGAATAGTAAAGCCCTGAGTTTTATTCAGGAATCTTTCCTGACAGTTGTTTGTGTCTGTGGGCCAGATCAACCATTTTTTCCAATGAGGATTAGATCTGTTGAGTTGTAGTATATTGTCAACTGTCACCACTGCCTGTGTTTTATTATATATAGTGGCAGGTGTTGGTACAGAAGGTGTGTTCATCTCTTTGATCTTGGCTAGTCCAAGACAAGATGTTTGTTGGACAGTTTCATTCAAAAACATTATTTGTTCAGGGATGATGCAGGCTCTAAATAAAGCTTCCATCCCTTGCACTTGCCAATCTTTAGTACCCCAGGCAGTTTTTGTGTCTATTGTGTCTTTCCAAAAGTCGAAACCCTGTCTAGACAGTTGGGCATTAAAAAATGCTGAATAAATCTGTTTTGTATTTGTTAACATAATTTTCAGTCCTTTCCTGTTTACATTTTTATAGTAAAACATTTCTGGATTAGATGTATTGTATCCTGAAAAATATGGAAACTTGTTAGCAAATGTTTTTGAACTACCGTGTGGTGGTGTAGGACAATGCTCCCATTGGTTAAACATAAACACATTTGTAGGATATGCAGATTTATGCAAATAATGATGACCATAATGGTTATAGCAATACAGCTCTTCATAGTCTGTTGAACCCTCTAAATATTCATTTTTAGAAAATGCAGCAGATTTTTCTAAGTCAAACATTATGTCATTAACAGTCTCAAAGTCCCAATCATCAGAGTAGGTATTGGACGAAATTAGATCACTTAGTGAAATTTTAAACAAATGTGGAATGTTCAATTGTTCCGTCGGGCCGAAGATATCAAAATCCGTTTTGTCCCACACTATACCATCCTGTATAGGAATAGCTGTGATGTTCACTGATGACAAGTCTCTTGCTTCACGATGGGAAGATTTATGAGGTCTCAAAAGTACGTTCACGTCTTTTCCTTCAGTGTTCACATGGATGTATCTGCCACTTATAAGCACGCTCACAGTTGTAACCAAAGCTAGCCAGAGCAGGAAAACAAAAAGTCCAGATGTAATCCAGAGTTCAATCCATGGAGAAACCAAATAAGTCTTTTTCAGAAAGTGAAGAAAGTCTTGTACTTGCTGCTTGAATTTCAATGATGCTGGCGTCATTTCAGGCTCGCTCGGATCTTCTGAGAACGTATCAAAGTTAATGAAATAGCCAGAAGCAGTTCTGTCAATTGTTGGAATTGCATCAGGATTTGTAGAAATCGCTGGAATCAGTTGATCACTTGCTACATTGGTGTAGACAGGTGTATTTGGACGAACTGTTACTTGGTTTTCAAGAGGGATGAGTTCCATAGCGTTGTTGCTTAGTCCTCCATCTGTTACAGCTGAATTCTTGATTGTTATCAGCCTTTCAGTCTGAACCTCTTGGATAGTAGCGAGAGGAGTACGTCTGCTACTAGGTCGGAGTCCACGAGGCCTACTATTTAGTATTGGCCACATACTGTGGTTTGATGAGGTCGATGGACACAAATCTTTTCTCCTTTTTACCAGCAAGGGGTGGCAGAAGTACTGTTCTTGTTCCTTGAACTGCTAGGACAGGTACTGGTTGTCTGTAAGAAGGTCCAAATTCCTTCTTGTCCGCAATTTTTTCTCTGACTAGATCCCCAACTTTTGGAATCCAGACAGGTCTTGCTGGGACCACCGGTTTTTCCCCAGTGGTGGTTGGCTGTAGGAATACGTTTCTTTGTTTCGTTCTTAACTCATTCAGTTCCTGTAAAACAGCCAAACGATTTTTTATATCAAATGTTTTATTTTCCACCACTGTGCCTACGTCATCAAGATCTGGTACCCACATTCTTGTCCCAAATAGGACCTCATATGGAGTGACCCCCCCTAGAGAACTTCTTGGCAGATTATTCAATGAGCGTTGGACCCCATTTAGATGTTTGACCCACCCATCACCCGAACCTAATACCCTAGCTGTTATAGACTGCTTTATGTCCCGGTTTTTCCTTTCCACAACCGAATTTCCCTCAGGATGGAATGGAGAGGAGTACCGCAATGCAATGCCCAGACTGGCCATGGCTTCTTTGTAAGCCCGAGAGCTAAACGCAGGGCCTTGGTCAGAATGTAGCGTGCCTATTGCGTATGTGCCGATAAAGACTCGCAAATCTTTTATAACAGTTCGAGCATCAGCCGAGCGCTGAGGCCATATCCATAGGAACCTAGAGCATGAATCCACTGCAACCATGATATATTTATAGTTACCGTACCTTTGCAAGGGACCGCAGTGGTCCAGGTAAACACAAGCTAATGGTTTGTCTGAAATTAACAGGGGTGTCTGCGCAGGGCGTTTCACTGTGGAGACTTTCATCTGTTGGCATATATCACATTCTAAAACATAGTTCTTTGTTTGTTTTCTAATGCCAGGCCACCAATATCTTTGATTTAGTAAAGATACTGTTGCAGAAACATTTGCATGGGCAGAAGCTATCCCTTCGTGTGCTGCTAGGATTAGTCCTAATCTACGTTCCTTGTTTGGGATTACCCTATCCCCCACTCCAGGGATTCGAGCAAAGGAACGTTGTTGGCATCAATTACATAAGAGTACTTGAGTGGAAACTTTTTTGGTAACGCTGCACTGCTGCCCTTGCTTGAAGCATTGACAGCCAACATTATCTCACCGTCTATTTTTGTTTTTGAACGAGTGATCGCAGCTACGGAAGCCGTCTGAACAGCCCCCTTTGCGGCTTCGTCAGCCAATGAATTCCCTGCAACGTGAACGCCATCACGTTGATGACTCAGTGTGTGGATCACGTGAGCCTTTGGTAGTTCGTTTTTCAACTGAACTACTTGTTCCCAAAGCGTTTTATGCTTTATTGTGCCACCTCTCGCATCTTTGAATTCATTTTCAAGCCAGTTTTGTATATAGTCATTATACGACTGAACACAGTAAAAGGAATCGCACACATTGGGCCCGATTCACAGAACTAACTTACGAAAAATCCTAAACTTACTACCATTTCGGTATTCACAGAATGAACGTACTCATTTTGGTATTCACAGAATGAACTTACTCATTTTGGTATTCACAGAATGAACTTACTCATTTTGGTATTCACAGAATGAACTTACTCATTTTGGTATTCACAGAAGGCACTTACACATTTTGTGTAACTTACACATTTTGTGTAACTTACTCATTTTGTGTAACTTACACATTTTGTGTAACTTACACATTTTGTGTAACTTACTCATTTTGTGTAACTTACACATTTTGGTATTCCCAGAAGGCACTTACTCATTGATGAGTAAGTGCCTTCTGTGAATAACAAAATGAGTAAGTTCATTCTGTGAATACCAAAATGAGTAAGTTCATTCTGTGAATACCAAAATGGTAGTAAGTTCATTCTGTGAATACCAAAATGGTAGTAAGTTCATTCTGTGAATACCAAAATGAGTAAGTTCATTCTGTGAATACCAAAATGGTAGTAAGTTCATTCTGTGAATACCAAAATGAGTAAGTTCATTCTGTGAATACCAAAATGGTAGTAAGTTCATTCTGTGAATACCAAAATGAGTAAGTTCATTCTGTGAATACCAAAATGAGTAAGTTCATTCTGTGAATACCAAAATGGTAGTAAGTTTAGGATTTTGTCGTAAGTTAGTTCTGTGAATCGGGCCCTATCAGTGTGGGGAATTCTCGATCTGTACTTTCAAGTGCCAGTTTGAATGCTTGTAGTTCAGCTCGCTGAGCTGTACAATCCCCTAGAGATTGTGTTTTTGTGACCATAGGTCTGAAGTTGCCATCCCGCATGCGACCTTTAACGATTGCACACACTGCACTGTAAGCTTGCTTACTCCCTGTTGCGGGTTGTGCGGATCCGTCAGTGTAAATTATGAATTCGTACTGATCGAGAGGCAGAATTTTAGTAGGCAGAGGACATTCTTGTTCATATTGCAGGAATGCTTGTGTTTTTAAATCAGGATCAAAAACATATTCAACATCTGTTGCAGCAAGAGAATTAACCCATTGTATCCATCTTGGATGTAATGCTTTTGCATTTGGAATGCTTGCTTTTGTGACCGCTTCTAAAGCCGGTACTGGGGTTACGACAATAATGCGTTTCCCTTGGGCTAAGGCTCTTTCTTTTGCTACAGCGGTGTGAACTGCTGTTAGAATTTTTTCAGTTGAACTGAAGAGCATTTCCGCTTGTGTGAACAAATGAGATTTGTATGCAATTGGTATTTTCTCACCCTCATTGAAGGTTAAGTAGGTGAATCCGTATTGACCCGAAATTATTCGGATCACCAAATTTCGTTGACTTACGCGTGTTTGTAAGTGATTTGTTGCTAACATGTTAGCCTGGAGTGAACGCAAGATTTCTGTGTGTTCGTTTGTCCAATTTTTGATTGAAAAATCAGGTTTGATTAATGCGTAGAGAGGTTTAACCCTTTCTGCATAATTTAGAATGTATGTTCTTCCAAAGTTTAGGAAACCCAGGATGGATTGTAAGTTTTTTAGCGTTTTTGGAGGTTGGAGCAGCACACATTTCTCTAGAAAGTTAGCTGCCAAGCTCTTGCCTTCACTTGAAAGCTCATATCCTAGAAATAGGACATTGAGATGGGCAATTCTGGACTTTTTAAAGTTGAACTTGTAGCCCTCAGAGGCAAAGCCCAGTATAATGGTGCTCACCCTGTTCAAGTGTTTGTCCAGGTCATCGTCTGTCAGATAGATGTCATCGACATAGGACAATGCCTCATTGTCATAAATTTGTAGTAACTCCGTTACCCTCGCTGAGAATAAACCTGGGCTGTTCTTGAACCCTTGTGGGAGTCGACAAAAGTGACGCTGGGTCCCCATTATGGAGAATGCTGTTAAGTACCTGCTTTCAGGTGCTATGTTTAGACAAAAGAAACCATTTGAGATGTCTAATGTTGTTTTATATTTTTTACGCACAATGTTATTCATTAATGCTATGCTATGTGCATTTTGCACTGCAAAGGTTTTAGAACAAGTGTTTAGGTGTCTGTAATCCAAAACTAGACGATATGTATTGTCTGGTTTGGAGACAGGAAACAAAGGATTGTTCATTGAGGAGGTGCATGTTTCAATCACCCCTTGGTATTCAAGTTGATCTAAGATCTCCCTGACCTGTTTTTTAGCTTCTTGCTTTATTGGGTACTGCCTTTGTGCAGTAGGTTCATGTTTCAGATGTATTTTATGGTGAGGTGAATCCTCATCCCATCCTACATGATTTTTATATAATGCTGGGGCCTGGGCTACTGCCCATTTCCTGGCATATGTATATTTTAGATGAATTGGAATATGGTTAGAGAAGGCAGGCATAATAATGTCCTCGCCGTGTGGGCACTCCCTGACAAATTGTGGTGGCCAGTCTTTTTCTGCTAGAAGTATGTCATAGCCCCTTGATAGTCTTTCCCAAAAAAGTGCTTTCACCTGTCTTGGTTTGTCTCCCTCCATCCGGAGTGTTATTTCATATAACCTTTGTGGAGTACTAACCCTGGTGTCTACAGTCTCAACTGTAATGTACTCATTCAAGTCCACTATCTCCAGAAGTTCCTTCAGGTTCTGGCGAGCTATTGTGACTTCTGCTGCACTGTCCAGCATTGTCTGAGCCCATTCTCCGTTCTTGAGTTGTGTTCTCAGTATTCTCGGCATGTCTGATCTTCAGACCTGCTACTTTCTTTTTGGAGAATTGAGGTTTTGTTTTATTTTTTGGAGCGTGTTTTTCTTCTTTGGATTTCACGCGTTCTTCTCTATGTTCTGATCGTCCTCTTCTTTCCGAAGTCTGTGACGATATCTGAAAGGTACGAGAGGAACGTGTATCATTATCTTGATACCTGTCAGGTTTTCTCAAATTATCCCTATTCCTGAGGTTATACCTCCTTTCAGAGGGCTCCTTTTGAGGAGACCTACCCCGGGATTGAGAACGTTTCTCATTTGATTTTTGTGTAGTAGACTCCCACTTCTTTTTAGAAGATGTAGGAGTTTGTTTAATAGAGTCCTTCTCAGGACTTTCAGATAGTTTTGGTTTCACTGGTCTACCACCCAAACTATCTCTGCCTAATTCTGCATAAGATTGTTCAATTATTCTGGGTAGCTCTGTTTGATGTTCTGTAACATCGAATTCCCTTAATTTTTGGCGGATCGCCACTGCTGCTGCCTCCCCTTTAATATTAGATAATATTATTGTTGAGACCTGGTCGAAATTTTTCAGTAATTTCATACCTAAATTTAGAGCAGGCTCTGCCCCGTATTCGTTTTGAATTTGTTTCAGGACATCTGGTATTACCGCAATTGATGGAATGCCATGTGTTTTAGTGTAGATGGCAGCAAAGACTGAGCCCCAAGTGGTACAGTCTTTCAGTTGTGGTGTGATCCCCATCGGTAAACTGATGGTTAGGATTCTGTGTTTCTCATACGGGCTAGTATTTGGAAATACTGCTTCGATTTGAGTAATTTTTTGAGCTATCCAGAATGGAATTTGCTTACGTTTTGTGAGCATTTTACCCATGACTGCGTAGAGAGTTTGTGGTGTAATTTTTAGTGTATTCCCCTGTGGGGGAGTTGGATTTGGAAGTGTCAGTGGTTGCTGGACTGTGAAAGTCCGCATGACATATTGGACCAATTGTCTGTAGATTTTTATTAACTCTGTAAGTTGAATAAGTAATTCCTCATCTGACATTATATCCAGTTCAGGATGAGGTGTGTAGCCGGCTAGAATCGGCCATGTTGCTCCTGGTCTACCTAGTGGACCGAGCCTGGTAATGTTTCTGTGATGTTTTAGGGCGCCTTTAAACCAGAGCTGATGCTCCTGGTATGTTAGTGGAATTTCAATATCCTCGAAAGGAATGTATTCCTCTGGTGGATCATCTTCTTTGTAGAAGTGAAACATGTGTGATACTGAATTGGATTCAGGAAATATTACCCATGAATAGAATACCTCTGTCTGAAAGGATTCGTGTGCCTCTATCACGAAAACTACTCTACCGCCTCTTGGTGGTAGGCCATGTTTTATAAGTTTTAGAGTGATGGCTCTTCTTAAGTTTGGAGCGATGTCTATAACACCCTCCTCGGTTTCATTTAAACCTGTAAAGTTAAAAACTGCTGCTTGGGCTTGATCAGCCGCAGCTTCACCGTTTCCGGCGTCATTGTCCCCGCGTGTGGACATTTGTTTTTTGAAAAATGTAGAACAAGTTTCAAGGAAACAAAGATAAGGTGCACAATATTTTGGAACACTGTATCCTTCAACGTTGAGCAAACCAAACAGCTAATATATAGGGTGTTTCCCTATGTAGCCGTGGTGGATACTTAACCCTGCCCACTCCAGACGTCTTTTGGAGTATATGGGTAGGGGTCTCTGAGAGAAAAGCACGGCTGAGTTACTCAGTATCTAACGTTGAATTACCACCTTACCAAACCGTTGGGCGCCATGTAGTGTAGCTCCTATTTCCCTAATAGGCTCTGCGCATTGGAATAATATCCCCTATAGGTTTGACATAGGACTAAGGTCAGTATGTCCCTATCGAGTATATTAAACTTAATTACTTGTGCCAGCTAGCTCAGAGGCCACTAGAAACTCCTTGACGACAAGAAGGAGTAGTTTCTGGCAGCCGCAAAACATGACCACTTTGTTTCCCTTTAGAATCAGAACGTGTCCCAGAGTCGTGGAAACAATAGATAACTATTTCACTCAGCTCAATCGTGCATGCTTAGTTTTCCTCAAAGTTACACAGAAAGAAATAGACGGGCGTTTCAATAAAAGGTTTATTGAACAGTCTTGTTTCTCGTGTAAGTAAAATGTGCTGTTACGATCACAAGACAGTATGCAAGATAAATAATGTACAGCGTAAGCAGTAGAAATAAATAATACTGCGATAGCTTTATCTTTAGCAGATATTCATTCACATAAATAAAACAGACTAAAAATGCGAGTACTCATACGATGCGTTGCTAAGCTAGTTCTACCCCAATGTACCTAACCTAGGTGTAGGGAGAGGTATGAAGTAGGTGAAGTATTCCTTACTATGGTATACTAAGAGTATGTTAAGTCTAGTATGCCTAGTATGCCTAGTATGCCTAGTATGCCTAGTATGCCAAGAGTCCCTCTAGGTTCTAGTCAGCTCCATACCTTCAGAATGAGAGAGGTAGGAATCTCTTGCCAGATTCGAACTCCAACACCCCGCAAGGGAAGTCAGATCACTGGAAGCTGGACTCTCTGCGTGCAGGGATGACAGCGTCTTCTCAGTGCGTCAGGCCGGGAAACGGGCTCCTCTGAAGTTGAGGTCTCCTCTAGTTTACAAGGGCTAGGGAAGGTATATTTATACCTGAGAGGTACCTCACAATGTTAGCATTGACGTGAATCGGTCAGCAGAAGACGTCATGAATGAACCCCTAAGGTATAACGGTTCATGCATAATAGATGAGTCCTTGAAGAAATCAATAGTCCTGTGCTAGGGAAACTCCCAAAGCCTAAGGGTCTGTTCTTCAAGAACTCGTTGTGACGTTAGGGTGGACGGATGTCGGAGACCATGCCTGTATTTGGAGTGCACGGTTTAATGCCAAAATAAGGACTGGGATTTTATGCCTAAATAAGGGCAGGGCGAATTGTGCCTATATAAGGACATGATACAGGAAAGCCCGTGTATGGACACCCTAAGAGGTATACAACACTGGCCCTTAACATCTGACTGCCTAGGCAACCCCCAAGACCACTATCTGCATAGCACAATGTCTCCAACCGTGTTGTTGGAGATGAAGGAGCTGGGCCTGGTAGACCTATGTGACAGCAAGAACCCAAATAACCATTGCTTGAGTTGGATCCCAAATTGTATAGCCAATGGGACCCACTAGGGGATTATCTAATTACCTGTTGTAAAAAGGGAAGTTGCTTAGTTGTCATAGATACCTGAGATCTATGTGGATGGTTACCTGAGACGAAGGACATGCAAATTAAGACCTGCCACTGAACTAATGTAAGAGCCATAATGGTTGTTCAACTAAAGAAAGCCTGCTTTACTTGCTCTCATGGTTGTATGTTGCGGGAAGGGGGGAGAAATATACGAACTGTTTGGGAAATGCTGTGTGCAATGTGGAGAAACCACATTGGGGAAGGAGGTTTTACTCCTCCTGTTTCAAAGTTCAAACTATAAACCAAAGAAAATGTTGATGGATAAAAAATTATAAATAAAAAGAAATAGAAAAATACACAAAAAATAATAATAGAATAAAGTAACAAACATACAGTTATTCACATATATAAACATGCATATTCACAAAAAATGCATTATTAAAACAGATACAGCATTTAAAAATCAAACATTATTACAAAAAAGTAAATATTACCACATACATTACAAATAAAGAAAACATTTAACATTTAAAATGCATTATTAATACAGCAATCCAACAAATACACTTACTTGATATTAAATCAGAAATGCTAATTTGCGTCCACAAAAAAGGGTAATACCTGAAAGGAATCAAGTTGCACACAAAGTAGCCAATAAACTTAATCCTAAAACAAACAAATCAATAAAAATATAAACATAATTAGGTGACCACTACAAAAAGAGTACAAAACCTTGCTAGTTTTCATAGGAAAAACTTAACAACTGCATGAAATTAACACAACTGCATGAAATTAACACTCCAGCAGACTGCATAAAAAAAGCCAGAAGTAAGACTTCAACAAAAAAAGTCTCCTTCCAAGTAAGTTTAAAAATTAAATTACCTAGAGTGTAATTACACATAATTTTAAAACAAAAAATATAAATGAATTAGTAAACTCTCTCTTTTTTATGTATATTAACCCTTAGATACTAAAGAAACCCTTTGGCAAAATTAAGCACTGCACAATGAAATATCTAACTCCACAAAGGCAATTTCACAGTAAATAAAATAAAAACAGTCGTAGAAATAAAACAACCCGTAGATATGAAACTTCAAACTAAAAACCTTACCATCCCTCAAAACCTACTAAACCTTTATTTTTAATATGTAACTAAAACAAACGTTTTCTCACCAATAGAAAAGGAAAGCCCACTAGAGCAAAATCTCAATGACATCAAAGAAAAACAGAAGAAAATAAAGTGCAACTTAAAGCAATAGCACATTTGCAACAAGGAGAAATATTATCTAAGGATAGGATTTGTGCAGGAAGGTGTCAGTTCCTGTGCAAAACTATTCTGCCTACATTACAGGCACCCTTGCACCATGGAGCAAGGGTGCCTGTGTTTGCGCTAGGCAGCACCCAGTGCTCCAGCGCAGAGAGAGAGCAGCATGCACCATATCTTAATAAATATGGTGTATTCCTGACCTCTCCATTTGATGCAATGCAGCGCAGTAAGGTGTCTTGCTGCATCATGCTGCATCAAAGACTATAAATCTGCCACCCAGTACCTAATTCAGTCGATTGTGCCTATCAAAAAAGACAGCACTGCTAATCTAAAAACACTTAGAGTGCCAGCCAATGGCAGGGTCTCATGATAACACTCAATACACTGTGCTTGCCTATCGGGTCTGTCCCATGACCTTTTGTCTCTACTCTTAAACTAGCAAAGTCACAAGGAGATGGGCCTTGTTCAAGACCCTTCTCTACCAGACTACCGGCAGTAGCTAGAGCAGTTGGCAGTGTGGACTCATCAAAGTAGGGGACAAGAGGAGTAAAAATGTGTGTGTTTGGGTGCAATATAAGCCCTGTAGTTGAAGAGAACAGGCTCTGGAACCAGAACTGAGGCAATCATCTGTGCATGCATGTGTGTGTTTATGCATGTGTGCATGTTATATACGTGTCTGTGTGGGTGTATATGTCTGCTATTGAGTCCCTCCCTAGTAAATAGTATCAGTCTCTGGAAGCTACGCCTGGTGTTAAGGACCACCAAAGTTATATATTGCTTATCATGACCCAGTTGGGAGTGCCGTTGGCCAAGCAGAAGCTATCGGGCCTAACATTGGTGGCTGAGGCCTTTTACTTCAGATGTTTAACCTATGATGGACCCTGAGAAATTATGCCAGGTACCATTTCAGCACTTGACTCTCAGTGGTAGTGCTGGTAAAGTAAGACAAGGCTTCTCTTGGAAGGGGGAAGTAGGCACAGGAGGGTGAACAAAGTCTCACACCTCAAAATACATTCAGCAGCAGCAATACATGATTGTCCAGTCAAATGTTTACTTTTTGAAAAAAGGAGTAATTATATACAAACACAAAGTAAAATACTGAATTCACAAATACTACACACAGGCCCTCATTTATGGGGATTTGGTGTAGGGCAATGCAGCAAGTCATCTTGCTGCACTGCCCTAAGTCAAAATGAAAGGGCAGGAATGCACCGTGTTTATGCAATACGGTGCATTCCTGTCCTTTTCCCCTGCATAGGTGCTGTTTCAGCTGCCTAGCGCCAAAGCAGGCACACTTGCACCATGGTACAGGGGTTTCTGTGTTGTTGGAACGATTGTTTAAGTATAGGAAGGGGCACCTTCCTGTACAGAAACAGTCCATAGAGGTGTTTTCCTTTTCCTATGTGTGCTGCAGAATGTAGCACATGTATAAAGAGGAAAAAACAAGGAGAAATAAAGATATTTCTCTTTGTTATGCCTCCTTGGGGAGGCATAAGATTTTGAATCATTCCCAGGTTGCAAGTCCATGTAAATCCAGGAATGAGTCAAAACCCAAGGGATTTGCTTGGGAACACCCACCACAGTGCCCATGAAACGCCTCCTTTGTGCAGCGTAAGGCAACACAGCGATTTGCGCTGCCTTATTCAAGATGTATGAGGCCACACAATGTGGCTTTTTGTGGCTTCATAAATTTGACTCAAAGCCTTGCGTTATTCATGTACCACTTTGCGTGGTGCAAATGTGATGCAAGGCTCTCAAAAATATGCCCCAGAGTCTCCTGAGGTCAGAACTTTAATGTTTTATAGGTGGGTTCCTGAGTCCCACTCCCCTCTGGCTAGCGGTTATTCTCCATAGGAAAATTCCGATTAAGATCCCACCAGTAGTCTGAGTCTCAGGAGTCTGACTCCGACTCTTTATTAAAGTCAAAAGTGTTCCAGCCCCACAGCGCTGTTCAGCAGGCAAGTTCCGCCGGGGTCGTCTGGCCTCACATTCAGTCTTTGAGAGGCAGAAGCCGGTGGGCTCTTGATTCTCTTCCATTGCTGGTAAGTTTCTTGGGGTTCGCCCCACAGGATGGGGGGCTGTGAATCTCTTTCTGCTGGTCCTCAGTCAGGGTTTGGGCCCGCTCTAGTCAACACAGTTATTTCCTCCTCACAATCATGGTGTCAACCAGACCACACTCCTTGCCTGGTCCCGGTGGCCCCTGGCATACAAGGTCACGTCCTGACTGTGTACACGGGCTACAGCCTAATCACTACAGAAGCAATCTTCACTGTGTCTCCACCAGGCATACAGGGCAGCCGCCTTCACTACATGCACTAGCAATGGCCCGATCGGCACAGCAGCAATCTTCATGGTGGGCCCACCTGGCATTCAGGGTCGCTGACATTCAATCTGCACATGGGTGATGACCTGAACGATGCAGCAATGTTCATGGTGACCCTCCTCTGAAATACGGAGGTCGCCTACTTTTCTCTGCGCTGGGACAATGACCCCATCAGTGCAGCAGATATCTCCTCCCGCCTCTCTATGGGAATTCAATCACAAGGATCCCCCACTGGACCTTGCCCCCTCCAATGCTCTCCTCTTTTTCACAGGGTACACTGGTCTTGGTGAGCAGGCAAGCACTGGTGCTTAAGGAGCAGATGGTCTTGGATTCCCTGGGTGATGTCCCCTCACCCAGCTGGGAGTATGGTAAGCCTTGGCCTCCAGTACTGGTCACAGGCAGAAGACTTGCAGACAATGTTGGGGTCCTCGAGCTCCCCTTCTTATAGACCATTTCCAGACACCATATGTGATTTAAATTATGAGTCTTTGTTATGTTTGAAGTTTGCTCCCCTTTAAAGTGCCCTCTCCTCTGCCCTGCCCTACCTCCAGTAAGCAATCTGTGACAGCAGGTGCTACTGCAAATCTGATCGCCTCACAACACAGGCCATAGGAGTGACAGAGGTTCACACCTGGATGTCAGCCACAATGATATATGTATCAAAGGTTGCCCAAGGGCCTCAGCCCTTGTTTTTATGACTAGCCTATAAGCCCCATCTCTTTCCTGAGATGTGTTCAGCCCGCCTCCCAGTGACCACTCTCTCAATTAAAGAGCACACTTTGAAGTGCAGTCTGGGGGCCAGGCTTACGTCATGGGGCACACACATGATCTGTGTTCACCCATGACAATATAAATCAGCATCATCATTAGTTCAGGCACTCAGGACAGGACTAATAGTGGCAATGGTATAATAATAGTCACCCTTGCTATACTTTGGCCATTCCTGGTTTAGATGTGGAACACAGGCAGCCATCATTGACATAGAGCACAACTGGCTTAATTTTAGCCATCCCTGACATAATTGTGGTTACCCTTTGCATTATAATGACCATGACTGACATATTGTGGGCATCCTGGCCATTATGTTGTGCAGCATTGGCACACTGGTTAGCCTCGTATAGTAGTGTCCATCACCAGTTTACTACAGGGCTCCATGGTGTTTTAGTGAGCATCCATATCCTATGATTTGTATTACCAGGCATTGGAAGCTAAATCTGTCCATGTGAGTCAATTATACATGTGAATAGTTTACAAAGGAAAAAAGAAGATGTTTGAGGAATGTGCACTAGCTAAAACTAAAAACCCTAAATTCTGAAAGAAAAAGTTTATTTTTTCAGAAAAGGTTTTTCTCTAGAAAATTAAGTTTGCCCAAAATGGAATGCTTTATTTGATTACAAAAACTATTGGCATTTTCAGAAACTGGTGTGTGATGAAGACAAAAGGCTGAATTTTCAAAACAGATAATGGCTTTAGGATAATTAAAATGTGTTGGAGAGACATATTGCTGTGGTTATGTTCTTTGTGCCAGAGGGCACATGCTGCTTTGGCTTTGTTTTCATTAGTCATGTGAAGGCATTTTATAATGAATAGCCTTTTCTGGCTTTTCTGCTTGCAACCTTGTATAAAATACTTTGGTAGTCACTATTGATCACCCTATTTAGGGTGGACACTAGTTCATTGTTTACATTTGTGGTCACTACTGCACAAGTGATAATCTGCTGTTAGTGTAGGAGGATTTTCCTTGCGCAGGAATAGCTCTCCCTATAGTAATGTTGCAGGGATTCTGCAGAGTCACAGAACTATGCTTTGGATCATAGAACCTTTGTAGGCAGGGACTGAGTCATCCTGCCACCTGAGTACCCATGAGTACAGGACAGACTAGCTATATTCTCTCATTTGCCCTCTTAATCACTCACAGAAAGACCTGAGCATACAGCAATCGTACGTCCGCCACATTGGCGTTGGCATAATTGGGGTATGGAGTAAAACTGTGCAACACGTGCCAGGTCTCCCCATCAATACTTAAGGGGTCCAATCAAACAGCAGCAATAGGATGGGGTAGGACGCCATTAAACAAAATCTGGTGCTCCCATGCCATAAGAGGAACTTCAATAATCGCATAAGGGCGATAAGCCGCCGGAACTGCAACTGCAGTGTAAGCATGATAGGAATTATCATTCGCATCCACAGTGGGAACCGTAACCCAGGAATAAAATACTTCAAAACAGTATGTGGGATCCGCCTCAAGAACAAAAACAACAAGACACCCCGCATTGGTGACCCCATGCTGCAACAAAGGTTGAGTAACCGCTTGGCGGCAATGATCCGGAATCGCGACCGGTTGAGCCATTAATCAGAAAAAAGGAATTCAGACGGTAGCACTAAAACGGGTTAAAAAACCTTTTGAAATGTAAGCTTGAAAAACCTACAGCAATAGGTGAACCCTAGAAACTGAGGAAACAAAGTCCTCCCACAACGGACGTCTCTGGGAAACGGTGTGACGGTATTGTGGGCTAGCATAAGCGCTACTCAGGGGACCATACATTGGGCATCATGTTGCAGGGATTCTGCGGAGTCACAGAGCTATGCTTGGGATCATAGAACCTAAGTAGGCAGGGACTGAGTCATCCTGCCATCTGAGTACCCATTAGCCCGTGACCGAATAGCTATACTGTCTCACTTGCCCTCCTACTCACTCACAGAGGAACAAGTGATTAGACACCCCAGAGCACAACAGGCCGACCCTCTCAGGAATTGCGGTTGCAGGGCAAACCCTTTCACTCTCACACTTTTACTAGTCCACAATAAGTTCTGACAGAGACACAAGGAAATGTTAAAATGTTTATTTTAACTATCGTGCTCTAGTATGCGGTATACGTGCCACAATAAGTAAGAAAATGCCTAACACAAATATGGTCAGCATAGTAAGTAGTCCATAAATCATAAAAGGAGCTGTCATTCTATCAGATAGGGTAGCCTAACCTCCCTCCCTTTCTACAGAAGCAAAATGATTATATATCAGAAGATCTCTAGGTGTTAGCAGCAGACCCCGTACCTTAGCATGCAAAGATGAAAGTTCTACATCTCAGGTGCTGTCACAATCTCTTCCCTGGAAAGGTCTCTCTCCAAGTGTGTGTTGTTACCTATCTGTGCATACCTGTATGACAAAAGTATGTGTCCCCAAACAACAGCTGCATCTGCATGTTTTGTCTAGGTGCTAGGGCCTGACCAGAGCACAATAACAAGGGGCATTGTTGTTTGACCTTGTCTACGGTGGTCAGACTAAATCCCAGGAAAGAACAGATTGCAAAAACAACAGCATATTCTGCTTAAAAGTACAGTGTGGCACAAAGCAAAATACATTTGTATAGTAACACGCACAAAGCCCAGAGCAGTCTGCAACGTGCTCATGCTATCATAGGAAAAACGACAATGGGCCATGCATCGGACATATGACGGTAAAAGCCGGAGACCGTTGCTCTAAATAGAGATGGTGAGCCAGGTGTTTTTGCACCCAGGGCAGATAGGGTTCAATGGATGTATTATTCTTTAATGAAGAATATGGCTCATAGTAATAGCAAGAGTACTAATTGCACAGCTGCATTCCAGTGCAATCCTAAAGTACAGTGCATGGTCACACCGTTGTGTGGGGCCAGGAATACTCTTGGTTCCAACCAGTCAGCTTAAAGAATCCACACTACAGGTTAGAAGCGCATCCTGCAAGTCATCAAGCCATGTGGTGGACTCCTCACTGCAGGTTATTCCTTGTTCGGACAGTCAGCAGCATAAGATTTTCATGTGATCTAAATATAACTTCTTACTGAGTGCAATGAGCACAGTCCATAAACTAGCACCACATCTATCACACTTAGCAATACAGCATTGATGTTAACTCTTCACTTCCCCCAAATAGTAGTGAAGGCAGCTTTTGGTTCTGAGGGGGCCTTAGATGTCTCTGGGGTACCGGCAACTAGTAAAAATACAAACTGAGAGCCATCTCCTTTACTGGACTCTGAGGGCTCTATGAAAACTAGAACTGTGCTCCATGTGGCTAGTAACCTGCTACAACTCCTATTAGGCAGAGTTTGTATTCATATTAAAATATTAATGCTGAGGGCCACAATGGTTGTTAAAGGCGTCCTGCCTGTGCTGTAAGCCTAAGTATTAGGCGAGGACTGATAATGAGACCTATAATGAGAGTGAGGGCCCTTAACAACTACTATAGCCCACAGCAGAGGGTTATCAATATATTAGAACATTGCACCCAATGAGTGTAGAATTAGTTAAAAAGAGACAGACAGAACGACAAACTATGGAATATTGGACCAGATAGTCTTTATCAGCCATTATTGGCCCAGAGGCAAATCACTGTCTTCATTGGAGGTCTTCAGGTATCACTGTCACATAACAAACATAAGAGAGCTAATGAATGTGTGCTCTGCAGTAAAACAGTGAAAGCTCTTCATAATTTACCAGTTCACCTTTGGTTCAGCCCATGACAATCAATGATATGCATTTGATATTGAAATTATGCAGCTCTGGTGTTTTCCACATAATTAATGATATACCTCACCTGCCACATAATCCACTATCTGCTGCATAATTTCCACATTGTAAAAAAACAATATTTCAAGCTCAAACAGTTCAAAAGTTACTGAACAAATGTCACACGTTGTTTCACAGAGCCTTATCAATCCATGGTATACAATATAAATGCATTCTGGGGAATCATAACTGTTTTTCAATTTCTCCAGAAACAAAAAACGGCTTCTGCAAAAAAATCATTTTCACCTGCAGGCTGGAAATTACCTTTAAAAGTTAACTATCTGTTTTGTGAACAAACACTGCGGGTGTGCTACATATTTGGCCTCATGCTGCACCTGCAAGTATCACACACAGTGTGGCCCTCACTTGTGCATTGTACTCACCATTCACAGAGTGGCCGTCACTTGTGCATTGTACTCACCATTCACAGAGTGGCCCTCATTTGTGCACTGTTTTTCACAGAGTGGCCCTCACTTGTGCATTGTACTCACCATTCACAGAGTGGCCCTCACTTGTGCACTGTACTCACCATTCACAGAGTGGCCGTCACTTGTGCATTGTACTCACCATTCACAGAGTGGCCCTCACTTGTGCATTGTACACACCATTCACAGAGTGGCCCTCATTTGTGCACCGTTTTTCATCACACACAGTTCAAAAGTTACTGAACAAATGTCACACGTTGTTTCACAGAGCCTTATCAATCCATGGTATACAATAGAAATGCATTCTGGGGAATCATAACTGTTTTTCAATTTCTCCAGAAACAAAAGACGGCTTCTGCAAAAAAATCATTTTCACCTGCAGGCTGGAAATTACCTTTAAAAGTTAACTATCTGTTTTGTGAACAAACACTGCGGGTGTGCTACATATTTGGCCTCATGGTGCACCTGCAAGTATCACACACAGCGTGGCCCTCACTTGTGCATTGTACTCACCATTCACAGAGTGGCCGTCACTTGTGCATTGTACTCACCATTCACAGAGTGGCCCTCATTTGTGCACTGTTTTTCACAGAGTGGCCCTCACTTGTGCATTGTACTCACCATTCACAGAGTGGCCCTCACTTGTGCACTGTACTCACCATTCACAGAGTGGCCGTCACTTGTGCATTGTACTCACCATTCACAGAGTGGCCCTCACTTGTGCATTGTACACACCATTCACAGAGTGGCCCTCATTTGTGCACCGTTTTTCATCACACACAGTTCAAAAGTTACTGAACAAATGTCACACGTTGTTTCACAGAGCCTTATCAATCCATGGTATACAATAGAAATGCATTCTGGGGAATCATAACTGTTTTTCAATTTCTCCAGAAACAAAAGACGGCTTCTGCAAAAAATCATTTTCACCTGCAGGCTGGAAATTAGCTTTAAAAGTTAACTATCTGTTTTGTGAACAAACACTGCGGGTGTGCTACATATTTGGCCTCATGGTGCACCTGCAAGTATCACACACAGCGTGGCCCTCACTTTTGCATTGTACTCACCATTCACAGAGTGCCCTCACTTGTGCATTGTACTCACCATTCACAGAGTGGCCGTCACTTGTGCATTGTACTCACCATTCACAGAGTGGTCCTCACTTGTGCATTGTACACACCATTCACAGAGTGGCCCTCATTTGTGCACTGTTTTTCACAGAGTGGCCCTCACTTGTGCATTGTACTCACCATTCACAGAGTGGCCCTCACTTGTGCACTGTACTCACCATTCACAGAGTGGCCGTCACTTGTGCATTGTACTCGCCATTCACAGAGTGGCCCTCACTTGTGCATTGTACACACCATTCACAGAGTGGCCCTCATTTGTGCACTGTTTTTCATCACACACAGTTCAAAAGTTACTGAACAAATGTCACACGTTGTTTCACAGAGCCTTATCAATCCATGGTATACAATAGAAATGCATTCTGGGGAATCATAACTGTTTTTCAATTTCTCCAGAAACAAAAGACGGCTTCTGCAAAAAAATCATTTTCACCTGCAGGCTGGAAATTACCTTTAAAAGTTAACTATCTGTTTTGTGAACAAACACTGCGGGTGTGCTACATATTTGGCCTCATGGTGCACCTGCAAGTATCACACACAGCGTGGCCCTCACTTGTGCATTGTACTCACCATTCACAGAGTGGCCGTCACTTGTGCATTGTACTCACCATTCACAGAGTGGCCCTCATTTGTGCACTGTTTTTCACAGAGTGGCCCTCACTTGTGCATTGTACTCACCATTCACAGAGTGGCCCTCACTTGTGCACTGTACTCACCATTCACAGAGTGGCCGTCACTTGTGCATTGTACTCACCATTCACAGAGTGGCCCTCACTTGTGCATTGTACACACCATTCACAGAGTGGCCCTCATTTGTGCACCGTTTTTCATCACACACAGTTCAAAAGTTACTGAACAAATGTCACACGTTGTTTCACAGAGCCTTATCAATCCATGGTATACAATAGAAATGCATTCTGGGGAATCATAACTGTTTTTCAATTTCTCCAGAAACAAAAGACGGCTTCTGCAAAAAAATCATTTTCACCTGCAGGCTGGAAATTACCTTTAAAAGTTAACTATCTGTTTTGTGAACAAACACTGCGGGTGTGCTACATATTTGGCCTCATGGTGCACCTGCAAGTATCACACACAGCGTGGCCCTCACTTTTGCATTGTACTCACCATTCACAGAGTGGCCCTCACTTGTGCATTGTACTCACCATTCACAGAGTGGCCGTCACTTGTGCATTGTACTCACCATTCACAGAGTGGTCCTCACTTGTGCATTGTACACACCATTCACAGAGTGGCCCTCATTTGTGCACTGTTTTTCACAGAGTGGCCCTCACTTGTGCATTGTACTCACCATTCACAGAGTGGCCCTCACTTGTGCACTGTACTCACCATTCACAGAGTGGCCGTCACTTGTGCATTGTACTCACCATTCACAGAGTGGCCCTCACTTGTGCATTGTACACACCATTCACAGAGTGGCCCTCATTTGTGCACTGTTTTTCATCACACACAGTTCAAAAGTTACTGAACAAATGTCACACGTTGTTTCACAGAGCCTTATCAATCCATGGTATACAATAGAAATGCATTCTGGGGAATCATAACTGTTTTTCAATTTCTCCAGAAACAAAAAACGGCTTCTGCAAAAAATCATTTTCACCTGCAGGCTGGAAATTACCTTTAAAAGTTAACTATCTGTTTTGTGAACAAACACTGGGGTGTGCTACATATTTGGCCTCATGGTGCACCTGCAAGTATCACACACAGCGTGGCCCTCACTTGTGCATTGTACTCACCATTCACAGAGTGGCCCTCACTTGTGCATTGTACTCACCATTCACAGAGTGGCCGTCACTTGTGCATTGTACTCACCATTCACAGAGTGGCCCTCATTTGTGCACTGTTTTTCACAGAGTGGCCCTCACTTGTGCATTGTACTCACCATTCACAGAGTGGCCCTCATTTGTGCACTGTTTTTCATCACACACAGCATCGCCCTCATTCCTGCACCGTACTCATCACACACAGCGTGGCCCTCATTTGTGAATTGTACTCACCACACACTGCGTGGCCCTCACTTGTGAATTGTACTCACCACACACAGCGTGGCCCTCACTTGTTCATTGTACTCACCATGCACAGAGTGGCCCTCACTTGTGCACTGTACTCA
Organism: Calotriton arnoldi; assembly: GCA_963921515.1. Taxonomy (NCBI): domain Eukaryota; kingdom Metazoa; phylum Chordata; class Amphibia; order Caudata; family Salamandridae; genus Calotriton; species Calotriton arnoldi. The sequence continues at coordinate 201,758 of CAWUFW010006861.1, forward strand.
TCACACACAGCATCGCCCTCATTCCTGCACCGTACTCATCACACACAGCGTGGCCCTCACTTGTGCATGGTACTCACCACACACAGAGTGGCCCTCACTTGTGCACTGTACTCACCACACACAGCGTAAGGGCCCACAGTGTTTTGCTGCCCCCATTGATGCAGTCACTGGGCATGCCATGTGTGCTGTCTTCAGTCTCTCCTTGACAGTGTCTTTCAATCTCATCTGTCAAGTCAGTGTGAGTTAATGAACACTGCGGATACTGGTCCAGGGAATGTCCTTCGCTCTTGCGTTCTGTAAATTGCCCATGCTCACAGTACGCAAACCCCATGGCTGGTGCTAAAGTCCAGTGGCCATAATCTGCCCTAAGTTTCCTCATCCAAATTACCAGCACAAAATTGCCTTCAGACGCACTTTGTAGTTACTTGGCACATGGCAAACCCTTTGAATATCCCCCGGGTGCGTATGCTAAGGCGCAGTATGCAGGGATATGGCCACATGCCATGCCTTGCATGGACAAAACAGAGGGAAAGGATGTTATCAAAGCACCCTCTGCTTGGTACCCATGGGTAGGGTAACTGCAGTATAGGGGAGTAGGAAAGCCAGGACATTTTGGCCTGTTGAGGACTGGCATCTGATGGTGGGTGAGGGCCAGTTAAACGGGTGCCTAAGGACCCAAAGGGGGGTGTCTGAAGACCGGATGGCATTGTATGAAAGGCAGGTGAACTTTGACATCTAAGTTAGAATAGCTGTGGGAGTGAAACAGCATTCCATTGAGGGCTTTCTGGAGGTTTCTATGGGCACAGTGAGGGCCTCTCAGGACTGACTGGAAGAAGGTAGGAAGAGCTGGGGGTTACTGAAGACAGTCTCATGGACTCTTGATGGCATTAGGGCAGGCCAACAGTCTCTTTGGACCTACTGGGGACATTTACGGATCAGCTGAAGGTGGGGGCAGTCGGAGAACAGATAGGAATATGATTGTGGATGTGAAGGGGTGTCTGTGCCGGGGGTGTTTTATTAACAGATGGTGGTACCTGAAGGCAGGCTGAAGAACTGCTTGCAGCGTCAACTTCTTGGGGATGAGGATCAATGAGGGCTGACAAGTCAGTTCTTTCCTAATAAAGGCAGCATTAAGCTCAGCAGTCAATCAGCTGCTTGCTCAAACTGAGCTCAGCCAGAGAGGAGCCAGAAGGCAGAGCTGGAATCCAGCAATAAATAACAATAAATCTTCTAATCTCACACTGTTCAAAAGGTAGTAGGAAAAATGCCACATGCATTGCTGCCCAGGGCAGGGCAATCCACCGTATGCAATAGAAATGTTTTTCCTGGTAGCCAAACCTGTTTTTCCATTTCCCCAGAAATGTGGCTTCTGTAAAAAACAATAGTTAATTTCCGCCTGCCGGCTGGGAATGGTTTATGGAAGTAACAATGTTTTGTCTGAACAGAGCTGAGGCCCAGGCACAATTGGTATGATTCACAAAGGAAACTTCTGCTTTTGAGTACATTTTTGTTTTTTGAGTAAGTTTGCTACTATTCGGTTTTCACAACCTGCACTTTTTAGTAACTTACACGCTTGCAGTAACTTACAACTTTAACTTACTTTTTTTGGCAACTTAAACCTTTATAGCAGTTCCAGCACTACACATGGTCAACCATTGGTAATGCAACACCCTGCCATATAAATTACTGGAAGTAGTGGCTTAAAATAACACCGCTAGGAAGTAATACTAAATGAAATAAATTATTTGAAATGGTCACAAATATGAATAAATATAAAACCTATTTTTATTTTTAAGACATTTTGTAGGATTAAATGGTATTAGAAATATTCACGTTCATTTCAAATAATTCTGCCATAATTTGCAATCAATAATGCACATTAAAACAGAAATTCTTCAAGTAAGGATTCAATTTTTGTTAATTTAGCCTTCAGAAAAATAATTGTAATTAACGTTCTGAATGGGAAAGATAGTACAAAGAGAAACAAGTCAAAGTTCCAACCCAACGCTCCTATTAGAAGCCACTGGCTCCTCAATGATCACCTGATAACTGACTGCTTTGGGAAGCAAAAAGACTCTGACTCTATTCCCCTTTAATACATGATATCCAAGATGGCCGCTGATTCCAAAGTTCTACTTCCTGAAAGACTCAAATTAGTACCTTTTTGTTGCAGCATTCAGCAGTGGCGGCTGGTGGAATTTGAAACTGGTGGGGCGTATGCAGAACGAGTCAACGTATGCGAGAAAGTGCAGCGAGCGAGCACGACAGCAATCAGGAGGGTGCGGGGGTTCTCCCCCCGCGAAGAATTTTTTTTTAAATTGGCATCTTTTTGGTGTGATTTTCAGCACTATTTCTGTGATAAATGGACTAAAAATTCAGTTCTTCTAGGCATTCATAAAAGAAAACTCATACATTATTTCAGAGAATTTCTGGGTTGCCAAGCAAGTCTGACTTCTGAAGAGGGCTAGGGTACTAAGCAAGACTGCTTTGGCTCTACCCTTTCCAATAGAAAACACTAGTTAGCGATGTGAACAAGTTCAATGGACAAACCTGGGGTCTAGGGAGAGTCCCTCTCCTGAGAAAGAAATTTAAAAAAGATTGGCAAATGGTGCATTTTAAAGCAAATGAATGCAGCGATAAAGCAAGGCTTATTAAACAGTGGGTACGTATAGTCTTGAAATATTAAACACATTAAAAACTGCCCTGTATCTTCTTGCATTAATTTGCTCAACAGTTACTGGAATATGTAAATTGTTCTGCATGACAACCTTAGCCCTTTAAAATGTATGCTTGCCCATTGTCTTGCACTGCATGCAGCATTAACTTTGGAAAAATATGCTCTATCCAGACTTCGGGAAGCACCCACAGCTGCTGGCTGTAACCAGTCATATAGAAATATGTGCAGACAGGTCTTTAAGTAAGATGAAAAAATTGGGTGCTCCCTGTAAAGGAACATGCCAAATACATTTCTGTGATTCCCATAGTGTGCCATCAGACCTGTATTTTGGTTTCTCGCTGAGAAGTAATTTTATCCAGATAAATGGCACAGCAACTGACATACGCCTAAAGCCTGTCAGTATGATTGGCTTTGTCACTGGGTGTTAGCTGTTTAACATACATGAGTAACAACAATGATTTCTTATAAATAATTAACATTGAAAATGTTTAAATTCTGAAATTCTGAAATAGTGAGTCTGTGAATTAAATAGCATTGAGGCCTGTGGAAGGAGTTTTGGACTTCAGTTATGTGTGCTTTATGTTAGATATGTATCCTCTTTTTCTCTGCATATCTTGCCCATCTGCACTTCTTCAACCACCTCTCTTTCCTCTTCAACATCCTCTTTACACTCTTCCCCGAATGTCCTTCCTCGCATCTGTCACTTCACCCCCCCCCAAGATGCACTGCACTCCCTCAAATTTAAGCACTTTAATTTCTCTTACCTTTGCCTTGCAAATATTTTGACATCAGTGTACCCCCTTCACACACACACATCCACAGAATTTCAGTTGCAAATGGAATACACAAACATTGTTCCTTCTGTGTGTTCTCCAGAGAGGCCAACCCAGTGACTGGCACTTTGTTTGGCTTCAGCCTTAGCGCCTGAGCGCTCAATCAAAGCCCCTCATCAACACCTGGCATGGCTCAAGCTTCAAAGCATACACAGAAAAAAATACAGATAAACAACAAAATTATAAAATAGCTAATTTGTGGGGAATGCAAGATTAAGTAAAGCATGTAAGATAAGAGAGGAACTAAATGGCTGAAATGTATTCCCTCGACGTTTTTAACATTCATTGTTTGCAAGTCAATCGATGTTTTTGGCATCACTGTTAACTCAGGGGCATGTACACAGGGCCAGTTTTAATGCCATACATCAGAGAACTGGCCACTGTAAGCACATGTTACACAGAAAGCACATATCTCTCGTTTCAGGCCTGACTCGGATATTTGGATCCATTTCACAAGGGAGCAAATGCCGCAGCTCCACTTCTAATGGAGCCAGCAATCTTCAGCAAGGGCCTGGGGTGTCAGTGGGGGAGGTTAGAGTGATGAGGGGTCTCGGCACAATATACAGAACACAGCATTAGTTTGCAATCACTTACCATTACCGAGAACGAGGCACCAGATCAGACGTGCTTGCATCCACTCGAATGTACAGACTGCACGTGCATTTTTAACTAAATCCTCTCCATAGAACACGCCGCCTCGGGTCCGTTCTGGCGCCTAGGAACAGCCGCATCACTTCTGGCAAGTGGCAACCCCCTGTCAGCCAATCCTGGCGCTGCTGGCAGCGCCAGGATTGACTGAGGGCATGGTTACTCTCCGCCCGCCTGCCCATTAGGAGAGCGAGGTTTGAGCCTCTGCTCAACCCTCGCTCTCCTAATGGGCATGCGCCAGCCACAGCAGACACCAGTGCGCATGACTGGGCACGGGCGAAAAATTTGCTGACCTTCCCCACTCATGCGCACTTGTGCTGCTGCCCCTGGTCTGACAATCATGTCAGTCAACATGACACCGGACCGCCCACCCCCTTCAGACTCTGAAGGGGGTGGGCGGTCCGACGTCATGCTGACTGACATGATTGTCAGTTCTCCCTCGGCGTCTCTGAACTTAAGTAAACTGAGAGTTTACTTAAGTTCAGAGACGCCGAGGGAGCAGCTGCGGGCGGGGGGGCAACGCCCCAACGCCCCAATGGACGCACCGCCCCTGGCATTCAGTGCTGTGCCCGCAACCTTTCCTTCAATCCTGATCATCATCATATGTAGCAATCCAGCTGCTGTAAGCATTCAGCAAACACCATTTAAACTTGTTATTTGCTGTAACTCTACAGTTCCTGACACCACTGTGTCATGTAATCATAACAGGGAGTTGTAATGTGGATGTGATGTATCTGACATCCAAGTGTGATTGCCTGACAGAATTTCATGGAGAAACATACTCATCAAAATAAGAACAACTACAAAAATATTGTCAACCTATACTTAACCAAAAACATAAATATCGATCACATATATATCACTGTCAAAAAGATCTAAATTTAACAGTATTGAACATAGAGTTATCAAGAAACAAGATATTGTCTATTTAAATATAAGTAAATATAAAAAAATATTGAAACACACAATATCAACTGTTGTTGCGTGAATGCCTTAATCCCCAAATTATTGTGACCCAACGATGTATACACCATCACAATAATACCCGGCAAACGACGTTGCCGATCAACTTCCGGTACTGCCTAAAGGTGCTGGCGTACCTGTAAGCAATATGCTTCACCCTTAATGTTAGCCATGATCATTTCGGAGGCAACAGGGAACATTCCCACTAATTTCATCCCCAAATCTAGTGCTGGACCAGCCCCGTGTTCATCCTGAACCTTCTTTAGAACGCTCGGTAGAACACTCATGGAGGGGGTGCCCAAGCACAGCGTATAAAGAGAGGCAAAGACAGTCAGCTAAAGTGGGAACTAAACCACTCGGCATACTCATTGTAAGGATCCTGTGTTTATCAACAGGAGTGGTATTTGGAAAAACAGCCTCTAGCTGCTCAAACTTTTGAGCATGCCAAACGGTGTCATCACGATTCTGAGGACGTCTCCCCATCACATGTATTTACAATGACGGAACTAATAATCAAACCACCATGTGCAGGCAGTCCAGGAGCGGCTCCAGCCGGAGCCACTTGAATTGCACGTGACATAAATTGTATGACACGTTTATGTATGTGAATCAATGACATGTGTAATGTATGGACCTCTTCGAGACTAGCATTCAAATAAATAGGGTGCGGTGTAAAACCAGATAAAACCGGCCAAATGGCCACATCAATAGATAAGGGGCTCAGCCGGACAGCAGTAAGAGGGTGAGGAAGGGTGCCATTAAACCAAACGGCATGCTCCCAATCTGTCAACGGAACTTCAAGCAAAGCATATGGGCGGTATGCGTTCGGAACAGCGGATCTCGTATATTCATGAAACAATTGATCATTGCCATCCACAGCAGGAAATGTAACCCGAAAATAGAAGTCTTCATAGCGGAACGCTGGGTCAGCCTCGTCCACAAAAACAATATTAGCTCCTGCAACGGGGACTCCGTGGCCAGTCAAAAATGCTGTGACCGCAGCGCGGTTAGGTGCCACAATAGGGACTGGTTGTGCCATAACAGAAATGGAACCACGAACACAAGAAAAATGGTAGCCCAAAAATGGCTCAGAAAGAAAACCTTTTAAAATTCAAGCTTGAAAAACTTATAATTATGAGATATAGGCCTAACCCCCCCACCACGGACGTCTCCGCAAACGATGAGAGGGTTTGTGGACAAGCACAAGCACTACTCAACGGTCTCGCGAATAAGTACCAGACCAAACGTTGGTGGCGCCATGTTGCAGGGATTTTGCCAATGAACAGAACTGTGCATAGGATTATAGGACTTTGGTAAGCAGGGATTGAGTCATCCTACCACCTGAATACCCATAAGCCCAGTACCGACTAGCTATAGTGCCTCACTTGCTGTCCTACTCACTCACAGAGAAACAAGTGATTAGACACCCCAGAGCGAAACACTCCCAGATCTCTCAGGAATCGCGGTAACAAGACACACCCTTTCGCCCTCACTCTTATACTTGTCCACAATAATATCTGACAAAGACACGAAAACGGTTTAAAATGTTTATTTTAACTAACGTGGCTTAACATGCAGTATACGTGCCACAACAAGAAGGAAAATGTATAATGCAAAAACAGTCAGTATAGAAACTAGTCGATATATCATAAAGGGAGATGTCATGCTAACAAGACAATAGGGGAAAAGACCATAGAGCCTATCCTCCCTCCCCTTGCTAGGAAAAAGTATTATTATATATTAGAAGATCTCTGGGCTTTGTCAGCAGACCCCATACCTCAGCCTATAGATGGTAAATCTACATCACAGGTGCTCTCTCGCTCTTCTCCCTGGAATGGTCCCTCTCCAAGTGTGTGTTAACATGCATGCCTCCCCATAATATCAAAAGCATGGGTGTTCAACAGCAGCTGCATTGGTATGTTTTGTCTAGGTGCTAGGGCCTGACCAGAACAGAATAACAAGGGGCATTGTTGATTGACTGTGTACAAAATGTTCAGACTAAATTCCAGGACATGCAGAGAACGAACACTGCAGAAACTTCTCATGTGATAAGCATAAACGAAATCATTTGCAAAAACAAAGCCATGTAGTAACGTGCGCAAAAGCAGCATAATGGCTGCAGGGGTCATACAAACTTAGTGATGTCGACAATGTCCCCAGCGGCCACGTGACAAGGCATGAGCTGTTTATATGTTAAAACACCAACAACGTTAATGCCTGTGCTCTAAGCCAGCTTCATCATGTTTATCTTAGACAGATAGGCTTGTCGCCATACAGACAACAATTCATAATATATATTTGTACACAACAGCAATGGACCTTGCATTCCTGATGTTGAAAACATGTTTCAAAAAAACTTGTTGGTAAGCGATTATTTCCTAAGTGGAACAAGTGCATGCACGAAATGTGTAACAAAGCTCACAGGATTGGAAAAGATGGCAACTTTAAACTGTGCATGTGTAAAATGGAAGTGCATGGGCCTAGAGTCTATTCAGGCTCACGACACCCACTCTTTGTCGGTAAGGTGACAATAAAATACATGTTAAACCTAGAATATACACTCAATGCAGACATCGATTCCGGAAGCATCCCAATGAGCACCAGGGAACAGATGTAATCATGTCCCACCCAGACAGCACTCGCTGAGGGTGAGCCAGCCAATGTTGCTCCAGATGACATAGAAGAGCCACATTCCACATTCATTGGTGACTCTGTCGTGTAGTTCCTATAAACCTATATAGGATCTGCGCGTTTAGACAACATACACTGTGGGATTCATGTCCAGACCGTTTCTAAACACCCCAACCGGGTAGGTTAGACCGTATACCAGCTAGCTCACAGTGCCACTAGAAACCCCTCTTACCAAGGAGAGAATCGTTCTTGGCGACTATCGAACATGACAACTCTGATCCCTCAGGACCGTGGAAACAGTGAACTACTTTTCGCTCAGTCACTCGTGCTCACTTAGTCCTAGAGAGATACACAGAATAAACTGTATTGATGTTTTTCAATAAGCATTTATTGAACAGTCGTCATTCTAGTGTAAAATAGGTGTGCTGAAACCACCATTAGATAGAAACAGATATACATGATTAGAAGCACTAATAAAGTAAGAGGATGGTAGATTTCTACCATCTTGCTAAAATCATGAATACAGGCAAGTGTATACAATACACTACAGTAAAATGCGTACTCCTACGATGCATCCCTAACTAGATGTACCTAAGTGTACCTAGCATGTATGTAGGTGTTAAGCCAAGAATCCCTCTAGGATCAAGTCAACTCCATTACCTGAAGTGAGAGACTATGGGGCCCCATCTTGGTCTCGAGATGGACACCCCGCAAGGGATGTCAGACCACTGCGAGCTGGACTATCTGCATGCAGGAATCTCAGCGTCTCGCGTCAGTGTGTCAGCAGGGAAGTCCTTGTTAACCTCTGACTATCTCAGCAAAATGTGATGTTTATATACCCAAAGGTGTCCCCAGGGGTTTTACCTTGCTGTGCCATTGTCGGACTTAGGATGACGTCGGGAATGAACCTTGTACATAGTTATTATGCAGGAGATGGTGGTCCTGATGAGTTTCCAAGAATCCTCATGCATAATGTATGAGGCTATTGTTCAGAGAAAACCCCACGTACCGTAACTAGATAAAAGGTCGGTCCTAAAAACCCGTTATGTATATAATGCAGGGGAGAATATAGGTGAAAGGTTAGGATGTCACCTGGGCCTATATTGGGGTACCTATATAGAATATAACATCTCATAGTAATCAATCTGCAACAATGGTAATCTCCTAGGACATCCGTGTAGGTGGATTCTCAATGGACCCAACAGCAACTCCATATCCATGGAATTGACCATTTGTTTCACCAAGCAAAGATCCATTGCCCACTAGAACGTGCACAAAATACAATGGAACATGGGCTGGACACAATGTCTCCATACAGGCTGAAAAGACAACAACCAGTTCTCATTCAGTTCATGTGGAAGGGGCATGCCAAAGTACTGCATCATTCTATCTCAACACAGCAGCACATGTGGTAGTGCTATTCTCATTCCAGGTGCAACATCTATTATGGAGTAGCAAAATTAGAACCAGTAAGCCGACCACCAGAAAGAGGAAACCAGAGAGTGAATGAATACCGGTATATCTTTGAAGATAGTTTGGAATGTACTGACAAACCTTGAGCCATTCACCTTTTTAAATAATCTTTCTAGGTATGTACAGAAGGTGAATGAGAGGCAATAACAATTACTGACAAGTAAAGCAATACAATATATGAGTGGAAAAACAGTCGGTAGTCGTTGATTGAGGTCTTTGTGTATCTTTATTTCAAATGTGCCTGGTATGCGTTAGTTGGAGACAGCCAACGCGTTTTGCCCAAACATGGGCTTCTTCAGGGCAAATGCTGATATGTTAAGTATCTTGTAGGGGTAGTACACAAGCAAAACATTAGAGATTTGGAAAACAAAAAAAAAATGTTTGTCATATAGGTATAGTGATATTTGGTTGGCACGCATGGCTATACTGTTTCTGCAGAGAGAACAGTCTAGTTGATGGACTTAATGACAAACGACTGTTCTCATGTTCTCGCACGCAGCACAGTACGTACGACCGACATGTACGGGAACAGATGTGATCATGTCCCACCCAGACAGCACTCGCTGAGGGTGAGCCAGCGGTTTTGCTCCAGATGACATAGAAGAGCCACATTCCACATTTATTGGTGACTCTGTCATGTAGTTCCTATAAACCTATATAGGATCTCCACGTTTAGACAACATACACTGTGGGATTGGTGTCCAGACTGTTTCCAGACACCCCCATCGGGTAGGTTAGACCGTATACCAGCTAGCTCACAGTGCCACTAGAAACCCCTCTTACCAAGGAGAGAATCGTTCTTGGCGACTATCGAACATGACAACCCTGATCCCTCAGGACCGTGGAAACGGTGAACTACTTTTCGCTCAGTCACTCGTGCTCACTTAGTCTCAGAGAGATACACAGAATAAACTGTAGGGACGTTTTTCAATAAGCATTTATTTAACAGTCGTCATTCTAGTGTAAAATAGGTGTGCTGAAACCACCATTAGATAGAAACAGATATAAATGATTAGAAGCACTAATAAAGTAAGAGGATGGTAGATTTCTACCATCTTGCTAAAATCATGAATACAGGCAAGTGTATACAATACACTACAGTAAAATACGTACTCCTACGATGCATCCCTAACTAGATGTACCTAAGTGTACCTAGCATGTATGTAGGTGTTAAGCCAAGAATCCCTCTAGGATCAAGTCAGCTCCATTACCTGAAGTGAGAGACTGTGGGACCCCATCTTGGTTTCGAGATGGACACCCCGCAAGGGATGTCAGACCACTGCGAGCTGGACTATCTGCATGCAGGAATCTCAGCTTCTCACGTCAGTGTGTCAGCAGGGAAGTCCTTGTTAACCTCTGACTATCTCAGCAAAATGTGATGTTTATATACCCAAAGGTGTCCCCAGGGGTTTTACCTTGCTGTGCGATTGTCGGACTTAGGATGACGTCGGGAATTAACCTTGTACATAGTTATTATGCAGGAGATGGTGGTCCTGATGAGTTTCCAAGAATCCTCATGCATAATGTATGAGGCTATTGTTCAGGGAAAACCCCACGTTCTGTAAGCAGTACCGTAACTAGGTAAAAGGTCGGTCCTAAAAACCCGTTATGTATGTAATGCAGGGGAGAATATAGGTGAAAGGTTAGGATGTCACCTGGGCCTATATTGGGGTACCTATATAGAATATAACAACTCATAGTAATCATTCTGCAACAATGGTAATCTCCTAGGACATCTGTATAGATGGATTCTCAATGGACCCAACAGCAACTCCATATCCATGGAATTGACCATTTGTTTCACCAAGCAAAGATCCATTGCCCACTAGAACGTGCACAAAATACAATGGAACATGGGCTGGTCAAAATGTCTCCATACAGGCTGAAAAGACAACAACCAGTTCTTATTCAGTTCATGTGTAAGGGGCATGCCAAAGTACTGCATCATTCTATCTCAACACAGCAGCACATGTTGTAGTGCTATTCTCATTCCAGGTGGAACATCTATTATGGAGTAGCAAAATTAGAACCAGTAAGCCGACCACCAGAAAGAGGAAACCACAGAGTGAATGAATACCGGTATATCTTTGAAGATAGTTTGGAATGTACTGACAAACCTTGAGCCAATCACCTTTTTAAATAATCTTTCTAGGTATGTACAGAAGGTCAATGAGAGGCAATAACAATTACTGACAAGTAAAGCAATACAATATATGAGTGGAAAAACAGTCGGTAGTCGTTGATTGAGGTCTTTGTGTATCTTTATTTCAAATGCGCCTGGTATGTGTTTGTTGGAGACAGCCAACGCGTTTCGCCCAAACATGGGCTTCTTCAGGGCAAATGCTGATATGTTAAGTATCTTGTAGGGGTAGTAGACAAGCAAAACATTAGAGATTTGGAAAACAAAAAAATATTTATTTGTCATATAGGTATAGCGATATTTGGTTGGCACGCATGGCTATACTGTTTCTGCAGAGAGAACAGTCTAGTTGATGGACTTTATGACAAACGACGGTTCTCATGTTCTCGCATGGAGCACAGTACATACGACCAACACGTACGGGAACAGATGTGATCATGTCCCACCCAGACAGCACTCGCTGAGGGTGAGCCAGCCGGTGTGGCTCCAGATGACATAGAAGAGCCACATTCCACATTTATTGGTGACTCTGTCATGTAGTTCCTATAAACCAATATAGGATCTGCACGTTTAGACAACATACACTGTGGGATTGGTGTCCAGACTGTTTCTAGACACCCCCACCGGGTAGGTTAGACCGTATACCAGCTAGCTCACAGTGCCACTAGAAACCCCTCTTACCAAGGAGAGAATCGTTCTTGGCGACTATTGAACATGACAACCCTGATCCCTCAGGACCGTGGAAACAGTAAACTACTTTTCGCTCAGTCACTCGTGCTCACTTAGTCTCAGAGAGATACACAGAATAAACTGTAGGGACGTTTTTCAATAAGCATTTATTGAACAGTCGTCATTCTAGTGTAAACTAGGTGTGCTGAAACCACCATTAGATAGAAACAGATATAAATGATTAGAAGCACTAATAAAGTAAGAGGATGGTAGATTTCTACCATCTTGCTAAAATCATGAATACAGGCAAGTGTATACAATACACTACAGTAAAATGCGTACTCCTACGATGCATCCCTAACTAGATGTACCTAAGTGTACCTAGCATGTATGTAGGTGTTAAGCCAAGAATCCCTCTAGGATCAAGTCAACTCCATTACCTGAAGTGAGAGACTATGGGGCCCCATCTTGGTCTCGAGATGGACACCCCGCAAGGGATGTCAGACCACTGCGAGCTGGACTATCTGCATGCAGGAATCTCAGCGTCTCGCGTCAGTGCGTCAGCAGGGAAGTCCTTGTTAACCTCTGACTATCTCAGCAAAATGTGATGTTTATATACCCAAAGGTGTCCCCAGGGGTTTTACCTTGCTGTGCCATTGTCGGACTTAGGATGACGTCGGGAATGAACCTTGTACATAGTTATTATGCAGGAGATGGTGGTCCTGATGAGTTTCCAAGAATCCTCATGCATAATGTATGAGGCTATTGTTCAGAGAAAACCCCACGTACCGTAACTAGATAAAAGGTCGGTCCTAAAAACCCGTTATGTATATAATGCAGGGGAGAATATAGGTGAAAGGTTAGGATGTCACCTGGGCCTATATTGGGGTACCTATATAGAATATAACAACTCATAGTAATCAATCTGCAACAATGGTAATCTCCTAGGACATCCGTGTAGGTGGATTCTCAATGGACCCAACAGCAACTCCATATCCATGGAATTGACCATTTGTTTCACCAAGCAAAGACCCATTGCCCACTAGAACGTGCACAAAATACAATGGAACATGGGCTGGACACAATGTCTCCATACAGGCTGAAAAGACAACAACCAGTTCTCATTCAGTTCATGTGGAAGGGGCATGCCAAAGTACTGCATCATTCTATCTCAACACAGCAGCACATGTGGTAGTGCTATTCTCATTCCAGGTGCAACATCTATTATGGAGTAGCAAAATTAGAACCAGTAAGCCGACCACCAGAAAGAGGAAACCAGAGAGTGAATGAATACCGGTATATCTTTGAAGATAGTTTGGAATGTACTGACAAACCTTGAGCCATTCACCTTTTAAATAATCTTTCTAGGTATGTACAGAAGGTGAATGAGAGGCAATAACAATTACTGACAAGTAAAGCAATACAATATATGAGTGGAAAAACAGTCGGTAGTCGTTGATTGAGGTCTTTGTGTATCTTTATTTCAAATGTGCCTGGTATGCGTTAGTTGGAGACAGCCAACGCGTTTTGCCCAAACATGGGCTTCTTCAGGGCAAATGCTGATATGTTAAGTATCTTGTAGGGGTAGTACACAAGCAAAACATTAGAGATTTGGAAAACAAACAAAAAAATGTTTGTCATATAGGTATAGTGATATTTGGTTGGCACGCATGGCTATACTGTTTCTGCAGAGAGAACAGTCTAGTTGATGGACTTAATGACAAACGACTGTTCTCATGTTCTCGCACGCAGCACAGTACGTACGACCGACATGTACGGGAACAGATGTGATCATGTCCCACCCAGACAGCACTCGCTGAGGGTGAGCCAGCGGTTTTGCTCCAGATGACATAGAAGAGCCACATTCCACATTTATTGGTGACTCTGTCATGTAGTTCCTATAAACCTATATAGGATCTCCACGTTTAGACAACATACACTGTGGGATTGGTGTCCAGACTGTTTCCAGACACCCCCATCGGGTAGGTTAGACCGTATACCAGCTAGCTCACAGTGCCACTAGAAACCCCTCTTACCAAGGAGAGAATCGTTCTTGGCGACTATCGAACATGACAACCCTGATCCCTCAGGACCGTGGAAACAGTGAACTACTTTTCGCTCAGTCACTCGTGCTCACTTAGTCTCAGAGAGATACACAGAATAAACTGTAGGGACGTTTTTCAATAAGCATTTATTTAACAGTCGTCATTCTAGTGTAAAATAGGTGTGCTGAAACCACCATTAGATAGAAACAGATATAAATGATTAGAAGCACTAATAAAGTAAGAGGATGGTAGATTTCTACCATCTTGCTAAAATCATGAATACAGGCAAGTGTATACAATACACTACAGTAAAATACGTACTCCTACGATGCATCCCTAACTAGATGTACCTAAGTGTACCTAGCATGTATGTAGGTGTTAAGCCAAGAATCCCTCTAGGATCAAGTCAGCTCCATTACCTGAAGTGAGAGACTGTGGGACCCCATCTTGGTTTCGAGATGGACACCCCGCAAGGGATGTCAGACCACTGCGAGCTGGACTATCTGCATGCAGGAATCTCAGCTTCTCACGTCAGTGTGTCAGCAGGGAAGTCCTTGTTAACCTCTGACTATCTCAGCAAAATGTGATGTTTATATACCCAAAGGTGTCCCCAGGGGTTTTACCTTGCTGTGCGATTGTCGGACTTAGGATGACGTCGGGAATTAACCTTGTACATAGTTATTATGCAGGAGATGGTGGTCCTGATGAGTTTCCAAGAATCCTCATGCATAATGTATGAGGCTATTGTTCAGGGAAAACCCCACGTTCTGTAAGCAGTACCGTAACTAGGTAAAAGGTCGGTCCTAAAAACCCGTTATGTATGTAATGCAGGGGAGAATATAGGTGAAAGGTTAGGATGTCACCTGGGCCTATATTGGGGTACCTATATAGAATATAACAACTCATAGTAATCATTCTGCAACAATGGTAATCTCCTAGGACATCTGTATAGATGGATTCTCAATGGACCCAACAGCAACTCCATATCCATGGAATTGACCATTTGTTTCACCAAGCAAAGATCCATTGCCCACTAGAACGTGCACAAAATACAATGGAACATGGGCTGGTCAAAATGTCTCCATACAGGCTGAAAAGACAACAACCAGTTCTTATTCAGTTCATGTGTAAGGGGCATGCCAAAGTACTGCATCATTCTATCTCAACACAGCAGCACATGTTGTAGTGCTATTCTCATTCCAGGTGGAACATCTATTATGGAGTAGCAAAATTAGAACCAGTAAGCCGACCACCAGAAAGAGGAAACCACAGAGTGAATGAATACCGGTATATCTTTGAAGATAGTTTGGAATGTACTGACAAACCTTGAGCCAATCACCTTTTTAAATAATCTTTCTAGGTATGTACAGAAGGTCAATGAGAGGCAATAACAATTACTGACAAGTAAAGCAATACAATATATGAGTGGAAAAACAGTCGGTAGTCGTTGATTGAGGTCTTTGTGTATCTTTATTTCAAATGCGCCTGGTATGTGTTTGTTGGAGACAGCTAACGCGTTTCGCCCAAACATGGGCTTCTTCAGGGCAAATGCTGATATGTTAAGTATCTTGTAGGGGTAGTAGACAAGCAAAACATTAGAGATTTGGAAAACAAAAAAATATTTATTTGTCATATAGGTATAGCGATATTTGGTTGGCACGCATGGCTATACTGTTTCTGCAGAGAGAACAGTCTAGTTGATGGACTTTATGACAAACGACTGTTCTCATGTTCTCGCATGGAGCACAGTACATACGACCAACACGTACGGGAACAGATGTGATCATGTCCCACCCAGACAGCACTCGCTGAGGGTGAGCCAGCCGGTGTGGCTCCAGATGACATAGAAGAGCCACATTCCACATTTATTGGTGACTCTGTCATGTAGTTCCTATAAACCAATATAGGATCTGCACGTTTAGACAACATACACTGTGGGATTGGTGTCCAGACTGTTTCTAGACACCCCCACCGGGTAGGTTAGACCGTATACCAGCTAGCTCACAGTGCCACTAGAAACCCCTCTTACCAAGGAGAGAATCGTTCTTGGCGACTATTGAACATGACAACCCTGATCCCTCAGGACCGTGGAAACAGTAAACTACTTTTCGCTCAGTCACTCGTGCTCACTTAGTCTCAGAGAGATACACAGAATAAACTGTAGGGACGTTTTTCAATAAGCATTTATTGAACAGTCGTCATTCTAGTGTAAACTAGGTGTGCTGAAACCACCATTAGATAGAAACAGATATAAATGATTAGAAGCACTAATAAAGTAAGAGGATGGTAGATTTCTACCATCTTGCTAAAATCATGAATACAGGCAAGTGTATACAATACACTACAGTAAAATGCGTACTCCTACGATGCATCCCTAACTAGATGTACCTAAGTGTACCTAGCATGTATGTAGGTGTTAAGCCAAGAATCCCTCTAGGATCAAGTCAATTCCATTACCTGAAGTGAGAGACTGTGGGACCCCATCTTGGTCTCGAGATGGACACCCCGCAAGGGATGTCAGACCACTGCGAGCTGGACTATCTGCATGCAGGAATCTCAGCGTCTCGCGTCAGTGTGTCAGCAGGGAAGTCCTTGTTATCCTCTGACTATCTCAGCAAAATGTGATGTTTATATACCCAAAGGTGTCCCCAGGGGTTTTACCCTTGCTGTGCCATTGTCGGACTTAGGAGGACGTCGGGAATGAACCTTGTACATAGTTATTATGCAGGAGATGGTGGTCCTGATGAGTTTCCAAGAATCCTCATGCATAATGTATGAGGCTATTGTTCAGGGAAAACCCCACGTTCTGTAAGCAGTACCGTAACTAGGTAAAAGGTCGGTCCTAAAAACCCGTTATGTATGTAATGCAGGTGAGATTATAGGTGAAAGGTTAGGATGTCACCTGGGCCTATATTGGGATACCTATATAGAATATAATAACTCATAGTAATCATTCTGCAACAATGGTAATCTCCTAGGACATCTGTATAGATGGATTCTCAATGGACCCAACAGCAACTCCATATCCATGGAATTGACCATTTGTTTCACCAAGCAAAGATCCATTGCCCACTAGAACGTGCACAAAATACAATGGAACATGGGCTGGTCAAAATGTCTCCATACAGGCTGAAAAGACAACAACCAGTTCTTATTCAGTTCATGTGTAAGGGGCATGCCAAAGTACTGCATCATTCTATCTCAACACAGCAGCACATGTGGTAGTGCTATTCTCATTCCAGGTGGAACATCTATTATGGAGTAGCAAAATTAGAACCAGTAAGCCGACCACCAGAAAGAGGAAACCACAGAGTGAATGAATACCGGTATATCTTTGAAGATAGTTTGGAATGTACTGACAAACCTTGTGCCAATCACCTTTTTAAATAATCTTTGTAGGTATGTACAGAAGGTGAATGAGAGGCAATAACAATTACTGACAAGTAAAGCAATACAATGTATGAGTGGAAAAACAGTCGGTAGTCGTTGATTGAGGTCTTTGTGTATCTTTATTTCAAATGCGCCTGGTATGCGTTTGTTGGAGACAGCTAACGCGTTTCGCCCAAACATGGGCTTCTTCAGGGCAAATGCTGATATGTTAAGTATCTTGTAGGGGTAGTAGACAAGCAAAACATTAGAGATTTGGAAAACAAAAAAATATTTATTTGTCATATAGGTATAGCGATATTTGGTTGGCACGCATGGCTATACTGTTTCTGCAGAGAGAACAGTCTAGTTGATGGACTTTATGACAAACAACTGTTCTCATGTTCTTGCATGGAGCACAGTACATACGACCAACACGTACGGGAACAGATGTGATCATGTCCCACCCAGACAGCACTCGCTGAGGGTGAGCCAGCCGGTGTGGCTCCAGATGACATAGAAGAGCCACATTCCACATTTATTGGTGACTCTGTCGTGTAGTTCCTATAAACCAATATAGGATCTGCACGTTTAGACAACATACACTGTGGGATTGGTGTCCAGACTGTTTCTAGACACCCCCACCGGGTAGGTTAGACCATATACCAGCTAGCTCACAGTGCCACTAGAAACCCCTCTTACCAAGGAGAGAATCGTTCTTGGCGACTATTGAACATGACAACCCTGATCCCTCAGGACCGTGGAAACAGTAAACTACTTTTCGCTCAGTCACTCGTGCTCACTTAGTCTCAGAGAGATACACAGAATAAACTGTAGGGACGTTTTTCAATAAGCATTTATTGAACAGTCGTCATTCTAGTGTAAACTAGGTGTGCTGAAACCACCATTAGATAGAAACAGATATAAATGATTAGAAGCACTAATAAAGTAAGAGGATGGTAGATTTCTACCATCTTGCTAAAATCATGAATACAGGCAAGTGTATACAATACACTACAGTAAAATGCGTACTCCTACGATGCATCCCTAACTAGATGTACCTAAGTGTACCTAGCATGTATGCAGGTGTTAAGCCAAGAATCCCTCTAGGATCAAGTCAATTCCATTACCTGAAGTGAGAGACTGTGGGACCCCATCTTGGTCTCGAGATGGACACCCCGCAAGGGATGTCAGACCACTGCGAGCTGGACTATCTGCATGCAGGAATCTCAGCGTCTCGCGTCAGTGTGTCAGCAGGGAAGTCCTTGTTAACCTCTGACTATCTCAGCAAAATGTGATGTTTATATACCCAAAGGTGTCCCCAGGGGTTTTACCTTGCTGTGCCATTGTCGGACTTAGGATGACGTCGGGAATGAACCTTGTACATAGTTATTATGCAGGAGATGGTGGTCCTGATGAGTTTCCAAGAATCCTCATGCATAATGTATGAGGCTATTGTTCAGGGAAAACCCCACGTTCTGTAAGCAGTACCGTAACTAGGTAAAAGGTCGGTCCTAAAAACCCGTTATGTATGTAATGCAGGTGAGATTATAGGTGAAAGGTTAGGATGTTACCTGGGCCTATATTGGGGTACCTATATAGAATATAATAACTCATAGTAATCATTCTGCAACAATGGTAATCTCCTAGGACATCCGTGTAGGTGGATTCTCAATGGACCCAACAGCAACTCCATATCCATGGAATTGACCATTTGTTTCACCAAGCAAAGATCCATTGCCCACTAGAACGTGCACAAAATACAATGGAACATGGGCTGGACAAAATGTCTCCATACAGGCTGAAAAGACAACAACCAGTTCTCATTCAGTTCATGTGGAAGGGGCATGCCAAAGTACTGCATCATTCTATCTCAACACAGCAGCACATGTGGTAGTGCTATTCTCATTCCAGGTGGAACATCTATTATGGAGTAGCAAAATTAGAACCAGTAAGCCGACCACCAGAAAGAGGAAACCACAGAGTGAATGAATACCGGTATATCTTTGAAGATAGTTTGGAATGTACTGACAAACATTGAGCCAATCACCTTTTTAAATAATCTTTCTAGGTATGTACAGAAGGTGAATGAGAGGCAATAACAATTACTGACAAGTAAAGCAATACAATATATTTGTGGAAAAACAGTCGGTAGTCATTGATTGAGGTCTTTGTGTATCTTTATTTCAAATGCGCCTGGTATGCGTTTGTTGGAGACAGCCAACGCGTTTTGCCCAAACATGGGCTTCTTCAGGGCAATGCTGATATATTAAGTATCTTGTAGGGGTAGTAGACAAGCAAAACATTAGAGATTTGGAAAACATAAAAAATATTTTTTTGTCGTATAGGTATAGCGGGGGCTACGAACAGCATTTACCAAAGACACACTTGTGAGCAGGGCTAAGAGCATGGATAAGGGTGGACAAAGATTCTCATTCATCACGACTAATTCCACACTGAATCACGAGGTCTTTAAAATACTTGCCAAACACTGGGCACTGCTCAAGGGGGTACCTGGAGTAAAGAGCATCATCACGGAGAGACCCTCCATGACATTCAGGAGGAGCAGAACTATCAGAGACACTCTGTGCCCTAGCTACACCTTCTGCAGGACACCACCACAACATAGCTGGCTTCACAAACCTATGGGTTTCTACACATGTGGCACCTGCAATATCTGCAACCTTGGCTGCAACAAAACAACAACTTTCAGCTACAACACAAACATGCAACACAGAATACGGCAGTTCATTAACTGTCTGACCAGTTTTGTGGTCTACATACTTATTTGTGGGTGTAGCAAGATCTATGTTGGAAGCACTACAAAACAGCTCAAGACACGCATACAAGAACATTGCAGGGCAGTATTGAACGGTGACACATCATATGCACTAGTTTCTCATGAGAGTAAGAGTGGAGTTGATAAGACTAAGTTCCGCTTCCATGGTATAGACGTTGCCATAGGCAACAAAAGAGGGGGGATAGGGAAATGGCACTCAGACAGCTGGAAGCCAGATGGATATGTACTCTACGCTCCTCTACTTCAGGTCTTAACACTGACAGGGAGATGCACTATTTCCTGTAAAGGTGTTTTTTCAACTGAAACCAACCTCTGTCACATATATGAGAACAGTCGTTTGTCATAAAGTCCATCAACTAGACTGTTCTCTCTGCAGAAACAGTATAGCCATGCGTGCCAACCAAATATCACTATACCTATATGACAAAAAAATATTTTTTTGTTTTCCAAATCTCTAATGTTTTGCTTGTCTACTACCCCTACAAGATACTTAACATATCAGCATTTGCCCTGAAGAAGCCCATGTTTGGGCGAAACGCGTTGGCTGTCTCCAACAAACGCATACCAGGCACATTTGAAATAAAGATACTGAAAAGACCTCAATCAACGACTACCGACTGTTTTTCCATTCATATATTGTATTGCTTTACTTGTCAGTAATTGTTATTGCCTCTCATTCACCTTCTGTACATATTTTGATTTGTGATCAAGGGGCGGCTGATCACTTGAGGTGGGCAATTTCACTACACCACGTGACTGACCTAGGTGGTGCAGTCTCTTATAACCCGGCTGCTCTCCCATTTGCTGGATCTTTCTAGGTATTTGTTAGATCTTTTTAACATTCTAATCTGTTTCTATCTTTTGTAATATTTAAAACTTTTATATATGTTTTAAAAAAAAATCTTTTGTGTTGTTGTTGTTAATTTGTCTGTTTTTAATTTTGAACTGACTCCAGTGGAAATATACATTTTTACCCCTCCGCTATCCAACACTTTCCCTACTGTTGCACAAACTGGAGTGGGAATAGTAATTTTTACCCCTCCGCTATCCAACACTTTCCCTACTGTGGCACTCACTGAAGTGGGAATAGTATTTGTTACCCCTCCGCTATCCAACACATTCCCTACTGTTGCACCTACTGGAGTGGTAATAGTAATTTTTACCCATCAGCTATCCAACACTTTCCCTACTGTTGCACCCACTGGAGTTGGAATAGTCATTTTTACCCCTCCGCTATCCAACACTTTACCTACTGTTGCACTCACTGGAGTGGGAATAGTAATTTTTACCCCTCTGCTCTCCAACACTTTCCCTACTGTTGCACTCAATGGAGTGCAAAATTTAATTTTAAAGTCTATTAAATATTTTAATGTTTTAATTTATAATATAATTTTTTTTATTAGATTGTATGTTAAAAGTGTATGTAAATATATATAATTTTTCCCAACAATGTGCCCTGAAGCATTGGAACGTCACTCGACAGCACTCTGCCATCCGGCTGTACCATGCAGCTTGCCTTCCTGCTCCGCTTTCAATTAATTGCTGCCAACGCGTTTCAAGGTATTTCAACCTCTTCTTCCTGGGCTATTAACAAACGCCATTCGAAACTCGCAGTCACATTATTTCCGGTTTCTTTTTATTGGTGTATCAGCCCCCAATGGGCGTATGCTCAGTGCGATGCATGATGGGACACAGAGTCCAACTGCGAGTATTTGTTTTACTTTGGTAAGTTCAAATGTGCCTTTGTAAATTTAAAATCTTCTTATTTCCTTAGTAGGTAGTGAAGCAGTTAGGCAGGCTAAATTTGCATTCGAGCGCTGTGCTGATTCCGTCCTGAACAGTGCAGAACTCCAGCCTCGTCCAGCTGGTTTGACACTTCTCTCCCTGCTGGCGATGGTGCTCGTCCCCACGGCCAGGCTGCCGTGTGTAATAATTTTTCCCAACAATGTGCCCTGAAGCTTTGGGACATCACTCGACAGCACTCTGCCATCCGGCTGTACCATGCAGCTTGCCTTCCTGCTCCGCTTTCAATTAATTGCTGCCAACGCGTTTCAAGGTATTTCAACCTCTTCTTCCTGGGCTATTAACAAACGCCATTCGAAACTCGCAGTCACATTATTTCCAGTTTCTTTTTATTGGTGTATCAGTCCCCAATGGGTGTATGCTCAGTGCGATGCATGATGGGACACAGAGTCCAACTGCGAGTATTTGTTTTACTTTGGTAAGTTCAAATGTGCCTTTGTAAATTATATATATTTATTTGTAAATATTTATATATTTATAAAATAATAAAATAAATTAAAATTAATAGTTTATTAATTGTTTTAAAGGAAATAGATATGTATATATATATTACATTTTATATATGTATGTTTAAATATTTTTTTAATTAAATTTATTTGATTAGATTTGTTAAAATTTATATTAAATCTAAATATATTTTTTTAAGTTAATTTTATTATTTAATATATTTAACATCAATTTTTATTTCAATAAAAACATCGATATTTTGTACATCTATATTTTTTACATAGATATTTTTGTTTCAATATTTTTGGCTTATAATTTTAAATATAGGATGTCGATATTTTTGACATTGATATTTGTGTATGGGGATATTTTGGGCATCGATATTCTATCAGTGAACCATGGCCATCTTGTTTTTCTACTCTTTGTATGGTTATGGGGCCTGTTTTGCATCCCTCTCCAATCTTTTCAATCCTTTGTTTCTTACACTGTTTTTCTGATCTTTTTTATTTATTATCTATCCCTTTCACTCCCTAAGGGCCCGATTCCGATCTCGGTCAGAAATCGGTCCGACCGACACGGACTGGGAATGTATTCCGACCGACACGTACACGCGCTGTACAACCGGCGGAGTACGATGCAATGCTTGTGAAACACAACCGACTCGCACGGAGCACAGTACGTACGACCGACACGTACGGAAACCAGTGAATCGGCCGTAAAAGCGCCCGACGTGACGGACTCGTATGCAAACGATTCTACATAGGTTACCATTAGCCCGACGCAACAGACTCGTACACGAACGATGCCACATAGGTTAGCATTACCCCGATGTGACAGACTCGTACGCGAACGATGCCACATAGGTTAGCATTAGCCCGACGCGACAGACTCGTACGCGAACGATGCCACATAGGTTAGCATTAGCCCGACGCGACAGACTCGTACGCGAACGATGCCACATAGGTTAGCATTAGCCCGACGCGACAGACTCGTACGCAAACGATTCTACATAGCCTAGCATGAATGGAACAGACTCGGACAACCCCACTAAAACATGACCAAGCATCCGTTGCGGTGAACGCATCTTTCATCTAATGTTCAAAGTTGATACAATAAAAACAGATCACAAAAAAGCAAACAAGCATTGGCATATCCCCAAAAATATTTTCTTCCTCCTCTTTTTTCTTCATGATAAGACACACCCACAACTCCACCTATATAAAGGGTCACATTTTTTACCATGATCCTTTGCAAATTCTACTTACTAGCCAGCATACCACAACACTAGACAGCACAGACACATACACACAGAAATCATCCACCACACAACCACCACACAACTAGCACCTGTTAAATAATACACTCACTAAAACACACCTTTACTCACACTCACTCACTCACTCACCCTCACCTTCACACACACATCCATCTCCACCACCACCCATCACCATGCCACCAAAGAAGAATCCAAAGTTCACAGACTGTGAGTTGGAAGTAATGGTAGATGAAATTCTCAGAGTAGAGCCACAGTTATTTGGCAGCTTAGTCCAACAGACCCCCCTGTCCCAGAAAACCAGGATGTGGGAGAGGATTGTTAACAAAGTGAATGCTCAAGCACGTTGTCTGCGCACAATGGAGGATATCAGGAACAGGTGGTACAATATACGCAGGAGGGTCAAGAAGCTCATTGGAAAAGAACATGCCCTGAGCCAGCGTACTGGTGGTTGCCCTCCTGCCGAACCTGTTCATTTCACTTCCTGGAAGGAGAAGGTGTGGGCCATCCTACCACCGGAGGGCATACATGGAATATCAGAAGTACCAGAGCCTGGTGAGTACATACTCAAATAGTCTATATTATCTAGAAAATACTCATCCACAGACATCACTGTCAAGGACATAGTCATACAAATCACTGTTAGCTAATACAGAACTATATGAACCAAGTTAGCATGTGATGTGTACAGCACTTAGTCAAACACAATTACCTGCAATCTCACAGTAATCTTTACCTATTTCATTACCTGTACAAACTTTACAACAAACACAGAAATGCTTTGTGCCAAAAATAGCATCCAGCACTGTCAGCCATCTTGTCAGCATGGTTAAATTCACTCACAGTGAAGCTGAGTCACAGGAAGGAAGTGTGGGATGGCTGGGAAGGTGGGTGTTGCCAAAAGCATGATGGAGTCGTAGTCACAGCTAACAGTTCTCCTCCCACATGGACCAACATGCCCACCTTAAACTATACACATTGCACAGGGAGTGGAAAAGTACTGGCAAGATGGCAGACACTGGCCTCTGGTGTGGGGACCACAAGGCCCTGTTGGGAGTTGTGCTCAAACTAACTCTAGGCACCACTGTCAGACGTCTTAGCTGTTACATTTACATTCACTGTACAGAACGTATAGTACCAGGTGGTCTAGTTATGATATGTGGGAGGATGAATATTAGCAGTGAATGCAAATACCATCATGCCCTGCCCTATACACACACCTTCTCATGCAGAACAAATAGCACTCTTGTGACTAGGCAGTTACTGCGTGTAAAAGGAAATTTACTGGAAAGATGGATACACAGGGGCTTCATGTAAGATATAGAAAAAAGTCACATACACTCCTTGGCCTTCTCACACCACTACATACTCTCAACCACCTTCACAGTACATTTGCACCCAATTACAGTGAAAGCATTGTCCCAGGTGTGCTCACTGTGCTTGCTGTGAAGGTGTGTGGAGGACAGGACATGGTGTAAGTTGCAGTCATAGCACATTTCAATACACACACAATGAAACGTTTATCAGTGGCAATGGCTAACCGACAGTGAATGAATGGTCTACAGCAAGATGTCTGACACTGTTGCATGGTGTCATGTGCCCAAGGCCTTGTTGTGATTAGCACTCAATTCCAACATCATGCTGCGGCATCAGCATCCTTGGCACTACACTCCCCTCACTGTCATTGATCCTCTGTCTACGAGTAGTAAGCTGTTCTGGTTGGGAAGAGGGGTAGAAGTCACAGCAGCACAACTCAAGCCCAAGAACCACTGCAACTCACTGCTCTGCCCATGAAAAATCACATTACAATGCGGTTGTTGTAACAACCGCGTGGCAATTGCATGAATTGTAACGCATGTGCTGTAATAGATGTTTCCCATTAACACAATCATCAAAGTAGTATATAGTAAAATCTGACATAGACTCTGGATTGTGAGTGTGTAAGTCGCCACAGCAATGTGACAGCTTCAAACATGCACAAAGGCAAACACACATGCACAAATCTGGATAAAGGTCCTAATAGGAAGAGCAAGTATGTCATTGTTAAAGCACATATGTGTGAAACATCAATACACCTGTGTCATGCACAGGGTGTCACATGACAGTCAATGTCTATGTACAGTCAAGGAAACAAGACATGCACATTAATGCACCAAGCTGGACATGCTCAAAAAAGCACATCTTGTCCAAATTACTATTTTCTCATGAAAAATAGTCCTGTCTGTGATGATTGATGAGTATATATTGTAATAAATTTCTACATAACCTACAAATGATTTTTATATGTGTATGATACGTTGACCTGTGCAAATACACAACAAACATTGTCTCACACTTCTACCCACAGGGTCTGATGATGAGACAGCAAGAACAGACCAGGAATCACAGGCCCAGACCCAGAGCTTTCCGGTGTGGATGTCTCTCAGCCCTCCTCAGATGAAGACGAGCTACCTGGCACCTCCGGTGTGGGTCAGCATGCAGCACCAGCAGCAGTAACATCAGAACCCCCAGCGACCACTCCTTCAACATCTGCGACCACCCAGATGACCAGTACCCACACGGACACATCAAGCTAGGCAAGCCCTGGGAGCACAGCAACACAGGGTACTCCTGAGTTGGCAGTTAAAATCCCCACTGTCAACAATGAAGGAGGCCCTGTCATGTCTGTGCATCCTACAACAGGTCCTGCTCATGTGGGTAGGGGTGGTGGGAGTGGGCATGGTGGGAGGTCACGGCATGCAGCTGGTGCTGATGTTCAAGCTGACCCACAGATGGGCCACATTCTTGATGCTTATCAAGAATGCACCGGAGACTTTGGCTAGGTAGTTGGATCCTCAGGGACATTAAAGAACAGCAGGCTGCCCATTTTGACTGTGTGGAAAGACATATGGACCGTATGGAAGCAAAATGGTCCAGAATCGATGATCTTACAGCGGTGCACAGGGACATACTCACCTGCCTCTGCCAGATAGCGACCAACGTGACCCCAGCTCCCTGTGTGCCCACTACATCTGTTGCCTCAACATCTGCAACTGCCACGGGGAGGGATGAGGACTCTGGCGGAGAGTCATCTGCACAGCCGCAGCCTGCACCTGAGGGTCCCCCCAAGAAAAAGAAGAGGGGCCATCCGAGGAAGGGCAATTGAGAGACTGATGGCCATGCATCCCCCCAGGGAGTGACAAAATGCTCCTGATATCCTCCATTGTGTGCAAAACGTTCACTTTGTTGACATTCACTGGACTCTCCCACATGGGATGGAGGGTCGAACTTGGATCATGTTAACAAATGACTGTGGACTTTGCTCTGAAATTTTTCATCTATCACCACTTCCAACTCCTCTGTGAACTTTGGATTCAATTGTTGTACAGCATTTCACCTTACTTTTTTATATTTCACATATTCACGGCAATACATTTTTTTTGCACAATACTTGTTTTTTTCCGGTGAATGAAATACAGTTTCCAGAATTTGTATGATGATCAATCTAACAATGAATTGTCTTTTAAAAAAAGTAAAGGAGTATATCGACTGTATTGTGAATGAATGCTGCATAACTCATATGAGAGATACACACACCAAGGTCAACACAATACACATAGTACATGCCATAGATCTTCATTGCCTACACTCTTGTAAAATTGAAACATTTAACTGCACAAAAGCTAAGCATTGTCTTATGAAAAGAACATCAGGGCATAAATACTGTATATCAATGAATGTTTGATGTATGTAAACAGACAAGGCACACCTCAATGTGGCTCACAGCTTTATTACACCGGCACAAGCTGTTGCACTCACCACTAAATCAAGCAGATGACACAGTGTCAATAATCAGAAATAACTTAAAAATATCATTATATGGCTGATGTGAAAGTGTGGCATAGATTCATGATCCAAATGAAGTTTCCATTATGAACAGAATTGTGGGTCTTGTAGGTCACTTGTATCCATACAACAGCCAAGGGACCCTGTGAAGGAGAGACAGAACATTATTAAATCATAAATGTTGTTGTTTTAACATCTCCCTAACGTATTTTCACCATTATCATTAGTTAGGTTTTCACACCAGCTGTGAGTAATGTCAACACTGTACTGGTGACCATTATAACTTAATATACACAGACCAAAAACAAATACTGTGTCAATTAGCAAACACTCACACGTATATAAACATAGTGTACAGCATACACATATCATGCAAAGAAAATGCTGTATCAAATCATCTTAGCATACTTACACTCATGAGAAAAAGTTGTTTATGAGCTGTCTCCTAACATCTTCCTCCTCCTCATCACTGGCAACGTGTCCCAGTCCAGGATCCTCCCCTGCTGGAGGCAGCTCGTCTCCGTCATCATGTATGAGCGGTATCTTCTTCTTCACTGCCATGTTGTGTAGCATGCAACACACAATGATGATCTTACACACCTTTGATGGTTCATATTGTAGTGCTCCTCCTGTACGGTCCAAGCAACGAAATCTTGTTTTGAGTACTCCAAATGTCCGCTCAATCACTCGCCTTGTACGACCATATGACTCATTGAAACGTATCTCAGCAGGGGTGACTGGGTTCCTGAGTGGTGTCAGCAACCACGGCATGTTGGGGTATCCAAAGTCTCCTACATTTAACACAGAAAAATAAAGCACTTCTCAGAAAACAGGGTAGAACATGACATACAAATAACACACAACAGAAACAGACAACATTACCCACCAACAAGCCAGGCATGCTCATTTTGCAGCCGAGACATCATCTGTGGTATCTGAGTCAGTCTCATGATGTACGCGTCGTGTCCTGATCCTGGGAAACGTACACAGACATGTGAGATGATCATGTCAGCCAGACATACCACCAGGGCATTTATTGAGTGGAAATGTTTGCGATTCCTGTATGTCTGTTCATTGGCTTGTGGTGGTATCAAAGCCACATGTGTGCCATCAATTGAGCCAATGACATTTGGCATGTGTCCTAAAGCATAAAACTAGCTATTGATGGCACAAAACTTTTGTGGTGTTGGGAACCTGATGCAGATGTCCAGAAATGTCAACATTGCCTCCAACACATCACGTAGCACACGACTGAACATAGTCTGTGACATCCCACCAGCACTAGCGATAGTATACTGGAAACTTCCTGTGGCAAAGAAATGTATGGCAGCCATCACCTTCACCTTTGGAGTCAGTGCAGAGGGATATGTGCGTCCTGGTTGCAAATGGGGGCCAACTGGTCTGCCAACTTCTCAATAAGTGCTCTGATGAAGCGGTATCGTCTGATGCTGTCACGTTCTTCCATGGTCTGTAGGTCGGGGAAGGGTCTGTGGACAGCTGGTCTCCTGCGGTACTAAATTTTTTAAATATTAACATATATCATACAGTTTCAAATCTCACAATGTACATTCTTAAACTCACCCACCACATGAAAGCAAGACACTATAAAGGCAGATGTGTGAGGCCAAGCAAATACACAAAGGACAGCAATGTCAGCATGCACATACATTCTATTTTGTTATGGTCTGTAAACAAATACAGTGATGTACATTGAATAATCAATGGTGTCTGTCACTGTCCATGTGATCAAACATCACATACTCATCACACACCTATTAAACTATCAAAGATAGTTGTTTGTAACAACTCTCACATGTTTGAAAGGTACATAGACATGTTTCATGTAATGCAACATAGCTGGTACACTAGGTACAGACAACTTGTCACCATGCCCACCACTGTCATAGTGTGCACAATGTCAATATGTCATGTCTGTCATACATGTACTATCACATACACAAAACATCCATGATGTGTAGCACATCAGTATTTGACACGCATACATGTAAGTTGGTGACACAAACACACAACAGCAACTCACATGACAAATCAAAGATGATGTCAATGCTTAAATACTATCTTTACTTCATAAATGAAGTGTCTGCGTTGTACAAGACTCACATACTATGGATACACATTAACTGACTTCACACTATGCATATTTCCTCACTCAGTCAGTAAAGCACTGATTATGCGTGTATGTAACCTGTGTTGACACATTTATCCCCTGGGACTGTCCAAGTATAGGAGGGTGATCTGTAAAGTGGTCAGTCACAGTTGTGATGTTTCTCTGAAACAATATATTTGGTGCACATGCAGCTTGGCTCATCCTGCAAATGTTCTTTGTAATGTTACATGTACATTATGACATGTGCTTCACTCCATCCACACATGTGATGCAGCAATAAAGGAATATTTGCTATACTGTTCAACATGGTGATTTATTGTTGTTGTGCACTTGAGCCCCATCAACAACGTGTTATTCACGTACTTTGCCTATTCACTTCAATGAGGAACGAGGAGGGTAAGTATAGTATGGACGCGTGAGCCGCATCCTGACCGAGCCTGACAAACAGTTTGCCTGTTTACTTCAATGAGTAACGAGGCGTGTGAGTATTCAAAAGACGCGGAGCCGCATCGTGACCTAGCAGGACAAACAGTTTCCTTGTCAACTACAATGAGGAACGATGCGGGTAAGTATAGTATGGATGCGTGAGCTGCATCGTGACCAAGCCGGACAAACAGTTTCCATGTCAACTACAATGAGGAACGATGCGGGTAAGTATAGTATGGACGCGTGAGCCGCATCGTGACTGAGCCGGACAAACAGTTTCCCTGTCAACTACAATGAGGAACGATGCGGGTAAGTATAGTATGGGCGCGTGAGCCGCATCGTGCCCGAGCCAGACAAACAGTTTCCCTGTCAACTACAATGAGGAACGATGCGGGTAAGTATAGTATGGACGCGTGAGCCGCATCATGCCCGAGCCAGACAAACAGTTTGCCTGTTTACTTCTATCAGGAACGAGGCGGGTGAGTATTCAAAAGATGCGGAGCCGCATCCGGACCGAGCCGGACAAACAGATTGGCTGTTGGTCGTCATGGTGACAGACGCGCATTTTGCTTCGTGTACGATTCGCGTATGAGCCGATTCGGTTAACTTTTTACACAAATGTATCAAATTCAATAGTGTTGGGATGAGTATAATTTGAACGTCGCGGTACGTGTGAACGATGCGTGCAATCTCATGGATTGGACTAAATCATATAATGCGAACGACTCGGACCTATCAATTTTGAGGCATGGAACAGAGTCTGCCTCTGCTGCACAGATATAAGCTGTCTGTTCCCAAGAGAAATCACTTGCCTGCACTACATGATACTGGACAAAATCTCAACATACCACTGCTGCTGTCTCTGCTTCCTCTGGATTCTACAATAGCACGTACTGTGGAGAGGGCCCCAGCCTTCACAGAAGAAGAAAACAAGGCCCTGCTGGACAGCCTCCTTCCACAGTACAGCAAGCTGTAAGGAAAACCAGAGGAGCAGGTGAGTGTTGATTACACTGTAATTTTAATTGGATATGTCTAAATAAAGGCACTACTAGCATTGTGATCCCAAGGGCAAGCATGCAAACATAGTTAATGTAATACACTGTGTAGATTTCTGTACTGGACATGTAAAGTGATGTAGAAGTGTATGTAGTGGGTTAGAATTTTCTGCACTGTTCTCATGTTTGTGAGGGAGATATTCACACAGGACAAGTGACCATGATGATAGTTGGCTACCCTTTAGACATTAAATGCCAGTCTGACCATGACTTATATGTTCATGTGTGTGATGCATAAACATGTTGCATATGGAGTAATGGTGTGTCACCTTGTCATCCTTACAGGTCGACGTCCATCAGAAAAATGAGATCTGGTTGACCATCGCCTGGGCCGTTAGATCTGTGGGGGTATACAGATGCCGCGTCTGCCACTGCCAGAAGAGGTGGCAGGACCTCCGTGGCTGGACCAGGAGGATTGCAAGGGTCCAGCTGAAGCTGTCACCTCCTCGCAAAAGGGGTGGACGACGGACCCTGACCCCCCACATGCTCAGGATACTGACGGTGGTCTTCCCTGACCTGGATGGGCTGTTGAAGGCCAGACAGCAGCAAGGAGGGGGTGAGTATGTGCCATGTTGCTGGACTATGTCTGACATGCTTGTTGCACTCCCTCAGCCTGCTTACACTCTCACAGGTTGTATGTCTGGCAATACAACCTTTCATGAGCAAAATTTGACTATGACCCATTGACATCTGATGTCCGGGTGTGTCCCTTTCCGTCTGAGACATGTGTCACTTAGGTGCTGTGTATTTTCTGTAGTCCAAGGTTCATGTGATCAGCACCATATACAACAAGTGCACTGAAATGTCCATAATGAGTGAAGTAATTGTCAGACCTGTGTCAGCATATTGACTGACATATGACCTGTACTCATTGGGATACATACTTATCTGTAAAAAATGGTGATGTAGATGCACGCATGTTTGCAAAAAAATTTACACATACGTGCAGCAGGTGAGACTAATGTGGATGCCTCAGACAAATGTTATTGATAATTATTGAAAAAGTGTAGTTACCTACATAGTGCTCTGTGTAATCACATGTATCACATGTACCAAGGTCAGGTGTGCCAACTCAGGCCATACAAATCACTGGCACATCAGATCTTTGTGTGTCAGGCAACAATTAAATCATTTAATTTTAAAATTACATGTGTCAGACTATTTTACAGTGTGTACATGTAGAAATGTGAGATATACACAGGTGTAAAATGTATGTATTATATACATACATCTAATGTGTAGAATGTGGCTCAGATACACAAGACAAAACATGTGTGTAACATCCCTTAACTGTGCATACTGGTGGCTTCAAAACATATGTGTATGCTACATTACTTCCTTATATTTGAGGTCTGACAAATTCATGGAGATTTTTTTTAACTTGACATACTCCAATGTCCAACTAGTACAAAGTGAGCCTGTCAAAGTGGTCATATCGTGTGTAGTACGTAGGGGACATGTATACTTGACCCTGATCCAGCGCGGCTAATATAAATTTCTCCTTAGGACACCAATCCAGGAAAAACACCTACACACAAACTATGTCGGTGGGGCCCATGACACCGCTCACATACATTCATTCAATTTCTGGATTAAAACGCTAAGGAGAATGAGCTGCTGGACGAGCGGGATACCTTATAAAATAACAGAATTATATCTATACATTATATACATTAACGTCAAATCCTGTCAGTTCTAAACATCAAGGTACTCCGCTATTTCGGTCGATGGACCAACTAGTAGAATCAGTTGATGGCGATTAAGACCAGCTCAATCACAATTAGAACTTTTAACATTTAATATTTATCTATAAAGTTTTATATAGCGTGAACCAGATCCCGAGGGATATCAGAGCGCTTTACAGTTATTTTGAGTTTTAAATAGCGCTGGCTGGACCCGAAGGTATCAGAGAGCTTTACATAAGGAACAGCGAATTGCAAGTTACACAAATATTCACATTACTTACAGAATGATTACATATTCAAAACAGGAGTTTTTATCGAATAAGAAATCAAGATCCAGAAAGAGGCCAGGGAGAGCTGGGAGTCCACAGGAAGGAGTAAGCAGTGGAGAAAGAGACGAGACATATGTCCAAAGTCCGGCTGGGTAGGTGACGGCCATAGCGTAGTGCCAGAGCCAGTCTCCCCTATAGCTGAGCGAAGCAGCTCCACCGGGCATCGGTCATACAGTTCGGACTCCGCCGGCTAAAAGAGAGGATCAGAGTGGGTCCAAAAGTCTTGAGTCCAGAGACATATGTCCAAAGTCCGGCTGGGTAGGTGACGGCCATAGCGTGGTGCCAGAGCCAGTCTCCCCTATAGCTGAGCGAAGCAGCTCCACCGGGAATCGGTCATACAGTTCGGACTCCGCCGGGTAAAAGAGAGGATCAGGGTAGGTCCGAAAGTCTTGAGTCCAGAGACGGGTGAGTGGAGATAGCAGGGGTGGCAAGATAGGGAAGGGAGTGAAGCTTGGCCGCCATCTTGTAGTCAGGCAGAACGAGTCTGTTGATCACCATAATAAATCATTGATCTTGTTTAAAGAACCACAGACTCATTTTAAGGTTAGAATATGATTTTTATCTAAATTCTTTTTCGTAAATAAGTAAAATTCTTTATTAAACAAAACACTTAGAAAACATCAGTAAAAACAATTAGGAAATTTTAATAAAAGAGAATTATGCATTACCCTCAGCCATGAGGCGATGGCAAGAAAAGTTCACCAAAGAAGATGAACCGCAGATCACTGGATATGACTCCCAAACTGACTGGCTGTCCCGCTAACCTCCTCGGACGCACCTCCCGGGGCAGACTTCCCGCAACGATCTCGTTCCTTCTCAATCAAAATTCAAAGTCCAAAATGACAAGAGTCTCTCTCAGCATCAAGTCGGAAAAATGAAAAAGCAAGTATTTTAACAACGTCAGAGCAGACCCTCTTATACCCTATTTTCTGGCTCTCTACACTCAATAGTTGCAATCTTTCGGGGCAAGAATCACGCTAATTGGTCCATTTGGAGGGGTGGTGATGGTCACCTCATCGCCCTCCTTGTTCGATCCGGTTTGGGACAATAAAGCACAGAATAAGTCTCGTATCCAAAAGTAGTTCCATTTGTTATATTTCGTTGTATCAAATCCGATGGTCACACATTATTTCATCCCATGTCGTTTGTCCTTATCCATTCTTTCCCAGGGATTCTATGCTGAACTCTTGGCAGACGCTTAATGGCAGGTCAAACTGTCCTTGACATCTCAAACTCCGGGCACAGGCCGCATACACGTGATTTGGAACCTCTCACTGCCCATGCGCATGGATCATTTGTGCTCGGCGCGCGCATCTCATCCTTTCCGGCGGCCATTTTGGAAGCATGGCCTAGCAGGCCCGAACGGAACTAATGTAAGAACAAACACAACAGTAATTAAAACATGGAAAATAAGCCTTTCTGTTTACCACCCGCCATTCTAAAGACCCGTGTTAGGTATTACCTAGCAAAAGCGACATTTAAAGCCATTTTACTTACCACCTGCATTCTTTGCCACGGTACAACTTATTATGCAACACAAATCATGCAATTTTACACTATTTACTACTTAAGTCACGATTTTGGTTAGTTAGCTTCACATTTGTAAATAAATTAGTTTCTTCATGCATTTAGCAGATTGCCCGCGTGTAAATGTTTAACAAAAGGTGTATTGGTTGGTTAGTTCATGCAAATTTTCAAACGGTTAGTACCATTAAATTATGAGGTCATTAATTTCCAAGGGGTACAAATTATTTTGTTTCCCCTGCTCTATCAATTCCCCCTTTGGTGATTTTTAACATCACCGCTAAAACCTATCCCTACCAAGTTTTTATCAGATAAATGTTTCTTGTCCACTTGCATTTGTTAATCTAGACAATCGTGTTCTTTTCATCTTGTTTCTTAGACCTTTTGTACATATTTTCCTTAAACTCTTCTAATTCGATCTCTCCCATCTCTCGTTCTCTTTCTTTGTTTTTCTCATTTTCTCTTTTTACTCTATTTTGTCTTTTTCTTCTTTTAACACACACATATGCTAATCTCAATATTAGTATTATTATTACTACTAAAGTCACTGGAATTAGTACTTTTCCAATTAGTGAACTACCTACCTCAGCGAACCAATTTCTTATTGAGGAAAAACCTTTACCAAGTTTCCCCCAAGCACCTTCAACCTCCAGTGGGGCAATTTCTTTATGCAAATCTGTAATGTTCTTTATATACTTCTGTATATTCTGACTTTTATCTGGAATGTAAGTGCAACAATGTTGAACTTTCAGCATTCCACAGACTCCACCCTCTTTTGCCAAAAGAATGTCAAGGGCAAGTTGATTCTGCATTACCATAGCTCTCATGGCAATCATTTCAGTATTTATCATCAAGAACCCTCCAGCAGTATTCGTTGATAACCGATCTACCACTGTAGACAATTTTCGAATCTTGTATGCATTCAAAGATACACCCACTGCTGGTATCAATGCTCCAAAAATATCACCTATTATCTCTGAGAAGCTTTCCCTTCTCCTACGGGTTAATGGTGTCCCCATTTCGTGAATTCCTTTCGTTCCCCTTTCCACGTGAAAAATCTTTGGAAAGACTAGGCCTAGATAGCATGATCCATACCAATGGTCCGGCAACCTATAGTGTGCTCGGTTTCCACAAATATAATAGATCCCTGGAAATACTGGATCCTTTCCTCCTTTGAATCCCCATCCCCCTAGAATCTTGTATGTATCTCGGCACTCACTAGAACCCACGAAATAGTTATCATACCGGGTATTCTCTCTACTAATACATAATTTTCCCTGTTGGGACCAATCTAAACCCATAGCAGCATTAGTTTCACTTTTGTCTTGACCTTCTTTCTCAAACGCCCAAGGTGGGGTTTTTGTCTTTTCTTCAGTTGCCTTTCTTTGAAACTTAACCCTTCTGTCTTCTACCATGTCTAAGAAAACCTTCTCTTCTTTTCTTAACCTACAAGTAAGGTTATGTCTAAATGCATTTTCTAATGTTAGTTCTTTTGTTTCTAAGAAAAATTCTCCAAAAGTCTTTGCAAATTTCAGCCTATTTAGCTCAGGCTCTATGGGAACTTTAGCAAAAACGGCATCTGTGTCAGTATGATAATATTCTAATTTACCGGTTTTGTAAAACAAACTAGCTAAAACGCTACATGTTATTCCATACGTTAAAGGAAGATGCTGATATGTCACTCCTTCTGTTACAGACACAGGAAATTGCATACATACATAACAATCTCGGACATCCATCGTCTCCACATATTCATAAAAAAGTTTCGTGAAGACATTCTTGGAGAAATCAGTTATTGACTTATCCTTATGAAAATTTAGTACTATCTATCAGTGTTGCAGTGTTCTTTATGTTAGCTTTTTTGTCATTATTCGTGTCATTTATGAATGCAGATGTATTTCCTACTGCTAACCTTAGTGGGATTACTATTGTTAAAATGAACCAAACAAACATCAGAAAACCTGTACAACAGAAACACATTTTACACCATCTTCGTAAAAACCCGCATCTAAATCTTCTACTCTCTGTGTCTACCATGTTGAAATACTATTTTGTTATATGTACAGAAGTGTGTTCCCACACCTCAAATGACTTGGTGTTGATTTGGCATCAACTACTTCTGCTGCACTCTTTCGGTTTTCTCAGAAACCTTTTTTTTTTCTTTTTCTTAATCAGTATTTTATGTCAAATCCGGTTTTCTTTTTCTGTCTCTCAAGATTGATTCAGTTCACTCTCGCCCACTTGTTCACAGTCTTTGTCTGGGTTTTTGTGACTGCTATCCACTTCTTTGATGTCGGACAGTGCTATGTATACCCATTCAGGCGACTTGTACTTCAAGTTATGTCTTTTCACTCTTTTAGGTCTCTGTCATTTTTTTTTATTCGTCTTTCCTTGTCTCTCTTGGTTTGTTATTTCGTTTACTTGTTCTGCAGTGTCTTTGTTCAAATTTATTATCTTATATCTCAGCTTCTTAACTTTGTTGGGCCATTTGTCTCCTTTTCTTGGCCTTTTCAGTTCACTTTCCTTTTCTTCTCGTTCTAGTCTCCAAGTCCGCTTTCTTGGACCTATTCTTTGTCTTCTCTCATCTTCACTTTCTTCAGATTCTGTTTCAGATCTCACTTCACTTCCTCTAACCTTAAATTTTATAATTTCAGCTTCTTCATCTGAATCTAAGCCTCCTCGGGGTTCTTACGCTTGTTTTTCTGAGTCTAATTCTCCTAACTCAGCTTCTTCATTTGAATCTAATTTTCCTCGTGTTTCTTCTTCTTGTATTTCTGAGTCTAATTCTCCTCGTGTTTCTTCCGCATTTACCTCAACCTCCCTATCTGAATCGGAACTTTCTTGAGTTACCTCTACAATTTCTGGTGGAATTTTTCCATAACTTGTACTTGGCTGTTCACCGTCACTGTCTATTTGTTCAGTTTCTCCTGTTTCAATATCAGTTCTTTTGTTTTCGGTTTCTTCTGTTTGCTTTTCCCTGCATTTAGGTTGGTCTGTTTCAGATGCTGAACTGGTATCTGATATTTCCAGATGTCGACTTACAGGTCGAGCTTCAAGATCTGGAACTCTGTTTGTTTCAGTTTCTTCTTTAATTACCGAATTGGTACCTGATACTTCCAGATGTCGACTTACAGGTCGATCTTCAAGATCTGGAACTCTTGTTTCAGTCTCTGCTTCAGACTCTGAACTGGTGGCTGATATCTCCAGATGTCGACTTACAGGTCGAGCTTCAGGATCTGGAACTCTGATTGTATGGCTGGCATGAATCCAATTTTTCACACCTGCACACTTTACTGCAGTCGTTGTCACCAGAATCACTTGATGTGGCTTATCCCAACGCGGAACCAAGCAATTTCTTCTTCTGTGAACTTGTATGCGGACCCAATCTCCTGGACTCAGATCATGAGCTGGTTTTCTTTCAAGAGTGGTCGCATCCGGTCCAACCTGATGAAACACAGAATGCACCACATCAGCTAATCCTTTGCAATAGTCCAGTACGAGATCATCAGTTATAGTCAGTAATATGTTCACAGGTACATGTGCTTGTCTCATTGCTCGTCCCATTATTATCTCGTGGGGACTTAAACCTGTCTTTCTGTCAGGTATGCTTCTTATGCTCATCAGCACCAATGGCAAGGCATCGGGCCATTTGAGTCCTGTTGCTTGACACATTTTTCCCAGTCTATTCTTTATGGTGCTATTTACTTGCTCTACCACTCCAGAAGCCTCTGGTCTGTAGGCACAATGCAGCTTTTGTTGAATATCCAGTGCTTCACATATTAGTTGGATAATTTCATTTTGGAAATGTGTTCCTCTATCTGTCTCAATCATTACTGGAAAACCATACCTTGGAATGAATTCTCTCAACAGGAGTTTTGCTACAGTAACTCCAACATT
The DNA here is from genome assembly GCA_963921515.1 of Calotriton arnoldi. Lineage (NCBI taxonomy): Eukaryota > Metazoa > Chordata > Amphibia > Caudata > Salamandridae > Calotriton > Calotriton arnoldi. The sequence goes on from CAWUFW010006861.1 coordinate 240,395, forward strand.
CCTTCTAGTCGGATAGGCTTCCACCCAACGAGAAAACAAACAAACAACTACCAAAACATACCTCAATCTGTTACTCGGGGGCATTTCAATAAAATCTAGTTGCATTCGGGTAAACGGACCTCCTTCTCGTCCTATTGTTCCTAGGCTCACCACTGTTTTCCTTCCAGTATTTAGCTGTTGGCAAATAAGGCATCTTTGGCAAAGACTTTCAGCTATAGCCCTAAATTTTGGGTTGTACCAAGTCTGTTTGAAAAGTCTGATCATGGCATCTCTACCTATGTGTGCCTGTCCATGGTACATCCGTGCCATGTTAGAGATCATGCTATCAGGCATAACCGGTCTTTCATCCCTGTAAACCCAAACTCCATCTTCTTCTCTCTGCCTGCAACCTGCTTTTATCCAAATGTCTTTTTCCTCTTCACTTGCCTCTTCTTGCAGATCCCTCACCTCTTCCCATGTTTCAACTGAGTTAGTAAACAGCAAGGGACATGGAACATTCTCTTTCTCCCTTCTCCGATTCAATGAGGTCTCATTTCTGGCACAATATTGGGCTATTTCGTTGGCAAACTGATTACCCACTGAAATATAATCCGATCCATTTTTATGAGCGGCACATTTTACTACTGCAATCTGTTTAGGCAGCTGTATCGCCTCAAGCAACTTCTTCACAAATTCACCATTTCTAATAGGAGACCCTGAGGAAGTCAGGAATCCCCTCTGGGACCAGATTTGTCCATAACCATGGACCACTCCAAAGCCATACTGGCTATCCGTGATCACAGTGATTCGGAAATTCCTTCCCAGTATGCATGCTCGAATCAGAGCAACCAGCTCAGCAACCTGGGCTGAACGTATTCCTCTCAAACAAGATGCTTCCATTATGGTTGCCACCGTACATACAGCATATGCAGCAGTTAAGACTCCTTCATTCGTTCTCAAACACGACCCATCCACAAACATTACATAATCTGATTCTTTCAGAGGTTCATCCCTAATGTCAGGGCGGGGCTTTGTGCAAAATTCAAGCACGTCCAGACAATTATGATCAACGTCATCTTTGACTTCTGGATTCACTGCATCTGGCAGTGAAGTGGAAGGATTCACACTTGTGCATCTTACAATGGTTACATTTCCTGCACCCAAGATCACTTTTTCATACCTAGTCAGCCGACTATGTGTCATGAATTGGGTTTTTGTTCGGGTCAGAAGGATTTCGACGGAGTGAGGGACATATACCCTTAAAGGATATCCCATCACAATGCCTTCGCTCTGTTCCAGACTCACACAAGTAGCAGCTACTGCTTTTAGACATCCAGGCAATGCTTTTGCTACCGGGTCCAAAACAGCTGACAAGTAAGCTATTGGTCATTTCATTCTTCCATGTCTTTGTACCAGAACTGAAAGTGCACATCTGTCTCTCTCACTGCAATACAGTTCAAACTATTTCTCATAATCAGGCATTCCTAATGTTGGTGCTTCGCACAAACTTGTTCTCAAATCCTTGAAAGATTTCATTTCTTCATCATTCAATTCAATCGGATCTTTGACATATTTCTTTGTCAATCGCTGTAAAGGTTTTGCAATCAATGAAAATCCACTTATCCACTGTCGGCAATAACCAACCATTCCAAGGAACATTCTCACCTCTCTTTGTGTCATTGGGGCTCTCATTCCTTTAATAATCCTTATTCTTTCTGTTGTCACTTTTCTCATCCCTTTTTCAATCTTATGACCTAGGTCCTGTACTTCTTGCTGACAGAATTGTAGTTTTGATGGGGACACTTTGTGTCCTCCTTCTGCTAAGTGATTCAGTAAAGCAATGGTGTCCGTAACACATGCTTCTCTAGTCTTCGATGCCACCAATAGGTCATCGATGTACTGAACCATCACAGATTTTTCAGGCATTTTTAAATCTTCCAGAGATTTCTTCAGAATCTGATTAAATATAGAAGGACTTTCAGCATACCCTTGAGGAATACGGCACCATGCCAAAATACGCTCTCCGAACCGGAATGCAAATAATGGCTGGCTGTCAGGGTGCAATGGAATAGAAAAGAATGCATGGCACAAATCAATGACTGTGTACCATTCTGCATCATGTGGGATTTGATACAGTATTACAGCAGGGTTTGGTACAATTGGGCAACAAGGAATAACAACCTTGTTTATTTTTCTCAAATCTTGAATGATTCTAAATGTTCCATTTGGCTTTTTCAGTCCCATTATAGGTGAATTATATGGGCCGCTCATTATTTCTTTCAGAATTCTTTGTTCAATCATCTTATTAATCACAGGTGTTATTCCCTCAATAATTTCTGGTGTCAATTTGTATTGCGGGGTGTTTGGGTAATTTGTTCCCTCTTTTACGGTAATTTTTACAGGATCAACTCCTCTCATTAGTCCAACATCTTCCCCTGTGAAATCCCATACATCAGATCTGACAGTTTCTTTTAATTCATCATGGATTCTTTCTGCATCGAACACAGGAAATGTATCATACAATCCTGGCTCTAGTTCTGTCATTGTTAATTTATACAGAACATCTTCATCTGGTGTTTGAAAAGCAATACCATCTGGAGAACAGTAGATGGTACAATTCATTTTACAAAGCATATCGCGTCCTAACAAATTTACAGGACTACAATCACATACCACAAAACGATGCATGTCTTTGAATGGACCTATTTCCACCTCTATCGGTTTGGTAAGAGGGGTTTTAATTCGCCTGTTTGAAACACCTACAACTTGGATGTATTCTCCTGAGAGAGGAAGGTTTGGAATTTCCACTGACCTAACAGTAGAACGGGTAGCACCAGTGTCCACAAGGAAAGTAACATTTACACCATTCACCTTTCCATCCACAAATGGATCTGACTGATCTACCTCTAGAGTTGCGCCAAGCACGCACTCTTATTCCTCTCCTAGGCACCGTCATAAACTTTCATCCGATTCATTTCCATCCTGTCGTAACCAATACTGCGAAATTGCAGCTGCGCGCGGCAACTTTGTTACCTGCTCTCATCCGTAGAATCCTGCCTCTGTACTGTATCTCTGAGGATTTACACTCTTTGGAAGAGGTGGTTGCGGCACCTGACACTGTTGAGTAACTACCTGTGGCTGTTGCGGTTGTTGGTAACTCACCTCATTCTGCACCTGTGGATTCAATAATTGATTTTCTGTGTTAGTTTTCGGAGGTAATCTACACTCGTTTCTCCAGTGCCCTAATTTTCCGCAATTGTGACACAGCCATTTCTTTTTAGCTTCTTCTATACTCATCTGACCTTTTCCCTTCCCAATATTTGGTTTAGACTTGGTCTGTCCTGCATCACTAGACTGATTATTTATTTGAGCTTCTTGTTTTTCTGCAACCTTTACTTGTGCCCACATTGCCTTTTCCTTGAGTTTACGCTGTCTACACTCAATATCATCACTACAATATTTTGCATACCGTAATACCTCATCTACTGTGCTATTCTGCCAACACAACATATGCTGTTTAATCATTTCACTTATCTCAGGTCTTAAACCATATACAAATCTGTACACAAAATGACTCATGTCTTTTTCACTCAAATTCTCGTATCCACTATACTGTATAAAGACAAAAAGCAGTCTCTCATAATACGCATGTACAGATTCCTTACTCTCCTGAGTTGTTCTATCAATCTTTACCCAATCTGTCTCTTTTGGCGGAATTTTATTTTTCAGAAACGTGATTGCCTGTTCATACTTTCTCATTACCTCTGGACCTGGCGCTCCTGTTTTTGCATCTCTAGGATATTCTTCCTTTGGCCAGTCAACTGTAATTTTACACTCTGTCCATAAATCTGCAGGGACAACAATTTCAAATAGTCCATCTAGATCTTTCCACAATACTTTTGAAACCTTTACAAACCTCTCTACCTGCCTATACCATTCCACAGGTTTTTCTCTCAATCTTGGAAAATCATTCGTAAATGACAATATATCTTGTCTGGACCATGGAACGTGTACATAACTTCCTCCTGGAGTTTCTCTCATAGGACAATCCATTACTGCTTGTTCTTTCTCTTTTACTGGAAAAGCCAATGATGCTTTATCTGTAGTACCCTCTTTCCTTCTTATCCACCTACTTCTCCATTTGTCTAGATTTCCCCATTTTCTCAGTAAAACAATTAATTCTTTTATCTGAGTTAATCGTCCTGAAGTGTTCAGATTTTCTATGTCTTTCTCGCTGAAATCTGCCCTGTACGGTTTCTGTAATCCTTTAATTTCCCAAAATCCACTCCCAATTCATTTGCTGTTTCTTCTAGTTTTTCATGTAAATTCCTAGCTCTCCAGGTGATGCTTTTGCACATGAACATTAACTCCTCATCTTGATAGGACTTCAATCGATCTTAACCAATAGTTCCTAGAATCAATTCTTCCATATCTATTTTTAATCTTACCACATCCAAAAGTTGTGGTTCAGCATCCTTTTTCTGTAAACTCCTTAACCAATCATTTAATTCCTCTGCGGTCGGACGCACGGGGGTCCTATTTAATTCCATCCAATTTGTACTTCTCTCTGGGGTTTCAGTTGCTGACTCAGCTCCGCTAGCAGTCCTATTTATCTGACTCTTATTAATTGTCAAATTTACGGGTGGACTTAGTCTATAGGGACAGACAAAATCTTCCTTCTCTCTAATTTCTGGAATTGTTTCTTCTCTTACCCTTTGCATACTAGAATTTAATGGAATTGTTAAGGTATGTTCATCTATCTTTTGATTTTCAAATACTGGGATTACTGGCCCAATAGCTACTGGCACAGTCACAGGTTCCATATTCTTCGTTAGTTCTCTTATCTTTTCAGTCAATTCTTTTGTGGTTCTGGCTAATTCATCTGTATTACCATTATCATGTCTCACATTCTGTGGTGTTTCTAACTTATTAATTTGACTATTTATTTCGGACCATCGTTCAGGGCTTTGATTCATCACAGTTCTCATTGGTGGTGCATTTGGTGTCACCACCGCAGAATCCTGTTGATATGGAGGGGGTCTTTTATTCAAAATGTCCTCCAGCAACTCATCCTCTGTGTCGCTACCTCCATACCCACATCTCTCTGTTACTACATGCCTCTTTTTCTCCAAGCATTTTTTCCCTGTAATTTCTTCAACCGTTCTGGCAGGAAACATACCATCCGTCATGTTAGCATACCGCCATCTTCTCATCCTGTCCTGATTCACTCCCCATACTCTTCCATGAACCAAACTATAATTCTTTGCACCTCTGTGCCTTTCCCTTTCATACATCTCGTCTTCCCATTCACCTAAAGCGTCAAACTGTGTCGGTCTAGGTCTTGGTTCAAGTTTCATCATCTTTTCTCTCAAATTTCGAAGTACTGCTGTGCTAAATGAACCATTTTCTGGAAATGCTAATACTCAATCGCCTTTGGTGTATTTCACCCAATTTTCCAACCAAATGCAAGTATGATAGCCATATTTCAACATCATATGAGATGCTGGCGTTTTCAGCGGAGGAAGTACTTCTCCTTCCCTAGTCACAACCTTCTTATCTTTCTTTAAAAAGTTCTAAATTTTTGTCAACCAAGACGGTTTCTCTCTCTCGTATTCATTATAATAAGGCATTTTCACTGTTTGTTTTGCCGAAATGACTCACACAATCCTTCACTAAGCTGCCTTTTCTACTGCTCGGTTATTTGAACCTATCCCAGCGCGTCTCACACCAACGCACCAATCAGGAAGCATTTACGTCACTCTCACACTAACCTATACCAGTGCGTCTCACACCAACGCACCAATCAGGAAACTCTTCGTTTTTCCCCCACTGGCCAATACCAGCGCGGTTCTTGTTGACGTCAGCCCTACTCCTGCTCCTGCTGACCCCTCCTTTACAAAAATTATCGGCACTTTTCTTAACTTGTCTTTTTGACTAAATTTATTAGTTACAACGTAAAACACATTTCCATTGTCTGTTTCCCTAAACAAAAAGGGATAGTTTATTCTTTCTTACAAGAATACTGTTTTGTTCGATAAGTGTAGCACTTCCCTCTATCTTACCCTTCTCTCAAGCAAAAGGTAAACCCGTTTCTCTGGGGATAAAACACATGTGGAGACTACACTGCTACTGAGAATTAAGGCCAAAGTTTCAAAGAAAACCTCTTGCTATTTCATTCACACATTATTCATACGTGAAATTTCCCTATCATAACACACTCCTGTGTTATCACCAAATTTGAAATCAGACAATGCACAATTCCGTGTGACTTCTCTTGCCACACGTGTCCACTTCCTAATTCCCGGAAGCTTCAAAACTTAGACTTACATATAACGTAATACAAACTTAACATAGAGTGTTAGACATAAAAAATCAATAATCAATATTTAATAATCACCAAACTAATCTATAGCAACCATATCTCTGCTACCAAGAAATCTGATCAAGCGCGGCTAATATAAATTTCTCCTTAGGACACCAATCCAGGAAAAACACCTACACACAATCTATGTCGGTGGGGCCCATGACACCGCTCACATACATTCATTCAATTTCTGGATTAAAACGCTAAGGAGAATGAGCTGCTGGACGAGCGGGATACCTTATAAAATAACAGAATTATATCTATACATTATATACATTAACGTCAAATCCTGTCAGTTCTAAACATCAAGGTACTCCGCTATTTCGGTCGATGGACCAACTAGTAGAATCAGTTGATGGCGATTAAGACCAGCTCAATCACAATTAGAACTTTTAACATTTAATAAATCATTGATCTTGTTTAAAGAACCACAGACTCATTTTAAGGTTAGAAAATGATTTTTATCTAAATTCTTTTTCGTAAATAAGTAAAAATCTTTATTAAACAAAACACTTAGAAAACATCAGTAAAAACAATTAGGAAATTTTAATAAAAGAGAATTATGCATTACCCTCAGCCATGAGGCGATGGCAAGAAAAGTTCACCAAAGAAGATGAACCGCAGATCACTGGATATGACTCCCAAACTGACTGACTGTCCCGCTAACCTCCTCGGACGCACCTCCCGGGGCAGACTTCCCGCAACGATCTCGTTCCTTCTCAATCAAAATTCAAAGTCCAAAATGACAAGAGTCTCTCTCAGCATCAAGTCGGAAAAATGAAAAAGCAAGTTTTTTAACAACGTCAGAGCAGACCCTCTTATACCCTATTTTCTGGCTCTCTACACTCAATAGTTGCAATCTTTCGGGGCAATAATCACGCTAATTGGTCCATTTGGAGGGGTGGTGATGGTCACCTCATCGCCCTCCTTGTTCGATCCGGTTTGGGACAATAAAGCACACAATAAGTCTCGTATCCAAAAGTAGTTCCATTTGTTATATTTCGTTGTATCAAATCTGATGGTCACACATTATTTCATCCCATTTCATTTGTCCTTTTCCATTCTTTCCCAGGGATTCTATGCTGAACTCTTGGCAGATGCTTAATGGCAGGTCAAACTGTCCTTGACATCTCAAACTCTGGGTACAGGCTGCATACACGTGATTTGGAACCTCTCACTGCTCATGCGCAGGGATCATTTGTGCTCGGCGCGCGCATCTCATCCTTTCCGATGGCCATTTTGGAAGCATGGCCTAGCAGGCCCGAACGGAACTAATGTAAGAACAAACACAACAGTAATTAAAACATGGAAAATAAGCCTTTCTGTTTACCACCCGCCATTCTAAAGACCCGTGTTAGGTATTACCTAGCAAAAGCGACATTTAAAGCCATTTTACTTACCACCTGCATTCTTTGCCAAGGTACAACTTATTATGCAACACAAATCATGCAATTTTACACTATTTACTACATAAGTCACGATTTTGGTTAGTTAGCTTCACATTTGTAAATAAATTAGTTTCTTCATGCATTGAGCAGATTGCCCGCGTGTAAATGTTTAACAAAAGGTGTATTGGTTGGTTAGTTCATGCAAATTTTCAAACGGTTAGTACCATTAAATTATGAGGTCATTAATTTCCAAGTGGTACAAATTATTTTGTTTCCCCTGCTCCATCAACCCCAACAGATGTTACTTTAATCAGTCAATACAGGATTGTGACACGGTGCATACTTTAATTGTGAGATTTACTGGTCCTGGAACAAGAGTCAGTACAGACTGTTTAGCCAGACAGGCTAGTGGCATACTTTTACAAAGGTACTTTTGTGGAGATGCAGTATTTCAATTTGTCTGTTTTTCTGCATGCAGAGCATCAGAGCACTGACGTTCCAGACATAGGTGCCCATCATGATGACTGTGGATGGGTGTATGTTCATCAGGTAAACTGAGATAACTTGTCCATCCCTAATGCTGTGTCACTTCCACACTCCCTTGCAGCAGCTGATACTGGTTTGTAATGACACATGCCCCTCTGGAGCATTTCAGATCTGAGAAGACGCTAAATATTGCGTTACTGGACATGTATTTATTGTTAACAGGATATCTTCTGACAAATGTTTCACATGCCTTCTTGTTTTTGGGAAGCATAGTTTACTGGCAGACTGACAAGTGCCATTTCCACATATGTGTATGGATACCAAATAAAATAAGTGAAGATAATGCTAATGTTTGCTCTGTGATGTGTTGTGTTGAAACTCTTGTGTCAAGTCTGTGCAGATGACTGATGTGAATTTCTTTCTCATCCTTGTTAACAGCATCATCACTGACTACAGGAGGAGACAGTTCCACGGAACAAGGGGAAGCGGAGAGCCAGACTGGGTCCACTGCGGAGGAGGGACCCAGTGGCACAGAGGGTGAGGGGAGCCACACTGAGGGCCGGTCTCAGACACCAACATCTGCAGGAGACCAGGAAAGCTCCAGTGCTGACTCCCTTGTGGTAGTGGCTGCTCCCACATCAGAGGACAGTAGTTCTAAGTCTGCCACCTCCACCACCGCCACCTCCACCCTCACATCCGCTCCCATTCCCAGTGTCCGTGGAGCCTCCCGTGTTAGGGAGCGTGTCTCCTTTGTGCCAGGCACCTCACCCCCTGCATCTGTTCCCCCTGCTGCCCTGAGTGTGGAGGCCGTGGATTTACTTAAACAGTTACATGTTAAACTGAGCGAAGGGGTTAATAATGTCATTTGTATTTGCAAGTGTGCCACTTGTATGTGTCAATGACTGCTCACAGTCATCTGGTTATACTCTTCTGTGTAGCATGATGGCAACATTTCTTCTTTGTATGTCTCCTTGAGTGATTTAATGATTCTGAGTCAGTGTTGAAGTGCCAACTGTGTACATTGCATATCACATTATGCACATGTACTCCATCCTAAATGGATGTACAAATTTCACATGTGCTATGTGTAGCTATGTGTATTGTGTTTGTGATACACAGATCCCACCAACAATCCTGGCGTTGTCTACAGTGCATGAATATTGGCTTACACATTTGACTGTGCTATGTCACCTGTCAATGTAGGTTTAAATGATGCACATTTGTGATGATAAATGTGTGTGTAGTTTATACAGTCCAAGTGTGGCTTGGCTCCAGGAAAGGGCCCTACCTACAATGTGGCCTCACATTAGCAGCCATGTCCTGTGAGTGCTTGTTGGTTATGTGAGTAGGTAGTGGTTCATGCATTGCACGTGACACAGTGCGCAAGAGTGAGTGTGCTCAAAAGATATGGCACACATCCATACTCAGCATCACAGAGGGTCAGCAGACAGAATTCTGTCACCACAGTGTTGTAGCCTTGTGGGTAGTGTGGAAGTGAGTCAGTTTATTGATATATTGTTTGTTGTTCCACAAAACGTCTTCTGCTTATGACTCTTGGGCACCTGCACGGCAAACAATGCCTGCTTCCAACATTGGCAAATGAAGATGTATATGTATTTATTCATGATAGGACTCAACACACACCAGCCTCAATGGATTTCAGCACCACAACGTATGTGTCAGGCCAGGCAGAGTCAGCATCCACACTGACAGACATGTTGTGTTTGTCCCCAATATACCAATTGGCACTATCATTTAGGAGGTTTAACCCCACAATCCCATATTTGTCAGTAAAATACAAATGGGGTTTACCCCCCAATACACCCATTGGCACTAGAGTTAATGGAGTTTAACCCCACAAGACCATTTTAGTCTGTACAAAGCAAGTGTGGTTTACCCACACATACACCATTTGGCACTAGATTTAAGGTTTTTTGAACAACCAAAACAATATTTGTCAATACAATCCAATTGGTTTTTAGCCCCCAATACAACTATTGACACTAGAGTTAAGGGAGTTTACCCACAAAATATCAGATTTGTCAGTACAATGAAAGTGTGGTTTAGCACACAATGCACAAATTGGCACTAGAGTTAAGTGCGTTTTACAACACCAGACCATATTTGTTTCTACAATACAGGTGGTGTTTGCCACAGATACACATATTTGCACTACCAGGAAAGATTTTTTAGGCACACATATACACATCTATCACTGCTGTGATGGGGTGGTTAGCTAGCATGATTTTTCGAGTGTAAATGGGGAAAGTGCTTTCAACGAGGATTAACACCAACTATGGGGTACACATTACTGTAAGTGTTATGCATCCCCCCCATATGGGGTGAAAATGCTGGTAGTGATAGGCATCCACCCCCTATGGGGTGTGCAATGCTGGTAGTGATAGGCATCCACCCCCCTATGAGGTGTGCAATGCTGAGTAGCGACTGCTGGCAGTGATAGGCATCCACCCCCCTATGGGTGTGCAATGCTGATAGTGATAGGCATCCACCCCCCTATGAGTAGAGACTGCTGGTAGTGATAGGCATCCACCCCCCTATGAGTAGAGACTGCTGGTAATGATAGGCATCCACCCCCGTATGGGGGGTGCAATGCTGGTAGTATTAGACATCCACCCCGCTATGGGGTGTGCAATGCTGGTAGTGATAGGCATCCACCCCCCTATGGGGTGTGCAATGCTGGTAGTTATAGGCATCCACCCCCCTATGAGTAGAGATGCTGGTAGTGATAGGCATCCACCCCCCTATGGGGTGTGCAATGCTGGTAGTGATAGGCATCCACCCCCCTATGAGTAGAAACTGCTGGTAGTGATAGGCATCCACCCCCCCTATGGGGTGTGCAATGCTGGTAGTGATAGGCAACCACCCCCCTATGGGGTGTGCAATGCTGGTAGTGATAGGCATCCACCCCACTATGAGTAGAGACTGCTGGTAGTGATAGGCATCCACCCCCCTATGAGTAGAGACTGCTGGTAGTGATAGGCATCCACCCCCTATGGGGTGTGCAATGCTGGTAGTGATAGGCATCCACCCCCCTATGGGGTGTGCAATGCTGGTAGTGATAGGCATCCACCCCTCTATGAGTAGAAACTGCGGGTAGTGATAGGCATCCACCCCCTTATGGGGTGTGCAATGCTGGTAGTGATAGGCAGCCACCCCCCTATGGGGTGTGCAATGTTGGTAGTGATAGGCATCCACCCTCCTATGGGGTGTGCAATGTTGGTAGTGATAGGCATCCACCCCCCTATGAGTAGAGACTGCTGGTAGTGATAGGCATCCACCCCCCTATGGGGAGTGCAATGCTGGTAGTGATAGGCATCCACCCCCCTATGAGTAGAGACTGCTGGTAGTGATAGGCATCCACCCCCCTATGAGTAGAGACTGCTGGTAATGATAGGCATCCACCCCCGTATGGGGGGTGCAATGCTGGTAGTGATAGACATCCACCCCCCTATGGGGTGTGTAATGCTGGTAGTGATAGGCATCCACCCCCCTATGGGGTGTGCAATGCTGGTAGTGACAGGCATCCACCCCCCTATGAGTAGAGACTGCTGGTAGTGATAGGCATCCACCCCCCTATGGGGTGTGCAATGCTGGTAGTGATAGGCATCCACCCCCCTATGAGTAGAGACTGCTGGTAGTGATAGGCATCCACCCCCCTATGAGTAGAGACTGCTGGTAGTGATAGGCATCCACCCCCATATGGGGGGTGCAATGCTGGTAGTGATAGACATCCACCCCCCTATGGGGTGTGCAATGCTGATAGTGATAGGCATCCACCCCCCTATGGGGTGTGCAATGCTGGTAGTGATAGGCATCCACCCCCCTATGAGTAGAGACTGCTGGTTAGGGATGTGCAATGCTGGTAGTGATAGGCATCCACCCCCCTATGGGGTGTGCAATGCTGGTAGTGATAGGCATCCACCCCCCTATGAGTAGAAACTGCTGGTAGTGATAGGCATCCACCCCCTATGGGGTGTGCAATGCTGGTAGTGATAGGCAACCACCCCCTATGGGGTGTGCAATGCTGGTAGTGATAGGCATCCACCCCACTATGAGTAGAGACTGCTGGTAGTGATAGGCATCCACCCCCTATGAGTAGAGACTGCTGGTAGTGATAGGCATCCACCCCCTATGGGGTGTGCAATGCTGGTAGTGATAGGCATCCACCCCCCTATGGGGTGTGCAATGCTGGTAGTGATAGGCATCCACCCCCTTATGGGGTGTGCAATGCTGGTAGTGATAGGCAGCCACCCCCCTATGGGGTGTGCAATGTTGGTAGTGATAGGCAGCCACCCCCCTATGGGGTTTACAATGTTGGTAGTGATAGGCGTCCACCCCCCTATAAGTAGAGACTGCTGGTAGTGATAGGCATCCACCCCCTATGGGGTGTGCAATGCTGGTAGTGATAGGCATCCACCCCCCTATGGGGTGTGCAATGCTGGTAGTGATAGGCATCCACCCCTATGAGTGGAAACTGCTGGTAGTGATAGGCATCCCCCCCCTTATGGGGTGTGCAATGCTGGTAGTGATAGGCAGCCACCCCCCTATGGGGTGTGCAATGTTGGTAGTGATAGGCGTCCACCCTCCTATGGGGTGCGCAATGCTGGTAGTGATAGGCATCCACCCCTATGGGGTGGACACTGCTGGTAGTGATAGGCATCCACCCCTATGGGGTGGACACTGCTGGTAGTGATAGGCATCCACCCCCTTATGGGGTGTGCAATGCTGGTAGCGATAGGCATCCACCCCCCTATGGGGTGTGCAAAGCTGGTAGTGATAGGCATCCACCCCCCTATGAGTTGAAACTGCTGGTAGTGATAGACATCCACCCCCCTATGAGTAGAAACTGCTGGTAGTGATAGGCATCCACCCCCTTATGGGGTGTGCAATGCTGGTAGTGATAGGCAGCCACCCCCATATGGGGTGTGCAATGCTGGTAGTGATAGGCATCCACCCCCCTATGAGTAGAGACTGCTGGTAGTGATAGGCATCCACCCCCCTATGAGTAGAGACTGCTGGTAATGATAGGCATCCACCCCCGTATGAGGGGTGCAATTCTGGTAGTGATAGACATCCACCCCCCTATGGGGTGTGCAATGCTGGTAGTGATAGGCATCCACCCCCCTATGGGGTATGCAAAACTGGTAGTGATATGCATCCACCCCCCTATGAGTAGAGACTGCTGGTAGTGATAGGCATCCACCCCCCTATGGTGTGTGCAATGCTGGTAGTGATAGGCATCCACCCCCCTATGGGGTGTGCAATGCTGGTAGTGATAGGCATCCACCCTCCTATGGGGTGTGCAATGCTGGTAGTGATAGGCATCCACCCCCCTATGGGGTGGACACTGTTGGTCTGATAGGCATCGTTACACTATGGTGGTGTTGCCTTTCGCAGTGTTATGCCAATTTGGTGTGTGTGGTAGGTGTCTGACTTACCGTCTGTGACGACCGAGTCGGTTAAGGTTGTAGGCATACAGTATAGGGATGACATGCGCTATTGGATACATGGCTGGTCCGTCTCGTATGCGCTGTATGTGTTGTGCCGCGAATCGGAGCTGAAATACGTCGCGTCCGGATGCTGTGACGTGTCGGAGTTGACGATCTGTCCGGCGCGTAGGAAGTACGCATCGTACTTGCCGAGCCGGAAACTGATTGAGAAAAGCCCCCGGATTACTCCATTCAGCGTTGACGGAGCCTGTTCGTCTGTAAAATGTTGCTGGATTCGGAGCGTACGAGACGTCCGGGAATTGGAGACTTCTGCGCATCGTACTACGTCGTTTGGATAGACCGGCTCCCGGAACGTGTCGGTCGGAAGGTATTTCTACAAATAGCTTTGGGAGTGCATTCCGACAGAGATCGGAATCGACCCCTAAGTGTATATTTTGCTTTTTATTGTTACTTTTACTGCGTTTTCTGTACTGTTTTTCTATTACTTGCTTTTTATTTTTTTTTACTTTCCTACTTCTTCTCCTGACTTTATTTTTTACTTCTACATTTTATTTTCTCCCCTGTCCCCCCAGAACCATGGCTAAGGCTAGTAAGAAGGCCAAGGCTAGTGTGACAAGGAGCCGCCTTCCTTGCGGAAGACGGCACACGGAAGGGGTGCAGCCCCGGGCCCTGTCCGAGGTGGAGGTGGCTGCCCTTGTTTTTTTTGTACAGCGCTACCTCCCCTTAACCTTGGCAGCAGGTGGCAGGCCTGGCTCCGGCTACGGTACCCAGGACAGTCACCGCCGGTGGGCGAGGGTGCGCAAAGCAGTGTTTCGCTGCTCTGAGGTCCCTGCGCACCCACAAACAGCTGACTCACCGGTGGTCCGACATCTTGAACCAGGAGCAGGACCTGCTGGACCTGCTAGGTGTTGAGGTTGTGGGGCTTGGTGAGTAGCTAATTATAGTACTATTATGTGTTCTGTTCTGTGTTATTGCGAATATAAATTTTTTCCCAAATAGCAAGAATGCTGCTGCTTACGTGCAGGTAAGTTACGTTTAAAAATCTTATATTATGTGATTGTTATTCTGAATCTAGACACTAGACAGGTGCTCTGCGCTACTAATCTTACTTGTTTGCAACTTTGCGCTCGCTTGGGCTGATTATGTAAGAGAGTTTAGAGAACTTAAGTTAGGTAATGCTAGAGAGACTCCATTCCTTTGTCCTGTCACTAAGATAGTGGTGGTAGGTAGGTAGTTATTATAGTTAGTTACTTAGTGTTAGTTGGCAATTTTTTTGGGGTCCGCATGACGCGTCCTCCGTCACGTGCTGCTGACTCCAGTCCTTAGTAGAACCTTTTGTAGTTTGTTAGCGAGTGAGTAATATAGCAACTCATCAGCACATCAGCAGCAACCAACCAACAATTTGGTGTATGCAATATGCATGCGTCCATCTATGCATTTTTGAGGACTAAAATAAATGGAAATGCAGACTTGGTGAACAATTGGCCTGTCGTAGGGGGTTGATTCACTGATGATTTCGAATGAGATCGAAACTTAGAAGAAGCAAATATAATTTTTGGCAATTCATTTCCAAAGTCTTTGGAATAGGCGGGCTAGGCGGTACTTAGGTTTAGGATTCTGGAATCGGAATGGAACACTGGATTAATAAATAATAACTAGACAGTCCATGATACTACTAGTCGATCACATTAGATAGGTCAATTTTATTGCAATTGATGTTTCCTGTGAAAAAATGTTTTTAGAGCGTTTTTTAAAAATATTTTATTTGTTTCACTCCAATCAATATTTGCCTCTTTATTATATCTTACATGATCAGCATCCAGGGGCAAGAAGACGACGGGGTCTGAGGCGGGAGCTGGAGATGCCTCCCAGGGCCAGGTTCACTCCTCTACCGAGGGCTCTGCTGCTGGCCCCAGTAAGTCCTCCTGTAATATTAATAATTATATTTCCCTAACTTTTACTGCACCTTATTCTTTTTCAAACTATTATTTCCGTTTCCTAATTCTATGTTTTACCAAATCTTCTTCGATCTATCTGTTTCTGAATTCTTGTTATCCCTGCATTACCTACCCACTTAGTTATATTTTCTAGTGTCTTTTTTTTTTTTTACATCAATCTAACTGTCAGGGTTTGACCGGTTACGCGCTGACTGTGTCAACACGCGAAACCAGGAAGCGAGTAGACCCAAGCCTAAAGACTACAGTTCCCGTTATGCCCCGCGAGACACGTTGTACGTGCTCTGATGTCACACCAGGAAATCGAGTACAAGAGCCGCCGGGAACAATCCTCGCGGCCGATTATTCCAGTTTCTTTGGTCACTGACGGCTTCTTCAGTTCAGGCGGTACTTATCATATCTTATCACCTTATTGTTCTTTGTCTTGTTTTCTCCCAGAAGAGAGGTACTAGATAGGGGGTCCAGACTGTTAAGTCCCTGCAGCTACCGCAATTCTATATGTATCTAGAGGTATGTGTAAAGGGGACTATCACTAGTAATTCATGGTGTTCCTCTATGAAAGAGATTTCTTACATGTCTGTTCTCTCTTTCTGATCCTTCCTAGAGTATATGGAAACCCTGCATCCCCCTACTCTCTTCGGGCAGACATCGTTTATCTTTTCCTTTACAGGTAGGGTGTATGAAGTTCAGCAGTGTAGGAATACGCTAGATTCTTGAACCTAGTAAAAGTGATATCACTATCCACTGATCTTGTGTTTCTCTATTCCTTCTTAGATCTCCCTCCCTGCTGTTCCTACCCTTTCCTTCCCTCGCTTGACTATCCCAACAGTCTGTGTGTGTACATTCCAGACTTGGGGCCGTCGAGAGGTGGACCCCTTTATAGCATCAGCACAATCCCGAGGAATCAGGACGAGGAAGTCTGACAGAATAATCGGCCCACAAATTCTTTCCTCCCGGTTGTGCTGAGATTAGGGATGGCCACTTTGGATGATGTTATGGCAGCTCTGGCGTTGGTACAGACGGAGCTAGCAGCCTCGCGGCAGGAAACAGCACACCTGCAAGCCCGGGTAGACAGAATACAGAGAAACCCGTTTGATGTAGTAGGAACTCCACAACCTACCTCAGTAATAGTAGAAATGCCCTCACAAATTTCCTTAGCTCCCCCTGAAAGGTTTTATGGGGAGATTAAGAAGGTGCAGGTCTTTATGACTCAAGTATTGCTCCACTTCACTTGTAAACCCAAAATGTTCGCCACTAACCAAGCCCGGGTGGCGTTTTTAATCTCTTATTTGGGTGGTGAGGCAGCACAGTGGGCAGTCCCGATAGTAAGACGGGACGATCCCCTTCTCTATGACTGGGACGAATTCAAAATAGAATTCGAAAAAACATTCGATCGACGTGCCGACACCTTCTCTGCAGATAGGGATCTACTAGAGCTCCGGCAGGGTTCCTCAGATCTGGTTACATACCTCAATAACTTTCGAAGGTTAGTTGCAGAAACTGACTGGCCCGAGGTCAAGCAGTCGGCCATCTTTTATCAAGGGCTCACAGAGGAATTAAAAGATGTCCTTGCTCAAATAGACCCCCAACCCCGCACATGTGCCGCGCTCATTGAGCTCACGCTGCGCCTTGACCATAGACTCAAAGAACGGAAAGGGGATCATAGGAGGAAGGAGAGGTATACCCCACTGCATGAAAGATCACCCTCCATGGAAAAACCTTTCGCAAAACCTGAACCAATTGGGCTAGGGGCGGTGAGAGCCTCACTAACGCTTAGTGAGAGAGACCATCGACGCAAACAGGGACTGTGTCTGTATTGCGGGAGGAAGGGACATTTCCTCCGTGACTGTCCAGTGAAACCCAAGTATGGTCGGCCCAGAACAGGACAACTGGCCACTATTATGGCGGATAAGGGGGTGGAAAACTCCAACGCTTGAGGGCAGCAGAAGGGAAACCCCCAAGCAACTGCGCTATCCCTTCAATAACTCCCTGTGCACAGACCGATTCCAATCATTTTTTTATTACGTTGGAAGTGGCGATAGATCAAGAACAGAAATCTGTACGAGCCATGGTGGATTCAGGAGCCACTGGATGCTTTATGGACCGTGACGAAGCAGCAAGATTGGGTATCCAGCTTCTGTGCAAACCCCGTCCTGAAGCGGTGTATGCTGTCGATGGAAAAGAACTGGAGTCAGGACCTATAAGTCACCACACCCCCGAATACGAACTCATTTTTTCTGGCTATCATCATGAATGGTTGTCCTTCAACATCATTCGAGCCCCGCAGTATGGGGTTATATTAGGTCTCCCGTGGTTACAACAACATGAACCCCTCATAAACTGGGCGACAAAAACCCTACAACTAACATCTCCTTACTGTCAGGAACACTGTCTTCAGCCACGTATCAGGCCTTCTCAAACATTGGCCTCCCAGCACTACATAGCGACGGCAGCAGAAAAGGAGGTAACGCTACCCCTATGTTATGGAGCATACGCAGACGTCTTCAGTGATTCACAGGCGGAGGTGCTCCCTCCGCACCGGGAATACGACTGTCGGATTGCCCTAACTCCGGGAGCGGTTATTCCGTGTGGCAGAATATACGCCCTTACTGTCCCAGAAACCGAATACCTCCGTTCTTATCTGGATAAACACCTAGCGATGGGATTCATCCAACCCTCCCGGTCTCCTGCAGCATCCCCCCTTTTTTTTATACCAAAAGCAAATGGGGACCTGCGGTGTTGCATCGACTTTAGGGCATTAAACGCCATCACCATAAAAAACCAGTATCCACTACCGTTAATCCCTGTTCTTTTGGAACAGGTAAGAGTGGCTGGTATTTATACTAAACTTGATCTACGAGGAGCATATCATTTGGTACGAATGCGCCGAGGCGATGAGTGGAAAACGGCCTTCAAGACGCGGTATGGGCTCTTCGAATATCTGGTTATGCCTTTCGGGTTATGCAACGCCCCTGCCGCGTTTCAATTCTTTCTCAATGAGGTGCTCAGGGAATACCTTGACCACTTCGTTGTGGTTTATATCGACGACATACTGATATATTCGGACAACGAAGAAAACCATGTCGTCCATGTAGGTAAAGTCCTCCAAGCCTTACGCAAACACCAACTCTACTGCAAGATCTCAAAATGCGAATTCCATGTGACCACGGTTGAGTTCTTGGGAGTCATGCTTACCCCTTCAGGCCAGGTGATGGCAGAAAGGAAGGTTAAGGCGGTGGTAGAGTGGCCGCGTCCACAAAACGTTAAAGACATCCAAAGTCTGTTAGGGTTTGCGAATTTCTATCGGAGATTCATTCAACATTTCTCTGACTTAGTAGCACCCCTGACTCGCCTGACCAGAAAGAAAACGCCCTTTGTATGGACCAAGGAAACCCAAGAAGCATTCGATCTTCTCAAAAAAGGGTTTACAACTGCACCTGTTTTGGCTCATGCAAACCCTCATCTGCCCTTCATAGTGGAGGCCGACGCATCGGACGTGGCACTGGGAGCAGTTCTGTCTCAACGGAATGAAACCACCGGTTATCTCCACCCCATTGCGTTTATGTCTCGGAAACTGAACACAGCGGAACTAAACTACACAATAGCCGAAAAAGAGCTCTTGGCTATCAGGGATGCGCTGATGGAGTGGAGACACTGGTTAATGGGAGCGGTCCACCAGGTGACGGTGTACTCAGACCATCGTAATCTGCAATTCATGCGAGCCGCACGGCATCTCACACCACGGCAGCTTCGTTGGATGCAATTCTTCGAAGAATACCATTTCATTGTAACCTTTAGGCCTGGAGTTAACAACAAAAAAGCCGATGCTCTCACACGACAAGAAAACCCAACACATCAAACCTTTGCTCCTGAACAAGCAATCATAGAACCGAGCAGAGTAATATGTGCCACTGAAACGAAGGATTTTCTGCAGAGCATCAGAACAGGGGTGCGATCCTTTACCTAGAAAACATGGCTTACATATCATAGAGACTGGCAGATGCGTCAAGGTCTCCCATGAAGGGTTCTCAGGTGCTTGTTCCTACTAGATCTCTGCGCAAATTGGCCTTTTCTTGGTGTCATGAGATTCCTTGTGCTGGTCACATGGGGGGCGAGAAAACTCTGGAGAAGGTACTACGCCAATTTTGGTGGCCCACGGTTCGTGTAGATGTGCTACAATGGGTTAGAGAATGTTCCACATGTGCCCAGATGAAGACGGATCACAGACAGGCTCAAGGACTTCTACAACCGATGGGAGAGGTTTTCTGTGGATTTTATCGTGGGGTTACCCAGGGATCAGGGAAAGATGGCGATAGTAGTAGTTATTGACTATCTAACCAAAATGGGTCATTTTATCGCCTGCTCTCAAGCCCCTACAGCGAGTCAACTGGCACACATTCTTTTGACGAATGTAGTGCGTCTTCATGGTCTTCCCAAGACAATAATATCAGACAGAGGCGCCCAGTTCACTGCTCGCTTCTGGAAAACATGGTGTGCAGAACTACGTATCACCTCGTCTCTTTCCACAAGTTTCCACCCGCAGACCGATGGCCAGACAGAAAGACTGAATCAGACCCTTAAACAATTCCTTAGCTGTCACGTTAATAATAACACCAAAGCATGGGTGGATTGGTTATGGGTGGCTGAGATAGCATACAATAGTGCCAAACACTCCTCCACTCAATACACGCCTTTCTACAGTTCCTATGGGTTTCACCCCCGATTCACTCCTTTGCTCCTACCCAGTACCAACGCCAGACTACCGGACCTCAAAGAGCGATTGTTGCGTATACGCCAAACCTTGCTTGCTACGCGTAACAATCTGCTCCAGGCCAAAAGAAAATACAAAGCCCAAGCAGACAAACACCATTGCCCTGGTCCTTTGTACAAGAAAGGGGATTTGGTATGGCTGTCCACGAAACACATACACTTTAAGAAACCCAGTGTGTTCAACCCTAAATTTATAGGACTGTATCGAGTAGTCAGGCTTATTAATCCGGTTGCCGTTAAATTGCGTCTCCCAGCCCATCTCAGAATCCACCCCGTCTTCCACGTTTCACTTTTAAAACCCTCTCGCTGTCCAGTGAAACGACAACCTATGCCAGTATGGGTACAACAGGAGCGAGAGTATGAGGTCCAGGGAATCAAAGATGCCAAGATAGTGCGAGGAAAACTGTGGTATTTGGTTTCCTGGAAGGGCTATGGTGTTGAAGAGGACTCATGGGAACCGGCTGGGGATGTGCACGCACCTCGTCTTACGGCCCGGTTCCATCGTTTGCATCCCGAGAAACCATCTGTCAGTCAGCGTCCACGGGGGAGGGGATGTACTGTCAGGGTTTGACCGGTTACGCGCTGACTGTGTCAACACGCGAAACCAGGAAGCGAGTAGACCCAAGCCTAAAGACTACAGTTCCCGTTATGCCCCGCAAGACACGTTGTACGTGCTCTGATGTCACACCAGGAAATCGAGTACAAGAGCCGCCGGGAACAATCCTCGCGGCCGATTATTCCAGTTTCTTTGGTCACTGACGGCTTCTTCAGTTCAGGCGGTAAGAGGGCAGTACGCCCAACAAACTTCATACGCATCCCTCGGATTGCCATCAAAGGGGCTTACAAGCCCTGACTTGTACCGAAGCATTCCTTGAGTTTTCCCCGTTGGATGAGACCAGCTGATTGGTCTCGTGCGGGGAAAGATTACTGTGTTTTCCCCGTTGGATGAGACCGGCTGTACATGGTCTCGTGTGGGGAAAAGATCGCAGAAACTCAGTGATATTTCTAACTGAGTTCCGCATTTCCTGTGTTTTCCCCGTTGGATGAGACCAACTGATTGGTCTCGTGCGGGGAAAGATTACAGAAACTCAGTGTCTTATATAACTGAGTCCCAAGTCCCTTGTTCTTTCCCTGTTGGCAGAGACCGGCAGTGATCGGTTTCGTACGGGGAAGGACTAGAATTCTATTTAACACAATCCTGACTTGGCATTGTATTGGGTTGATATTATCCAAAGTTTTCAAAGAGACTGACGTGGAAAACTATTGATCCAACCAATACTTATCATATCTTATCACCTTATTGTTCTTTGTCTTGTTTTCTCCCAGAAGAGAGGTACTAGATAGGGGTCCAGACTGTTAAGTCCCTGCAGCTACCGCAATTCTATATGTATCTAGAGGTATGTGTAAAGGGGACTATCACTAGTAGTTCATGGTGTTCCTCTAAGAAAGAGATTTCTTACATGTCTGTTCTCTCTTCTGATCCTTCCTAGAGTATATGGAAACCCTGCACCCCCTACTCTCTTCGGGCAGACATCGTTTATCTTTTCCTTTACAGGTAGGGTGTATGAAGTTCAGCAGTGTAGGAATACGCTAGATTCTTGAACCTAGTAAAGGTGATATCACTATCCACTGATCTTGTGTTTCTCTATTCCTTCTTAGATCTCCCTCCCTGCTGTTCCTACCCTTTCCTTCCCTCGCTTGACTATCCCAACAGTCTGTGTGTGTACATTCCAGACTTGGGGCCGTCGAGAGGTGGACCCCTTTATAGCATCAGCACAATCCCGAGGAATCAGGACGAGGAAGTCTGACACTAACTGCCTCTGTACTACTATTAGTTTGTTTGTAGCTTGCCCAGTTGGCCACTCTCTATTTTTACAAAGTTTTAAAACTCAGATTCACCAATAGCTCTAGCCACTGAGTCCAGTCCTTTGGGTTGTCCTCTTATTCTTGAGAGGCTTTTCGACAATTGCCACCAACAAAATGCCCAACCAGATATTTTACTATTTTTGATAGGATAGGACATACTACTGTCTACTCTACTCTAGTACCCAATTTGTACTAGTGATGTATGTATTGTATTTTCAATCTTGCTAGTGAAAAAAATAAATAGGGGAGGCGTATATGGCATCTTAAAAATGGGTAATCTTTTTTCTAGGCGTACCGACCACCAGTGCCGGGGCCAGCGGCAGGCAGGCAATGCCAGCCAGGAGGGAGCAGATGAAGCAGCTGCTGCAGGGTTGGGTGAGCCAGCAGCAATGGTGGGCGGTGGTAAGTTATACTTATATATTATATTCCTTACTTATTGACAATAGTCACACACTCACTGCAAGGGTGTACACTGTACTGTTGTGAGAGACTAAGTTGTTGTGAACAACGGTTGAAGAAGACACCCTTTACTTAGCATTAGCAATAGCATTAGCGGCAAGAGATGAGTAACTAATGGCCTCTTCTATCTGACTTCAACTCAGCTGGGAACGTTTTATGAAGAAGACTAAGGGGCCGATTCCGATCTCGGTCGGAGGCGCACCTAACACCATTCGGTCGGGAAAAAAGCCATGCGAATGCCTGTTTCCCGACCGATCCGCACAATATTCCGAACGAGCAAGTACGATGCGCACAACAGCATAGATTCCGACCCAGTCGCACTCACCCAATCCAGGTCCTGTTCCCCGACCGAGCCGGATCCGGAATCGTAGAATCGAGCCGCACGGAAGCAAAAATGCAGCCCCATCTGGCCGGACAACTACGATGCGCTTCCCGTACGCGCCGAACCCGTCGCTACGCACGGCACGTCAAAGCATCCGGGCGAGGCGCACATAAGCTCCGATTCGCGCCACAACACGATCCACGGCTACGAGACGAACATGCCAGCGACGAGGACGAGGCGAAGCAAAGAGAAAGACGAACGAGACGAACCAACCATGAATCCCTTCGTGCCGATCCTACCAATATTCTACCTCTATTACCGGAACAGGCACGGACGCGTACGGCGCAGAAGGTAAGTCAGACACCAACAACAAAAACAAACTACACGTACCCGACACATCACACACAGAGGCTTTGCAGAAATACCTACATCAGCAACAGCAGCACCATAGGGGCGGGATGGCCCTCACCAATGCCACACATACACATAGGGGCCTGTATGCCTACCACTACTGCCACCCCTACCCATGGGGTGCAGGATGCCTGTCACTACTACCACCCTTACCCAGGGGGTGCCAGATGCCTACCACTACTACCACCCTTACCCAGGGGGTGCCAGATGCCTACCACTACTACCACCTCTACCCATGGGGGGCTGGATGCCTACCACTACTACCACCCTTACCCATGGGGTGCCAGATGCCTACCACTACTACAACCTCTACCCATGGGGGCCTGTATGCCTACCACTACTGCCACCCCTACCCATGGGGGGCTGGATGCCCGTCACTACTACCACCCTTACCCAGGGGGTGCCAGATGCCTACCACTACTACCACCCTTACCCAGGGGGTGCCAGATGCCTACCACTACTACCACCCTTACCCAGGGGGTGCCAGATGCCTACCACTACTACCACCTCTACCCATGGGGGCTGGATGCCTGTCACTACTACCACCCTTACCCAGGGGTGCCAGATGCCAACCACTACTACCACCTCTACCCATGGGGGCCTGTATGCCTACCACTACTGCCACCCCTACCCATGGGGGCTGGATGCCTGTCACTACTACCACCCTTACCCAGGGGTGCCAGATGCCTACCACTACTACCACCCTTACCCAGGGGTGCCAGATGCCTACCACTACTACCACCCTTACCCAGGGGTGCCAGATGCCTACCACTACTACCACCCTTACCCAGGGGTGCCAGATGCCTACCACTACTACCACCTCTACCCATGGGGGGCTGGATGCCTGTCACCACTACCACCCTTACCCAGGGGGTGCCAGATGCCTACCACTACTACCACCTCTACCCATGGGGGCATGTATGCCTACCACTACTGCCACCCCTACCCATGGGGGGCTGGATGCCTGTCACTACTACCACCCTTACCCAGGGGGTGCCAGATGCCTACCACTACTACCACCCTTACCCAGGGGGTGCCAGATGCCTACCACTACTACCACCCTCACCCAGGGGGTGCCAGATGCCTACCACTACTACCACCCCTACCCATGCGGGGCTGGATGCCTGTCACTACTACCACCCTTACCCAGGGGGTGCCAGATGCCTACCACTACTACCACCCTTACCCAGGGGTGCCAGATGCCTACCACTACTACCACCCTTACCCAGGGGTGCCAGATGCCTACCACTACTACCACCTCTACCCATGGGGGCTGGATGCCTGTCACTACTACCACCCTTACCCAGGGGGTGCCAGATGCCAACCACTACTACCACCTCTACCCATGGGGGCTGGATGCCTGTCACTACTACCACCCTTACCCAGGGGGTGCCAGATGCCTACCACTACTACCACCCTTACCCAGGGGGTGCCAGATGCCTACCACTACTACGACCTCTACCCATGGGGGGCTGGATGCCTGTCACTACTACCACCCTTACCCAGGGGGTGCCAGATGCCTACCACTACTACCACCTCTACCCAGGGGGTGCCAGATGCCTACCACTACTACCACCTCTACCCAGGGGGTACCAGATGCCTACCACTACTACCACCCCTACCCAGGGGTGCCAGATGCCTACCACTACTACCACCCTTACCCAGGGGTGCCAGATGCCTACCACTACTACCACCCTTACCCAGGGGTGCCAGATGCCTACCACTACTACCACCCCTACCCATGGGGGGCTGGATGCCTGTCACTACTACCACCCTTACCCAGGGGGTGCCAGATGCCTACCACTACTACCACCCTTACCCAGGGGTGCCAGATGCCTACCACCAACACCACCCCCACTCATAGGATGGACAATGCATGACACAACCAGCACACCACAACCTAGGGAATGCAAGAAAAAGACATCCCCCCAACACCATGACAAGCATGTGTAGACTGTGTCAAATGCCTACAACACTGAACATGACTTTGAACATACAATGTGACCCCCTATCACATGTGCCACACATATATGTGTGTGGCCCCCACAATGCAAGCAGGCCATGACCATTGTGGCAATGGGGTCCAAAACCCCATCATCACAGTGACCAAAATGTTAGTGTGGGGTCCATAGCTGAAGCACATTCAGAACATTGTGGCAATGGGGTCTAAACCCCCATCATCACAGTGACCAAAAGGTAAGTGTGGGGTCCATAGCTGAAGCACATTTTGAACATTGTGGCAATGGGGCCTAAACCCCCATCATCACAGTGACCAAAAGGTAAGTGTGGGTTCCATAGCTGAAGCACATTTTGAACATTGTGGCAATGGGGCCTAAACCCCCATCATCACAGTGACCAAAATGCAAGTGTTGACAAAGAAAAAGCTGCAACTGCCAAACTGCATGGATGATTCCTGGTCACAGAACATAAAACACATCAGTGGCAAAGTAGTGCATGTGTCCCATTGCAACATAGATTGGGGGAGGCAAATACTGCAGTGCAAATAAGACATACCTTTGGCCATGTGCAGACAAACAACACCCATGGGGGCTGACACTGTCAACATTCATCAATGACACAATGACAGAAGTGACCATCAGAATGCAGACCCACATATTTGCACCAATGGGCACACAAATGCAGATACCCTGTGGAGACTGTAGATGTGAGGTGAACAGATACCATACCATGGCAGCAATGGGACACACAAACCATGTTCATTGTGCTGACCGATGACCTAGGAGTCCCAGGGACAGCAGGGGAAACCCACCAAACAACATACAGCCAATGGCACACCAAAGATATGCCAATGCAGTGGTGCAGATGCACAAACACAAACAGGCAGACCCACACTGCACATCAAACACAACAGGTGAGGGGGTGCCAGTGTCCCCAGGCAACCACACAACACATGAGGAGGCCTGAATACCAATTACACAGATGTGCATACAGTGCCACACAAAGGTAACTCATGGATCCAAATCCCCTATGTGGGCAATCAGGCATTGTCAGATGAGAGGGAGCACAAATCACACATGTCACACAAGCATGTAGGAACAGCAACTGACACAGCAAGACACAGACACACCACAGCACTACCCCCAGGGCCCCCACAATGTGGTGACCCTGGGCTGCATTACAATCCCACTGTGATGACAAAGCCAAATGTCGTTCACACTGTGAACCACAGTCATATGTCCTGAGCAACAAACTACCATCACACCTACACAAGCACAAATCAATCAGCACAGCCAGTAAGCCAAGGCCAACATGGAGGCAGGGGTCTAGCCGGGCAAGAACTCTCATCTGCACACACTCAACACCACACACCTCGACCTCCAACAATGTGCAGCAGTGAAGCACACATGCACTGGTGACATTGCACATGCACCCATGACAATCCCAGGCTGGTGGGTGGGAACCAAGGTGCAGAAACACATCACACATGGCCACTCAACAAGACTCTTGAATGTCTGACACACTGCACACTACGCTGTACATGGACATGACGGCAATACCACACCAACCAATGGGATCCCAGCCACAGTCACACACCAATGAAGAAGCCAAGGACACCCACAAAGAACACACATAGACAACTACCAACATTGCAGCCCGGACCCTGAGGAGTGCCAGCAGTCACACACACAACGTGTCACAATCACTGAAAGATAACACAAACTGGAAATCACATGACAGGTGTAAACAACAAGTGCCAAGGGGAATCCTGACTGTGACCCATCTGCGTCTGCACACAAACTCAGCCCTGACAGCAAACACACCTGATGGGTGACACCCTGATGACCAGTAATGTGCCATGCACCCACATCACAGAGAATCCAGGGAGAAGACTTGGGGGAACATAGGTCAACTCAGCAAGCATCACAAACAGGTACAACACTAGGGATCCCAGCATGCACAGCAAAACGGAAGTGAACACACAGACATGCTCATATAACACACACCTTGGGCGCAGGCAATGTCACAGGAGTACACACTGCCATGAGGGGACTCCACTCCTGTGTGAGGAAAGCTGTGCCATATGTTGCCTCAGTAGGGCTCCATCATGTCAGCTGAGCACTTGGTCACACAGTCAACAATTAGCACCAAATGAATGCTCCCGTCACATCAGCCTGGTCATGGGAGTGCCAACGAAATCATCAGCACAGATCCAACACACTTGTATAGCAATGTTGCACTGACAACACAGATGAGTCCTTCCCCATTGATGCCCAAACCTGCATGTCCAGTGGAGATGGCCACACGGTCAGGGAAGTAGACGAATTGAACAATGGCAGGCACAACAGATGTGCAGGGGTGGAAGCCACAGATGTGAAATTGCTAATGTAAGTAGGAAATCCCATTGCCAAATATTGAACACATGACACCCTCAGATGCTGCTAAGGATGACATGGATACACCACAGGATAGGACACATTCCCCCTGGACCACATGTGTTCCTGCACAGTAACACTTCATTATCATGAGACCAAATATCACCATCACTGCAGCAAGGGCATGGTTAGCATCATCAACAACATGTACATCAGAAGCAAAAGCACTAGAGAACAGAAAGGTGCTTTATTCAGCATATGTGGGTCTAACAGTTGATGTCCAGCAAAAAATTAACAAAGGCCAATGGCCAGTCCAACTTGAAAGTCAAAACAGGGTGACAGTGGCAGATGTCACCCTACGCATGCCTGCACTGATGAAAGCCAGGGACAATCCCCTCGGAGGGGCATACGGGGGGCAGGCCAGGCACCGCAGGGACAGGATCATGGCTCACCAGAAGGAGGCAGGGAAGGGGTGGTGGGTGCTGGAGAGCCACTGACAACTGCAGTGGAGGTGTCTGACATGGTGTGTGCCGGCACAACTGGGGGCATGACTCTGATGGTGTGGGTGCCGGCAAGACTGCAGGGGACCGTGCAGATGGAGTGGACAGGTTCCCCACTGCAGTGCCCAAGTCAGACAGGGTGGTAGTGGACTCCACTGCAGTGCCTACCTCCAGGGGAGGAGAATGGGGATCAGGTAAGGTGGGCAGGACAGAGGGGAGGACACCGTCTCCACACCAGTGGCACAGACAAGCGCAGCGGGGGTGTGGGGCCGGAAGAGCAAGTGGCAGGGGGAGAAGGCCTGATCCTTTTGGGGATGGTGTATCTGTGGGTGGGGGAACCTGGGGCAGGGTGTGGTGGGGGCACCTGTGGAGTGGGGGCCTGAGGGATGGAGGAAGGAGACTTGGTGCCTGAGCTGCAGGGCGGCGGCGGGGTCTTGCTCTTCCGGGTCCGGGGGGACTTGCGGATGGGGGCGTCAGTCGGTCTGCGCCTGGGGGAGGGTGTCCGGTGGCGAGGGGCACTCCGCTCCATGTGGGTGGGCTTCCTCTTCCCCCTGAATGCTGTATCAGCTGGATCGGAGGGGAAGAGGCCGAGGTCACTGAGGAAGAGCCGCTGGGTCTTTGGGGTTGCAGGTGAGGCAACGGAGGGGGCTTTGGAGGGAGAGGCAACTGTGGACTGCGCAGTGCTCGTGGATGCGTGTGTGTGTGACTGGGCCCCATCCCCTGTGAGTGTGGTTTCAGTCCCCTGACTGTGCGTGCGTGTGCGTCTTGTCTGTGGCATGTGTGTGTGTGTGCTGCTCGTGTCTGTGCTGGTGTGTGCCTGTGCCGGTGTGTGTGTGCTTGGGACAGGTAAGGTGCTGGGGAGTGTGGATGGGGCAGAGACAGGAGGGGTGAGGGACTGTTGGAGGAGGGACACTGCTGCCGTCAGGGAGGAGTCCATGGACCTATTGCCCCTCTGTAGGGCAGACATGCCCGATGAGATGCCCTCCATGAACGACACCAGCTGAGTCAACAGAGTGGTGTGTGCATGGAGGACACTCAGCATCGCTGTCTGCCCTACATGGAGCTGCCGAAGGAGGTACACAGACTCCTCACTCAGGGCAGCAGGGGACACAGGGGCAGGGGGTGCGGTGCCTGGCCCGAAGGAGACACGCTCCCGTACATGGGAGCCTCCACGGACCTCGGGAATGGGAGCCGATGGGAGGGCGGTGGTGGTGGTGGTGGCGGGGACAGCAACACTAGCTGGGGTGTGGTGGCTGCTGACACCCGCCTCCATAAGGGAGTCATCCTCTGAGCTGCTGTGGTCCTCAGCTGAGGTGGATGGTGCTGAGGACTCCTCGGTGTGGCTCCACTCGCCCTCCGTGCCACTGGGTCCTTCCGACCACTCCTCGGCTGTCGACCCAGTCTGGCTCTGCGGCTCCTCCTGGTCCGTGGAGCTGTCCCCTCCTGTGGCCGTGGATGTATCTGCAAACAATAGGGAGACAGACAGACATCAGTCACCTGCACCGAACACACACACCACAGTAAGTACAGCACAATACAGAGCAAGGCCTGGCATCCTAAGTTGAACATTGCTAAAATTGCCCAAACAGAATAGGAGAAGCCAATTGTCAGTCTGATCATCAACCATGGCACTCACATCACACCTGGCCTTGCACCCATCTGTCTGGCGTCCGTTGGCTGGCAATATCCCAGTGTGGACACATGCACCACCTACACAGTAGTTGGACGGTGCAGAGAACACGGTGAAGCATGTGAACATGCACACATCACAACTCTTGCCACTGAGTCAGTACAGGTGCCCGGATGAAAGTGATGCCCAGAGTCAGATATATGAAATGCATGTGATGCATACCAGCGACAGACACCACGATGCACCCATGTGCAGATAGCCATTGCCACTATGGTGTGCATGTAGCACATGTCACTCCCCTGCAGGATCACTCATAGGAAGTCACATGCCATGGCACAGGCATGCCTGCTAAGTCATACATCACTGTCTCCAGTCACATGGGCAGGGCAGCCACACAACAACAGTCTGCACTGTGTCACAATAGTAGGTCATGGGGAATGCAAGTCCTGGAGCTGAACAAGTGCACATGTACATCCCCCACACACCACATCATCTGAACCCTTATCTGTCCAGGTCATACTGATTGGACATATAGGTGACCTGTAACACAAGCCTCTGAACCTGAGCACCTCACAATCTGCTGTGAATGGGAAACAGCTGCATGGACCTCACATTCGCATACCCCAGTCTGCACGGTCAGGTGTTTAAACACCTATGTGTCACACAAGTATCGTCTCCTATGGTCACATCTCCGGTGGCATGCTGATCCCCAACCGATAAACACCCCAGCAGTCCTGACATCGAAGCCACAGCACACTGACACAGAGGCTGACACCTGAGGGGACATATCACTGAGCACAACGTGTCAGCTGATACACGGGAGTGGAAGTACAGAGTGCATTGCATGGCCTGGAGTAGGCATCACTGTCCTGCCCCACATGAATGAGGGATGAACCCTGGACAGTAGGCAGCTGGCTGAGTATGTGTGACACACGTAATATACACACTCCTG
Source organism: Calotriton arnoldi (assembly GCA_963921515.1). Taxonomy (NCBI): domain Eukaryota; kingdom Metazoa; phylum Chordata; class Amphibia; order Caudata; family Salamandridae; genus Calotriton; species Calotriton arnoldi. Next base: position 271,282 of record CAWUFW010006861.1, read on the forward strand.
GGGCCCAAACATTGTTCCCACCCGCAGCTTGGGTGTGTGCCAGTTACCCCAGGCACATGTGGTGGATCAGCTCAGCAATTGGACCACAGATCAAAGTAACACACAGATTACATGTCAGAATACAGGCATTGTGTAAGCAATGGACCCACCCATGATGCCCACCACAGTTAGGGGAACAGATGCTGTCCCCCACCTTGAGTCAAGCAAACTGCAAGGACACAGTACACAAGTGACACAATTACCTGACTGCAAGGGCCACACCTGGGTATCAGATGAGGAGTGGGCAGTGCACAATCGAGGGACATGGGTCCTGGACCACATGACTGATGTGCTGTGGAAGTTTAACCAGGCCAGAGGAGGGCACATAGCATGGCAGACAGAGTACACAATGCAGTCATGGACTCACCCCTCCGTGCTGCTCCCTGGCCTTCAGCTGCCCATCCAGATCAGGGAAGACCACCGCCAGGATCCTGAGCATGTGGGGGTCAGGGTCCGGTGTCCGCCCCTCCTGCGAGGAGGCGACAGCTTCAGCTGGACCCGTGCGATCCTCCGGGTCCAGCCCCGAAGGTCCTGCCACCTCTTCTGGCAGTTGCGGATCCGGCGCTTGTAGTCCCCACGGATCTCACTGCCCGGACGATGGTCAGCCATATCTTCTGCTTCTGGTGGGCATCAACCTGTGAGGATGACAAAGTGAGAATGCTATTACTACACATGCAACATATCCGTGCATTACACAGTTGTGTATACATGTCTCAATCACAGGGGCACATGATGTACACAGGCAGTGCAACGATGGCCATGGACAGTATGCCAGCAGTAACTACATGGTATCATTGCCTGGGAAGTAAAACCTTGTTTAAATGCACTGTCACTGCACTATACCTGTCCAGTGCATGTGACTACACACTATGGGGGGTGACAACTACTCAGTGAGCCTGCTAGCCAGTGGCGTGCAGACTGTTAGCCTTGCTAGTCAGACAACATGCACATTTAGGAAGGCAGTGGACAGAACACTCACCTGCTCCCCTGCTTTCCCATACAGCTTGCTGTACTGTGGAAGGAGGCTGTCCAGCAGGGCCTGGTTCTCCTCAGTGCTGAAGGCTGGGGCTCTCTCCACAGTACGTGCCATTGCAGGGTCCAGAGGGTGCAGATACAGCAGCAGTGGTGGTGGCAGATGTCGTCCTGGAGCATGTAGTGCAGGCAAGTGAGCTCTCAGGGGAACAGCCAGCATTATATGTGTGCTGCAGAGGCAGTTACTGTCCCATGTGTCCAAAGTGATAGGTCCAAGTCGTTAGCATCTTCTGAATCTGGCCAATCCATGGAATTGCACCACTTACACACGCCCACAGCATCCTTCAAAAGTTCAACTTCATGACACCCATGAATTTGCAACATTGTTGTGGGTGACCAACTGAATTTCCAGCATCAGACTCGTTCAAAATTTGAAAACGCGTCCGTTGCCAGGCCAGGCCATAGCCAATGGGTGCACACCGATCGGTCCATTGCTGTTCAACGCGTACCTAGGATACAATGCGTACCCGCACACATTGAATGCAATGGGCCGGCCGGGCACACCGATCGGTCCATTGCTGTTCAACGCGTACCCGGGATGCAACGCGTACCCGCACACATTGAATGCAATGGGCCGGCCGGGCACACCGATCGGTCCATTGCTGTTCAACGCGTACCCGGGATACAACGCGTACCCGCACACATTGAATGCAATGGGCCGGCCGGGCACACCGATAGGTCCATTGCTGTTCAACGCGTACCCGGGATGCAATGCGTACCCGCACACATTGAATGCAGTGGGCCGGCCGGGCACACCGATCGGTCCATTGCTGTTCAACGCGTACCCGGGATACAACGCGTACCCGCACACATTGAATGCAATGGGCCGGCCGGGCACACCGATCGGTCCATTGCTGTTCAACGCGTACCTAGGATACAACGCGTACCCGCACACATTGAATGCAATGGCCAATGTGTGCGCACCGATCGGTCCATTGCTGTCCAACGCGTATTGCGAATACAACGCGTACCAGCACACATTGAATGCAATGGCCAATGTGTGCGCACCGATCGGTCCATTGCTGTCCAACGCGTCCCTGTACATGTCACTGGCATATGTCACCATGCCTGTCACAGGTGAACATATGCCAGCCACATATACTTCCCAGGGAGTGAGGGGCACACCTACAACACCACAGCCTGTCCAAACTGTATCCTAAGTCATGTAAGGCTGCATTACCTATTCCGTGTATGGAGGTGAACATGTTGTTCTGTGGGTGTCACTTGGGGCAGCCACCCCCAGGCTGTGCACGTGTTCATGGGGACAGTATCCTTGGTGTTTCGTGTACATGACCACTGTGATGTGCAACTGTTCATATCTAAGCATGTGGCATGGTCACATTTCACGGTGGTGTATGTGTATGTCATGTCACATGCCCCCTTAGTCCCATGTGGGACGGTATGTTTAACCCAGGGTGACCCATTGGCACAATAGTGATGGTCCTCCACAGTCTGTGTGCATGTTGTGTTTACAATGTCTCTGATTTCATGTGCACAATGGGAGACAGTCTCCACACCCACGTTGTTTGTGCATGGACTTTGATGTTGTGCGTGTGTGTGTCACAGACGTCCATGTCTGTCCTGCCGAGGCAACAGGGACCACTACCTGTGGGGGTCATGGTTGTTTTGCTGTGGTGTATACATGATACGCCATGTCATGCCAGTGTCCATGTGGCAATACAGGGTCCCTGAGAATCTACCTGTCAAAGAGCTGTGATGCCTGGGGCACATCTGTCCTCACATGTCACTGTGGGGTGTGTTTGTAACGTGGCAGCAGGAGATGGGAAATGTGACACGTCCTCATGATACCCAATGGCACAACCTGGGACTTATTGATGCCACTTGTTGAACTGTGATGTTGGATGTTGGCCATGTATGTGCCATACATGTCCTTACGGAACTGCACACATCATGTACTTGTGCCTCATAATGATGTATCGTGTGATATTGAGTGTGTACAATGCCACATATGTGGGGTGAGTGACAATCTTTCTTTCTTCACCTATGCACTGCAGGGCACCAGCTGTCCATAGACCATTCCCTGACCTGGCAACGATGGTGGAACGTGACAGCATCCGACGGTACCGCTTCACCAGGCAGCTGATTGATGATTTGGCAGTGCGCTTGGCACCACACCTGCAACCTGGCCGGCCGTACCCTACAGCGCTGACCCCCAAGGTGAAGGTGATGGCAGCCCTACACTTCTTTGCCACCGGTACCTTTCAACACACTCTGGCGACTGCTGGTGGGATGTCACAGACCATGTTCAGCCGTGTGCTCCGCGATGTATTGGAGGCTATGTTGATATACCTGAACCAGTACATCTATTTCCCTAGACTCCAGCAACTCACTGACGTGAAGAGTGACTTCTATGCCCTGGGGAGGATGCCGCATGTCATTGGCTCCATTGATGGGACACATGTGGCTTTGGTACCACCACAGGCCCAGGAGCAGGCATACAGGAACCGCAAGCACTACCACTCGGTCAATGCACTGGTGGTCTGTCTTGCAGATATGACCATCACACACGTGTGTGCCCATTTCCCCGGTTCTGCACACGATGCCTACGTGATGAGGAGTAGTCGCATCCCGAGGATGATGTCACAGATGCGGAACCAGCGTGCCTGGCTTGTTGGTGTGTACTGACTTAGTACCATTGTGTGTGTTCTGCAATGTAGTGTTCCACCCTCTTTTCCAACTCAGCTAATGTGCAATTGTCTGTATGTAGGTGACTCCGGATATCCCAACATGCCATGGTTGCTGACGCCCCTCAGGAACCCTGAGACACCAGCCCAGATGCGCTACAATGAGGCACATGGTCGGACGAGGAGAGTGATTGAGCGGACATTTGGTCTCCTGAAGAGCCGCTTCCGCTGCCTGGACAAGACAGGAGGGTCCCTCCCATATGCCCCGGCAAAGGTTTGCAAGATTGTCATCGTCTGCTGCATGCTACACAACCTGGCAGTGCGGAAGGAGTTGCCTCTCATCCTGGATGACGATGACCAACATCCGCCACCTGTGGAGGATCCTGGCCTGGACCACGATGCCAGTGATGATGATGGTGATGTCCGTACACAGCTCATCACCAACTTCTTCAGCTGAATGTAAGTATCCAGAGATGTCATGTAACTAATGTGAGTTTGCATGATATGTGTTGGTGGTGCCCTGGTGCTGTTTGAGTGTGTCCATGTGCTACATGACTGTATGCGTGTAGCGATGTGTCCTTACAGGTAGTCTGTACTCCCCAACAGTGTTGACATGCTAACTTGGTTCTGGGTGGGTATCTTGTGACATGTATTGGGCATGAGTATTGCAGTTCTGTCCTGTTCTTCAGTGCTTTTGACTGTGTGTCATTTCTGTCCTTCACAGGGTACTTTCAGAGTCGTTTGGTCAACTGTGATCCCGGACACCGTGATTCGACTTCCAGGGTGGTAGCTGTCGTGTCCCTACAGGTGATGTGCACCACACCCATGGACTTCCTTCCTTCTACACCTGTTGACTGTGTGCCCGCTGCCAGGTGGGATTACCTTGCATCTGTGGTGGTTACAACATGTTGCAAATGTGTAATAAACCTGTGCTTCACTTTGTGATGTGCGTTGTCTGTGGTCACACATCTGACTGACATTTGCTTACTGCACCAGTGGGCTAGTTGACACAGACTGTGAATAGGTGTTGGGTCTGTGCAATGCAACGTATTTCCTGGCAACATCAGTGTAGGCGATGAGTCAGATGGCCATGGTGTGTATGTGTTGTGTAGCCCTGGTGGTGTGCCTCCCTCATATGTGTGACGTCACCATGACTCACATGCCGGTGTTGTACTTGCTGTAGCAGTTAGCATGCACAGTGTCATTTCCCAGATCATCATCGCCACTTCAGAGACAACGTAGGAATCACAACAGAGGCAAGTATGGTGTATTAGTGAGTTTATTGACATACATGTGTGAGTATAGTGCACAGGATGGTGGGTGCTGTACATTGTGATTGTAATCCAAAGTTCCTAGATGATTTGGAAGTCCTGGTAGCAGAAATGTCCAGAGTAGAGTCCACAGTCATCTGAGACATTGGGCCAACTTGAGCTCCCCATGTCATGTGGGAGAGTTGTGTTGCAGTCAACAGGGTGAACAGTTTGCACACAAAGGTGATTATCCAGAACAGGTTTTGGCTTCCTGGGGGTTGCACATGGCCATCGGCCTCTCACTTGCCCCTCCTCGGACGACCCCTCTTCTTTGGGGGGACCCTCAAGTGCAGGCTGCTGCGGTGCAGGGGACTCTCCGCCAGAGTCATCCTCCCTCCCTGTGGCAGTTGCAGTTGTTTCAGCAGCAGATGTTGTGGGCACACAGGGAGGTGTTGACTGGTTGCTGCTCATCTGGCGGAGGCATTGTAATATGTCCCTATGCACTGCCGTCATCTCTTGCAGTGTGTCCCACTTGTACTCCACGCGGGACATGTGTGAGTCCAAGCGGGCATGATGGGCAGCCTGCTGCTGTTTAATGTCCCTGAGGTGCCCCACTACCTGGCTGAGCTCTCCGGTGCTGGACTGGTATGCATTGGCTATGCGAGGCAGTTGTGGGTCATCATGCAGTCCAGACCCCTCTGCAAGCAGCGACATTTGTCTCCCATCCCTCCCACCACCCCTGGCGACACATGCAGTACCTGAGGTGGCATGCACAGGTGACCCTGGGCCCCCTTGGGGGTTGTTGGTGGTGTTGGTGTCCTTGGCCCCACGTTGGTCCAGGGTCCCTGTGCTGGTGGTGGTGGTGCTCCTTGGTCTTTCCATGTCGGCAGGGGTGGTATGTGTGTTGACAGTCATTGGAGGGGTGGGTGCAGGGGGTGCAGCTGGTGGTCCTGCTGGTGCTGCATGATGACTTGCTCCGGAGGTGCCAGGTTGGTCTTCTTCATCCGAGGAGGGCAGAGGCTGTTCCACACCAGTGAGCTCTGTATCCTCTTGAGCCTGGGTCGGGGACTCCTCAGCATCTGCTGCTGTGTCCCCATCATCACCTGTTTTTGGGAGACACACACAATGTATGAAATGTTTCTGCAGGCATCAATGTTTGACACACCTGACAGTTGTGACTGTGCCTCTGGATGCAGGCCTGTACATTGCATTGTCCTAAGTTGTCACAGTCAGGGGTTGATATTGGTGTAGCACATTGTCCTGCATTATTTGGGCATTTCTATGTGAATGTTGGGGTGTGTACATGGTCTGCATTGGTTGTATTTGGTTGACATCCGGCCCTCCTTCCCACCCAGCCAGATATCCCACCATGGAACGTGCTTCCATTGCAGGGAGTGCAATTTGTCTTTCAGGATGTCAGTCAGTGGTGTCCTGCTGTTGGTTGGTGCACAGTTGCCAGCAGGGCCTTGTGCTCCCCACAGCAGTAGCCAGTGTCAGCCATCTTGTCAGTTGTTTTCCACTCCCTGTGATGTGGGCATGGTTCAGGGTGGTGTTGATGGGCCAATTGTGAGGCTGACCAATATCTGTGACTACCACTCCCATCATGCTATTGCCTCCACCCCCTTCCCAGCATGCCCATACTTACTTGCTTTTGGGTGGACTTCACTGTGTGTGAGTGTGAGAGCAATGGCAAGATGGCTGACAGTGGTGTCCTGCTGTTGCTTGGTGCCCAGTTCCCAGCAGTGCCATGTGCTCCCCACAGCAGTAGTCAGTGTCAGCCATCTTGTCAGTTGTTTTCCACTCCCTGTGATGTGCGCATGGTTCAGGGTGGTGTTGATGGGACAGTTGTGGGGGTGACCAATATCTGTGACTACCACTCCCATCATTCTATTGCCTCCACCCCACTTCCCAGCATGCCCATACTTACTTGCTTTTGGGTGGACTTCACTGTGTGTGAGTGTGAGAGCAATGGCAAGATGGGTGACAGTGGTGTCCTGCTGTTGCTTGGTGCCCAGTTCCCAGCAGGGCCATGTGCTCCCCACAGCAGTACCCAGTGTCAGCCATCTTGTCAGTTGTTTTCCACTCCCTGTGATGTGCGCATGGTTCAGGGTGGTAATGATGGGACAGTTGTGGGGGTGACCAATATCTGTGACTACCACTCCCATCATGCTACTGCCTCCACCCCCCTTCCCAGCATGCCCATACTTCCTTCCTTTTTAGTGTACTTCACTGTGTGTGGGTGTGACAGCAATGGCAAGATGGCTGACAGTGGTGTCCTGCTGTTGGTTGGTGCCCAGTTCCCAGCATGGCCTTGTGCTCCCCACAAAAGAGCACCAGTGTCAGACATCTTTGAAGTGGCTTTTGACTCCCTGTGAGGTGTGCATGCTTGGGTGTGTTCTTGCTGGGCCATGTGGGTGGGGGATGTTGGGCTGTGACTACCACTCCCATCATGCTTTTGCCTCCACCCCCTTCCCAGCATGGCCATGCTTCCTTCCTTTTGACTCTGCTTCCCTGTGGGGTTGTGTGCCTGTGCTGACAAGATGGCTGACAGTGTTATCCTGGGGTTTGTTTTGCTACAAGTCCCATGTGTGTCCCTGTGCTTCACACTGCATGACCCAGGGTTGTGGTTCTTTGTGGGATATTTGATTGGTGTGTGAGGCAATGCTTTCTCCCAGGTGAGTTGTGTGGAGTTTGTGTTAGGGGGTGTGTGGGTGGAGCTGCTGGTGACTATGGTCAGTGCTGTGAGTCCTCCTTCCCACCCAGCCAGATATCCCACCATGGAACGTGCTTCCGTTGCAGGGAGTGCAAGTTGTCTTTCAGGATGTCAGTCAGTGGTGTCCTGCTGTTGGTTGGTGCCCAGTTCCCAGCAGGGCCATGTGCTCCCCACAACTGAGCACCAGTGTCAGCCATCTTGTCAGTTCTTGTCTACTCCCTGTGATGTGTGCATGGTTCAGGGTGGTGTTGATGGGACAGTTGTGGGGGTGACCAATATCTGTGACTACCACTCCCATCATGCTATTGCCTCCACCCCACTTCCCAGCATGCCCATACTTACTTGCTTTTGGGTGGACTTCACTGTGTGTGAGTGTGAGAGCAATGGCAAGATGGCTGACAAGGGTGTCCTGCTGTTGGTTGGTGCCCAGTTCCCAGCATGGCCTTGTGCTCCCCACAAAAGAGCACCAGTGTCAGACATCTTTGAAGTGGCTTTTGACTCCCTGTGAGGTGTGCATGCTTGGGTGTGTTCTTGCTGGGCCATGTGGGTGGGGGATGTTGGGCTGTGACTACCACTCCCATCATGCTTTTGCCTCCACCCCCCTTCCCAGCATGGCCATGCTTCCTTCCTTTTGACTCTGCTTCCCTGTGGGGTTGTGTGCCTGTGCTGACAAGATGGCTGACAGTGTTATCCTGGGGTTTGTTTTGCTACAAGTCCCATGTGTGTCCCTGTGCTTCACACTGCATGACCCAGGGTTGTGGTTCTTTGTGGGATATTTGATTTGAGTGTGAGGCAATGCATTCTCCCAGGTGAGTTGTGTGGAGTTTGTGTTAGGGGTGTGTGTGAGTGGAGCTGCTGGTAACTATGGTCAGTACTGTGAGTCCTCCTTCCCACCCAGCCAGATTCTCCACCATGGAACGTGCTTCCGTTGCAGGGAGTGCAAGTTGTCTTTCAGGATGTCAGTCAGTGGTGTCCTGCTGTTGGTTGGTGCACAGTTGCCAGCAGGGCCTTGTGCTCCCCACAGCAGTAGCCAGTGTCAGCCATCTTGTCAGTTGTTTTCCACTCCCTGTGATGTGAGCATGGTTCATGGTGGTGTTGATGTGCGCATTGTGAGGGTGGGCAATATCTGTGACTACGACTCCCATGATGCTATTGGCTACACTGACTTGCCCAGCATACAGAAGATTCCTTCCTTTGAGTGGGCTTCACTGTGAGGTGGTGTTGTAGTGGTGGCTACATGTCTAGATGTGTTTGTTAGTTATATTTGTGCCACTGCCTAGCTGTAGTTGTAGTTGTGTTTGTACATGTGATGACACAGTTACATATCACCATGAGATGGCATGTGTTGTGTTTATCTGACTGAAATACACATTTTGGGATGATTCTGTTCTGGTTGGTGTGTATTTGCTTAGGGTGCATGGTTTGACTCTCCCCTTGACAGTGATGTGTGTGTATTGTGGCACAATATTGTGTACATTTGTTGTGTACTCACCAGGCTCTGGGATGTTTTCTAGTCCATAGACGCTCACTGGTGGTAGGATGGCCTGCACCTTCTCCTCCCAGGGCCTGAGGTATAGTGGTTTGGCAGGAGGGCCACTGCCGGTGTGTTGGCTCAAGAGGTAGTCCTTCTTCAACAGCTCCTTGACCCTCCTGCGCACGTCATACCACCTGTTCTGGATGTCTTCCTTTGTGCGCAAACATGGTGATTGTGCGTTCACCCTGTCAACGATCCTCGCCCACATCTTGGTTTTCTGCGACATGGGGGTCTGTTGGACCAGTGTACCAAACAGCTGTGGCTCTACCCTGAGGATCTCATCTACCAGGACTTCCAATTCACTATCTAGGAACTTTGGATTCTTCTTGGGGGCATGGTGATGGGTGGTGGTGGTGAGTGATGTGTGTGTTGGTGTGCAAGTGAGGGTGTGTGAGTGTGTGTTTTGCTGGGTGTATGTGAGGGTACTATTTGTTGAGGTGCTGATGGTGTGTGGCTTGTATGATGGATGAGCTGTGGGTGTGTGGTTGCTGTCTGTTGAGTGCTGGCAGGTAATTTGAATTTGCAAAGGATCATGGTAGGGATTTGTGTCTTTTATATGGGTGGAGTTGTGGGTGTGTCTTTGTTCCCTGTTTCCCCACCCAGTATTTATTTGCTTTGTGATTGCTTGTTTGGCCTTTTTTTGTGAGTTTTTTTCCTTGGTTCTTTTTGTGCATGTAGGAGACGTTCTTCTGACCGAGTCGGACCCTCCAGTTGTCTCTTGCGTGCCTCTCCGATTCGTTCACGCTGTGTTTGTGCTGTTTTCTGTGCTGCGTACGCGTCGGACGCGGGGTTTTGGGTTGCTTCGGCTCGCAGTTTTGAATGCGTGTCGGTCGTGCGGCTTGGGCTCCGTGCGACTCGGTCGTGTTTTCCACGGGTTGCATCGTACTTGGCGGGTCGGAGTTCGCGGGTACGTTTCGTTCGGGATTCTTCCTGGTGCGTGTCGGTCGGTTCGATTCGCGTGGTTTTCCGGCCGGATGGCTGTTTTCCGCGCGGCTCGGTCGTTCGGCTTGTGTTCCGTAAGAGTCGGTCGGATTTAGCACGCTTTTCATCGTACTTTGCGGGTCGGGCTGCACCGGTACGTGTCGGTCGGTATTTATTCCGGCTCCGAGTCGGTCGGTATTTTTTCCGGCCCGAATCGGAATCGGCCCCTAAGAGTCAGACGACCATGATGGATGGGCTGGAATAAAAGGGAAAGAAGGATGGAAGGAGGAAGGATGGGCGACATGTAATATATGACTGGCAGAGAAGGATGCATGGGATGCATAGGTGGCTGATAGGAATCGGATGCATGGGTGGTTGAAGGATGGGTGAAAGGTGAAAGAAAGGATGCCTGCCTCGGTGGGTGGGTGGGTGAAACTGTACGGGTGATAGGAAGAATATTCCGGAGGTTTCATGGGTCAAACTCAAAGGCAAGCAAGGAAGGACGCATGGGTGGTGGTTTAAAAAAAATTACAAATGTATGTTGTTGGTGAAAGGTTTGTTGAGAGATTAAGAAGAATGATAGCCATGTTTATGTTGAATGGATGGATGCCTGGATTGTATTCAATCATCATAGCATAGGTGGAGACTGTCACTAGATGAAGTCAGCAGCACAAGATTTTCATGTGATCTAAATATAGCTTCTTACTGAGTGCAATGAGCACAGTCCATAAACTAGCACCACATCTATCACACTTAGCAATACAGCATCGATGTTAACTCTTCACTTCCCACAAATAGTAGTGAAGGCAGCTTTTGGTTCTGGGGGGGCCTTAGATGTCTCTGGGGTACCGGCAACTAGTAAAAATACAAACTGAGAGCCATCTCCTTTACTGGACTCTGAGGGCTCTATGAAAACTAGAACTGTGCTCCCTGTGGCTAGTAACCTGCTACAACTCCTATTAGGCAGAGTTTGTATTCATATTAAAATATTAATGCTGAGGGCCACAATGGCTGTTAAAGGCGTCCTGCCTGTGCTGTAAGCCTAAGTATTAGGCGAGGACTGATAATGAGACCTATAATGAGAGTGAGGGCCCTTAACAACTACTATAGCCCACAGCAGAGGGTTATCAATATATTAGAACATTGCACCCAATGAGTGTAGAATTAGTTAAAAAGAGACAGACAGAACGACAAACTATGGAATATTGGACCAGATAGTCTTTATCACATTCCATTGTTCTTATAGTATTTATGAACTAGGCAATAAACAGGTTCATTCATAGATGTGCCTCTTCAGGTATCACTGTCACATTACAATATAGGAGAAATAATGAATGTGTGTTCTGCAGTAAAACAGTGAAAGCTCTTCATCAGTTACCAGATCACCTTTGGTTCAGCCCATGATAATTAATTGTATGCATTTGACATTGAAATTATGCAGGTCTGGTGTTTTCCACATAATTAAGGATATACCCCACCTGCCACATTATCCACTGTCAACTGCATATTTTCGCGATAGTAAGAAAACAATGTTTCAAGCTCAAACAGTCCAAAAGTTACTAAACAAATGTCACACATGCTGTTTTACAGAGCCTTATCAATCCATGGTATGCAATAGAAATGCCTTCCAGGGAATCATAACTTTTTTTCACATTCTCCAGAAACAAAAACCGGCTTCTGCAAAAGAATCATTTTCACCTGCAGACTGGAAATTACCTTTAAAAGTAAACTGTTTTGTGAAGCATGCTGAGGTTCAGTTACACTGTGGGCGTGCTACATATTTGGCCTCAAGGTGCACCTGCAAGCATCACACACAGCATGGCCTCCACTTGTGCATTGTACTCACAATGCACAGAGTGGCCCTCACTTGTGCACTGTTTTTCATCACACACAGCATCGCCCTCATTCCTGTACCGTACTCATCACACACAGCGTGGCCCTCACTTGTGAATTGTACTCACCACACACAGCGTGGCCCTCACTTGTGTATTGTACTCACCACACACAGAGTGGCCCTCACTTGTGAATTGTACTCACCACACACAGCGTGGCCCTCACTTGTGTATTGTACTCACCACACACAGAGTGGCCCTCACTTGTGCACTGTACTCACCACACACAGCGTTAGGGCCCACAGTGTTTTGCTGCCACCATTGATGCAGTCACTGGACATGCCTTGTGTGCTGTCTTCAGTCTCTCCTTGACAGTGTCTTTCAATCTCATCTGTCAAGTCAGTGTGAGTTAATGAACACTGCGGATACTGGTCCAGGGAATGTCCTTCGCTCTTGCGTTCTGTAAATTGCCCATGCTCACAGTACGCAAACCCCATTGCTGGTGCTAAAGTCCAGTGGCCATAACCTGCCCTAAGTTTCCTTCTCCAAATTACCAGCACGAAATTGCCTTCAGACGCATTTTGTAACTACTTGGCACAGGGCAAATCCGTTGAATATGCCCCGGGTACATATGTTAAGGCGCAGTGTGCAGGGATATGGCCACATGCCATGCCTTGCATGGACAAAACAGAGGGAAAGGATGTTATCAAAGCGCCCTCTGCTTGGTACCCATGTGTAGGGTAACTGCAGTATAGGGGAGTAGGAAAGCCAGGACATTTTGGCCTGTTGAGGACTGGCATCTGATGGTGGGTGAGGGCCAGTTAAACGGGTGCCTAAGGACCCAAAGGGGGGTGTCTGAAGACCGGATGGCATTGTATGAAAGGCAGGTGAACTTTGACATCTAAGTTAGAATAGCTGTGGGAGTGAAACAACATTCCATTGAGGGCTTTCTGGAGGTTTCTATGGGCACAGTGAGGGCCTCTCAGGACTGACTGGAAGAAGGTAGGAAGAGCTGGGGGTTACTGAAGACAGTCTCATGGACTCTTGATGGCATTAGGGCAAGCCAACAGTCTCTTTGGACCTACTGGGGACATTTACGGATCAGCTGAAGGTGGGGTCAGTCAGAGAACAGATAGGAATATGATTGTGGATGTGAAGGGGTGTCTGTGCCGGGGGTGTTTTTTTAACAGATGGTGGTACCTGAAGGCAGGCTGAAGAACTGTTTGCAGCGTCAGCTTCTTGGGGATGAGGATCAATGAGGGCCGGTTAGGTGGTTTCTGAAAGTGTTCCCAGGGTGAGAGAAGGTGTCTAGTGGCTTTCAGAAAATCTCTGACATAAACTATATGTGAACGATATGGTTTTATTTTTAAAAGCAGATAAGGATAATGTTTGACGTGCTTTTAATAAGATTTCTGAGTTCACGGCTATAAAATTATTCAAGTAAAATCTGAAGCTTTACATTTTGATAGTTCCCCTGAGATATTACCAATCGCTATGCAATCGTCCTTTTGAGCTCCACGTCCAATTAGCTATCTTGGGATTAAGGTAACTACAAATTATAGTGATTTATATGCGCTAAATTACGCTTGTTTATTAGTTTAAGTTCGTGCATTGCTTAATCGTTGGAATAAACTTTCTTTTACAATCACTGGGCACATATCACTTATAAAAATGAATTTATTACCACTATTTCTGTTTTCTTTTTCAAATGTACCAATTAAGCTAATAAAGGGGTTTTTTTTGCCTTAGAAGGCGAAATTCAGTCTTTTTTATGGAAGTCAAATCGACCTAGGGCCAAGCTGTCAGCACTTTCTTTATCTCAAGAGGAGCGAGGGATAGCCCTTCCTTATGTAAGAACTTACTATCAGGCTACGCTTATAAGATGGCTGACCTTATATAAAAACAAATAGCTTTTGGAGGTAATTACTATCTACATATTATGTAAAAAACAGCAAAAATAGATCCGGCTTCCTTCTATACAATTCCAAGACTACCAAAACATACTCGCTATGAGATGCCTGAAATAGAAGTAGAACGTACCAATTATATTTGGCGAGAATATAGGATTCCATATTGTCACCTTCAGATGAAGTTAGAGGCATGTGTTCGTTTAGGTTTGAGCTTAGGGCATTCTATACTAACACGTTGGGCAAATATTGGATTTCGTACATTAGGTGATTTTTTTCATAATAAGGGCTTTATCACTTGGCAAAAACTTACTCGTTAACATAGAGTCCAACACTCTTTTTCAGCTATACTCAAATTAACCATGTCTGTTAATGTAATTCGGCTGAGCCAAACGTTATGTTTGAGAAAATAGGACAAGCTTTTTTTGTTGCACGGCTCACGGGAATCGGCAACTGGTACAGACTTCTGCATCAACATTCTGGATTTAAATAATTATCGAAGCACATTAACAGCATAAGTATCATTTCAGGTTGTAGTATTACAAAGGCACATTGGGATTATTATAATTGTTTTAGTAGAAAAGCTATTCGAGCGGCCAATTTTATGAGCTTCTATTGTAAATGGATGCACTACTAAACCCTTGCAAAAATGTAAAGAATGTTCCACACTGCCGATCCCTCTTGCTTTAGATGTAGATCTCAGACCGGTGACTGGCTTCATATGATATTATGCACAACAACAAAAGAGTGTATCCACTTTCAAGAAGAGCTAGGAAAAGGAATCAGATATGATTCTTTAAAAAGCCCTCACTCACCAACCTGGTTGGTGACATGCTTCATCATAGGGCCCCACCAGGGAGGTCGAATACCTCCCCGGTGTGCTGCAACGCCAGAATTACTGTGGAGCTGGTTCAAAAATGTTTTTATGTCTGGGTGACAAGTGCAAGTGATTGTGATGTGAGTTTAAAAATGACGTGGTTGTAACCAAAAATAATTTTATTCGTTGGCCAACCAGCCACGGATAAAAAATGAGTGAGTGATGTTTAAGCCGAATAGAGTAATCAGCTATACCTCACTATGTGTGGTCGACATGTTTCTGCCACTGTCTTGCCATTAGCTGGGCATTCTTCAGGACCAAAAGTGTAGACCCCGGCGGTATGAGCGCGCTAAGGCTCACCCTGACCTGGAGGTCAAGTATGTAAAAACAGAAAGAAGGAATTTAACCTGCTGTTACCGTGGGAAAGATGGAACCCAACGTGTATCTAAAATGGGAAGGAAAAGACACAAACAAACACACACAAAGAAATAATTGGTAGTAATATGGCCATGTGTTAGTTTGTTCAATCCCATCAAACAAAGGTGCTCTTCTCGGAGTGCACTGTAACTTTACAATTTTAAAGTTTACTGTGCTTAATAGTGAAAAAAGAGAAAAGGGAAAGAAGTGCACATATCTCTCACATTACCATAGTGACTGAATCCACTCGTAATGTGAAGGTACCTTTTTATTTCAAAGCGGTATGTAGCGATATGTCACCTGTACGCCTACTAGAGCGTTTAGCGGTATCGGTGCTTCATTGTGAACAAAACGCTATCGGGTATTCTGTGAAGCGCTCGGGTGCTGTTTTGCTAGTGGGATGCACCACACAATTGAGAAAATTAAATCCTTACGTGAGGAGTGAAAAATAATCACACCATGGGTCTCAGGAGGGGGGGTGGTGGCTAGTAGGCACACCCTAAAGAGAGGAGGATAGACATACTGACGTTAGGTTTTGAACCCCGGATAGTCGGCAAGGTACTTATCTGAGTGAGCACTACCTACTACATAACCACACCACAACCGATATGAAGTGGACTGTCATTGAACAAGTAAATATAGGTAGAAACATACAGGACTCCCTTTTTGAAAAAGAACAGAGATGGCTGTACCGGCTGGGCACTCATAAACAAGGGTTAAACGACAATATACCTTGGGGTACTGCTTTACGTTCCTAGCTCCCCACGCCTTATCCCCATTGTATGTCCAACCCCATTTTGATAACCCCCTCCCCTCACACTGTGTATATAGGACCACCCTGTTTTATTGCTCTTTAGTATTTAGCCCCTTGATTAGTGGGTTCAGCTGAATATTTAGATCACTTAATTTTGATTCATGTGATTTTGTTGCATATGTTTCATGGCTATTAGTTCTGACCAAGTATGCTGTACGAATGACAATATCAGCAGTAGATATGCCATTCCACATTTTTTGTCTTCAGCATGTAAATAACCCCACCGTTTATTTGGTATTTCCTCCTGATCCCAGCATACCTTCTCTGTATGTTGGAATGCAGGGACAAGCAATTTCGGGCTAAGCCATATTGCCTTGCACGCTTACTGATAAAGTTTTTCAACTTTTCACCAAGAATGACCATAGTTAGCGGTCTAGCTACACCGCGATGCTAGCGGTAACGTGACTACGCTTTCCGTACCCGGATTGGCCGCTTCTCCCTACGTTCACGCACGTACGTAGATGGGCGGCGCAGACGGGTTTCGAACGTGCTTTATAATATTGAATCCGCACCGGTCCACCCATCGACGGGGTCCGGTGCTTCGAGGGTTTACCCAGGTCCGAAGTGGGTGCCTGGCTTTGCTGGCGTGAGTAAGAGGGAAATGGCAACCATCACCATCCACAGATAAGTACCTTGCCGACTATCCGGGGTTCAGAACCTAACGTCAGTATGTCTATCCTCCTCTCTTTAGGGTGTGCCTACTAGCCACCACCCCCCCTCCTGAGACCCATGGTGTGATTATTTTTCACTCCTCACATAAGGATTTAATTTTCTCAATTGTGTGGTGCATCCCACTAGCAAAACAGCACCCGAGCGCTTCACAGAATACCCGATAGCGTTTTGTTCACAATGACGCACCGATACCGCTAAACGCTCTAGTAGGCGTACAGGTGACATATCGCTACATACCGCTTTGAAATAAAAGGTACCTTCACATTACGAGTGGATTCAGTCACTATGGTAATGTGAGAGATATGTGCACTTCTTTCCCTTTTCTCTTTTTTCACTATTAAGCACAGTAAACTTTAAAATTGTAAAGTTACAGTGCACTCCGAGAAGAGCACCTTGTTTGATGGGATTGAACAAACGAACACATGGCCATATTACTACCAATTATTTCTTTGTGTGTGTTTGTTTGTGTCTTTTCCTTCCCATTTTAGATACACGTTGGGTTCCATCTTTCCCACGGTAACAGCAGGTTAAATTCCTTCTTTCTGTTTTTTACATACTTGACATCCAGGTCAGGGTGAGCCTTAGCGCGCTCATACCGCCGGGGTCTACACTTTTGGTCCTGAAGAATGCCCAGCTAATGGCAAGACAGTGGCAGAAACATGTCGACCACAAATAGTGAGGTATAGCTGATTACTCTATTCGGCTTAAACATCACTCACTCATTTTTTATCCGTGGCTGGTTGGCCAACGAATAAAATTATTTCTGGTTACAACCACGTCATTTTTAAACTCACATCACAATCACTTGCACTTGTCACCCAGACATAAAAACATTTTTTGAACCAGCTCCGCAGTAATTCTGGCGTTGCAGCACACCGGGGAGGTATTCGACCTCCCTGGTGGGGCCCTATGATGAAGCATGTCACCAACCAGGTTGGTGAGTGAGGGCTTTTTAAAGAATCATATCTGATTCTTTTTCCCAGCTCTTCTTGAAAGTGGATACACTCTTTTGTTGTTGTGCATATTGATCTGGGGGATCAAGAGTATCCCTTATACTCCCTCACTCTCTTGTTGTTTTTTGGTGGTTCACATGATATTAACCTGTCCTAATTTGAATGGCTTCTGGACAAGGATCGTTTCTGAAATACGTAAATGGGCGGAAAGAATGATTCCCCCGGACCCAATGGGATCCCTTTTGGCATACTGTGAAGTGCTCATAATTTGACTACCGAATTGAATCAGCTTTGTTTTATAGCATCTTTGGTTGCCAAATCATTGATTTTGGAAAATTGGAAGTCAATTAAAATACCAACCATGAATCATTGGCGTAATAAGATGGATAAAGTGTATCGCCATGAGTTTTTCTATGCAAAGAGAGTAGATGCCAGAGGTTTAGAGTAAAGAACCTATGAATTAAGTGCAGCTGTGCATAATATTTTAATAATCCAATAGTTCAGTTTTTATAATGTGGCCAAAGATATATATTGAGACATTTTTGGAATAATTATTTATGATTATCTGACACTTGGAAATGCTTTATTAGTAAGTATATATTTTTTTTAATTATTTAGAAGAAACATTATCATGAATTATTAACTGTGTGATGTTCCAATAAAGTTTATTAATAATTATGTTTTAGGAATAATATGTATGAACCAGTAATATGAAATATGTATTTTGAGATGAGAATGATGTTGATGTTTTTTTCTAATAAACAAAAAGGATTCCTAAGAGCTGGTCTGGAGTGTCTGAGGGTGTTCCAGGCATGTTTGAGAGTTAACTGGGGCATCTGGAGCCAGACAAAGTGTCTCTAGGGCATTGCTGGGGGATTTCCAGATCAGAGAGTCAGAGTACAAGCTAAGGGACTCTGTGCCATGGAATGTTGTTGGATGCAATTGATAGAGCGCCATGTTCTTGTGAAATTTGTAGGGATGCATCATAATCACCATTAGTTCGCACCCGCATATATCCAGCTATATATCAATGAATGGCCAGTAAACTGTAGTTCTAAACTGCAGTTATTAGAGTGAATAAGAAGCGTAATTGTGCTATTTTGATCATGCAAATGTAATGCTTAACTGAATCGTGTTTAAAATAATGCATAAATGAATCAGCCCATGTGTAATCGAGATGCAGTAGTTAAACGTGTACCATATTAAGTTGCACGTGTAGTTCACTTTTTCGCATATGAAATGTAATGAACCAAATGCTTATAGAAGTGATTAAGGTTTGTGTGTTTAAATTGTGTAAAGGCCTGACTGCATATACGCCAAGGAAAGGCCTGTTTGTTCTTATGTTAGCTTATTTTGCAGACAGAGAAGGTTCTCTTGGAAAGGCTCTCTGGGCACCGACAGTAGATTTAATTAGCACAGTAGAGGGTTTCTGTTGAACGTATCTTCTGTTGCAGGTGCAAGGACACATGCCTCGTTCGTTAAAGACTGGCTCTTTGTTTCACGAGTTAGAGCGATGGGAGACATGGAATGGGAGTGCAATGGAATTTAGGGATGATACTTTCAGCGGAGAAGGTGCCTAGGACTCAAGGTCATCGTAACCGTCCAAGATGAAGTAACCGTTTCGATGGAAAAGTACAAGAAGGAAGACCTGGCTGAAGAGGCATGACAAAAGGCGTGTTCAATTGTAGTTGGGTTTTGTATTAGGGATAGTGCCCCGAGGGTGGAGAGAAGAGAAGAGGTAGGGGAGACCAGAGAGGAGGACAGAGAGGGATTTGGTGAAGGAACATCTTAAATCTGAGCTTAAGTACTATGTGAGTGTACTTCTTAGGAAGTCTTCACAGCTGACACCTTTTACTTACTGTTGCCTGGGAAATTCGTTAAGTAGGTATGTCATCTTAGAGTAGAGTAGGGACAGACAATGGGTTTCTGCTTGCTTAGATAAATGAGGAATATCATAGAGGTTGGAGCTGTTATTGCTTGTCTAATACTTCTGGAGCTAACGATTCTTCTCATCCTCAGTCGGATGAGACTCCTGCGTAGGATGTTATTTGTATTAGTGCCCATTTATTTCTTTAAGCTCGTGTTGAGGTGCTTGCACGTGCAGGTATTCTTGGCTGTAATAAACCCACAAAACTGAATTCGGAGTCAGTAGTCTTTGTAGGTGACCCAGAGTCTAAAGAAAAGATTGCATAACTGAAAAGATTTTCTTCCCTTCACACTATTCAGCAGGTAAAAAGATCCTGGCGACTTGGAGATCCTTAGAAAAGATAAGATAAGGATCAGCATTATCAGTTGGTAGCAGAGTAGGATGGTTTCCTCTGATAGTAAGGGGAGATCTAGATTAGGATAAGAGATTAGTTGCCCCATAGAACCCCAGTGATGGTGATCCAGTGGATCGTAAGAGGAGGACGTCGGCGGTCGCTGAAAACTGACGAAGAGTGACAATGCGGCGGAAGTAGCAGTTCGTGGTAGAGTGAGTATGAAAAGGGTGATGGTTGTTAGATTGCGGTGTTTGCTCGTTGTGAAATGTCTTGCGGAGTTGGAATGAGAGTTGTGTGATTGAGGATCGGACCATGAGCGCGCGCGGGGCCGAGAGATATTGTGGTGTAGAAGACACCCAGAATAGAGATTGTTGACCAGAGATGGTGGGGATCACGAGACGTCATTGATCAAACCACTGAAGATAGGGAGCAAATGTGTGAGTGTGTGAATAACCGACGCTGGTCGTGGGTTGTTGTGTGCAGAATTTTGAATGGTTGAATCCTATTGATTGTATTAGAGGTGATTGTCCGGTCGTTTAGCGGACAGACAGTTGCCTGATTGAGGCCAACAATTTTGAGAGGCTGATCGGTCATTGGAGGACCGACAGTCAGAGAGGTAATTGTTTGGTAGAACGGACCATTGCTTCAGAGTGTGATTGAGACACGTGCGAACGAGAACGAGAGAATTAGCAAGCAGGGGAACTGCTGCGAGCGGAGGAAGAGTGACGTCAGACAGTGCCGCGCTGTGATAGGCCGGTTGGCGTGAGCCGCGCTGGCATTGGTGGATTGAATCAGGAAGCAAAAACGAAATACTGGGTGCGAACAGATATCTGATTTACCATGAAATGTTTTAAAGTTTTACGAGAACTTTGCAGAGGTGATAGACATGTGGTTACTCAGGGTGGAGAGGAAGCCCCTCCCGAGGATACGCCAGCACATTATATGGCTACGAATGTAGGATTGCACACTATAATTTGGCTTGAGAACTGCCATAAAATGACAGAAGGGGAAGGAGAATTGACTTTCCCACGCTATGGCACTTTCAGGTTGGAAGTGTTGTACCAGTTAAAGACTATAATGGCTTCTTTGCGACCACTACCTAGACCGACACAGTTTGAGGCGGTACATGCATGGATTAGGGCAGCGTATGACAGGAAAAGGGATAAGAGCCAGGAAAGGGTGAAGAAGTCGATCAGGGCCTTCCAAGATGTGAGGTGGGATGCACTGGAGAAAAAGTGGAGGGTGGAAACGATCGAAGGAGATAGGTTGTACCCACTGTTAATAAAAGATGGGAAGATAACAAGGGTTGAAGAGGACGACAGT
Source organism: Calotriton arnoldi (assembly GCA_963921515.1). Lineage (NCBI taxonomy): Eukaryota > Metazoa > Chordata > Amphibia > Caudata > Salamandridae > Calotriton > Calotriton arnoldi. The sequence continues at coordinate 292,412 of CAWUFW010006861.1, forward strand.
GATACAGATGACAGCCTGTTAGATAGGTTGCTAGCAGAGAGACCACCTCCATTTAATCCAGATTTAGAAGAGGGAAAATCAACTTCAGCAGTAGAAACGGGTGAGACACAGAATCAGACTAACATGAGGGTAGTGGGAAGAATTTCCACAGGAACAGAGTGGGCGGCAACACAGCCTTCAATTGGGAATTCCCGACTACCGGACTCCCTGACTGTACCGGTTACCATTGGCCCTATAGTACCGGTATATGACCCAGACCGAATAAGAGAAGGAAGTTCAATGCAGGTGAGAGGAGAAGAAAGAACCAGTGCTGGTGGGAATGGTTTCGGAGTACAAGTGATCCACTTCCCGAGGCCATTAGAAACAAGCACGCCATTACCAGCCACTGCAGACTCCTCTTTTAGGCAGGAGGATGAGAGACCAGTCAGACCAAGATGTTTGCACGAATCCAAGTCAGCTTTGAGGATGTGGACACCAACAGTAAGAACCCAAAGTGATAGGATGTCAGGCGATAGGGGACAAGACATTTTGGAAGATAGACCAAGTTCCAGAAGTACGATAGAAGGGAATAAGTCACGAGAACAAAATAGTGACTATGATGAGCGGGATGGAGCAGCTTGCCAAGAAGTACTGAGGAGTGCAGTGCAGGCAAGGTTGCTAGACGTAGTAAGACTGTTCTTTCAGGTAGATGAAATGATTAGTGGAAGCCTGCCTTTGGAAAGAATAGAAATTTATGGGCCAGATGAGCTGCTTTTCATAGCAAAAGATGTTACTCGGAAAGCCAGGATAGCACATGAGAAATTGACAGCATTAGCCAGGAGATATGAGGTAGACTTGAATAAAACAAAAACGTTGCAAGGACCGCAGAGGTTGCAATATAGTGATCAGGAACTGGAGGAGAAAAGGATCACAGGATTAAGGACACACACTAAAGATCTGATTGTAGGGATGCGAATATGGAACTTGTTGGACAAATGGGAGGAAAGGTGGTCAAAGAAGAAAATAGCAAAGAAAATTGTGGGAGAAACGCCGCCTCCGGGGGGAGGGGCGACGGGCATTGGAAACTTTCCTTTACGGGAAGTACAGAACGGAGGGTACGTACATGTGCCGTGGAGTAGAGGTGACTTGGCTGCGTTTACAAATGACTTTCCTCGGCTGAGGGAGAAACCCGTAGAGTGGTACAAACAGGTTGAGCGGTTTGTTAAAATTTCGAAGGTGCTGTGGACTGATTTGAACACCTTGTTTGACATAGTGGTGCCGGGAGATTTGTGGACAGCTTGTAAAATCGCCGTTGAGTGGCCGACTTTTGAACCTGAAAGGGATGCTGTCACGAATGGTCCGTCACCCCTTGTTATGAAAAAATTTGAGCAAGTGATTACATGGTTGAAACTGAATATTTCGCCTCAAGAAATAGATTGGGTTAAGATAGACCGAACTGTGCAGGAATCTAAAGAGACGGTGCACGAATATTATGAAAGACTCTTGCAAGCTTTTAAACAGTATAGCGGATTAGATGCATTAGACCCCAAGGATATGGGACAGTTTGTCTCAAAGTTTGTGCTAGGCCTGAGACCAGAAGTCAGCCTCATGATACAGCACCATTTGATCTGTTGGCAGAACAAGCCGGTAGATGAAATCTTGCGGTATGCGAGGTATTGTAGCGATGAAGTGGACTCGAAGCATCGGAAGCTAAAAGACAAATTGATGCTCGTTCAGATGCAGACAGCTCAGGTCCAGCCTAGTGGAGGGACCTTAGGAAGAAGACAAGGAAATTACCAAGGAAACCAGAATGGGCAAGGTTAGGGAAAGGGGAAACCCATCGATCCCAAGACGGGGGTGGATGTGGCGACACTGAAGAAGACCACTGCGTATCATCTTTGTCACCAGATCGGGCATTGGAAGCGCGAGTGTCCCTTGAACCCAGCCAACCAAGTGCAACAGGAGGTAGAAGGGGTTCAGGCACCTGTGCCGGAGGTAGTCAACACTGTGATGAAGCCCAGATCGATGAAAGGGGGACGTATAACCCACAAGTATCAGTCCCACAGCCACCAAGGATCCCGCAGGGAATACGAACTTACCAGCAGATGCCCCTTTTCGAAGGGTATGATGAGTATAGCCCAGACCCGTTATCCTGATGGTGCCTGAGGGGGGAGGAAGACTGCACACTTGGAGCAGTCTTGGAGGTAGACCAGAGAGGACCTTTTGTGGAGGCAGACATTGATGGTCATCCTACCACGCTTTTGGTTGACACTGGTGCTACCCGGTCTACTGTAAGATCAGCAGTAGTCCCCAACCTACCCCTCTCGGGACAATCGATCCAAGTTGTTGGAGTGGCGAACAAAAGAATAAACAGACCGTTGACCGAACCGATTCCAGTGAGTATAGGTTCCTTCCAAACTAGACATCAGTTTGTGGTGTGCGATACGAGTCCAGTTTGTCTTCTAGGAAGAGATTTGTTATGTAAATTGAACTGCATGATTTATTGCACGCCTAAGGGAGTGGAGGTTCAGACGAGGGATGATGATGCTACTTTTAAAGTTGCTAATCAGCATCTGTGTATAGACTTTTATCCAATGGTGACTGTGGAGGAACTTCCACCGGATTTGAGAGATACCGTGTCACCCGAGGTGTGGGACTTCACAGGAGAAGAGATAGGACTAATCAAAGGGGTTGAACCTGTGCAGATCCAGGTGAAACAGAATGTTGAGTTCCCTAGAACGCCTCAGTACAATCTGTCGCCTGAAACGATCGCAGGGATTAAACCTGTAATCGAGTCTTTCATCGACCAAGGCATTCTGAAGGAGATTAGGGGTAGCCCATGTAATTCACCTATTATGGGACTACAGAAACCGAGCGGGAAATTCAGGATCGTGCAAGACCTGCGAAAGGTCAACACGATAGTGGTTCCTTGTTGTCCAGTGGTACCGAATCCATCAGTGATACTGTTTCAGATACCATGCGAAGCCGAGTGGTTTACTGTCATTGACTTGTGTCAAGCATTCTTCTCGATACCGCTCCATGAGGAAAGCCAATTTCTTTTTGCATTCCGGCTGGAAAATCAGGTGTTAACGTGGTGCCGTATCCCTCAAGGGTATACAGAAAGTCCATCGATCTTTAATCAGATCCTGAAAAAGAATCTTGAGAGTCTCGTATTGCCGCAGAACTCAGTTCTCGTGCAATATATAGACGATCTGCTTGTTGCCTCAGAAACGGAAGATGCTTGCAGGATAGACACGGTAGCCCTGTTGAACCATTTGGCAGAGAACGGGCACAAGGTGTCTCCAAACAAGTTGCAGTATTGCTTAAATGAGGTACAGTACTTGGGACACAGATTAGAAAAAGGCAAGAGGAAGGTGTCACCAGACAGAATTGAGGCAATAATGAGCATGGCAGTGCCCACCACACAGAGGGAAGTTAGGATGTTTTTGCGAATGGTCGGCTATTGTCGGCAGTGGATACCCAGTTTTTCCTTGAGAGCAAAGCCTTTACAGAGGCTTACGCACAAGGATGTGAGTGATCCGGTACCATGGGACGAGGAGTGCTTGGTGTCATTCCTAAAACTGAGAGAGGAGTTGTGTAGTGGCCCCGCTCTGGGAATGCCTGATTACAACAAGGCTTTTTCATTGTTCTGTTGTGAGAGAGAAGGATATGCATTAGCAGTCTTAGCTCAGAACCATGGAGGTGTCCGTAGACCAGTTGCCTACTTTTCAGCTACTCTAGGTCCAGTAGCTTCTGCGTTGCCCGGATGTCTAAGGTTCGTTGCTGCAACAGGTGTCAGCATTGAAAGATGTGAAAGCATTGTAATGGGTCATCCTTTGACTGTATATGTGCCACACTCGGTTGAATTGTTGATGACCAGGACTAAGACTCAGCACCTAACGAACAACAGGTTAACAAGGTATGAGCAAGTCATACTCGCTGCAGAGAATGTGACTCTGAAAAGGTGCTCCGTCTTAAACCCCGCGACATTAATGCCGATACCGAATGTAGATGATGAAGATTGTGTGGACCATGATTGTCTTGACGTGACTGAACTTTGCACCAAACCAAGACCTGACATTGTCGATGAACCACTGATGGACCCAGATGAAATTTTCTTTGTCAATGGTTCATGTCTAAGAGACAGTGTTGGTCAACTAAGAGCAGCGTTTGCTGTATGTACCATTTCCGGGGTGGTTGAAACTGCTTGCCTAGAAGAAGTACGCTCCGCGCAGGTAGCTGAGATCATTGCTTTGACTCGTGCCTGTTTGGCCGCTGATAGAATTCGAATCACGATTTACACGGACAGTCAGTATGGGTTTGGTGTGGTTCATGACTTCGGACAGCTGTGGTCCCAGAGGGGATTTTTGACATCATCTGGCTCACCCATTAGGAATGGAGAGCATGTAAGACAACTGTTAGATGCATTGCAATGTTGGAAGGAAATCGCAGGGGGAGGATTTTGTGTCTTTGGGAAATAATTATGCGGACAAAGTTGCCCGCTTCTGTGCAGAACAGGGATGCATATTTACAGAGGGTTACACAGGAGAGAGCCAAGAAAGAACCGAACTCAACATGATGTTGGCCATGGCAGACACTTGGGAGGAGCTCAAGCGACGACAGGATGAAGTGTCAGATCAAGAACGGAATGGATGGATTAAAGCAGGGTGTGAAAGAGGGGATGTGGATGTTTGGGTCTCCAGTGATGGGAGAGCTGTATTGCCAGAGAATTTGCTGAGTCCGATGGCGAGACTAATACACGGACCGGCACACCTTGGTAGAGATGCAATGATGCGTGTGTTTAGACAGACGTGGTATAATCCACGATTTCGTGCAATGGCTGAAACTGTTTGTCAGAGGTGTGTCACGTGTCAGCAGATGAATGCTGGAAAGAAAACAGTAGTCACCTTGAGTCACATTGGGAGGTCAGGAGGGCCCTTCACTGGGATACAGTTAGACTTCGTGGAAATGCCTAAGTGCAAAAGGTTGAGATACATCTTGGTGCTGGTATGTGTATTCTCACGGTGGGTGGAGGCTTACCCAACACGCAGGTGTGACACTCTGACAGTAGCTAAGTTATTGTTGAGGGAGCTCATCCCGAGATTCAGGATCTCAACCTCTTTGGAATCAGATAGAGGAAGACACTTCCACAGTGAAATCATGAAGTTACTTTGTGCCGCATTGAATGTTGATCAGAGGCTCCATTGCAGTTACCGACCAGATGCTTCTGGGATGGTGGAACAGGTCAATGGAACTTTGAAAGCCCGGATGGCAAAAATGTGTTCATCAACGTCCCTGAAATGGCCTGACGCTTTGCCGCTCGTACTGATGAGCATGCGAAGTGTCCCAGATAGGAGGACCGGATTGTCCCCTCACGAGATATTAATGGGAAGGGCAATGCGGTTGCCAGCAGTACCAGCTACAGCTTTGATTAACATCACTGATGACTTGATTCTCGATTACTGTAAAGGACTATCTGATGTGGTCCATTCTGTGTCCCAGCAGGTGCAAGCTGCAGCTGTTCCGGCCTCGAGTGATCTGTGCCACGACATGTGTCCAGGTGACTGGGTGCTTGTCCGAAAGCACGTGAGGAAGAGCTGTTTGGATGTTCGGTGGCGAGGTCCATACCAGGTGATACTGGTAACGAATACAGCAGTGAAGTGTGGAGGATTGCCGAACTGGGTACATGCCTCCCATACCCGCAGAGTTTCAGCACCCTTGGAAGAAACAGCTCCTCTCGTAAATGAAAATCCAGCTGAAGTGGCAGGGCCACATGAGAGGACAAGTCAAGCTGTAAGGGTCGCTGACACAGCTGGTGGTGCACCAGAACAAGCTGAAGGGGGTTTCGACAACCCGAACTTCGACTCTGACTCAGAAGACAGAGGTGGTGCATTGGGTGGAGTAGAGTCGGATTCAGCAGAAGGAGGAAGTGGTGCATTGGGTATAGCAGGGGAAGGCGGAAGAATGACCAGAACTGAGGAAGGTTGGCCTGAAAGATAGAGGCGACTGAATCTGAGGTTGGCACCCGAAAGAGATCTTGCTCCAGTGTCTGAAACGTCTGAAACAGAAGCAAGTGATGAAGAGCAGACTCAAGAGGGTCAGCGAAGGTCGAAAAGAACAAGAGTACCTTGCCGGAGATACTCTACCGTGAGTTGACTTAGACAGTGACTGATGCAGGGGGTAGTGAGTACGGGGAGACTGAGGTCTGTGCAGGTGGTCAGCAAGAGCCCGAATGTGGTAGGGAAGGTGGTGCTGTTGTTGCCAGGGCTCGAAGTCGAAGGAATACTGACCCTCACCGTTCCGAATCCCCCGCTTCTGAGTAAAGTCCGAGAATTGGTTTTGCATCGACTCGAAATTCCGTCCTTTGGATTTGTGCCGTATTCACACGAAATGGTAATCCTGCGTCTTGAAGTTTTGTATCACGTTTTGGAAGCACTTACAAATGATCTTATCGTGGATGAAATATAACCTGTTGTAAATAAAAGTCTAAAGAAGAAGATAACCTAGGTCCGAGTGAAAGAAGAATAAACTTAGGGACTTTCCACCGAAGAGGAATGAGAGTTAGGGAAGTCTTTTTCTGGACTATGTAAATAAGACTGTAGCTGAAAAGGGGATTTCCAGAGGTTTCAAAGTATTGCTCGAGCTGGTTAAGCAAGTCACGAGTGGAGGAAACAAAGACTTTTGAGTGTTCATTGCTGAAACCAAGAACTTTTGAGAACTTTTGAAATCATGGAGGTTGGAGACCCAAATCGTAGATCTAAATTGATTGTAGGCATACTTATAGGTGGTGGGATAGTTTCTATAATCGTAGTAATTGTAGTCTCATATACAGTTCCACATGAGCTAGCAGTGCAGGGGGTGCCAGGGACTCCTACACCTACTACACCTAGCCAAAAATAGGTAAACATAGGAGCCAACAAAGCTTTGCTATTAGAAGAAAGTCGTAGATTGCTTGTAGATTTGTCTAGAAGTGATTTTAAGCTCAATGCTTACGCCAAGCTGCTATACGAGTACGTGGATGCGATGGATGCGAAAGATTGCTATGTGTGTATGCAGTTGCCTGCTTCAGTGGATGAGGGTATTAGGTATCACCATCTTCCACTGACATATGGAATTTCATGTAGCTTGCTGCTTAGTATATTCTATGAAAGAGATCAGTTTGAGTATTTCTTTTCCAATTACGATGCAGTACTTCCTGAAGTCCCCGCTTACAAACATTTGAATAAGTATGATTATTATATATTTTTTTTTTATTTTGAGAGTTTTATATAGCGCTGGCTAGACCCAGAGGTATCAGAGCGCTTTACATGAGAAGATAATATAACGCAAACATGGAATACGAGAAGATAAAAAGATAAAGAAACAACGTGTGAAATATACAAAAACAAAATAAATATACAGGTGCAAGAGCTATACACTTCAAGTAACTAGGTATATGATGTTCGGGGGATGGACAGATAATACTGGACAAAATGTAACATGGTGAATGGAGATCAGGTGCAGGTCACAGGTTAGGACCCCCAATGATAATTGGGCCAAACATGGCGTATAAGTAGATAAGAGATAATGACAACAACATGTGAAATATACAAATCAAGTAGATAAACAAATCAAACAGTTAGATAAACTAATCAAATAGATAAACAGGGGCAGGAGCTATACATGAAATGGACAAATATTACTGGACTAATATAACATGGTGAGATTGGAGATCGAGTGCAGGTCACAGGTTAGGATCCCCAATAATAATTGAGGAGGTGGGTTTTGAGGTCTTTTTTGAAGCTGAAATAGGAGGGGTTGCAGCGCAGGTTTTTTGGGAGGGCATTCCAGATGATAGGGGCATTCCCAGAGAAGGAGCGTGATTGAGTGGCTTTCTTTTTATGCAGTGGTGGTATAAGGAGGAGGGAGTTGGTGCTTCTCAGGGGTCGTGTGGTGCCCGCAATGAGGAGTTTCTTGGAGAGGTACTGTGGAGTGTTTTGATGGAGGACTTTATGAGTGATGCAGGCAGTTTTGTATGCAGATCTGCCTTCAATAGGGAGCCATTTAAGAGATTTGAGAGCCGGGGATATGTGATCAAAGCATTTGCAGTCTGTAATGAGCCTGGCGGCCAGGTTGAGCACAGCTTTGATTGGAGCAAGGTGGACCTTGGGGATTCCGTTGAGGATAGCGTTACCATAATCAATACGTGAAAGAACAAGTGACTGAACTACATGTTTAAAATCATCGGGGGTATAAAGGGTTTGATTTTCTTGAGGTGACGGAGAGTGAGGAGGGCTCCTTTAGCAGAGTTTTTGATGTGGACGTTAAGGGTTAGGGTGTTGTCGATAGAAATACCAAGAGATTTGACGGAGTTGGACAAGGTGAATGAGCAGTTGAGTGCGTTAGGGTCAGAGATCCATGATTGAACGGGGAGCGGGTTGTTTTTAGGGGAGAAGAGAAAGATTTCAGTTTTATTAGGGTAACGTTTGAGATGATTGGAGTGGAACCAGGTTTGGATTTTGGTGAGGGTGTTGTTCAGGTGTAAGATGTCGGCATGAGTTTTAATCTTGTAATAGATTTGGGTGTCATCGGCGTAGAGGTGGTAGTTGATGCCTGCTTGTTTAAGAATGAGGGTGAGGGGTTCCATAAAGAGGTTAAAGAGGGAGGGAGAGAGAATAGACCCTTGGGGGACTCCAAGGGAGACAGGAGTGGGGTTAGAGAGACAGTTTTGAATTTTGATTTGCTGAGTTCGGTGTTGTAGGTAGGAGACGAACCATTTGTAGGCAGTATCATTGAGGCCGAAACGGGTCCTAAGCACATTGAGTAGGGCTGAATGGTTGACTGTATCGAACGCTGCGGAGAGATCAAGGAGGATAAGAAGGCAGGTCTCGCCATTATCAAGTGAGTGGTGGATGTCATCGACGACATTGAGCATTGCCGTTTCGGTGCTGCAGCCTTTCCTGAAGCCTGATTGAAAGGGATCAAGTAGGTTGAAATTTTCGATGTGTTTGTCTAGTTGTAGTAGGACACATTTTTCAAGGACCTTTGAGAGAAGTGGGAGGTTAGTGATAGGGCGGAGATTGTTTAGGTCATTGGGGTCAGCATTGGGGTTTTTGATTATGGGAGAGATTTGTCCAAGTTGAAGGGAGGTGGGGACACAGCCAGTGGAGAGAGAGGTATTGATGATTGTGGTCCAGTATGGGGTGATGATGTGCTTAAGGGCAGGGACAAGGTTAGAGGGTAAGGGGTCTTTTGTGAGGGAGGACGGTTTAAGATTACCAATTATTTTAAGGACTTCTAGCTCAGTCACGGGGAGGAAGTTGAGCAGGGAGGCATTGTTCTTTAATTGTGAGTTAGGGGAGTTGGTTTCCGGAGAGGTAGCAGGGTCAACTGGTCGAGGGGATGTGGGGTAGGCATTAGAGGTGAGGACGGGTTTGCATTGGGAGTTGGAGGGGAGCTGTGTGGAGCGGAAGGATTGATCAATTTTGGCTATTTTTTCTGAGAAGAAGTGGGAAATTTCTTCACATCTGGCTGAGGAGGCGGTCAGATTAGGAGGTGCGGGGGAAGTTTGGTTACGAATGATTTTGAAGAGTTCCCTAGGTCTGTTTTTGGCATGATCAAGTTGAGTGCGGAAGGAGGAGGCCTTTTCCTTGAAGATGTGTTTTTTGTACGTGGATCTAGCATGTCTGAGGAGTGCAAGATGGGCGGGAGAGGGATGGTGTCTCCAGGTTCTTTCCAACAGTCTGAGTGACCGTCTTTCGTTATTAAGCTCGGTATTAAACCAAGAGTTGGAGGGGGTGGTTCTTTGGTTTTTGAGTTTGGGCGGGGCTAGTTGGTCAAGGATACCAGTGACAGTATTGTTAAAGTGTTCAGTGATCTCATTGGCATTTTGTGAGGGGGGGAATGAGAAGAAGTTGAGCTTGGAGTTTAGACTCAAGAACACCCGGGGGGATATGTTTTAGATTTCTGGTCAGTTTCTTAGGTCTGTTAATTTTGGAGGTGGGGAGATTTGCATTGGTAGCAATGGTGAACAGTATAAGGTGATGGTCGGACCAGTCAATGGGGACGATATTGGTCACGGAGGCCAGATCTTCGTTGGAAAGAATGGCGTCAAGGATGGCTCCTTTGGTGTGTGTCGGGGACAGGCATAGTTGTTTGAGTTCATTGATCTCAAGTAGATTGTTGAGGAGGGGGATAGTGGGATCGTCGGTATCGTTCCAATGGAGGTTGAGATCCCCAAGAAAGAGATTTTTTGAGTTGGATAATGAGGATTGTGTCAGGAGCTCAGATAAGTCCTCGATGAAGAGCTGGGGGGGCCCGGAGGGCGATAGATGTTGTGTAGACGAATTGGGTGGGAGTTTTGGGTTGTCAGTTCAGCTTCCAGGTATTCGCAGGAGGAGTAGCCAGAATTATTGACAAGGGATAGCTGAAGTTCATTTTTAAAGATAATGGCTAGACCACCCCCAACTCTGTCAGGTCTATCTTTTCTCAGAATAGAGTATCCCGGGGGAGAGTAGGTCAAGTATGCTCGTTGAGTGGTCTTTGAGCCAGGTTTCTGTGAGGAATGCAATGTCAATGGATTCACTCAGGATAGTTTCCGAAATTTCCATGGCATGTTGGACTGCGGAGCGACAGTTGACAAGCATACATGTAAGTGGTGTGGGGTTGCATATGGTGGGTGGGCAAGTGTGGATCGACGTGAGTTGAGGCAGTGGTCTGGGGGAAGCGGGAGGAGGGGATTCTATTAGTCCCTAAGATAACAGGGATGTGGGAGTAGGGAGTGGAGAATTGGTGGTTGGTAAGCTAGGAAGGTAAGAGTTGCATAGGTCGGAGAGGTCGGACGGGGAGAGATGGTTCGAGGTGCGGTGAGGTCTATGTATACGGCAGCGGAGAGGAGTCGATCTCCAATGATTGTGTTTGGTGTTAGGGATTTTCGGGGGAATTTTTGGGGGGGATTTTTGGGCAGGGCTGGGTGGGGATTTTATGGTGAGGGAGGGTTCTGGAGCTGTGGGAGATAAAGTCTTTCCTGAGTTGAGAGAATTTAGTAATCAAATTAGATAGGTCAAGTTCGATGTTGTGTAGGCTCTGGGCAATTAAGGTGAAGGGAGGTATCGAGGGGGGGTGGTCTGGGTTAGTTACGGAGGTTATAAGTTAGTTACGGAGATTATAAGTCGGAGGATAGACTTAGGAAATTCTTCATACCGTCTTTGGAACTGGACACAGCATATGCCCACCGACATAATTTGACGTGCTCATTATCAGAGGTAGAGAAAATGTTTGTGGATCAGGTAGAAGACAGGTATAGAAAACTAACACAGACACGAGACACAGGGCATAGAACGGTGGATTGGACAGAAGAGGAAAAATTGCACCCAACAAAAGGAAGTTATGGTCCTATAGCTTTGGACAAAGAGCAGAGGGGAAAGCTGTGTGTGAGACGTTATCAGACCTACTATGAAAAGGTTCCCGTGGGACAGAGCACGTGTGATCATGTCTTCACTATGGCAGATGTGGCAAAGAACTTTCTCCTGGGCCCTGTACAAGTGATACCTACGGTGTATTTTGTGTGTGGAAGGAAAGCTTATGTGAGATTGCCTGCGAACTGGTATGGTACATGTTACTTGGGAATAATATTTCCAAAGATTTACCATACAGAGGATTTGGAACTTCTGGAAGGCGGAAAGCATTCAAGAGTGAGAAGAGGTGCGAGTGCAGGGGTCGTAGTGGGAGATATCTTTGGATCTATGATACCAAGTTTGGGAGTGATTTTGAATGATGTGACGATCCGGAGACTGGCGACTGTGATAGACGAGCTATCGATGAATACAGCAAAATCGTTAGTACTTGTGGAGGGAGAGATGTTGTCGATAAGGACAATGGTTTTACAGAATCGCCTTGCTTTGGATGTCTTATTGGCAAAAGAGGGCGGAGTCTGTAAATTATTGAAGGTTCAAGAGTGCTGTACTTATATACCAGACCACAGCAAGGATCTGGAGAAATATATAAGTAACATCACTACTATCCACACGAAGATAGAGGACTTGACTGAAGAAGGAGCATGGGAAAAAGTTGGAAAAGGGTTTGGTCAAGTGGGGAGTTGGTTTGCGAATTTGGGGAAGGGATTCCTTGGCTATGTTCTGAGACCTCTCCTTATCGTGTTGGTTTGTGTGGTTTGTTTGTGGGGTCTGATCAAAGCCTACAAGTGGTATCGAGCAGGCAGTGTTGAGAGATCTCTGAGAGAAAATGAGACGAGAATGGCTAGACTGCAGGACAGTCAATATCAGAGACTCAAGAGATTGGAGAATCACAGACCAGGGAGAATGGCAACGAGTTCTGTTTAGGTCGGTTCTTTCTCCAAGGGAGTTGAATAAAATGTGATGACAGGAGTCATCAAAGGGGGGAACTGATAGAGCGCCATGTTCTTGTGAAATTTGTAGGGGTGCATCATAATCACCGTTAGTTCGCACCCGGATATATCCAGCTATATATCAATAAATGGCCAGTAAAATGAAGTTCTAAACTGCACTTATTAGAGTGAATAAGAAGCGTAATTGTGCTATTTTGATCATGCAAATGTAATGCTTAACTGAATCGTGTTTAAAATAATGCATAAATGAATCAGCCCATGTGTAATCGAGATGCAGTAGTTAAACGTGTACCATATTAAGTTGCACGTGTAGTTCACTTTTTTGCATATGAAATGTAATGAACCAAATGCTTATAGAAGTGATTAAGGTTTGTGTGTTTAAATTGTGTAAAGGCCTGACTGCATATACGCCAAGGAAAGGCCTGTTTGTTCTTATGTAAGCTTATTTTGCAGACAGAGAAGGTTCTCTTGGAAAGGCTCTCTGGGCACCGACAGTAGATTTAATTAGCACAGTAGAGGGTTTCTGTTGAACGTATCTTCTGTTGCAGGTGCAAGGACACATGCCTCGTTAGTTAAAGACTGGCTCTTTGTTTCACGAGTTAGAGCGATGGGAGACATGGAATGGGAGTGCAATGGAATTTAGGGATGATACTTTCAGCGGAGAAGGTGCCTGGGACTCAAGGTCATCGTAACCGTCTAAGATGAAGTAACCGTTTCGATGGAAAAGTACAAGAAGAAAGACCTGGCCGAAGAGGCGTGACAAAAGGCGTGTTCAATTGTAGTTGGGTTTTGTATTAGGGATAGTGCCCCGAGGGTGGAGGGCAGAGAAGAGGTAGGGGAGACCAGAGAGGAGGACAGAGAGGGATTTGGTGAAGGAACATCTTAAATCTGAGCTTAAGTACTATGTGAGTGTACTTCTTAGGAAGTCTTCACAGCTGACACCTTTTACTTACTCTTGCCTGGGAAATTCGTTAAGTAGGTATGTCATCTTAGAGTAGAGTAGGGACAGACAATGGGTTTCTGCTTGCTTAGATAAATGAGGAATATCATAGAGGTTGGAGCTGTTATTGCTTGTCTAATACTTCTGGAGCTAACGATTCTTCTCATCCTCAGTCGGATGAGACTCCTGCGTAGGATGTTATTTGTATTAGTGCCCATTTATTTCTTTAAGCTCGTGTTGAGGTGCTTGCGCGTGCAGTTATTCTTGGCTGTAATAAACCCACAAAACTGAATTCGGAGTCAGTAGTCTTTGTAGGTGAACCAGAGTCTAAAGAAAAGATTGCATAACTGAAAAGATTTTCTTCCCTTCACACTATTCAGCAGATAAAAAGATCCTGGCAACTTGGAGATCCTTAGAAAAGATAAGATAAGGATCAGCGTTAACACAATCGCCTTGTCTGATACAAAAGCTAAGGGCCATTGACAGTGACTGAGACATTGACCCGCCACCGAGGAGAGACTGGGGGTGTTCGATGCAGAATTGTTGCAAATGGATTGCACCCATGTTAATTTTACTGGTTCTCTTATCCCGTGCTCTCCATGCCACTGGAGTCAAGCTATCCTGGCTGATGAGGGCTGAAAGCCCGAAACCGGTCCTAGGATGCTTGTTTCCAGTCCAGGGAGGACCTGGCCTGGCAGTTCGGGCTGGACTGTTCCCATTGGGCGCAGGGTCAAGACTGATTTGCATATGGCTGGGTCCAAACTGGAATGGCATGGTGAGCAAAAAAACTATGGATTTACGCCCAGATCTCTGTACTGGGGTGAATGTATGCAATTGTTCTGCATTCTGTCCATCAATTGTTCTTTTTGCATCTGTCACCCCGAGTGGGACGGGTATGCCCAGACATGGGTCCTGTGCTCTCCATGCAACTGGAGTCAAGCTATCCTGGCTGATGAGGGCTGAAAGCCCGAAACCGGTCCTAGGATGCTTGTTTCCAGTACAGGGAGGACCTGGCCTGGCAGTTCGGGCTGGACTGTTCCCATTGGGCGCAGGGTCAAGATTGATTTGCATATGGCTGGGTCCAAACTGGAATGGCATGGTGAGCAAAAAAACGATGGATTTAGGCCCAGATCTCTGTACTGGGGTGAATGTATGACATTATTCTGCATTCTGTCCATCAATTGTTCTTTTTGCATTTGTCATCCCGAGTGGGACGGGTATGCCCAGACGTGGGTCCCGTGCACTCCAGGCCACTGGAGTCAAGCTATCCTGGCTGATGAGGGCTGAAAACCCGAAACCGGTCCTAGGATGCTTGTTTCCAGTCCAGGGAGGACCTGGGCTGGCAGTTCGGGCTGGACTGTTCCCATTGGGCGCAGGGTCAAGACTGTTCCCATTGGGCGCAGGGTCAAGACTGATTTGCATATGGCTGGGTCCAAACTGGAATGGCATGGTGAGCAAAAAAACGATGGATTTAGGCCCAGATCTCTGTTCTGGGTTGAATGTAAGACAGTGTTCTGCATTCTGTCCATCAATTGTTCTTTTTCCATTTGTCACCCCGAGTGGGATGGGTATGCCCAGACGTGGGTCCCGTGCTCTCCATGCCGCTGGAGTCAAGCTATCCTGGCTGATGAGGGCTGAAAGCCCGAAACCGGTCCTAGGATGCTTGTTTCCAGTCCAGGGAGGCCCTGGCCTGGCAGTTCGGGCTGGACTGATCCCATTGGGTGCAGGGTCAAGACTGATTTGCATATGGCTGGGTCCAAACTGGAATGGCATGGTGAGCAAAAAAACGATGGATTTAGGCCCAGATCCCTGTACTGGGGTGAATGTATGACATTGTTCTGCATTCTGTCCATCAATTGTTCTTTTTGCATTTGTCACCCCGAGTGGGACGGGTATGCCCAGACGTGGGTCCCGTGCTCTCCATGCCACTGGAGTCAAGCTATCCTGGCTGATGAGGGCTGAAAGCCCGAAACTGGTCCTAGGATGCTTGTTTCCACTCCAGTGAGGACCTGGCCTGGCAGTTCGGGCTGGACAGTTCCCATTGGGCGCAGGGTCAAGACTGATTTGCATATGGCTGGGTCCAAACTGGAATGGCATGGTGAGCAAAAAAACGATGGATTTAGGCCCAGATCTCTGTACTGGGGTGAATGTATGACATTGTTCTGCATTCTGTCCATCAATTGTTCTTTTTGCATTTGTCACCCTGAGTGGGACGGGTATGCCCAGACGTGGGTCCCGTGCTCTCCATGCCACTGGAGTCAAGCTATCCTGGCTGATGAGGCCTGAAAGCCCGAAACCGGTCCTAGGATGCTTGTTTCCAGTCCAGGGAGGACCTGGGCTGGCAGTTCGGGCTGGACTGTTCCCATTGGGCGCAGGGTCAAGACTGTTCCCATTGGGCGCAGGGTCAAGACTGATTTGCATATGGCTGGGTCCAAACTGGAATGGCATGGTGAGCAAAAACGATGGATTTAGGCCCAGATCTCTGTTCTGGGTTGAATGTAAGACAGTGTTCTGCATTCTGTCCATCAATTGTTCTTTTTCCATTTGTCACCCCGAGTGGGATGGGTATGCCCAGACGTGGGTCCCGTGCTCTCCATGCCGCTGGAGTCAAGCTATCCTGGCTGATGAGGGCTGAAAGCCCGAAACCGGTCCTAGGATGCTTGTTTCCAGTCCAGGGAGGACCTGGCCTGGCAGTTCGGGCTGGACTGATCCCATTGGGTGCAGGGTCAAGACTGATTTGCATATGGCTGGGTCCAAACTGGAATGGCATGGTGAGCAAAAAACGATGGATTTAGGCCCAGATCCCTGTACTGGGGTGAATGTATGACATTGTTCTGCATTCTGTCCATCAATTGTTCTTTTGCATTTGTCACCCCGAGTGGGACGGGTATGCCCAGACGTGAGTCCCGTGCTCTCCATGCCACTGGAGTCAAGCTATCCTGGCTGATGAGGGCTGAAAGCCCGAAACTGGTCCTAGGATGCTTGTTTCCACTCCAGTGAGGACCTGGCCTGGCAGTTCGGGCTGGACAGTTCCCATTGGGCGCAGGGTCAAGACTGATTTGCATATGGCTGGGTCCAAACTGGAATGGCATGGTGAGCAAAAAAACGATGGATTTAGGCCCAGATCTCTGTACTGGGGTGAATGTATGACATTGTTCTGCATTCTGTCCATCAATTGTTCTTTTTGCATTTGTCACCCTGAGTGGGACGGGTATGCCCAGACGTGGGTCCCGTGCTCTCCATGCCACTGGAGTCCAGCTATCCTGGCTGATGAGGCCTGAAAGCCCGAAACCGGTCCTAGGATGCTTGTTTCCAGTCCAGGGAGGACCTGGCCTGGCAGTTCGGGCTGGACTGTTCCCATTGGGCTCAGGGTCAAGACTGATTTGCATATGGCTGGGTCCAAACTGGAATGGCATGGTGAGCAAAAAAACGATGGATTTAGGCCCAGATCTCTGTACTGGGGTGAATGTATGACATTGTTCTGCATTCTGTCCATCAATTGTTCTTTTTGCATTTGTCACCCCGAGTGGGACGTGTATGCCTAGACGTGGGTCCCGTGCTCTCCATGCCACTGGAGTCAAGCTATCCTGGCTGATGAGGCCTGAAAGCCCTAAACCGGTCCTAGGATGCTTGTTTCCAGTCCAGGGAGGACCTGGCCTGGCAGTTCGGGCTGGACTGTTCCCATTGGGCGCAGGGTCAAGACTGTTCCCATTGGGCGCAGGGTCAAGACTGATTTGCATACGGCTGGGTCCAAACTGGAATGGCATGGTGAGCAAAAAAACGATGGATTTAGGCCCTGATCTCTGTACTGGGGTGAATGTATGACATTGTTCTGCATTCTGTCCATCAATTGTTCTTTTTGCATTTGTCACCCCGAGTAGTATGGGTATGCCCAGACGTGGGTCCCGTGCTCTCCATGCCACTGGAGCCAAGCTATCCTGGCTGATGAGGCCTGAAAGCCCGAAACCGGTCCTAGGATGCTTGTTTCCAGTCCAGGGAGGACCTGGCCTGGCAGTTCGGGCTGGACTGTTCCCATTGGGTGCAGGGTCAAGACTGATTTGCATGTGGCTGGGTCCAAACTGGAATGGCATGGTGAGCAAAAAAACGATGGATTTAGGCCCAGATCTCTGTACTGGGGTGAATGTATGCCCTCAGTTCGTCCCTCTTGTATGAGAACAGATTTGTCATTTTTAGCTCCATATCTCCTTGTTGAAAGTGGCTCCTGAGCTGTGTTCAAAATTTGTGGAAAACAAGGTCCTTCTTTAATTGATCTTATATGAAACTTTGCCAAACTTTTCAAATACTCTCCTCCTCTTCTTTGACAAAGTTTCTGCAACTTTTTAGAGACAATAACCTGGGGCTGAACAGCATCGGCAGAAAATAATTTTTGGGAGCAAGCACTTCCTTTGTAGGTATCTAATTATGTGTATTTTCACAGGATCTCAACTTCAACAACTGCATGCTACTACTAAACACAAGTTCTGGATCCCATCACCGCCACCAATGCAAGAAATGGAGTGTATTATATGGTGTGGTTGTGCAACCTCACCATGTAATACACTTACAAACCTCCTTAGGTGCAGTAGGTTTTATCTGTGAAACCCTGAGCTTAACCCTGGACAGCTGTGGCACTGAGCAGCAAGGCTTACACAGAGGAACAAGAGTTAAGCATTTAAACAGCACCAAACAATTGGAAGTGGAACAAGGAAACCAACAACAATTTATAATAATAAGAGTTTCAGAAATTCTGGGCCCGATTTGTGAATAGTTTTCGGTATTCACAAAGGTAAAGTTGGACCAAAAGTCTAACTTTACTACCCTTAGCTTTGTGAATACCGAAAAGTAGTAAAGTTAGACTTTTGGTCTAGGTTTACCTTTGAGGATACTGAAAAGTAGTAAAGTTAGACTTTTGGTCTAAGTTTACCTTTGTGAATACTGAAAAGTAGTAAAGTTAGACTTTCGGTCTAAGTTTACCTTTGTGAATACTGAAAAGTAGTAAAGTTAGACTTTTGGTCTAAGTTTACCTTTGTGAATACCGAAAAGTAGTAAAGTTAGACTTTTGGTCTAGGTTTACCTTTGTGAATACTGAAAAGTAGTAAAGTTAGACTTTTGGTCTAAGTTTACCTTTGTGAATACCGAAAAGTAGCAAAGTTAGACTTTTGGTCTAGGTTTACCTTTATGAATACCGAAAAGTAGTAAAGTTAGACTTTCGGTCTAAGTTTACCTTTGTGAATACTGAAAAGTAGTAAAGTTAGACTTTTGGTCTAAGTTTACTTTTGTGAATACTGAAAAGTAGTAAAGTTAGACTTTTGGTCTAGGTTTACCTTTGTGAATACTGAAAAGTAGTAAAGTTAGACTTTTGGTCTAAGTTTACCTTTGTGAATACCGAAAAGTAGCAAAGTTAGACTTTTGGTCTAGGTTTACCTTTATGAATACCGAAAAGTAGTAAAATTAGACTTTTGGTCTAGGTTTTCCTTTATAAATACTGAAAAGTAGTAAAGTTAGACTTTCGGTCTAAGTTTACTTTTGTGAATACTGAAAAGTAGTAAAGTTAGACTTTTGGCCTAAGTTTACCTTTGTGAATACTGAAAAGTAGTAAAGTTAGACTTTTGACCTAAGTTTATCTTTGTGAATACTGAAAAGTAGTAAAGTTAGACTTTTGGTCTAAGTTTACCTTTGTGAATACCGAAAAGTAGCAAAGTTAGACTTTTGGTCTAAGTTTACCTTTGTGAATACTGAAAAGTAGTAAAGTTAGACTTTTGGTCTAGGTTTACCTTTGTGAATACTGAAAAGTAGTAAAGTTAGACTTTTGGTCTAGGTTTACCTTTGAGGATACTGAAAAGCAGTAAAGTTAGACTTTTGGCCTAAGTTTACCTCTATGAATACCGAAAAGTAATAAACTTACACAAAAGTGTAAGCTTTCCTCTGTGAATTGGGCCAATAGATTGTACAAGCAATAATAAGGCGGTGCAATTTCACTGTGAACAAGCTTTGGAGAGTCAACGAATTGGACACTTAGAAACGTTTTCAAAGAAGGTAAGTGTCACTGCAGTCGGTTAAAGGTACTTGGGGTGACCAACTCAGACATGGAGCTAGTTAGGGGGACCAGCAAGGTCCTAAAGAACAGTTACCTTCACAGGAGAAGGAGCCCTTCAACAGTTCCAGGCACTTTATCTGTGTTGCAATTTATTCCTATGGAGTTGTCCTGCTGCAAGGGATGAACAATGCTGAAGATGCTCTAAGGACGCTGTGGATGCAACGCGGTCGATTGGGGATCTTTCTGCAGGGATAACTCAGTCCATGAAGCTGGTGAGGGCGTCCTGGTTTTTAGGGACAATGTTCAACGAAATCCTTTCCAGTCTGGCCGAAGTCCAGTTGCCACTGGTTTACTAATAGCTTGTTGTCACGGTCATAGGATAATCCTTCCTGAGTCAATAGCTTTCCTTCTCAGGGTCCCAGTAGCTCTCTGAGAGCCCTCCCGGGCTCAGCAAACTTGATGCAACTCTGTGCTTCGGGTCTTGGTCCTCTAATCTGCACGGCAGCGATGGCAGCGTCTTGAAGTCTTTGGTCTACCAACTTGCCCCAGCAGGCTTCTTCAGCTGTTGTGTCCCTGTACTGTGAACAGTAAGTCAGTCAGCTTGCCCTTGGAGTTCACTTGACTTGACTGGGCTCAGGAGACATCTTCTCCTTGAGCAGGAGAGGGCAGACACAGTTTCTTCCTTTGCTAGCCACCTAGTGCAGCATGTGCTGTCTTCGAAGGTGCAGCCTCTCTTTGCTGGTCTCTCGGTGAAGCAGGGCAGTCCTTTTTTGGTCCTTCTTCCAAGTTAGTCAAGAGCTGATGTCTAGGTCCCAAGGGTGCCCCCTTTAAGCTCAGAAAGTCCCCTCAGATCAGGATGCGGTTGGTAGCCAATGGGCTACCAGGTTCCCGCCCCACCTGGTTTGACATAATGCAACTGTAAAAAGAACAGAAGATGGACGGAATGCTGAATGAATTGAAAATTCACCCCAGTCACAGATCTGGGGTCAATCAATCAATCAGGGGAAATGTAAGCGCACTACTCACCCGTGAGGGTCTTAAGGCGCTGGGTGGGAGGGAAGCAGCAGTTCTGTTCAGTCGAAGAGCCAGGTCTTGAGAGCATTCCTGAAGGTGTTCAGTGAGTGGGCGCGTCTGATGTCGATAAGGAGCTCGTTCCAGGTCTTTGCCGTGATGTAGGAGAAGGTTCTTCCCCCTGTTCAGGCTCTGCAGATGCACGGGGTTTCGACGAGGGCGAGGTTGGCAGAGCAGAGGTTTCTTTTGGGTACGTCGAAGTTGATTCCTTGATTGAGGTATTGGGGTCCTGTGCTGTGTAGGCATTTGTAGGCGTTGGTGAGTATCTTGAATGTGAATCTCTTCTCGACTTGGAGCTAGTGGAGGTTCCGTAGGTGTTGGCTGATGTGCTCGTGTAGAGGGATTCCGAGGACCAGTCTGGCTGCGGTGTTCTGTATCGTTTGGAGTTTGCGGAGCAGGGACATGTTAATGCCGGCGTAGAGGGGTGAATCCATCATTTTTTTGCATGCCACGCCGTTACAGTTTAGATCCAGCCATATGCTAATCTGTCTTGACCCTGTTTCCCATGGGAACAGGCCAGCCCGAACTGCCAGGCCAGGTCCTCCCTGGACCAGAAACAAGCATCCTAGGACCGGTTTTCAGGGTTTCACCCCTTATCAGCCAGGATAGCTTGAATCTGGTGGCATAGTGAGCACAGGACCCATGTCTGGGCATACCCTCCTCACTTAGGGCAACAAAAGCAAAAAGAACAGATGATGGACGGAATGCTGAATCAATAATTCACCCCCAGTCACAGATCTGGGTTGAAGCCATCATTTTTTACACACACCCCCACCCCAGCCATATGCAAATCAGTCTTGACCCTGTTCCCCATGGGAACAGTCCAGCTCGAAGTCCCAGGCCAGGTCCGCCCTGACCAGAAACAAGCATCCTAGGACCGGTTTCAGAGTTTCACACCTCATCAGCCAGGATAGCTTGAATCTGGTGGTGTAGCGAGCACGGGACCCACGTCTGGGCATACCCTTCCCACTTAGGACAACAAATGCAAAAAGAACAGATGATGGACGGAATGCTGAATCAATCAAACATTCACCACCAGTCACAGATCTGGGTTGAATCCATGTTTTTTTTACACACCACGCCATTCCAGTTTAGACCCAGCCATATGCAAATAAGTCTTGACCCTGTTTCCCATGGGAACAGTCCTGCCCGAACTGGCAGGCCAGGACCTCCCTGGACCAGAATCAAGCATCCTAGGACCGGTTTCGGAGTTTCACCCCTGATCAGCCAGGATAGCTCAAATCTGATGGTTTAGAGGGCACGGGACCCAGGTATGGGTCTACCCTTCCCACTTAGGGTGACGAATGCAAAAAGAACAGATGATGGACGGAATGCTGAATTAATTGAACGTTCCCATGGGAACTGTCCAGCCCGAGGTGCCAGGCCAGGCCCTCCCTGGACCAGAAACAAGCATCCTAGGACCACTTTCGGGATTTCACCCCTCATCAGCCAGGATAACTTCAATCTGGTGGCGAAGCAAGCACAAGACCCACATCTGGGCATACCCTTCCCACTTAGGGCGACAAATGCAAAAAGAACAGATGATGGACAGAATGCTGAATCAATCAAACATTCACTCCCAGTCACGGATCTGGGTTGAATTCATTTTGTTTGGCACGCCACCCTATTCCAGTTTAGACCCAGCCATATGCAAATCAATCTTGATCCTGTTCCCCATGGAAACAGTCCAGCCCGAACTGCCAGGCCAGGTCCTCCCTGGACCAGAACCAAGCATCCTAGGACCAATTTCGGGGTTTCACCTCTCATCACCCAGGATAGCTTGAATCTGGGGGTGTAGCGAGCACTGGCACCATGTCTAGGCATACCCTTCTCACATAGGGCGACAAACACAAAAAGAACAGATGATGGACGGAATGCTGAATCAATTGAACATTCACCCCAATCACAGATCTGGGTTGAATCCATCACTTTTTTGCACACCACTCGATTTCAGTTTAGACCCAGTCATATGCAAATCAGTCTTGACCCTGTTCCCCATGGGAACAGTCCAGACCAAACTGCCAGGCCAGGTCTTCCCTGGACCAGAAACAAGCTTCCTAGGAACGGTTTCGGGGTTTCACCTCTCATTAGCCAGGATAGCTGGAATCTGGAGGCGTAGCGAGCATGGTGAACAAAAGAACGATGGGTTAAACTCAAATCTTTGTGTAATGGGGTGAATATTTGCATTGTTCAGCAATCCATCCATTATTTGTTCCTTTTGCTTTTATTGCTGTAAGTGGGAAGGGTATGCCCAGAAGGGTTTGTGGGACCCTGGTGAATAACTATCTATAATATCTTATTCTTGGTTATCTCCCAAATGGTTTTGACCATCCATTTCATATGTTTCACTTAAATTGATACTGCAGTGTTACTTATCAAAAGTTGAAAGTATTTAAATACATTTTTACACAGGGTTAGAAGTTAGCTTTGGGAACTTTTGGAAACATGAATGACTAATGGAGCTTTTTAAAACACTGTGGACAAGAAACATTGATCAAAACAAAATATGTTTTGTAGTTATGGGGGTTAGGTACCCCTTAAAGAACTTTGTGGAAACCCAGTGAAGAGGGCATTTTAATGCATATTGGCCAGTAACTTTGCTTAAAATACAAACTGATTTAAACAAGATTTTATAACATAATTATTTTTCTCTCTAATAATTATTTAAAAGAAAATTTAGGGTGTGAGGTAAAAGAACACAAGAGAATTATTTTAAAATGCTTGTAGAAATAGGGGGATTTAATAAGAAGTTAGTGTGTATGAAAGTGGAGATGAGGTGGGACTAATTCAGCCATATGCTGGGTGACAATATTATTGAAGTATTCCCTGACATTTGATTGACTCCGACACTGTCCTATCAGCCTTCTAGAAACTCCATCTGTAATGAATCTTTACTATTAATCAACAGTTGGTATCGTAGCATTTCTATTTTACTTTCTACTCCTCTTGTTGAGTCCTCAAGATGCGCACCTAGTGGACTACTAGGGTAGGACCCTAGCTTACATGCCAACCTGTGAATAGGTGTTGATTGCAGGGTCATCTAAAGAGTAGAGTTTTAATTTTGTGACTGAGTGCCCTGCAAGTGTAGCTTAAACTTGTCATAGCAGCATGTAAACACAGCCACATAAAGGGGTATACAAAGGTAACTGAGTGTTACTCAAGTTCATCTGTAGTGCTTTTTAGGAAAGACCTTGTCTTTGTTGGTGATGAGAATACCAGTGGCATTGGTGTTGATTATTCTTTATGGACACCAGATTCAAAGTTTGCATGGTAGGACAAGATAAGCTGCCCCCTAAAGGGGATATGGTTGAGTCGGTCCTGGTACCAAAACAGCCTAGTCTCTAGAGGCACTATTAGGCCACCTGTAAATCACTTTATTTTGTTAACACAAGAACAAAAGAAATCTGACAAATGGAGGCACTTTTACAGCACCAGTAGGCCACTTTATGGAGTCCATCTATGAGCAGAAGAAGGCTCAAGACCATGGAGACACATTTGGGCCAGGCTGTAATAATTACTACATATTGTGTTGAAACCAGATTAATTATGTGCACTTCATTTTCCAGCCAGACAGATCATAACAGTGAACATATGCCTAAAGCAAGCCAAACCTATTTGTGTTGCCAGTGTTTGCTAGCAATATCAGACATATAAGCAACAGTTATAATGCTGCAAATATTTAGAATTGAACATGTTTCAATTCCTAAATCTGAAAATAAGAGACTGTGAATTAACCATTACTAAAGTCTTTCTAGTGGTCTTCGGAGTGTCTCAGTCACTCCCTTACTCCCCTCAACACCACATTCATGTACAATCTGTCATTCTGGTAGGCACTTACACCCTTTTTATATCTTTCTGAAATAGTCCATCTGAATATTTCACACATCTCCTTCCTCTTCCTCTCTGCCTTTTTATGCTGTCATGCAATCACTTCCTTGTGTTACCTATCATACACCATGCCTCTCTTCCTCTCTCTCTTCACTTGTAAACAGTGTGTTATTTTATTTTGGTACTGTCAATATTTCACATTTCTGTACACCCCCTTTCACATAAAATGGCAAGTACAATTGGCACATATGTGACAATTGCTGTGGGCACTCTGCAGATATGCAAATGATTTCATAGGCATGAATTCTGAACACCCTTATGACCCCCTGACATGTAGTGTGAGACGCTTGCACTGGCTTTAGCCTCAACTCAAGAGCTCTTAATTGTGCCCCATCGTGAACAGCCATTCACACTCTGCTCTCACCCAGACACCTAGATGCCAGTATGCACTACATGGGATTTTTACAGTGATTGTTGAGAAATCAATCAGTGTTTTTTCTTGTTAAGGACTTGAATATAGGGCCCTGTTGGGATACGTTTCAAAGTAATGTTCTTAATTATTGCCGAGTCTGAACTATCGCAGGACCTATCCCAGTTAAAGCCCTGACTGTATCCTGCAAGGGTCACAGAGGCTCCTGTTCACCGTCTAACAGCAAACCAAGGCCTTACAATGGATCTTCACTCCCCCTCGGGATTCCTTAAGCACAAGCCTTGGGATAACAGACTCGGCTGCACCCCGACTGTGACTGCCCATCTGCCCTTTCACACAGACACAAAGTATTGCAAGTTACAGGTAGCTATGAATGTGAATCCATGAGACAGAAACCATGAGCTGCAGACATACATAAAGCATTAAAATAACACAAATGGGCACCCTTCTATTTGGGGATGAGCCTTGGGTGGGCCAGAGGACTCCCCTTGGGTAGGCCAGGCTCACCTGCCCACCCCTCTAGAACTGGGCCTGTGGTGTATCCAAAATCAGCTGAGAATTCTCCAAAGATGGCCTTATGACTTCCTTCACAAGTCTGCAGATCATCATTAAATCAGCTTGCACCCAACTCTCACAATGACAAATACATTTGCTTAACCACACCAACCCAAGACTGAATGCTGCTACCAGGAAACCAAATAATACCCCAGAAAAACAAACCTCGGCTTCATGAGCTTAATCTTAGAACCGATAATTTGAGATAAACCATTTGCTGGAAAATGAGACAGCACCCGAGACATCCTTGAATTATCTAGGATAAGGTCAATCAGATTATCCACAACCAACCATTAATTTCAGTCCAGGGGATCTATTACCATCATAGCTAGCTACATACGAAGACAACTCAATTCCCACTAGCTGACTCTGAACCCAGACATGGTATACGAACAAGATTCCCTCCAACCTACAAGCCAATCCAACACATTCAACTTCTGCTGGAACCCTCGGTATCCTTACCTGGACCCATAGTATAAACATGGCACACTGTCTCACTCTGCATCATGGTGCACCTTTAACAGACCAGGAGAGCGTGTTCTATTAGAGTCAATGCTCTGTTTAGAGTGCAGCCACAAATGCAATGCGAACAACGCATTTGTGAAAGTAAGCCAGACTGTTTGAAGCTATTGCTCTGCCTTTCACTGCAGGCAGATATCTAGCCTGAGTGTGAAAGGGGGCAAGGATTTTTCCTGTTGGAGAGTGCAGTGATCGACTGCGCCAACCTGCAAGGTTTATGCCTTGAGTGTCCTTAGCACCCCCTCTCTCATTCCAAAGTGTGTCATCAGGGGTGCACTGACTGTACACCGCATGTTTGTGGTGCGCAATCAGTGTACCTCCAGATAGCTTTTTTAACATTGCCCCTACATTTGTAATACGGTATGGGCACAAGGGCAAAGGGTTCCCTTATTTGTCTGAGGCCACACCCTCATGTAAATGATGCAATTGAGGGAACACCCCTCATGTTCATACTGAAGCGCATTTTGCATCTCCGTGATACATATTACTGAAGGGGGCCCAAATTCATCTATAGTCCCTTCTGTAATATTAACGTGCGCCAGTAGTGGAAACAGCTGGCACAGACACCTGTTCTCCTATAGGGGCACTTTCTATATATGATGTCTTCTGCGAAAGACAAAGAAATACAAGGTTGTCTCCTATTTGGGCCTGTCTCGGGCTGATAACAGCTAAGGGACACAATTTCTGAATCTTGAACCTTAGATCATATAGCACTTCGGCACCACTCACCACAACATTGTGCATATCCCACGCACCTCACGTTTCATCTTGACTCTGCTTGGAACTTTTGTCCAATGACCGCAGTTTTTTCTACAAAGGTAATATGTGAAACAGCTGTGTAACGTCATTACTGGGATTTCTGAGGGTTAATGAAAGAATTCCAAAGATAAATGAATACACCTGAGTGAGAAAGCATGAGAGTGCCATGTCTTAGTAGATATGGCGCTTTTCTGCTTTCTCCCTCTCAGTCAACGCAGAGCAGTGCAGTAAATTTGGTTGCTGCACTGCATTGTGTGATATCTTCGCAAATCTGGGTCCAAGTCACCCATTCTTCCCAGTTCGGTAAATTGAGTACAAAATAGTAACAGCTATTATTTCTACCTTTACCTGTGGTATGTAGAGCTTTATAAAAGCATGTTATTGCCACTACCTAATACCGATTGATTATAGTAATGTGAAATTATGGGACATACAATGCTTACTGAATGTGATTACATTGTTACAGTATCAGGGGTACTGCCTTTAATTTTTGCACTCTCCAATAAAGCCTCCCATTTTGCTTTGTTTCTAACAAGGGGAATGTTAACCCGTTTGCTGCTCCGATCGTTCCGCGCCAGTGCGGAACGTTCTATTAAACGGGCGGGGCCGCGTCGGCCAACGGACGTGCGCAGCACTACCGAGGTACTGCTTGCGACGGCCGTTGGCCGACGCACGCAGCAAACGGGTTAACAAACACAGATGTGAGGCTATGAAAACAGTAACTTTGTATGCATATGTCACAATGACACAGCAGTGCTAATTTGTAGTCTGCCTGAACATAGATGTGGTTTGCTTATATTTTAAGGCTATAAAAGATTTTGCACACACTCAGCCAACCAACATATATTAATCTAATTTTAAGTGCATGCAAGCTAACCAGTTCCTATATACAAAACCTATCATTATCACATGCTAAAATCTACATGGGAAGGCAGGAATTCAAACATTCTGTTTAACTCAATAGTCATATAAGGAAAACATGTTTAGGTGCGCTGACCTACTGCAAAGGTATGCTGTAGCTTAAGTCCAAGAGCACCTTGCAAGTGTGCAGTGATTTTGAACTGAACATAGTGAATTTGTCATACAGTGATGTCAAACTGCATATTATTCTGGTCTTTAAGTCACTCAAAATAAATATTATGGTAATATTGTCATATTTTCTAAGATTTTCACAAATTTAATACGAGTATGCCTTTTCTGTTAAAAATATATTGTAAGCATGAATTTGCTTCAATGCACTGTCTGCGAGAATGTAGCCCATAGCACAATGCAAAGCTACTCACTGGCTTATTTAACCATCATCTAAAAGAACATATTCAATAGTGCATATTAATATGTGAACAAAGGCAAAGCAACATAAAGACTCCAAATTCCTGGTACAAGTATTAAAGGTAACAATATGCATTGATGCCTCTACGTTATTGGCAAACAAATGATCAGATCAGTTTATATCATATCGCAGTGCAGTGGAGCATCATTTTTTAATTGAAGATAATGAACAAATGACAATAGTGAAGTATTCTGGGATTCAAAACTGACGCTAATTCATTTAGCAATGTTTACAAAACAACAAACAATTTTTGGACAAAAAGTCTATACATTTAATAGCTGCTTGTAAATACAGTTTTATTTGACTAAATAGAAAAATAGATTAATTTGAATGAAAAATATCTGGATAAATACTGGATTATGCAGCTTCCTCTTTGAAATGTCTGTCCTTTCTGCTGCTAGCATGTGTTTCTGGTGAGCAAAGTGTGTTTAAATGCAAAGTATGTTTAAGACTGCAGTACCACCTCCTGTCTCCGGGGGCAGAGCTGAGCAAAAATATAAACATACTTCATGAAACACAGGTCCCCACAAGGCAATTTTTTTAAATGTTGTAAAAATTGACACAGATGTTCCTGGAATCATTTTATATCATTTAGAAGACTTTGCCTTGTGGGGACCTGGGTTCAGGTCCCCACAGTGCAATCAAGTCCCCACAGCATGAGTGTGTTATCACACCCAAGTCCCCAAAAGGATAGTAACACAAACCCACACACACACACACACACACACACACACACACACATATGCACGCACACACACCCTTACACACACATAAACATACACACACATATATACATGCACACATACACACACAACACACACACATACACACACACATACACAAACACACGTACACAACCCTCCTGCAGAATAATGAGCCCCAGTGACTGGTGACCATATGTTTTTTAAAAGTTTAACTGAAGTGCTCAGCACTGAATGCCACACAAGGCCAGAAATGCTAACATCGTAGTTTCCCTTATGATGATCTGAACCGCAAAAGCCTCTTCTTTGGCGCTGAACATCAGGCATTACCTCCTTGACCCTCATCCTTGGCCCAGTCATCACAAATGAGGATTGTGACCAATCAGAACAGGAAACAAAACAGGAAACAGTCAACTAGTCCCACCCACCCTCCGGGCCAAGCTTTGAGAACATTGCCTTACCTGAGCCCTTCCTGTTTAGTTTCCAGTTGGACTGGTTTAGAAGACGAGGGTGCGCTGATGCAGCTGCTTGGTATATGGCTCCATCTGTGTTGGATGTTGAGTTCCTTCCTCTGCTGGGCTTGGGACAGCCTCTCCTACAATGTGGGACGCATACTGACCTCCTTGATACTCGCTTGTAAGGTAAAGCATTGGGTTGTTCAATTTAGAATCACCCAGATCCTGTCGCTTAGGATATGGCCATTGAACTCTGCAACGTGTTTATTCTGTTTCTTGATCAGCAGTGCCTTCCACATTCAGGGAAGACGAACGCATGCATGTTAGGGTTTTTCAATTCTCCCAAGTTGCTCATGCGCAATTTGATCTGCACAGGTCATGATGGATGCAGCTGCAGAACTGAAGTGGTTTTGGTTGTTTTTTTCCCGTAAGTTTGTTCCAGTTATTTAAGAGACGACTTACAGGTAGTGGAGCATTGGTTGTTTGCTGCCCTAGGTGCAGGTTCAATGTGGGTATGGGAAAACATTATTCAGAGGCATGGTTCTCCGGCTTCATCTTAGAGTCAGTCTTCTTCCACTTTGCCTCCTTCCAAGAATGCTCGTTCTGGGGATGATGAGGCCCAATTAAAGAAATTGATTTTGGAGACTCATTCCTCATTTAAGAAACAGAAGAAGGTCTCCCACGCTACTGCTGACCATGAGAGTATTTACTCTGATTTCCAAAGGAAATGCACTGCTCGCTTTCTTTGTTTCAAGAGTGAACAAATTGGGGGCTTGTGGCTTGGATGCCTTAACTCTGTCATGACCTCCTCTTCTCCTGTAGGCTTTCCCTCCTTGTCCTCTTATCCAAAGGTTTCTGGAGAAGGTCAGGCAGGAGAGGGCGCAGGTGGTGTCAGCTCTTCCCTTCTGGCCCCAGAGGTTGTGGTTTCCTCTGTTGAAGAGTCTGGCGGTGTTGCCTCTATGAATTCTGCCCCAGATTCCTTCTTTGATGGGAGTCTCGGGAAATTCCTTTTCCCCAGTTCCTCTAAACCTTGCGATTTGGAGGTTGAACGGAGAGCTTTAGAGAGCAAGAACTTTCCACTCATGTGGCTTCATTGGTAAGAGGTCCAGGAGAGTTTCAACGCTCTCTGCTTATTCTCAGCACTAGGCAAGTTTTAATTCATGGTGCACCTCTCATAATCTATCCTCTGTCTCTTTTCCGACATCTGTTTTTCCCCGATTCTTTTTGGTGGTTCTTGGAAGGCTTACTCTCTTTCCACTTTGAAAGGTAAATGGGAGGTGATTCAAGCTTTCAGGGATTCTGTCTCTATGGCTGCTGATACAAATCTTTTGGTGTTCAGATTGTTTTGGAGTCTTTCACTTTCTTCTCCACAGGTACCTCCTACTATTTCAGCGTGGAGTCTTCCTTTGGTTCTCACCGCTGTTCGATCTCTTCCTTTTGAGCCTTTCGAAATAGCGAGTCTTAAACTTTAATCTTTCAAAGTTGCCTTGTTGCTGGCTATTACATCAGCAAAGTGTTTAGGTGAACTTATGCTGTTTCAAACCTTTTTTATGTTTTTTAGAAGATGCAGTGGTTTTACGGTTGGATCACAGTTCCCTTCCTAAGGTTTGGTCAACCTTCCACTCTTCTCAAGACTTGGTGTTTCCTACTGTCTGTCGTTCTCCTTCTTCTGAGGCGGCTTGTTTGTTGCCCTCTGTTGATGTTAAATGTGCTTTATCTGTTTATCTTGACAGACCTGCTTCCTTCCGGACTTCAGATTTGTTGTTTGTGACTTTTGGTTTGTCTGGACGTGGTAAGAAGGTATCTAAGGTTACCATCAGTCGATAGATTAAAGACACTTTTAAAATGGCTTATGAAGGTGCTGCTCTCCCAGTTGCTGCCACTTTACAAGCTTGTTTCATCAGGGGGATTTCTGCTTCATGGGCAGAGCACAAGGGTGTCTTTTTGGAAGAGATCTGCAGAGCGGACACACGGGCGTCTGAGTACACATGTATCAAGCACTATCGACTACATTGTGTTCAATCAGCATCTAGGAACTTTGGTTCTGGTGTATTACAAGCACTGGTTCCGGATAACCTTGCTTGAACTCTCTTTGTTTAGATAATTATTTCTGAGATTCATCCTTGGTTCCAACCCTTCAGCCTGGGACGACTCCTGGTGGCCAACATCACTGGGAACAGCCCCGCAAACCACCGACCACGTACGCAACCTAGGGGTCATCCTCGACCCCACCCTCTCCATGACTAAGCAGGTCAACGCCGTTTCCTCATCCTGCTTCAACATCCTCCGAATGCTCCGCAGGATCTTCCAGTGGATCCCCACCGAAACAAGAAAAACAGTCACCCAGGCCCTCGTCACCAGCAGGCTGGACTACGGAAACGCCCTCTACGCAGGAACGACGGCTAAGCTCCTGAGACGGCTGCAACGCATCCAGAACGCCTCTGCACGTCTTATCCTCGACATCCCCCGACGCAGCCACATCACACCCCACCTGAGAGACCTGCACTGGCTCCCTGTCAACAAGAGGATAACCTTCAAGCTCCTCACCCACGCACACAAAGCACTCCACAACTCCGGACCAGCCTACCTCAACAGACGACTCAGCTTCTACACCCCCACCCGCCAGCTCCGCTCGACCACCCTCGCCCTCGCCACAGTCCCCCGCATCCGGAAAACGACCGCCGGCGGCAGATCCTTCTCCCACCTCGCCGCCAAGACCTGGAACACCCTCCCCACCAACCTCCGACAGACCCAAGACCTACTGGCCTTCAGAAGACTCCTCAAGACCTGGCTCTTCGATCAGTAGCAGCACCACCCCCCTCTTCCCCCAGCGCCTTGAGACCCTCGCGGGTATGTAGTGCGCTTTATAAGTGACATGATTGATTGATTGATTGATTGATTAATTCACACTGGGTATGCAATTCCTTGATGTGTCAGTTTTCTTGGCAGGTCTGGGTTGTTTCAAAGGCCTTCATTTGATTCTATGAAAGCTTTGGTATACCTCATTTTTGATTACTGGGTCGAGGACAAGGGCCGTGGAGGTAATGCCCTGATTACTTACCGGTAATCCCCATTAATTTTAGTCCTACTCGACCACGACCCAGTCATACTTCTCACCCACCCTCTCGGTATCAGGCCTTCGTGGTACTACAGGTAAGACTAGCTTCTTATGGCCTGGGCCAGAGGGTGGGTGGGATTATTTGAGCGTTTTCTGTTCTGATTGGTCACAATCCTCATTTGTGATGACTGGGCCAAGGACGAGTAGGACTAGGAGTAATGGGGATTTTGAGTAAGTAATTAGGGCAATGTGATGCCCATCGTACCCTCTGAAGCTGGACGCTGCTCATCGCTGGTAAGGCAGGGTGGGGAGTGACAGACTTGTAACCTAAGAGTAGTCAGGGAATGTACATGGGCACCCACCTGTATGTGAAGGAAGAGAAGGAAAACAGAAAAACATTCATGCATACCGATTGGTGGAAATCCCAGAACTGTACGATAAAGACTCCCTGATGAAGAAAGCGCTTCAGCTCAGAGCAGTCCTTATGAATTGTGAGTAAGGGTTCCAGAATCACTACCAACCAAACACAAGCAATCATTGCATAAGATCTATCAAAGACCGACAATAGAAATTCCAGATCTGTAGGGAAAAAAACAGGCAGATGAAAAACGGGATAATGTGCAGTACACTCCTATTAAGCTGTATAGCATTGCTGAGTCGCCTACATTTCCGGGTTAATGCAGGGAAGTGTGCAGAGGTTTCCTCGATGCTGGAGTTCATTTTGGTCAGTTTTCGCAGAACGGTATTAAACAGAGTGCAAGTCAGACCACTGAGTGGACATACGCTTTTTGAATGTCCCAAATGAATAGTCTGTGGGCCTTTCCAAATTCACTCAGGACATCGCTAACACTTAATTATGCCACATGAATCACTTTTCCTTCCAAAAAGACAGTAACACAATTTGATAGGCACTTTCGGCATTTCAAAGGTCCTTCATTGTTGTCCTGAGGAGACACTTTGAATTCTTTTTTAAGCCGAAACACTTCGACACACTTCAAACAATATGAAATAATTACTGACTCACACCAGACAAATGACAAGGACTGCATCAAAGACATCTTGTAGCCTCAGATTTGAATCTAGGTTCAAAGGCTCAAACCGACGTTCACCCTCAAAGGACTTTTTTGTCATCATTTTGGTGATAATATTTTTAAACTGGAAGTATGCTTCAATATAGCTAGCGCCGGGACGCCTCTTCGGAGGCAGCCGTGCGCTTTAAAATATGACTGTATTGTTGTAATATAGAAAAATAAATAAATGAGAATTGATGACGCATCCAGGTTTCCATGTTTCACAGCAATATGTTTGTCTCTGATTTGAAAAAGTTACTTAGAACCAGGCACCTGTTAATATTAAGCAATCAACCATCAAGATTGTTAGACTTTTTTCATATTGTGAAACTATGTGCTTCCTCTTTCACTTAAAAGACCATCAGCATTCCTTTTGTTCACATCTCATCCCGGCTTGTGGTTTCTTGCTTTCATACAGTCCCATTCGTGGGGTTCATCTCTCTCTAGCTCTAGAAGTCGTGCTCCCCATCAGGTTTCTGAGTTTTCCAAGTTCTGTAAGAGATATGCTTGCACTGTAAGTTCACACATGACTGTCTAATAAGTATTTGCACTAATAACTATTGACACTAATTACCTTTTACCTAGCACTTACTTAAAAATCTTTATTACTACACAAAAGAACCATTTTACCCACTTTAGAATAACCAAAAATTGGGAAAAAAAACAGTGAAGTTCTACACTTAGGCCTTGCAATTCAGTGCAGCTCCTTGCAGTCAATTCTTAGCTCACTGAGCTACATCACAAGGATTATAATGTATGACCAGCCGGTGTAACAAGGATCTCTGCAGCAAAAGCTGCGACCCTCAACATTGCTTCCAAAAAATACAACTCTGTGACCTGTGTATATCAGGTTGTGCTTTTCAGCAGGCACATTAACCCTAAGTGCTATTTTATGCGTAGTCAAATCTGTGCCTAGATTAGATACAGATTCTCCAGCATGTGCATAAACCAGCAGAGTTATCTTACCGTCATACCCTGGAAATTGCTCCTACTCAACATTCTTTGCAGTTCTATTACGGTAATTCAAAATGCAGCAATACTCCACTCCTCCCCTTTTCTGCTGTCCTATTATGACCCATTTAAAGGATCCCCGAGGATTCCTTTTTCCAGTTTCCAGCACTGCACCACAGGATATGATGCGCAGGGGCATTCCTTGGTCAGTAGAACGGGGGAGGAGCTTAAGAATGATTTCCCTACAATCACGCTTGGGCAGCTTGTTAAAACACATGAAGTGAAAAGCAGGACTTGAAGGGGGCTTAAGAGGCAGTGGAAAGAGAGAGGAGTGTGGATTGTTAGGGGTACCTAAAACACAATATTTTTCAATCTAATGAACATTTTTTAAAGACTACAAAACATAGCGGAGAGAGAGTATGTGTTTTGCCCGTGTGTGCATGTAAAAATCCCAGGTGAAATTTGACAGACACTTCACATTACCCGACTTGAAGCACTTTACCCAAATATTTACTACAGAATAAATTT
Source organism: Calotriton arnoldi (assembly GCA_963921515.1). Taxonomy (NCBI): domain Eukaryota; kingdom Metazoa; phylum Chordata; class Amphibia; order Caudata; family Salamandridae; genus Calotriton; species Calotriton arnoldi. Next base: position 326,969 of record CAWUFW010006861.1, read on the forward strand.
TTTACGGGGGTGTAACATCCCAAACACCTTCCTGGAGCTCCGCCTCTGATGATGGGAAAGGCCTGGCAACAGATACTGGAAAGTCTGAAAGGTGGAGTATTGGAGGCGGTGCCCACCCGGTTCTGGTTCCATTCCATTGGTTGCCTGTTAAGTAATACATTTCTCCGTTCCATATCAATAGACACCATTGATATTTGTCCTTGCGAGCCACGAGCTCACTGCTCAGATTCACTACTAACCAAAGACACCCTAAGAGAACCAAACATCTATACACAGCCAAGAACAGCTGAACATCCATATACAGCCAAAAAGAGCTTAAAATCAATACACATCCAAAGAGAAAGAAAAACAACAAACAGCATGCACGACCAAACATCCATGCACTTCCCTCCGTGGTCCCCTCAGGAATCTTTCCTGGGATAAATATGGCTCCTCTAGCACCCTGAACCTCAGATCACACTGGAACTGAAACAAGGAATAAAGGACTGCCCTGCTGCCCTTGGACCCGCACAAAGACAAGATGCACTGTCTGCTGGACTGCCCTGCTGCCCTTGCACCCGCACAAAGACAAGCTGCACTGTCTGCTGGACTGCCCTGCTGCCCTTGCACCCGCACAAAGACAAGCTGCACTGTCTGCTGGACTGCCCTGCTGCCGTTGGACCCGCACAAAGACAAGCTGCACTGTCTGCTGGACTGCCCTGCTGCCCTTGGACCCGCACAAAGACAAGCTGCATTGTCTGCTGGACTGCCCTGCTGCCCTTGCACCCGCACAAAGACAAGCTGCACTGTCTGCTGGACTGCCCTGCTGCCCTTGGACCCGCACCAAGACAAGCTGCACTGTCTGCTGGACTGCCCTGCTGCCCTTGGACCCGCACAAAGACAAGCTGCACTGTCTGCTGGACTGCCCTGCTGCCCTTGGACCCGCACAAAGACAAGCTGCACTGTCTGCTGGACTGCCCTGCTGCCCTTGCACCCGCACAAAGACAAGCTGCACTGTCTGCTGGACTGCCCTGCTGCCCTTGCACCCGCACAAAGACAAGCTGCACTGTCTGCTGGACTGCCCTGCTGCCCTTGCACCCGCACAAAGACAAGCTGCACTGTCTGCTGGACTGCCCTGCTGCCCTTTGACCCGCACAAAGACAAGCTGCACTGTCTGCTGGACTGCCCTGCTGCCCTTGGACCCGCACAAAGACAAGCTGCACTGTCTGCTGGACTGCCCTGCTGCCCTTTGACCCGCACAAAGACAAGCTGCACTGTCTGCTGGACTGCCCTGCTGCCCTTGCACCCGCACAAAGACAAGCTGCACTGTCTGCTGGACTGCCCTGCTGCCCTTGCAGCTGCACAAAGACAAGCTGCACTGTCTGCTGGACTGCCCTGCTGCCCTTGGACCCGCACAAAGACAAGCTGCACTGTCTGCTGGACTGCACCTGCTGCCCTTGGACCCGCACAAAGACAAGCTGCACTGTCTGCTGGACTGCCCTGCTGCCCTTGGACCCGCACAAAGACAAGCTGCACTGTCTGCTGGACTGCACCTGCTGCCCTTGGACCCGCACAAAGACAAGCTGCACTGTCTGCTGGACTGCACCTGCTGCCCTTGGACCCGCACAAAGACAAGCTGCACTGTCTGCTGGACTGCCCTGCTGCCCATGGAACCCGCACAAAGACAAGCTGCACTGTCTGCTGGACTGCCCTGCTGCCCTTGCACCCGCACAAAGACAAGCTGCACTGTCTGCTGGACTGCCCTGCTGCCCTTGGACCCGCACAAAGACAAGCTGCACTGTCTGCTGGACTACCCTGCTGCCCTTTGACCCGCACAAAGACAAGCTGCACTGTCTGCTGGACTGCACCTGCTGCCCTTGGACCCGCACAAAGACAAGCTGCACTGTCCGCTGGACTGCCCTGCAGCCCTTGGACCTGCACAAAGACAAGCTGCACTGTCTGCTGGACTGCCCTGCTGCCCTTGCACCCGCACAAAGACAAGCTGCACTGTCTGCTGGACTGCCCTGCTGCCCTTGGACCCGCACAAAGACAAGCTGCACTGTCTGCTGGACTGCCCTGCTGCCCTTGGACCCGCACAAAGACAAGCTGCACTGTCTGCTGGACTGCCCTGCTGCCCTTGCACCCGCACAAAGACAAGCTGCACTGTCTGCTGGACTGCACCTGCTGCACTTTGAGCTAGCAAATGTGGGACTGTGCCTGTGGCTCCTGGACTGGGGAAAAGTCATGACCCAGTACAAAGCAGTGACTCCAAGGGTCAATTGACTGATCCCCTGAAACAAGTTACAGAGACAAAAGAGCTGAAGACCCCCAAACCAGCCAGTAGCCACTGTGGAAGATCTGCAGCTATCACCCACTGGGTGCCCAAGAGACCGAACCTTGATGGCTAAAAGTTGCACCTGAGTCAGCCAGACCCAGGAGTGTTGTTAGAGTCCAGATTGTTTGCCCAGAAGGACACCAGCCTCCATCAACAGTTTTCATTCCAAGTGCTGTGCCCGGAGACCAGTAGCCCAGCAACAGCTGACCTCCTACTGGCTTGAACAGGACTTAGTGGGAAAAATAAAGAAAGAAAGAAAGAAAGATAAAAAAAAGAAAGTGACATAAAATCCGAGATAATGGTAGAAGATAACTTGGGAACATGGATTTCCCTACACTTTTGTTTAATCCCAATTGGCTAGACACACCCCTATGATGTCACATTTAGATGTACAAGCCAGTGCAGACGTTAAGTCCCTAAATTCTGATGTACACCCTGACACAATCTTAGCTCATGGAGACAGTAATTTTCATTAAATTGGACAATGGAAGCTGTCATATTTCCATATTTATGCAGAATCATTGTCATGCCTGTCTTTTAATGCAGATGTCCCCAGACCATATCTTTCTAGGAATTCGGATATCATCAATTTCTTTGAATAATGACATAGATACAACACCTAAGGCGAAAGAAAGAATGAAGAAAAAAGTAAAGAAAGAACGAAAGAAATAAAGAAAGTAAATGAAGGGAAGAAAGGAATGGAGAAAAAAGGAAAAAGAAAAGAGGAAGGCAAGAAAGACAAAAAGGAGAGAGAAAAGAAGGAAAGCAAGAAAGAAATAATGATTGAATAAAAGAAGGAAAGAAAAAGAAAACAAGCAAGCAAGAAAGAAAGTGTTGGGAAGATTGATAGAGGACATTGAACAGCTTATATGGATATTGTGTCTGGTCCTAATTGTTTCTTTCAGTAGATTTATGACTGTCCGTCGTGGGGACCCTTGTTCCTTTATTACATTATGGACCCCTGATCCCTACTAATCCATGGGCTTCTCCTGTATTTTTGTAAAATGTGATGTGAAATAGCAGCAGTCAGATAAGCAGGGCTGATCCAAAAGGAATTTACAACAGCATTAGCAGGAGATGGGAATGGACAAAGCAGGAATGTGCCTTGTGCTCACCTCAGAAGTGCCCTGCTATAACATGAGACACTAAACACAAACAAATTATAAATAAAAATACAAAAAACACTGGCACTGAAGGGAACTACCTTGTGTGCAGATGTGCTCCTTGTGAAAAGGCTAAATACAGTCACTCAAAGTGAAGTTACCCAGTGGCTCAAGAAGGCTGCCCCACGGTCCCTTGCTGTATGCTGTAGTGGGCAAAATGGTTGAAGAGAGCAGGTTTAAAGACCCTTTAATTAAGTACATGGTATGTATAATTTTATTAAAATCAAAGGGAATTGGCTAACGTAAGACCTAAAAAGCACTGATTACTCTGGATAGGGCTAGAAAGGAAAATAGGAGGAATACAGGGAATGATTTGTAATTCTCTAAAATCATCCTTTATTTGTTAAAAAAATACCTTTAACATATAAGTAATCTATAGATGATTTCTGGGTCTTACATTAAAAATCCTGAATTATAACTGGATGAAAAAATGTGGAATCCGACAGCTCAAGAGCCTTCAATACAATGAGCAATAACAGATTTAGAGATTCAGAAAATTATGTATTTGTCCCCCCCCAAATCAAATATAATTTGTGGCTACATCACAGTACTTGCATGTTTATTTTGCATATGGTACTTCTCCTCTGAAAATGAGTAACCCTGAACCCACCTTCGAACTTTGAACAGAAAATTGTAGAGGTTTGTATGCATTTCACTTGCAGGGTTAGGGTGGTGGACCTCAAATCTGGGTGTAGAGCTCAACTACCTGCATTTCCTGAAGACCGTGAAACCTTCACTGTTCCATATCTGAATGTTTTTGACCAGAAGATTGAGATGTAACGTGCTGCAGGAAACAAGTAGAGTGGCTATTCCATTCCCTGGGACTCTGGAGTGTGTAGAAGTGGCATGCATGGAGGGTTAGAGTATTGTTTAATTGTCTGCCCTATAGACAGGTGCACCGGAGGCAGATTTACGAACATGTGACGCTGTGCAATGTAGGAAGACAACTTGCTACGCTGCATCACATGGAGGGGACAGAATGCACCATATCTACTTTAATATGGCGTATTCCTGCTCTCTCCCTGCGCTGGCACACATATTGCTGCCTAGCACCAATGCAGCCATTGTGCAAGGATGCCTATATTGCAGGCAGGATTGTTTTTGTGCAGGAAGGGACAGCTTCCTACACAAAAACAATCCTCAGAGGCATTGTCCTATTTCTAAGTGTGCTGCAGAAAGCTGCTCATGTGGAAAGAGGAAACAAGGAGGAGAAATAAAGATAGTTCTCCTCGTTGCGCCTCTATCGGGAAGGTGTAGCATTTTGACGCATTCCCAGATTCATTAGTCGTAGTTAATCTGGCCAAAAAGCATGGGCGGATGCGAGAGAACACCAACACTCCACCCATGTAACGCCTTTTGGGCGCAGAGTAACGCAGGGCAGCGACGTGAGCTGCCTTGGGTTACTGTAGATTTACTAAGCCGCACAGGGCCATGCACGGTGGCTTTGTGTGGCTTGGTAAATCTGATTCAAGGATTGCTTTTGTACATCTGGCCCCTGGTGTCTGCATGGGGGGAGCAATGCCTTTTAATATAGAGATATGCAGGGATTTAAAGTATTTCATATACATTGGATCTAGCCACGGGGCAGAGGAGCACTTTACAACAGTGAACAATAAAAAGGAAAGTAGTAGAATTTATTATAGGGCATGGAGCAGAGATCATAAACAGAGGACGTAGACTTCAGAGCTTTCTCACCACAGTCCCTACTAAATCATAAAATGGGGTAACTAGGTCAGCAGTCCTTCTCTCCTCTAGCCTAGTCCTGCAGACTTAAGCAGGGTGATAAGGTCATCTCAGTGATAGGCGTACTTATCATAAGTGCAGCATGTGCAGTGACACAAGGCTCCCCTGGTGTCAACACCCCATTAAAGCGCAAGAATAACCTCCAGCCGCTGGGAATGGGGGCTAGCCCTCTCAGAGTGGGGCTCATTACCAAAGGTGCAGAAGCACCTGGGCCCAGGTGTGTGAGGGGCACGCTGTGGGCAAATGGAACATCTGACCATCTAGAGGAAGATGGTGCAAGCCTGAGGCTTCTGGGTGGGTGGTAACGTAGTAGGTGCAGTGGCACCAGGACTTATGGGTGAGAGTTGTGCCCAGTTGTACGTCTGACCCTCTAGAGGAAGATGGTGCATGATTGGGGCTTCTGGGTGGGTGGTATGGCAGTAGGTGCAGTGGCACAAGGCTATAAACATGAGATTTGGCCTCAGTACCACGTCTGACCCTCTAGAGGAAGAAGGTGCATGACAGGCTTCTGGGTTAGTGCTAAGGCAGTAAGTACAGTGGCACTGGATCATATGTGTGAGTGTTGGGCCCAGTAGTACGTATGACCCTCTAGAGAACGATGGTCCATGCCTGAGGTTTTTGCGTGGGTGGTAATGCGGTAGGTGCAGTGGAACCGGGTCATATGGGTGAGAGTCCGGCTCAGTAGTACGTCTGACCCTCTAGAGGAAGAATGTGCATGGCTGAGGCTTCTGGGTTAGTGGTAAGGCAGTAGGTGCAGTGGCACCGGGTCATATGGGTGAGAGTTGGGCCCAGTAGTACGTCTGACCCTCTAGAGGAAGATGGTCCCTCCGTGAGGCTTCTGGGTGGGTGATAAGGCAGTAGATGCAGTGGCATTGGGTCATATGGGTGAGAGTCAGGTCCAGTAGTAGGTCTGACCCGCTAGATGAAGATGGTGCATGCCTGAGGCTTCTGGGTGTTTAGTAAGGCAGTAGGTGCAGTGGCACAAGGCCATAAACATGGGATTTGGACCCAATAGCACGTCTGAGACTATAGAGGAATATGGTGCATGACAGAGGCTTCTCTGTGTTTGGTAAGGCAGTAGGTGCAGTGGCACCGGGTCCCATGGGTGAGAGTTGGGCCCAGTAGTATGTCTGACCCTCTAGAGAAAGATGGTGCATGCCTGAGGCTTCTGCCTGGGTGCTAATGCAGTAGGTGCAGTGGAACCGGGTCATATGGGTGAGAGTTGGGCCCAGTTGTACGTCTGACCCTCGAGAGGATGATGGTGCATGTCTGAGGCTGCTGGGTAGGTGGTAAGGCAATACGTGCAATGGCACCGAGTCGAATGTGTGACAGTTGGGCCCAGAAGTATGTTTGGTCCTCTAGAGGAAGATGGTGCATCTCTGAGGCATCTGGGTGGGGGGTAAAGCAGTAGGTGCAGTGGCACCGGGTCATATGGGTGAGAGTCCGGCCCAGTAGTACGTCTGATCCTCTAGAAAAAGATGGTGCATGCCTGAAGCATCTGGGTGGGTGGTAAGGCAGTGGGTACAGTGGCACCAGATCATATGGGTGAAAGTTAGGCCCAGTAAAAAGTCTGACCCTCTAGAGGAAGATGGTGCATGCATGGAGCTTCTGGGTGGGTGGTTAGGTAGTAGGTGCAGTGGCACTGGGTCATATGGTTGAGAGTTGGGCCAAGTAGTACATCTGACCCTCTAGAGGAAGCTGTGCATCCCTAAGACTTCTGGATGGGTGGTAAGGCAGTACTTGCAGTGGCACTGGGTCATATGGGTGAGAGTCGGTTCCATTAGCACGTCTGACCCCGTAGGGGAAGAGGGTGCATGCCTTAGGCTTCCGAGCGGGTGGTAAGGCAGTAGGTGCAGTGGCACCGGGTCATATGGGTGAGAGCTGGGCCCAGTAGTACGTCCGACCCTGTAGAGGAAGATGGTGCATGTCTGAGGCGTCTGGGAGGGTGGTAAGGCTGTAGGTGCAGTGGAACCAAGTCATATGGGTGAGAGTTGGGCATAGTAGTATGTCTGACCCTCTAGAGGAAGATATTGCATGCCTGAGGCTTCTGGGTGGGTGATAAGGCAGTAGGTGCAGTGGCACCGGGTCATAAGCATGAGATTTGGCTCCTTTAGCACGGGTTACCCTCAAGAGGAAGATGATGCATCCCTGAGGCTTCAGGATGGGTGGGTGGTTAGGAGGTAGGTGCAGTGGGGTGCTTCTGGGTGGGTGGTAAGGCAGTAGGTGCAGTGGCACTGGGTCATTATCATGAGATTTGGGCCCAGTACGTCTGACCCTTGAGAGGACATGGGTGCATCTCTTAGGCTCCTGGATGGGTGGTAGGGCTGTAGGTGCAGTTGGACCAGGTCATATGGGTGAGAGTTGCGTCCAGTAGTACATGTGACCCTCTAGAGGAAGATGGTGCCTTCCTGAGGCTTTTGGGTGGGTGGTAAGGTTGTAGGTGCAGAGGCCCGGGTCATATGGGTAAGAGTTTAGCCCAGTAGTAAGTCTGACCCTCTAGAGGAAGCTGGTGCCTCCTTGCCGCTACTGAGTGGGTGGTAAGGCAGTGGGTGCAGTGGCACCGGGTCATAAGCATGAGATTTGGGCCCTATAGCACATCTGACCCTCGAGAGGACATGGGTGTATCCCTGAAGCTTCTGGGTGGCTGGTAGGGCTGTAGGTGCAGTTGCACCAGGTCATATGGGTTAGAGTTGCGCCCAGTAGCACATCTGACCCTCAAGAGGAAGATGGTGCCTTCCTGAGGCTACTGGGTGGGTGGTAAGGCAGTAGGTGGAGTTGCACTGGGTCATATGGGTGAGAATTGTGCCCAGTAGTATATCCGACCCTCTAGAGTAAGATTGTGCATGCCTGAGCCTTTTGGGTGGGTGGCAAGGTAGTAGGTTTAGTGGCACCGGGTCATATGGGTAAGAGTTGGGCCCAGTAGTATGTCTGACCCTCTAGAGGAAGATGGTGCTACCCTGCAGCTACTGAGTGGGTGGTAAGGCAGTAGGTGCAGTGGCACCGGGTCATAAGCATGAGATTTGGTCCCTGTAGCATGTTTGACCCTCGAGATGACATGGGTGCATCCCTGAGGCTTCTTGAGAAGCTGCTGAGTCATCTCAGGGTGAAGGGAGTGCAGCAGGTGCAGTGCCACCAGGGCCGTGTGGTGTGAAGGGCCCACTATGGGTGGACTGTGGGCCAGATGTTGTTTATAGTCCTGTCAGGGTCAGTGTCATAAACCTGCACACTAACCACCCAGAAGAACGTAAGTGGTGTTTCCTTGCGACTAGCCGCCCTTGCTACGGGGTAGCCTACCGCTGTTCCCAGTGCTACGGACCAGGGCTTGAAAGGCAGAGTTAGGCTGTTTGCCTCCCACAATTTCTTCTAATCTTCAAGAGCAGGTGTGCGTGTTGGGTGGGCTGGCATGGAGGGGTCATGGTCCTGGACAGCCCTGGGCCCCGCCAGCACAGCATACCTGTATTTCCACCTCTTTGGCTCCAGGGAGTTTCGCTGAGGCTTGTAGTCCTTTCCGAGGAAGGAGTTATTTCACAAGCACTCTGAGGGAGCAGGGCAGCTCCTGGAGGGGGAGGAGAGGTGCCCATTGGTGCAGACACCTGTGGACACTTCACAGGGACTTCTGTGGAAGGGAGGGCTGTGCCATCTGACCTCTGATGTGCTAATAATAACCTGTTTTTCATGTAATACTCCATACGCACTCATGACCTTTCTAACTGCTCTAAATTACAAGCTTCCCCAGAAGACTGTTTTCAGAAGTACATTTGTATGTGTGACTCGATGGGTATAGAGTCGGGTGGATTCAGTGTGTCATTGTTTGGCGGTTTGGGGTGTGTAATGTGGCTTGCATGGAGGGTTAGATTATTGTTTAATTGTGTGCATGCAACAAGGGCACCAGGGCGGGAGGAGGCACCAACGCTCTTTGATATAGAGATACGTTTCATCTCAGCAGGAATGCACTATTTCTAAAGTATGTAATAGAGATTGGGGTTAGTCATGGGGCAGCAAAGCACTTAACAGGTTCTAGTGACCAATACAAATGAAAACAAGGAATGTGGGAGAATTTTGTATAGGGCAAGGAGCAGAGAGAATGAGCATATGAGTAAAGCACAAAGTGCTTTATAGAAATTCTTTATTTCTGCAGTTTTATATAGCGCGGACATGGCTCCAAGGCATCGGAGCGCTTTACAGCAGTTGTACGATCCATGGCTTACAGTGAGTCCCAGTTACCGTATTTACAATTGTATATTCTTCTTCTTTGGGTAACAGGAATATTGCCCGGCGCTTACGTCTCAGCTACTGGTTCCCACCAGTATAGTAATTTTCTAATACATCAACAATATTACTGAGACATTTACGGACGATCAAAGAATACTGATGAATCTTGTATTTTTTTTCTTCAATATTTCTTATATTCTTTTCGTTGAGTTAGTTCTACAGCACTACAGCCAACACGTGTTTCGTGATCACTGGCGCTTCTTCAGAGCTCTTAGATAACTTGTTGTCGTCCACAAAATACATTTCTGATAGAATGCCAATGCCAATTCACACTTTCCTATGTGTTATATGCGGGTCATTCATATGCTTCCTTCACCAAAAACCCAAATGTTGGATATAGTATATCTATCTTTGTTTATATTTCTAGTATCATGTTGAGAGTTCGTCAAGTCTTGTTATAGGTAGCTGTTGAATCCAATGTTCCCTCTCATTTTATTCCTCTGTGTGCAGCAATGAAATATCTCTGTGCACCACAGCCAAGGTTGCGTGCACCAAAGACATGTTTTAAAGGACAGTAGTGCCGGGTGTGAGACAGTTACATATGAGACTATGCCTCACACTGTAGCTGACCTGTGAGTGATGTATCCCAACCATAACTATTGGCTTAGGAAAGGCACTAGCATACTAATAGGTCTCCATGATACCCATTACAATAGAGCACCCTTCAAAAGAAAGCATGGACACAGGCATCTCTCTGTGCTTCCTCTCCTTCACTTAAGAAACCCCTTCTCTGTGGCCTTCATAATTCTCTGGCCCTGAGCTGAAGTGCATGTGTACACAGCCTGACTCCCCTCAGTGGACTGCGGTAGGCTAGCACTTTGTGATCTGATGCAGACTTGGATGAGCCTCTGAAAGCTCAAGCCAGATGACTGGCTTTGGTTCAGCTCAAGGTCTTCTTGGACACTGGCGCCCAAAAACAGCTAAGTTTCATGAGGTTTCTGCTTACCAATACGTTCTAACCTCATACACCAAGAGTTAAAAACAAAGCAGTACTCTGGTGTAAAGCAGGCAAGAGGAAAATACACCCATCTTGTGGCTGAACTGCACAACGTGAATCCAGAAAGCCTGGGCTCAATCCCAGCTCCGCTACTTCACCAAATTGTGTGATTCTATGCAAATATTTTATTTCATTGAGCCTCCTTTTTCTTCATTATTACATATGACAGCACGTTCAAATATGTGAGTCTAGGACGTGCGCTGGCCAATATCCTGCTGTGTTTGATTTAATAGACTATACGTTTGCTTTAGAGGTGGGCGAGCCACTGGAAGCTCGATCCAAGTGCTTAGTTCTGGCTCAGCTGAAGGTCCTCTTGGACCCTCAAGCTCAAACTGAGCCGAACGTTCGCAGGAGACAGTGTGGATTCGTAGCTATAACTGCCAACCATGTCACATGGGAAACCGGGTTCAAATCTCACTATGCTGAAAAAATTTTTTTTAGCAGGCGGTATCTGTAGTGAAGAGCTCTTATGTCCTTGGGTAAGGTTTGTGCTGGGAGCTGTGTGAACCTGCCAAAAATAATATGTGAATTCTGTTTGTCACCTATTCTCTAATCTCATCCTCCAAGAATTACGAACAAAACATTAACCTTTGGTGTCAGAGTTACCCATCTATTGGTCTAATTACAGTGCGATACTGTAAAATCTGGAGTCAATCCCAGCTTCCCTGCTTGACCAAATTGTCCTCCCTTCCACCCTCTGTTGCCCGTCTGCTTGCCCCAGCACCTCCCTCCCACCATCTATTCTCTGTCTGTTTGGCAGCAGCCCATCCCTCTTGCCATTGTCCATCTGCTTGCCCCCAGCCTCTCATTCCCACATTTCAATTTCCATCTGCTTGCCCCAGCACCTCCTCCCACCCTCTGTTGTCTGCCTGCTTGCCCCAGCACCTCTCTTCCACCCTCTGTTGTCTTTCTGCTTGACCCAGCACCTCTCTTACACCCTTTGTTGTCTGTCTGCTTGCCCCAGCACCTCCCTTCCACCCTCTGTTGTCCATCGACTTGCCCCAGCACCTCCCCCCACCCTCTGTTGTCTGTCTGCTTGCCGGAGCACCTCCCTCCCACCCTCTGTTGTCTGCCTGCTTGCACCAGCACCTCCCTCCCACCCTCTGTTGTCCCTCTGCTTGCCCCAGCACCCCCTCACACCCTCTGTTGTCTGTCTTCTTGGCCCAAGCACCTCCCTCCTATCCTCTGTTGTCCGTCTGCTTGCCCCAGCACCTCCCTCACACCCACTGTTGGTTGTCTGCTTGCCCCAGCACCTCCCTCCCTCCCTCTGTTGCCCGTTGGCTTGCCCCAGCACCCCTCTCACACCCTCTGTTGGCCGTCTGCTTGCCCCAGCACTTCCCTCCCACCCTTTGTTGCCCGTCAGCTTGCCCCAGCACCCCCTCCCACTGTCTGTTGTACGCCCGCTTGCCCCAGCACCTCCCTCCCACTCTCCATTGCCTGTATATTGCTCCCAGCACCTCCCACCAAACCTCCATTGTCCATCTGCTTGCTTTCAGCCCCTCCATCGCACCCGCCGTTGTCCGTGTGCTTGCTACCATCTCCTTCGTCCCACCCTCTATTGTATGTCTTCTTGCCCCAGCACCTCCCTCCCACCCTCTTTTGTCTGTCTGCTCCCCCAGCACCTCCATCCCACCCCCCCATTGTCCATCAGCTTGCCCCAGCACCTCTCCCCCTCCCTCCGTTGTCTGTCCGCTTGCCCGAGCACCTCCCTCCCACCCTGTGTTGTCTGTCTGCTTGCCCTCAGCACCTCCTTCCCACTCTCGGTTGCCTGTGTGCTGGTTACCATCACATCCCTTCCACCCTCTCTTGTCCGTCTGCTTGCCCCAGCACCTCCCTCCCACCCTCTGTTGTTTGTCTGCTTGCCCCAACACCTCCCTTCCACCATCTATTCTCTGCCTGTTCGGCACCAGCCCCTCCCTCATGCCATTGTCCATCTGCTTGCCCCAGCTTCTCCCTCCCACCTTCCATTTTCAATCTGTTTGCCCCAGCACCTCCCTCCTACTTTCCGTTGTCTGCCTGCTTGCCCCAGTAACTCCTTCCCTCTCTCCTTTGCCCGTGTGCTGGCTACCAGCACCTCCCTCCCACCATCTGTTTTCCGTCTGCTTGCCCCAGCACATCCCCCTACCCTCTGTTGTCCATCTGTTTGCCCCGGCACCTCCCTCCCACCCTCTGTTGGTCATCTGCTTGCCCCAGCACCTCCTCCACCCTCTGTTGTCTTTCTGCTTGCCCCAGCACCTCCCTCCCACCCTCTGTTGCCAGTCTGCTTGCCCCAGCACCTCCCTCCCACCCTCTGTTGTCCGTCTGCTTGCCCCAGAACCTCCCTCCCACCCTCTGTTGCCAGTCTGCTTGACCCAGCACTTCCCTCCCACCGTCTGTTGCCTGTCTGCTTGCCTCAGCACCTCCCTCCCACCCTCTGTTGTCCGTTGGCTTGCCCCAGAACCTCCCTCCCACCCTCTGTTGTCTGTCTGCTTGCCCCAGCACCTTACTTCCACCCTCTGTTGCCTGTCTGCTTGCTCCAGCACCTCCCTCCCACCCTCTGTTGTCTGTTGGCTTGCTCCAGCATATCCCACCCACCCTCTGTTGTCCGTCTGCTTGCCCCAGCACCTTACTCCCACCCTCTGTTGTCCGTCTGCTTGCCCCAGCACCTCCCTCCCACCCTATGTTGTCCATCTGCTTGCCCCAGCACCTCCCTCCCACCCTCTGTTGCCCATCGGCTTGCTCCAGCACCTCCCCACACCCTCTGTTGCCTGTCTGCTTGCCCCAGCTCCTCCCTCCTCCCTCTGTTGTCTGTCTGCTTACCCCAGCACCTCCCTCCCACCCTCTGTTGTCCATCTGCTTGCCCCAGCACCTCCCTCCCACCCTCTGTTGTTTGTCTGCTTACCCCAGCACCTCCCTCCCTCCCTCTGTTGGCCATCTGCTTGCCCCAGCCCTTCCATCGCACCCACTGTTGTGCGTGTTGTACATTGACTCGCCCTCCCGCTTGTTGCCTGACGATCTGCTCTACCTCCATCTCTCTGTGTTGCATCCCACCACACAATAAAAAAAGCTATGATGCGGCCAGCACTGGCTGCGTCATAGTGATTTTTTGCCCCAATTTCCGTGGTCCTTGTTTGCTCCACATGCCCTCCCTCTCTTTTTTTCCCATCCTCCTTTCATTTTGCCTCCCTCCCACCCCAACCGCAATAAAAAAAAGTGCTGACTTTTTGTTTTTTACATTCAGCACACTGAAGAGCAGCTGCACTGCTGTACAACAGGGCTAAACCATTGATAAAGCTAATAGCTCTGTCATAGGTAAGACCTTTTGGCTTGCCAATGCATATTTAATTGATGTTTCTTTATTATATATCACAAGATCTAATTTTTGGAAGAGTAAAGAGGCACAGCTGGAAACCAGGGGCCTTACTTATGAGCCCTTTACACCGCCGTTTTGTCACTTTTTGTGATGCTGCAGCCGCGTAAAATATGCACCGCACTGTGACATATTTACAAAATGACGCATCTAGGTAGATGCGTCACTTTGTAAACTTCTGCGCTACATAATACCTGCGTCAGCTATAATGTATGCAGGGTGGGCATCCTCCCAGAAAAAAGGCTCGTAGTAGTGGCGCAGTGAAATCTATGAGATTTCACTACGCCACTTCTAGGACTCCACCGCGTCAAATCCTCACACCTGCTTCACAGCAGGTGTAAGGAGTAATGCAGGCCCTTTCACATGGGGCTTGCCCCATGTGAAAGGACTCATTGCTGGAGTTGTGTCTAATTTCAGACACACCCCAGTAATGCGCCTGGAGATACGTTAGGAATACTGACGTATCTGTAAATCCTTGCGACATGTAGCACCGTACAGTAAATACGGCGCATCCATGGTGTTACAAGGAGAGCGCACTAAAAAGTGTTGCATCGCCATTTTTACACAGTGATGCGACACTTTTTAAAAATTAGACCCCAGGTTTTCATGGCAAATCTCTCTTAGGTGCAGAATACAATCAGCATTTTACAGTCTTTTTACAATTAAAAATATGGTAATTTTCCGCCACATTCCTCCAAATTCCCTGCTTAGTCCAGTGCATTCCAATGACAAGTTAAAGGAGGGAAATTATTTTTAAAAAGTACATTTTTATTAAAGTATATTTTACAAACTTACAGAGAACCTATCATCTCATAAGTAGCATGACAGGATGGCTTAGGTTCAAGTAGTAGGTATTTTTTTCTGATATGTGGGATAAAGAACCTCCTGTCATACATTATAAGGATATTGTAAGTCACTGAATAGTTCCGTGACCATACAGAGGAAGGAGGCCGATGGTCACATCAGTACCTCCTCGTAAGTCTTCCTCGCCACATGATAAACGAAGTGAGCTTCAGCTCCCCACCAGAACCCTCCAAAGCAAAGGTTAGCCTCCCATCCCTTCCCAACATGGCCGACCCATATCACCCCTGACCTCTATAAGAGGAGGGTCGGCCCATACCCCAGCCTGTTTTTATGGTTCTGCGCTGTCTCTCCAAGTGCGCTTTCAGGTAAGTGTGGTCCTGCTCTAGCAGGTACTTGGGTCCCTGGGTGGAGGACCTCCTCTAGCAGGCCCGTGGGCGTGGGGATCCCCCCCTTCCTTCCCCCGTGTCCTCTTACTGGGGCGGTTAGGCTCTGCAGTAGCGAGCCAAGGGTTAATAGGGGGCGGCCGTGGGGGTATGGGGCTCTGCCTGACCGGCCCATCTTATCCCCTGCGGCCCTGGTGGTGTCCTCCCTGATTCTGGGTGTGCATGGCCTACTGTCCCCCTCTGCTCTGCATGGGGCCTGCATAGTTCTCTTCCGTGGGTCACTTCAGGGGGGGGACACTGTGGACCATAGTCTTTGCCAGCCTCCATGTACGTGCTTTGGATTCCTTGGGGATGGGGCGCATTGTACCAGGGAGAACTCGCTGGCAGTTCTAGGCTGCCTACGCGCTGGATGCAGGCTGCACTCAGTCGCACGCTGGTTGCTGTGAGGGGCAGCATTTTGTATTGGGCCCTCGCGGGTCCTGGCCTTACCTTAATGCCGGTGTCTGGGACGATGGCAGTTCCCGGCGCCGTCCCTCGCTGTGATTGACTTCCCTCATTTCGGCCCATGCTTGTAATGTGTACAGCACGGGCGGTTGGCGGTGCTCTGTTTTCCCCCTCAGGTCGCGCATGGCGGACCAGTCTGGGTTTGACTTTGGGGGGGGTGCGCTTTTTCACATTGGTGTCCAGCCTCCTGCAGGGTGGGTCCAGGCGTGTTCGGCCTTCCCACGCAACTGGTGGCTTCGCAACTTGGGGCCGTGTGGAGTTAGAGTATTCCCTTGGCATTTTTTGCAGCATTTTCGCCTTTTTTGAGTCACAGGCTGTGTCTGGGGCATCCTTGGGCTACTTTTCACTTGCGATGAGTCGCCGTGGCCGAGGGGTTACGGTCTCTGACTCTTACTCCAAAGGCTGTGGTTTTGAATCCTGGTGTGTCAGTGGTTTCTAAGGTTCAATTTTAGCGATGGTACTTTCTCTGATGAATGTTGGATAAAATATATATATTCTTTTTATTGGGATTATAGCCTATGTGTGGTGCTTCCGGCTTTCTTTCTCTTGGTTCAAGGGGCGGTTCCTCCGGTGATGGCTGGCTCTAGCTCGCAGGTCCCAGCTGAGAACCTGTCTTTGCAGTACATCCAGGGATTGATCCAGGCTGCGGTGTCGGCAGCATTTGTGGAGCTCGAAGGGGGGCAGGTCCCTCTTCCCCCAAACATCCACGCCTGGACCCCCACGATCTCAGATGTCGCTGGTGAGGATGTGGCCCTCCTGGGTCGGTTTGTCCAGGGCCGGGAACTGCATGATGTCCTACATCACCTTAGGGTCATCATGGCGTCTCCTGCTATCACGGTCGATTGATCTTTCGGTGGATTTCTTCTTGTGGGGCCAGCGAAAAGGAGCCTCTGCTTTCTTCCTTTCAGTAGGTTATTGGCTACGTGTGGCAGGACGTCGGTAAGCTGGCGTTTCCTCGGTTACTGGCTGGCCGCTACGCCATCCAGGTCTTCGCTGAGATGTTCCCTCCCTCCGTGAAGGTGGTCTCTCTCATGGCTGGTCTTGCCACTCGGGGCTCCTTCTTCTCCAAGGATGCTTCTCCTTCGGACTGGGTTGACAAACGGGTGGCGGCCATGGCCAAGCAGGCCTTTGCGGCGGCCTTCTTTTCCATCCGTGCTTCAGCATACTTGTCCTACACGGTCCAGTCTTTTTTTTATGGCAGTCCCTTCGCTGCTGGTTGGGTGCAAGGTCTGGTTTTTTCTGTGATCGTCAGTCCCATTGGGCTGGGCATGGCCTTTCTGGCTGTGCTTTCGAAGGGGTTTGTGGTTTATTTCCCGTTGCATTGTGGTTTATTTCCCGTTGCCTGTGTTGTGTGTCTTTGCCCCTGCCGCTCCTTTCCTCTGCCTCCATGGAGTTGTGGTGTGTTGGTGGTGGATGGCCGTGGTATTTGTTTCTGGGGTCCCCGTTCCCGTGAACCCTGTTGGGTCATGGGGTGTGGCGGTTCCCCTTTTTGTCGGTTGGGCGGCAACCCTCTTCTTCTTCCCTTGTGTTGCTGCAGTACTTCTCCTGTCTCTGACTGTGTGGTTTGTGCCAGGTGTGGGCTTCTCTTTTGCTCTGGCTATGTTGTACTGCGGGTTGGGGGGGTTGCCTGGCATTATTGGCCTCCCTGGGTTCGCCTGCTTCTTTGGCTGGGTCATCTATGACA
Organism: Calotriton arnoldi; assembly: GCA_963921515.1. NCBI lineage: Eukaryota > Metazoa > Chordata > Amphibia > Caudata > Salamandridae > Calotriton > Calotriton arnoldi. The sequence goes on from CAWUFW010006861.1 coordinate 344,182, forward strand.
GTTTTACACCTGTGTTTGTTGTTGTCATGGTGGTTTGCTGTCCAGGGGCTTTGTTGGTGCCCTTTCCTTTCTCTGGGTTTGGGTTGTTTGCCCCCCCTCACTTTCCCCTTGGTGGTTGTGTTTGTGCAGGCGGCTGTGTTTCGCTTGCTGTTGGTCCCAGTGTTCTTTTGTAGGGGCCGACTTCTTGCATCTCTGAAGGGTTTTTAGTGTCTTCTAGCAGGGCGGAGGCCCTGCTCCTGGCGTTTCTGGGCTTCGGCATGCAGCCGCCTCTCAATCCACCCGTCCGCCTGGCTTCGGATTAAGGGTGGTCTCCGCTGTGGGTGGTTGGTTTCCTATCCTTGTCCGGTGTCTGCCGACCCTGGCCTTGGAGTTTATTGGGGGTCGTCTGGACATTCTCCGGGGGATGGTGTTCTTGCCTCTGGGCCGGTGGGTCACCTTGTGGCCGGATCTGGGGTCTCTCCCGGGTCTGGATTCTGACCACTGTCCATCTTTGGTTGGGGTTCAGGGGTTGATGTCTGCTTCTTTCATTGTGCGGCCTTGGGCGCGCCTCCACTTGTACCCCTCTGTGCATCATCTCCTGGCCCATTGGGTTCCCTGCTCAGGGGTTTCCGACATTCCGGTGGTGGTGTCTCCGCAGCTCCGTACTGGCCTGGGCTGGTGGTTCGTGGTAGGCCCATCTCTCCTGGGGTCTCCCCTTTCTGGGCTCCCCATCCCGGGTGGTCGCGACCTCTGCCGGTCATCTGGGTTGGGGGGGTGAGCCTGGGTTCCTGGTCTGTTCAGGGTTGTTGTGTTCAGCTTCAGGTGAGGTGCTCCTCCTACTTTCAGGAACGGAAGACGGTTCTCTGGGCATGCCTGGTGTTTGCCCCTTCTCTCCCAGGTCATCATGTGTTGGTCCAGACAGTCTGTCAAGTGGTGCGGGGGTATATCACTCATCAGGGGGGGTGCCGGGCTTGCTCCCTTTGGCTGCTGTCCCAGGAGCTGGTGTCCTGGGTGGAGTCATCAGTCCTGTCCCTCAGGGCGATGTGTTTCCCGTGGAAGGAGAATGTAGTGGCGGTTCACCTGTGCTGGGTGTTTTTCCACCTCTGTCTGCCCTCTCCCAGGGGTTCTCGGTGTTCCGCTTGTGGTGGCTCAGTTTGGCCTTCCGCAGATCGGCTTATTTAGCGGACGGGTTCGTTGCTTTCCTGCCCTGTTTCTGCACTCTCAATCCGTGCCCAGGGGCTTGGCGGGTGGAGGCATTGTCATTCCCTTGGCTGTCCTCCTATATGCCTTTCCACTATTTCCTTTGGCCCCGCGGGTCCTGTGCTTGTTCCGCCTGGAGTAGGCGTTTGTCCTATTGGTTGTTCCCGGTTGGGTTCGCCATCCTTGGTTTCCTCTCCTGGGCGAGCTTGCTGTTCGGGACTGCTGGGCTGTTCCGGCTCTGCCTTGCCCATTGAGGGGCCCCCCGCTCCCTGTGGGGTTGTTGCGCCGACTCCATCTGCTGGCTTGGCTCTTGCGTGGGTGAACTTGCTGGCTCAAGGTTGTTCTGTGGGGGTGGTGGAATTGCTGCAGGGTTCCCGCTGGTCTTCTGCTCTGCAGTCTTATTCCCTCCATTGGTCTTCCTTCTCTTGTCGGTGTGGGCTGAATGGGGTTGGCCCGGTTTCGGTGGATCCCTTGCGGACACTTGATTTCCTCGCTGAGGTGGTTTTCCCTGGGGCTGGCTCCTTCCACGCTGTGGGCTCAATGGGCTGCCTTGCGGGCTTTCCGCAGTCCGGGGCTGGACGGCCTTGATCCTCTGATGGCTCGCTTGCTACAGAGTTGTTTTTTGCAGCGGCCTTGGGCTATTTGCCTTGCTCTGCCCTGGGTTCTCCTCTTGGTTTTGCTGGCCCTCCAGGGGGTCCCCTTTGAGCCCCTGGGCTTGGTGGTTTTGAATTTCTCGCCTTCTAGGTGGTGTTCTTGGTGGCTTTTGGTTTGGCTGGTAGGTTGGGCGACCTGGGCTCCTTCCTTCGGTCTCCTCCTTTCTTGCGGGTTCTCCCGGATCGTCTGGGGTTGCACCATGGCCCTCGGTTTCTTCCCATGGTTTCCTTGGTCATTGACCGCTCTCGCGTGGTGGTTTTGCCCTTGTTTCCTCCGGGGGTTGTCTTGGGTGCTGATGCTTCCCTGTCCCTGCTGGTTGGTCGGCGGTCGTTCATGGTGTGTCTGGACCACTCTGCCGCCTTCTGTTGTTGTTGAGTGGAGAAGTGTGGCTCAATGGTTAGAGCGGCAGACCCTGATGCAGAGATCTGGCCCGGGACCACGGTTCAATTCCCACCTCGACGGGTCTTGGGCTCAATTTCCTCGGACCTGATAATTCTCGCCTCAGTGCCTATTCTAATCATGGGTCCCACTCTGCAACTCTGGGCAATAGCTTGCTTAATCTCCACAACGGCCCCACCAGCGCTGGGATGCCTGGCTTCACCTTGGGGGTGCCCAGGAGTGGACATTTCACAGGGAAAAGCCAGGAAGGGTTCCACAGCGGTATGCGTACAGCGCCTCGACGCCCCCGTTGGGGTAGCAGTGCGCTTTACAAGTACGAATTTCATTTCATTTCATTTCATTTCATTTCATTGTGGCAACTAATTTGTGTCTTTTGGCCCGGTCCAGTCTGGTCATATGCCTTCCATCTCCACGTTGTGTCGGTGGTTTACGCTGGCTATCTGGCTGGCCTGCGGGTCACGGGGTCTGTGCTCCTGGCCAGGGTTCAGGGTCGTTCCGCCCGGGGCCTGTCTGTTTCTTGGGCATCGTTTCAGGGGGTTTCTACGGCAGATATTTGCGGGGCCATGACCTGGGCCCCCCGCACATGTTCATGGAGCGCTACCGGATGGTTTTGGGTGGTTCTCCTCCTGGGGGTTTTGCGGAGGCGGTTCTCGGTGCTGGGTCCTCTGTCCCTTGATTTTGGCCTTCTGGCTGAGGCCTGTATGGTTTGGCATCATGTACTCCTTGTCGTTGGTTTCTTGTTCACTATGAAGCCTCTTGGCTTGGGTATGTGCTCACTTCAGTTATCATGTGGCGAGGACGACTTACGAGGAGGTAGTGCCCCAGTTACTTACCGGTAATCTTCATTACTCCATGTATTGTCTTCCTCGCCACATGAGCTCCCATCCCTCCCTCCCTGGGGTGCTATCGGCTTCATATTTGGGCTTGGTAGTTCTTCAGGCTGGGGCCGACCCTCCTCTTATAGAGGTCAGGGGTGATATGGGTTGGCCATCTTGGGAAGGGATGAGAGGCTAACTTTTGCTTTGGAGGGTTCTGGTGTGGAGCTGAAGCTCACTTCGTTTATCATGTGGCGAGGAAGACAATACTCGGAGTAATGAAGATTACCAGTAAGTAACCGAAGCATTACCCTTCCTTGGTGTCCTGTTATTTCACATGAAAGAGGTAGGATGTTTGCAACTAGGAAGTATAAAAGTAGAATCTGTAGTGCAAAATTAAAAACGCTAAAAAGAAGTTCGATATTTATTGTAAAAAAAGATATTTGAATCAGTTTAATTCTGTACTTCAGAATGTGTAGAAAGATGCAGAGAGCTTCTATATTTCCTATAATTACCTACATCATGGGGAAAAAACATCTTGCCCTAAACCCCCTCTTTTTTGCTGATCACTGTTCATCTAGAAAAACAAAGCCGAAGAAGGAAAAGCCACATTTTGTTTTCTTCTTCAGCAGCTGTAATAAGGTATTAGAGTTGAGTGGCTACAGCCATTTTTAGGTCGAGCCTAGCGTTGCAGCGCATGCGCTGCTCGCTTTGCGAGGCATGCAGTATTCAGTATAGTGTGGACGCTTCTTGGAAGCTCCGCCCTCTCCCCACCCATCTTTTTCTTTGGCTTAGGTCCTAAATGCTGCCTTCCAATTGGTTTTAGACCTGTTAGTCCCTCCCCATGACGGCCATGTCGTCATTTGTGTCCTTCCATGGCTTCTGGCCCCTTTACTGCACAGACTACTTTCTTCCCCCCCTCAGCCCCTCCCGCAGTCCGTGACTTCTTGGGGCCCCCCTGCCCCCCTCCCGCATTCTCCCGTTTGTGCCGTGCATTCTCGCACGCCCGCACTTCCGTTTCCAATGCAATAGGTCTCGCCTAAATGCAAGTCCTATTGCATTGCAAATGCTTGTTTTTATCGGCGGTTTTGTCAGCGTCCAAGTGCGTAGGTAAAATTTGTTGCATTGCCAGCGCTTGTTCTTCCAACTTCCAGTGCGCGGTGATGGTTTTCGAGCTGGCTGGCTGGCTGTCTAGTCACAGCTTCTCCGTACAATAAACTTTGCTGTGTGCGCTGTGTAAATATATTCCCCCCTCAACAGAGAGGCCTTTATTACTAGCGTCTTTCGCTTCAGAAAGGGAGGCGCTGGCGCAGGGAGGTGCGATGCGCCAGAGTGAGCCTTTTATCCCGGCTGTCCTCCCACAGACTGAGACACATTTATGAATGTCATGAATTTGCTGGCAGTGAGGGCGGCTCCGGTTTTACCAATCTCGTTCTTTCTGCATTCAGCTTTTTTTCCTTGTGTTTTTCTTTTCCACCTCACCGTGGACGTTAAAAGATAGACTCTTCACGGAAGTGTAAACAGTTCCTTGTAGTGTTATGGCTTATTGTGCACATGGGTGACATATTAGTGTTGAGTCTCACAGGCTTACCTGCTTGGTTCTCAGAACTCGCCAAATATGGCGTGGCTTCTCTCCAATCCTGAAGAAAATGAGGACTTGAATGATAGTGCAAAGTCCATACCTCCCTCTGTACACACCTCTTTCTAATGTTGTCTTGTAAGCTGCTGCTCCTGTTCGGTTGGTTTCAAAGCGCTCTATACCATCGCTACCTGTAATGGCAGTTGCAGCCCCCCCCTGTGCTGTTTCCTATTTCGCTCTCTTAAGAGGATACATTTGTTTTTCTTTTCTGAGCTTTTGTTGTTTCAGCTCTTGTGGGAAGTTTCCTCCAAGACCTATTTTACACCACCATGTCAGCCCTGAAGTGCATCACACCCTTGTTATCAGCACCACAGTCACCCAGGGGAGCGTCACATCTCCTGAGTTTGCAAGGCTTCTCCTGGGCCTGTGGGGGCACGGTGAGCTGGCACATTTGTACTAAATCCGCTAAGAAACAGCTTCCCATCCGCTCTTGTGGTACACTGACAATCAAGAGACTTGAGCTATAGTTGTGCCTTCTGCAAATATGTGATTCATCCACTCCAGCATTTTCCACATTAAATACGGATTTGCTGCTATTGCCACATAATCCATCATATACATATGCAGATTTTTACAAGAAATTTTTTTCTAGCTGAAAAGTATAAAAAGTTACCCTAAGGAACTGCAGCGCGTGTTGCTGCGCAGTAGAAGGCTCTTTCCATTGGTTACCTGGTCACCTTTCAGTTGCTGATTGCTGTCTTTAGGTGTTAAACTCATACTAATGAGAGAAACCATTTACCCAGGCAGTCCTAAAGTGTAAAAATAACAAAATAATAACGTAATGCTGCCACAAAAATTACGCTGCATACTGTGCATTTTCTTGCTGCAGAATTTGTTCAATAAAATTTGTTTCTCCCCTGCAGCATAATTCCAGTGGTCCTGGTTATAATCCCAGTTTCCCCTCTTTGTGTGATTCTGGGCAAATCAATTCATCTCTCTCTCCCTCCTATTCCTTGACTTTAAACTTTTAAACTCCACAGAAGGTCCATCCATTGGGCAGCGGTTGCATCCTAGCATTATGTGCCTCAGACGTCTGTGTGGGCAGTGCCTCCTTCAAGATCCGTTCCAGGGCAGATGAGCTGCGATGCCACACAGTACTAATCTGCATCTCCCTTTTTACATCTCAGAGCTGAAGTAATTCTGCACATCAGTTGATTTCTGACCTTTTCATCGAACACTTAATGTCACTTTCCCAAAGGGTGCTAACAGACTCGTATTAGTCTTGGGTTTTGCTCCTTGTTGTAAAAAGGCTCCTCCAGTAGAACATTCTTTCTTTTTTAGGTCTCGCCTAGGCAGCGCTTGCGCTGTCTCGTTGAGACATGCAGTATATACTTTAGTGAGTGGCTGACCGCCTCTTTTTAAATAGTTGTTTTCATTTGTTCTTCAGTCTGCCTTTCAAACCTCCTGTACTTGGTATTGGTTAATAGTGTTTTAAGTCCCTCCTTTTGGGCTCTTAGCCACGCCTATGGCTATTGGCCCCTTTACTTGTATTAGGGGCATTGTTTTGTTATGCTGTTTTTGTTGGACTTTTTTATTTTAAGCACGTGATGTTGATGGAGTGCAGAAGGTTTCTGCTTTTGGCGATTGTGTGCCTCCCAGGCACAGACAGATTTATGTTGCCAGCTGTAGTGATGTTTTTACAGCCTCTGCTGATTGGGTGTTTCAAGACCTGGCAGAGCGTGGGGGGAGGGCATCCATACAGAGCACAGTAAGTCCTGCGCAGATAGTGAGCAATGCTGGAATGTGCGACAGCTGAGTGGCGGGAATCTTGTAGTTCTAAGTGATTCAACCAAGCAGCGGCCGTTTGCCTGTGGGTCTCCTTCAACTGTAAGTGGAATGGAATATTTTATTTTTTGCATGCCTTTATTTTGCCGTCTAGAACAGTTGTTGTCGCTACTTTATTTGACGCAATGGTCCCGGGTTCGAGCCACAAACAGATTATGATTTACTAGCATACCCCGTTAAATTCAAGCAATGTAGCTTCCGCTCATTTATGGGGAGATAGGAGGCTGCGGGTGTCACCAGCTAAGAAACAAAGTGCTCGATATTACTTAGAAGGCGCAGCGCTACTGTGCGTGACACCCCTTCAAAGAGAAAGAGCTTCCAAAGCCACGCGCACTGAGACGGACAGAACGCGATTTGGTATTACTGTTGCTGACTCCCTTCTCACTTAGCATAATGTGATTTGGACCTCAGCAATGCCACTGAGGAACCAGCTCTGCTACTAGTCGGCTTAAATCTGATGATTTTAGTGTAGCAGCCTTGCACATTCACTAGTGAAATGACTAGTACTGCTAGCGGAGCACTACGCCACGGGGCTCTTCTGTCGGAAATACGCAGTCTGGCTGCGTGCTGATTACTGAAAAACAAAAAATTTAAATATGCCAAAATGAGTGTATGCTATAGCATGGTGTAGTACTTTGCCCTGTGCGTGTTGCACATGCTAATGCGTGATGGAAAGTAGCGTTGATGGCATGCTTCCTTGGGCACAGACGCAAATTCTTTTTACAAATTAAGCAGTGCTATAGAATCATGTGTGAGGTAAACGGGTGTGGGATATAAGAATCTAAGTGAGAAACAGCGCCCGCTTATTAAATTGACAGCCATGATTTATGATAGATTCGCACAGCCCTATGTGAGGTTTTCACCCGTGTCAGTGTGTGTGTGTTTTTGCAGTTTTACTTTTCACGCACTTGAACCGCAGGCATTGCAGCGCTTTTCATGAGCACTAGTTACATTACACAAGAACACATTCGTTTTGGTAGGCACGGGGAGATTGGTTTTGTCTAATGTGTGTGATGTGCACGGATAAGGGCATAAAATATACTGATGTTTTATTGATAGAGATTCACTGCTGTGTTTGACAGTTTGAGTTGTACCTCCAAATTGATGTGTGTGTGTGTGGCATGAGCGCGAGAAGAACGACCTCCATGTGACAATTTTGCAACTGGATGTGTGGTAGATGTGCAGTTGGTTGTGTGTGCGAGGTACACAGTCCTGTGTGTTAGATACATATACCGTGCTTGTGACAAATGAACTAATGTGTGTGAGCTTTCGAGCCTGATGTGTTTATATGTGCAACTGTCGACAATATGCAACCTACGCGTGACAAACTGTTGGCTGTGAGAGACAGATTCGCAGCTTGCCGTGTGTGACGGACTCCGAGTCCTGTACGGCCCCACCGACGCATCAAGCGCGCATGCTGCTTACTAGCAAGCATCCCCCAGCAGTGTATAAGTGGCTGTATTCATTACCCTCCCAGAACTGAACTCTGTTCTTTTTTTTTTGTTTCCTTGGCATTCAAAACCTTTGTGTTTGCCCCATATTGATTTTCAATCTCGGGCTTTCTATTGGCTCACTGTGTAATCGCTGTGAGGTTATGCTATCCTCCTGTAATTTGGAACTATTTCGTTTCAAGGGGGCACAAAGCGCTGCTCTACTGTTTATAGCCATATAGGCCTCCTCCACCCTACAGTATCACCAGCGCTTTCTGGGCTTTGGGATCAGTTCCTGCTTTTTTGTGCTTTATTTAATCACTGGCCCCTGTACACTATACTTATAATGGTGCCACTAAGACTCTCCAAAGACCCCTAGAGCCGCTGCAGTAAGGGAAGTATAACTCTCCTCCACCCTACAATAACACCAGAACCTTCGTAGCTTTCTTTACGGACCTTGTACCTTTCTTCAACGCACTTAAGCGCCTAGAGCACCTAGGTAGAACGTGCGCTGTATGCACATATTTTATATGTCCTCTATTTCCCCGTGTAGCTGTTATTGCATGCTGCTAAGGGGAACTTTCACCTAGTTCACGTTTTATTCTCCAACATTACTTTGTGCCCGGGGCTAAAAAGGTTGCGCCATCTTAATCGCGTTGTTTCTTTTTAGCCATTAAATCTGCATGTAACTTTGTAGGTTATTTTGCCTGCTGCAAATCAGTGTGTGTTTTATATTTGTTTTGTTTTGTGTATAGGTTTAAACAGTCTTTGGGGTCAACTTCTAATTTTTCCTGGTTTAATGTTTATAATAGCTCTGGTAACAGCCCATAAACAACCTGTTTTGTTACTGGGGGCTTGTTCTCGCGTTTCTGCTAGTTTTCACAGAGCCTTTGAGGAATGCGCTTCCTCCAGATAAGCACAAGTTTTATAGTATCCTTTTGGTCCATCGTAAAACTTCCTTGTGTTCTCTTTAGAAGTGGAGTGGGGGCGGGGGTTTTATCACTCTTCTGTCCCTTTGTCTACAAACCTTTTGCAGAGGTTAGCTGCATCTGGTCCTGTGTTACAAATGTTGTGGTCAAAGATTTTCTGTGTGCGATAAATTTAGGGCTTGTTTTACTGTGTCTTTTAATAATTGTGTATGCTTGTTAATTTAGTATAATATGGCTATTAGTGCTTCAAATGTTAAAAAAAAATATAGTGTCACAACTTAAAACAATTATTGCAATAGGTCTAGAGGGTTTCGTAAAGGTGTGTTATCAATAAAGCTGCCCACATCCCATAATAAAGCAAGTAGGTTAGATAAGTCTAGTTAAGTTAGCTGCTTTTACAACCCAGGAGGCGCTTTTGTTCAAAATTGTCTGCATATAGCTGCTAAAATTTGAGATTGCTATATGTGTCTTTTTCTTAATTTTATTGTAATTATAACTTATATTTAACAACTGTAAGTAACACTTTCTCGCCAGCAAAAGCAATCAGTTTTAATGTTCAGTGCAATGTGTAAAGACTGTAAAAGGTTTTCCCCCTGCCAACTGTGTGAATATCGGGTTTTAATTTATATATATTTCCAGATGTTGCCTAGTTTGGGTCCGCTTTGTATTATTATTTCTGATTACATTTTATTTTTGTGCTATGCTGTTTTTTATTTTGTTAAGCGGGTGAAGTTTATGAAATGCAAAAAGTTACAGCCCCTGCCGATCAGCTGCATTCTAGGCCAAAACACACACTTTTTTTTTATTAAAGCTGTTTAGTGTGTGCTGGTCGTCTTTTAAGAGATTACATTTAAACTTGCTGATTGGCTTGGTGTTAAAGCCACACCCAAGTACTTCACAGGTGTTCTTGAAATTGTATGCTTTATATGCACAAAAAAACAAATCACCTCAAAGTAGCTCCGTGGCTTTGTGTCCGTCTTCCTGGAGCCGAAGCTAAGTACTTCACAGGTTTTTAAAGTATAAACATTGTGTGAATTTACTCTCACATGGGTGCCACAAGCCGGCAGAAACAGTGACTAAATACCCTTTGCTTTGGAGCCAGGTTATGCAGAGACTGCTGCATGACGATTGTGCAAACAGCTCTGTGCTTAGCTCGGTTGTGCTTGAGCCGTCTCAAAACATGCAGCTCCCCATTAAATGCACCCACCCTCTTGTGTGGCAGCGGCGTGAAGAATGCCCCATCACTCACTCCTGGGCTCTTAAATGCACATATTTTTATTGTCTATAATTTTGGGTTTGAACATTTTTATTTTTTGTTTGTTTTTATTTTGTAAATATTAATTAGCATATGCTGTAAAATGCCCGTCTTTCCCCATAAAATAGCTATTGGTGCAGATATCTGAAGCTGCCCCGTGTTAGGTGCGAACACTTCATCCAGCCATGTCTTTTACGCTGTGATACTTTAGAGTTACTGTACCTGCTGCTAGAATCCTAGTGCATCTGCGCGTCACATGATTCAATACCGAAGGAGCCAGCATAGCCTTTCATCTTGTCCAGGTCGATAAGTAAAAACAAGCCCATATTATTGTTCTTTCTCGACCTAGTGGATCTGCTTGCCTGAACTGTGGCCTTTTTAGGTCTCGCCTATGCAGCTCGCATGCGCTGCATAGGAAAAAGACCTTTAGCAATCGATTTCCTTTTTCTGCCAAAAACGTGCACGCTTTCAATGGCAACGCGTGCACGTTTGGCGATTCCCTTGCGGGAGCGATCATGAACCATCTGTTAATAATTACAAACAGATGTTCCCTGCTCGCTCCCGCAAGGGAAACCGGCCCAGGCCCCCTCCTCTCTCCCCTCCCCCTGCTGCCTCCTCCTCCTCTCCTCGTCAAACTTTTTTTTTTTTTTTTTACTTTTAGCGCGAGGCGCGCGCGTGCTTGTTATTTCTATCACCGTCAGGAAAGGAAACTTTGAAGAATAAAACATGGAAAACGGCTCCCACTACCTATGCACATCATGTGATAAATCATTATAGTTGGGAACGGCTAATAAGTGTAAGTAACCAAAAATGTGCAGTCGAAGTAAACCAGGAGTATTTTTAAGAAGTGCTGAGGCAATAAAATACGCCCAGGCTGCAGCAGAAAAATCTTCGGGGCATGTCTTAAGGTGGAGGTAAGAATTAAGCGGGCTCCACAGCAAGAGCTCTGGATTAGTTAATACTAGAGAAGGGTGTTTGTGTCATCTGTGACATAGGCGGCATAAAGCTGCCAACGTGATCCGATCTGACGCATGCCAGAGCAAATCAAACTCACTGACTCACAACACCCACGAGTCGCGCAATGCAGACTCAAGGCTCACAACACCCACGAGTCACGCAATGCAGACGCAAGGCTCACAACACCCACGAGTCACGCAATGCAGACGCAAGGCGCTCGTCAGTGTATAGCAAGCACAACATAGGGTACTTTACCTTGCTCAGTGCATAAAAGATTTTAACATTCCAGAAAAGAGACTGCTCTTGAAGCAGAGGTTTCAGGTAAATATTTTTACAATTCCTAAAGCATCCAACCAGTGTCACAAAGGTTTCGTCGTCTTCGTTGTCGGTGATATGTTGCATGATGGGAAGCATTGGTGCAATCCCAGTGCCAGCCGCCAGCATTAGAAGCTGTCCATACTGAAAAGAAGGCAAAACAGGACTTCATTTAGAAACTTTGTTGTAGCGCTCGTATGGCAGCAGTTGTTATTAATAACACATACAATAAAACATTTATTCAACTTTCAGCTCCAGTTCTTCATAGGAAGCGCCCTTATAGGAAGCAGACATATGTCTATGCTGATCTTCAGGTATTGGGGAAACCCATTAAACAACCCCACAAGACACCACTTGAATCACTCGTAAGATATACTCATTTCGACTATCCTACAATTTTGGCTGCTTCTTTCCCTACTTTTATTCCCTGCAGGCACTGTAAGGCCATCTAAACCACCAGCCATCTTGACATGGAACGGCCTAAACGGAACAACAGCAGCTTGCATCAAACCTGCACTAAAAGACACTGACACCACGTGCACCTGATGTTTACAAACGGTATCCATGCCCTGTATGCACTATCACTGCCAGTCTTTTTCATCAAAGAGGGTGGTGGAGACTGGTGTTGTGTGTGGCCGAGCTAAGGTATAATAATGATACGTGTTACATGGAAGACAGGTTGGACTGCATATAAACATGTAAGAAATGTGTGTAACAGGCATATGGCTGAGGAAAGCAGATGAATCATTTGAATGGTTATGTTAACAGTGTGTGCTCGAGAACCATATTTTCTGACTAGAAACTCCATGGTTTTGGCACTGTTCAAATGAACCGCAAAGAGAAGAAACACTGTTGACTTCTCTGTGGCGCATACCTTGTAGAGATCCTTCTTGGAAGGAAGAAGAAAGAAATATCAGTAACTTCCGTATGATTCTGCAAAGGAGTATTTTTTGCACATCTGTGTAGCAAAAGAGCAGCAGAGCATTAGTGTAATTGGTGACATAGGTACCAAGAAGGGCAGGTTTAGACCAGTGGTTAATTTGTAAAACAAAAAGTGCCGGGGCTCTCATAATGAGGCAGCTTGCACTAGCCCATTTCTCCTGTTAGCACCGCCTAAAAAAGAACCAACTACTAACCATGAAAGTTGGGAGAGTATGTGGCGTAATGGCCAGAGCTGCCGACTTCGGAGCTGGAGAACCAGGTTCGAGTCTCGGCGTCAGTTCAACATCCCTTGATGCTGGGCAAATCACTTAATCTCCCATAAATGAATGTGTCCTTAGCTGGTGCTCATGAAAAGCGCCGGTGTTGATGATTATGTGCCAGTGCTGAGCAACGGAATCCACAGGCTCAAATTAAGCACTGGTTTAGACACATGGACCGGTTGCTGGCACATGATGCTGAAGACTTACATTTTGACTGCTCTCCCAATAACGGCATACGGTATGCTTGAAAACTATATGTGGTGTGGTATAATAAAAATTTACTGAACAAATACAGCCATACTTGTTAAGTGGCTGACAACATTCAGTCATACTAGTATAAGAGGCATGTGTGATATTTGCAAAGTGACCCCTTTTTCTGTGGGTACCCCCAGTTTTTCATTTTTTTGGGACTCGCCTGCAGGTAATCTTGAACTTTAACACTAGAACACTACTATCCAATGCCTAGTGTATGCGCTCAGACCCCTAGAACATGTCGAAATTAGCTGAAAACCTGATCAGCACATTTACCGTTCCTGTAAGGTCAGAGTTTGTGGTACAGAAATACATCCATGGCATGGAAAGTTAAATGCCACTTGTGGACTGTAGCACCTATTGTGCCATCCATTACAGTGGCAGTGAAAAAAGGCTTCGGGCCTACCCTATGTGGCCTGACGGCAGCAGCGTGAACCCTGCTGCACAAACCTGGCAATATCACCATTTTGACAGGCGGGAAAACATTGTTATAAATATTAAATAAGTTACCCCTAAGCGCACCTTGCTGCCCTGAAAGTAGGGTGCAAAATACTGAAGTGTAGAACATGTATGACATTAGAAATGGAATGCTCCCCCAGTGACTAAGCCCAAAACGGGATTGCCACTGGTCAGCCTGTAGCTGGCACAAAGGGAACGTCTAAGTATAGTTTAGAAACTTTAATCTGTAACTTTTGGCCTGTACCAGTTCAGACTCCATTTAAAGACTTATTTCTTATATTTAATAAAAATCCAATCTAATAGTAAAGTCAGATTGTTATTAGATATATGAAAATGTAATAAAAAAAAATACCTTTACCCTGCCTGAAGGTGCTGGCGGCTAATTTTCATTAGCTCTCCATCAACTGCCAAGTCAGTGTTTGAACTGAATTATGTGTGAAAGAGCTCCCAGAGCAGGAACAATGGCCTGGCACTGGGGAGGTGTCTTTTCCCCTGGCAGGAAGAACAGCTAGGGTGAGCCCAAGAACTTAATTAATTTCAAAGGGGTCTGTCCTGTCACAAGCAAATGTTAGGTGACACTTGGAAAGTCCCAGCTTTTGTCCCCTTAGTCATGCTGGCACAAAAACCAGTAGGAGGAAAGCTATCCTCAGAACCAGTTTAGAGTGATCAATTAATCAATCAATCAATCAATCAATCATGTCACTTATAAAGCGCACTACATACCCGCGAGGGTCTCAAGGCGCTGGGGGAAGAGGGGGGTGGTGCTGCTACTGATCGAAGAGCCAGGTCTTGAGGAGTCTTCTGAAGGCCAGTAGGTCTTGGGTCTGTTGGAGGTTGGTGGGGAGGGTGTTCCAGGTCTTGGCGGCGAGGTGGGAGAAGGATCTGCCGCCGGCGGTCGTTTTCCGGATGCGGGGGACTGTGGCGAGGGCGAGGCTGGTCGAGCGGAGCTGGCGGGTGGGGGTGTAGAAGCTGAGTCGTCTGTTGAGGTAGGCTGGTCCGGAGTTGTGGAGTGCTTTGTGTGCGTGGGTGAGGAGCTTGAAGGTTATCCTCTTGTTGACAGGGAGCCAGTGCAGGTCTCTCAGGTGGGGTGTGATGTGGCTGCGTCGGGGGATGTCGAGGATAAGACGTGCAGAGGCGTTCTGGATGCGTTGCAGCCGTCTCAGGAGCTTAGCCGTCGTTCCTGCATAGAGGGCGTTTCCGTAGTCCAGCCTGCTGGTGACGAGGGCCTGGGTGACTGTTTTTCTTGTTTCGGTGGGGATCCACTTGAAGATCCTGCGGAGCATTCGGAGGATGTTGAAGCAGGATGAGGAAACGGCGTTGACCTGCTTAGTCATGGAGAGGGTGGGGTCGAGGATGACCCCTAGGTTGCGTACGTGGTCGGTGGGTGGCGGGGCTGTTCCCAGTGATGTTGGCCACCAGGAGTCGTCCCAGGCTGAAGGGTTGGAACCAAGGATGAGGACCTCCGTCTTGTCCGAGTTCAGCTTCAGGCGGCTGGTCCTCATCCATTCGGCGACGGCCTTCATTCCTTCGTGGAGGTGGGCTTTGGCGGTGTGAGGGTCTTTGGTGAGGGAGAGGATCAGCTGGGTGTCGTCGGCGTAGGAGATGATGTTGAGGTTGTGCTGTCGGGCGACGTGGGCGAGGGGTGCCATGTAGATGTTGAACAGCGTTGGGCTGAGGGAGGAGCCTTGGGGTACGCCGCAGATGATCTTGGTGGCCTTGGATCGGAAGGGGCGAGGCGGACGCTTTGTGTTCTGCCGGAAAGGAAGGATGTGGTCCAGTCCAGGGCCTTCTCTTGGATCCCGGCGTCGTGAAGGCGTGTTCGTAGTGTGTGGTGGCAGACCGTGTCGAAGGCGGCTGATAGGTCCAGGAGGATGAGGGCTGCTGTTTCTCCGTTGTCTAGCAGGGTCCTGATGTCATCGGTGGCGGCGATGAGGGCGGTTTCGGTGCTGTGGTTGCTGCGGAAGCCGGACTGGGAAGGGTCCAGGATGTTGTTCTCCTCGAGGTAGCGGGTCAGTTGTTTGTTGACGATTTTCTCGGTGACCTTCGCGGGGAACGGGAGCAGAGAGATGGGTCAGAAGTTCTTGAGGTCCTTGGGGTCTGCCTTGGGTTTCTTGAGTAAGGCGGTGATCTCGGCGTGCTTCCAGCTTTCCGGGAAGGTTGCTGTCTCGAAGGAGATGTTGATTATTTTCCAGAGATGGGGCGCGATGGCTGTACTGGCTTTGTTGAAGATGTGGTGAGGGCACGGGTATAGGGGTGAACCGGAGTGGATGGTGTTCATGATCTCGCTGGTGTCCTCGTCGTTGATGTTGGTCCAGGAGAGCAGGCGGTTGGTGGTTGTGGGGGCAGTGGTCTCGGTGGTTGCCGGGGCGGTCGTGGTGTTGAAGCTGTCGTGGATGTCGGCGATTTTGCGGTGGAAGGAGGTGGCCAGTGAGTCGCACAGGTCTTGCGACGGCTGGATGTCGTTGGTGTTGGAGCTGGGGTTGGAGAGTTCCTTCACGATGTTGAAGAGCTCTTTGCTGTTGTGTGCGTTGTTGTCTAGGCGGTCTTTGAGTGAGGCCCTTTTGGCGGATGAGGTGATGGTGACTGCGGGTGGCGTTCTTGTGGGCGGCGTAGCTGTCCGCTGTCCGTTCGTGGAGCCAGATCTTCTCCAGTTTTCGGCATGTTCGTTTGGAGGCCTGGAGGTCTTCGGTGAACCAGGTGGCTTTCTTGCTGGTGTGGCTGTTGGGCGGATTCTTGAGCGGGGCGAGGGTGTTGGCGCAGTCGTCGATCCACTGTCTGAGGTTGCGGGCGGCGGTGTCGGGGTCGGAGGGTTCGGCGGGTGGGCTCAGGGCGAGGGTTGTGGTTAGCTGGTCTTCCGTGACTCTGCTCCAGCAGCGGCGAGGCATTTGTTCGGTGCGGTGGTGCGTGGTGGGCTTCCTGTAGGTGAAGTGGATGCAGTGGTGGTCAGTCCAGTGGGGTTCGGAGGTGTGGTTGAAGGAGACGTGTGGGCTTGCGGAAAAGATGGAGTCTAGCGTGTGGCCGGCGGCGTGGGTGGGTGTAGTCACGAGCTGTCTGAGTCCGAGGGTGGCGAGGTTGTCGATCAGGGTGGTGGAGTTGGTGTCCTTGTTGTTCTCGAGGTGGAAGTTCAGGTCCCCGAGGAGGATGTAGTCCGTGGAGGCGATGGCGTGTGTGCTGACGAAGTCAGCGATGGAATCGCTGAACTGTGGTCGGGGTCCGGGGGTCTGTAGATGAGGGTTCCTCTGAGGGTGGTGTTGGGATCGGTGTGGATCTGGAAGTGCATGTGTTCGGCGGTGCTGAGGGTGTCGTCGGTGTTGGTTGAGACTCTGAGGGTGTTCCTGTGGACGATGGCGATGCCTCCTCCGACTCCGTTGGTGCGGTCCCTGCGGGTGATCTTGTATCCGTCCGGGATGGCAATGGCGATGTTGGGGGCTGAAGCGGGATTCAGCCAGGTCTCCGTCAGGAATGCGACGTCTGGGGAGGTTGAGTCGAGAAGGTCCCAGAGTTCGATGGCGTGTTTGCGGGCGGAGCGGGTGTTGAGGAGGATGCATCTGAGGTAGTTGGGTTCTTTCCTGGGCGGTGGTTTGGCGGGGCGGGTGCTGGCGAAGCTGCAGTTCCGGCAGGTGAAGGGCCCTTGGGTGCGCTTCGGGGTGGCCTGGTAGCAGGCGTGATCTTTTCCGGGGTTCAGTGCGTGGAGGGTGCTGGCGTCGTATCGGCGTCTGTTGATGTGGCGGGCGCGGGGATGCCCGGACCAGGGGGTCTGGCGCTGGGCGCGGCCACGGCGCGGACGGGCGCAGACGGGCTTGCCTTAGGCGCGCCTTCGGCGCGCCAGCGGCCGCCATAAATGGGGAGGTGGGAGAGAGGAGCAGGGAATGGGGCAGCGAATGGGCAGTGAGGGGGCGGGGCCGCAGGGCGCAGCGGCGGGAAACAGGCACAGAAAGGAAAAACGATCACAATCAGGGGCAGCAAGGGGGCACAGAAAGGAAAAAACGAGCACAATCAGGGGCAGCAAGGGGGCACAGAAAGGAAAAAACGATCACAATCAGGGGCAGCAAGGGGGCACAGAAAGGAAAAACGATCACAATCAGGGGCAGCAAGGGGGCACAGAAAGGAAAAAAACGATCACAATCAGGGGCAGCAAGGGGGCACAGAAAGGAAAAACGATCACAATCAGGGGCAGCAAGGGGGCACAGAAAGGGAAAAACGATCACAATCAGGGGCAGCAAGGGGGCACAGAAAGGAAAAACGATCACAATCAGGGGCAGCAAGGGGGCACAGAAAGGAAAAAACGAGCACAATCAGGGGCAGCAAGGGGGCACAGAAAGGAAAAAAACGAGCACAATCAGGGGCAGCAAGGGGGCACAGAAAGGAAAAAACGATCACAATCAGGGGCAGCAAGGGGGCACAGAAAGGAAAAAAACGATCACAATCAGGGGCAGCAAGGGGGCACAGAAAGGAAAAACGATCACAATCAGGGGCAGCAAGGGGGCACAGAAAGGAAAAAACGAGCACAATCAGGGGCAGCAAGGGGGCACAGAAAGGAAAAAAAAAAAAACGAGCACAATCAGGGGCAGCAGCAGGGCACACAGACGGAGCTGTGTGGTGGGGGAGCGACCTACCAGTCAAGGTCAGAGGTCACAAAAAGGTTATGCTCATTACCCTGGCCACACCTCTGGTTGCGCACTCAGGCTCTGCACAATGGAAAAAAGGTTTCCCCACCATGGATTTTGAGAGTGAGGGGGGCTGTGAGATTGTTTGCACTAATGCAAACAGGAATTACAGAAACGAGCATTGGCATAGCCAATAGGTCTCGCCTTTGGGACCTTATAAGTGTTTAGTTATCCAGCACAATATCCTTGGTGCAACAACATCAAGTGTTGCATGGTTAAACACTTATAAGGTCCCAAAGGCGAGACCTATTGGCTATGCCAATGCTTGTTTAGAATAGTGTGCACTGCCCCTCCCCATATAGAACCGCGACCCGACTTCCGCAGGAGTAAATATTCATTAGCATATGCTGTAAAATGCCCGTCTTTCCCCATAAAATAGCTATTGGTGCAGAATATCTGAAGCTGCCCCGTGTTAGATGCGAACACTTCATCCAGCCATGTCTTTTACGCTGTGATACTTTAGAGTTACCTTGTAAACTGCCAGTAGAATTCCTCGTGGGACTACTGCAGGGCAGTAGGCGGAGCAAGGGAGAGGCAGGGTGAGGAGGAGAAAACTCCAGCATTTAGACAAAAGGAGTTCACTTAATAAATACATAGACAACACAACTTTCATTGCACGGACTGCAATGCAGCAATGCAATGCAACCCGCACAATGAAATTTGTTTAATTTATTTAGTTATTCAGTGCACTCTGTTCGGCTTAATGCCAAAGTTTACTACTCCACACCCTGCCCCTCTCCCACCACGCACCACCACCCAGCAGCACTTTCAGAAGGAGACACCACTATAAACTAAATACCTCTTTCATTTTCTTACAAGTTTAAAAACATGTATGCTATACCTTGATCCTGAAGAAGACCTATTTTTCGTATTGTATATAAGTCTAAAATTACAAAGTGCAATAAAAGTTATATAAAGTAACAATAATTTCTTAAATATACTGTATTACTTACTGTTTTTATACTTACGATTGTTTGCCGTGATAAAAAAAGAATTATTAAACAAAGTAAGTCATCAAATAGATTCTATTACACACTACTTTGACATATCACAAAAAAATACATTAATTATTTATAATACAAAAAAAAAAATAACCTAATCAATATGGCGAGACCGATTGGCATTGCCAATGCTTGTTTTAGTTTGATGTAGCGCAAACTCGACCCGAAGTGAGCACCAGTTGCGTTACAGACGGACACATTCATTTTGTTAGACACGGGACGATTAAGTGATTTGCCCAGAATCACAGGATGTTGAGCGTCCCTGCCGAGACTGGAACCGGGTTCGCCGGCTTCGAGCTCGACCACTCTAGCCGTTAGGCCACATTCTACGCGCTTCCTCTGCCTTGAAGCTGACCATGTGAAGACCAGAAGAATTTTGAAGACACATTTGTTCAGGCCTATGTGCAAATCCTAAAATGATGAACTTGCCTACATTTCCCCTGCATCTGTCATGCCTTCTCTGTGCTTCTCTTTCTCTGAATCAGCCATCTGGCAAGCCCACACATCTTACAAACGAACGCTAGGAATATTTTTCTTTTGAGTGGAGGGCATTGGATACAAATCTGCATATCTCTTCTGGTAAAGCTTGTATTCTTAATTCTCTTCATTTCATACCGACCCCATGATCCTTAATGTGTCCCTACTGCTCAGCACCCATCAAGAATCTATCCTGCTGGTGTTGGGTTAAGGATTGAAAGAATCCTACTAATTTGAGTCAAACTTGAATGATTTTGTTTGGATTGTCCACATGTTTTCAGTCTTCATCGGAAGTACCTCATCTCACAACACAACAGGTTGTGTGTGTGGCCTTAACTGGCTTTACGTAATTTCGCTCAACTTCCTATTAGCAAGCTTGCACTCAGTAAGTGTACGGTGCAAGAATTACATTTGCAGCTTTTGGGAAATGTGCAACTCCCTATTTCATTATAAAGGTGATAAACTCTTATTATGAAAATACCGTTTAACCCTCTTGAAGAAATTGGTTATAAACATTAAATGTTTGGTCTTTATTGCCTTTGCTCAGATATGCTCCCATCTTTTGGTGACACTCTAGCACTTCTTTGCTTTTTTGGTGTGAGGAGTAAGGTCGCTTGCACCAGTCATGTCCTGTATATATTGTAATCCAGGTACACTTTGGCTTTGGTTCTGCCTTCTTCAGTCATTGGCTTCTGTGGCTCACAAACCTTCAGTCGTTGACTTGAGACCATGTCAATCACAATTTGGATCTTCCAATAGGAGCATTTTATATTCACCTTCTTTCTATTGGCTGTTTGTGTGTGTGTATCCACCTCCATACATGAGGGGCGATTTTAAAGCTGAAAAGTTCACTTCCTTGCCACACTTTCAATACTTTTTCATCCATGCAGTGTATATACGAGCAAGTTTTGCACTGCAGCAGGCATCCTATTATTGCTTTTGTTAGCATTCAAGTGAGAATATAAAACTCACTAGCTTTGCTAATGCTTGTTAATTGTACTGACTCAGGCGATCATATCCTCAGAAAACTGCTCAATAGGCTATCATCAAGGTGTACCCACCTTGCACCCTCTTCCCATTGCATTTGCTGTCTGTCCTTTTTAGGTCGAGCCTGGGCAGCACATGCGCTGCTTTACGAGGCATGCTGTATTGGAGTATGGACTGAAAGCCCCGCCCACTCTATGCCCATATTTGTCATTGGCTTGTGTCATTGCCCTTCGTAAATGCTGGTTTCTAATTTGTTAATAGGCTTGTTAGTCCCTCCTTAGTCCCGCCTTGTCTTCATTTGTAGCGTCCCATGAGGACTGGTCCTTTTACTTCTATTGTTACATGGTACGTCTTATTTAGTTTGTAAGCACTATTTTCTTTAATGCGTTTCTCCTACTGCAGGCACTACATGCTTTCCTGCAACATTCAGTGCACCAAGCATGCTTTCACTTTCCAAGCAGCCCGGGACAATGGCGGCCGCTTCTTTGAAATGAAGTAGGTCTTACATTTACAAGAGTTTGAGCTATTGGCATTGTAAATGATAATGCCTTTATTTATGTGTTAATTATCAAAACAGATAAATAAAAGGCATTGTCATTTACAATGCCAATAGCTTAAACTCTCGCAAATGCAAGACCTATTGCATTGCAAATGCTTGTTTGGTGCTTGAGGGCACTTTGGGGGATCAGGTTACTTTCTCAACACCTATCAAGTCCTGGATTCGTAAGCAATTGGTGGAATGCTTTCCCAGGGAAGCTTTCAGAATGTCCCCAATAAGTTGTTAGCATACCGCTGTCTGGTAAACGTCGATCTAAAAATGACTGTATGAAATGGTTGTAGGAGAAAGTCCCTAGGGCTCATTAATATTAATTGAGTTTAGGGTGAGGCTGCGGTTAGGTGCACCTGCGCTGTGAGGTCCGGTGAGGATGCGGTTTGCAGCTCTGAGGCAGGAAGCAGTGGAATCCGAGGACAAAGGCATCGGCTGGTTCGATATTGCCCAGGCAACAAATGACTGACGGTGACGGTGGATGGTTTGCCGAGTTGCTTCGTGTTATTTGTTATCTGGGTTCTTCTCTGCTGCTTTTGCCGCTTGAGATACGCGATGGCCATCGCCACCGCCGCGGGTGCAGATTGATGTCTTCCAGCTGACCGCTGATTCCTTCCAGCTGACCGCAAGCGCGGTCGGGTGACCTTTCACCCTCCCGGAGGTGCATGGCAGGAGCCGTTCACCCTCCCGGAGGTGCGCGGCAGGAGCCGTTCGCCCTCCGCCTTCTTTTCCCTTTTACCGCCACGTCAGGGGTTTCCCGAAAACGGGTGTAGGAAGGTGGAATCTGACTATATGGTTGCCCCCACTTTTTTCCTGGTGTTTTACTGGTTTATGACTTAGTTGGTCTGGGACCCTGCTATTCAGGGCCCCAGTCTATCTGCTTTCTCTGTAAAATGGTTTCCATGTGCCTTAGGCACATCTCTAATTGGAATCTGGAGTGCCCTTATAAGTCCCTAGTATATGGTATACTATGTACCAAGGGCATAGGTACCTCAGAGGCCTACCAGGGGCTGCAGCATGTATTGTGCCACCCCTGGAAGGCCATCCAAAATGACACCACAGGTCTGCTACTGCAGCCCGGGTAAGGTGGTGCATGCACCCCTTACTGTGATATAGGTTACCTATATCACTACCTACATACACACATATAAACCTATAAGTCACTCCTATGGCAGGCCTTGTCAATCCTGAAGGCAGAGTGCATGGTTCCTATGTGAGAGGGTGCCCCTGCATGAGCAGGGCCCCTCTGCAGCATTCGGAGACCCTTCTCTGATGCTGTTTGTAGTGCAGCCTGACCATATACTCATAAGTGCATTATAACTTAACGTTAAATGCTAACTTTGGGATAGCTGCACGTAAACATGTCGTGTTTGGTGTCAAACATCTTGGAATACTACCCCCCGCCAATTCTGGCAGCGGGGGTAGCATTCCACCCTTCTAGAGGGAGAGACATGTTAACCCTGGCTTGCCCGGTAACTTCTTTCTTAAGCCCCAGCATCACAAAATGGATGCTGCTGCCACGGACACAAGTCTGGCCTCCTGCTGCTGACCGAAACTCCGGCAGGGGAGGCCTGGACAATAGGTTTCCTGTCGCAGGGAGGTGTAACCACCTCCCCAGACAGGATAATGTGTATTGGGGCTGGGCGGGAGCACTTTCTGGTGCTTTGAAGTCCTGCACTGGGGGCACATTTGGTGTCCTCGTGCATACCCCAGTTCAAACCGGATCAGGGGCTTCCAGCCCCTGCTTTGGCGCGAACTGGACAAAGGGAAAGGGGTGTAGCCACCCCTCTGCCCTGACCCACCCATAGGTGGGACCACAGAGTTAGTCCAACCCCTAAACTTAGTATAAGTATAGGACCCCAGTCACTACGACTTTAGATATTCCCTGGACGAAACTCTGATACGAAATCCTGGACCTTCGACGCTCTACTTCACGATTAGAGGACTGAAGAATCTCCCTTGGGGTCAAGGAGTGACTCCCCTGCTTGGCAGGCACCAAAGAAGCATCTGTCCGGTCTGCATCACTGAAGCTCCCGTCGGACGCCGAAGTCCCTGCATCACCAGAGGTGGATTCTCAGACTTCCCCGAGGCTGCCCTGAGTCCCCAGCAAAGCTGAGGCCCGTAGCTGTTGTGGGTAACGTGAGACTGTGACCCCTGGACACCGAGCACATTTGCTAGTGCATCCTCTTCTTGGACTCCCACAAAGTTGTGCTTTGGGCTCCGAGTAGCCCCCGCCTCCAGCACCGACTGCACCGAAGATCACTGGCCTCCACTCCACGAGTGTCCTGTGAGCCAGCTCCACGTGCACCGTCTCAAGGCTCCTTCGAGGTTGCTAGTCCGTTGGCTAGTAGCCCTCCACGAAGGCCATCACTTTTCTTCTTGGGCTCCCTGGTTGCTCCAGGCTTGCCCTTACTTACCCTCGCTGGGTGAGTCCCACAGACCTTGCTGGTCTGCACCATTGTCCCTCTTCACTTTCCACGAGACTTGCTGTTGCCAAGGCCTGTTGGGTCCAATCCGGTCGCCGACACCTCAGCAAGCAGCAGATGTCGTGGGACAGTCCGAATCCTGCTCCTGGTCACCGACAATGCCTCCTGGACATCGTGACTGCGGAGTCAAGACGACCGTCAACTCACCTGAAGCAGCCGACAACGTTGGGCATCTGCTCATCGCCTTCCTGGTCACTGGCTAGTGACCCAGACTCTGTCCCCTCTGCTTTCAGGTTCTTCAGATCTCCGATCCACTCTTGGATCAACCCGGACACTTTCCACTTGGTCGCCAGCAGCACTTTGCAGCAGATCGCCATTCAAATCGACGACGAAACCCGACCCCGAAAGGCACCTATGCACCCGGCTTCCCTGGGTGAGGTAACAAGAGTACTCCGGTGCTCCCATGGGTAGAGACTCTAGAACGACCTAGTTCTCAAAGGGTTTGCTCCAAGTTCCTTCCTAAGTGTCCCTTTTCTCTAAATTTCCAATCGCGACTTTCCCCATAGAAGTTAACGGCGATTCGCGGCTGTGTTCTCACACTGCACGCGTCCCCCGTGGGTCCCCTGTGTCACTACCTTGGGTGGTTCCTTGGGGTCCAAGCACTTCTACAGGCTCTAGGCCTAGTGTATAGCTCAGTCGTGGTTCTTATACCACTTTATTGGTATATGGTTTGGTACGCCCCTAGGGCCCAAACGTGTATTTGTGCTTTTACTGTGTTTAATTAACTTATTACTTATGTACTTCGAACTCTAGCCTCATAAAGAGACTAGAGGGGTGTGTTTAGCAATAAATACATATATTTTGAATATATACCTGGTGTGGTGCTCTTTCATTTGGTCACTCAAGAGATTATAGACTGGTAAAACAAGCTGCTTTACATTCCTTCAAGACTTAGCCTGAAGGCTGCTCTCCATAGCTACCACTAGGATAGCTTTCAATAAAGGTTGTCTTTAAACCTAACTCCAATAAGGGTTGTTTGGACTGGTACAAGGTGCCCACTATAATTAGTGGACAGCATATGCCAGGCCAACTTCTCACAACGGGAAGTTCTGTGCCAGGGCTACGCTGGAGCACAAGGGCACAAGAGGAGCTGGCAGTTCCCGATTGCCGCAAAAACAGTACTTGGTATTTGTTGGGGCCCCATCTGAGCGCGGCAGGAGCCGTTCGCCCAGCGTTGTTATACGCACCGCGGAAGCGGCTCTTTCATTTGGATTCCACAGAGGCGCACGGCAGGAGCCGGCGGTTTCGCCTCCAACGCAAGTACTTACTTTATTTTGTTGTGGCAGCTTGTTTTATTTCTTGCATAATTTTGTAACAGCGTTCGACAGGATTCGACAGCGCTGTGTTCCCGTGTTCCCGTTTCTATAAGAGCACCCTTGAGTAGAAGCATTTTCGTGGCTCCATGTAGAGGGAGTAAGAAGTCACATTTCGTCTGCATTTCCTATTCCTCCTTTGAGCAGAAGCATACAGCACCTCTTCGTTAGAGAGTGAATTTAACCCTTGACTATTCTCTGGTTTCCCCCTTCCTGTCTACACCACCACCTCTTCAAAGAAATAAAGTGCTCACTGGGAAAGACTACCTTGGTTCATAGTTTTGAACTGATGCTCTAGTTCCTGTGAAAACCGGGGTGAGTGTTCTTTCCGTGCTCCCTGTCACCATTGATAGCACCATTGATAGCATAGTAATTGGCGGAACCTCCAACCTTCCAGGCAGTGTCCTTTTGTGCTTTCCTGGACGAGGTTTGCATGACACCCAGAGCCCTTGTCTTCTTTCGGAGGCAGGAGAAGCTACGGGCATACTGGCCCGGATTGCAGCAGTCCCAGAGAGCCCTGCTGCACGCGCCTGGAGGCGCCAACATCATTGCTGTGCGCCCAGGGGGGCCTACTTAACGCCTCGCAGCACCCGCTGTCTGGCCCATCTGATCAACATCTTGAAAGGGTGAGCCCCAGGTACTAAATAAAACTTGAGAGAGGAGCTTCCAGCTAATTGATGCTGAAAAGCCATGATGAGTATTAGAGGTGCAGTAAACCCCGCTAACCCACAGATGACGGGAAAGATAGTGAATACCCTGGACGCTTTCTTGACGAGAGCGACAAATATCTTGAAGAATGAGATAGCGCTGACCGAGCGCCGTCTCTCGGCGGAATTTTTACCCCAGAAAAGATCTTCGTTAGGAGCGTTTGCAAATAACACTGGTTTAGGGGGCCATGAGATTATTGAAGTGGGCTCGGAGGAAGCATTAGTAGTGGCCCCGGAGGGTGTCACATCGCAAATCCCGGAATTAACAGCAACCAGCGAGAACACACAAAGGACTTCCACAAGGGCCCAAACCAGGAAAAAATCCCAGGACAGTAAACGGGACACGGGGGCAAAAAGAAAGCGGGGTGGGGGACCGCAAAGGGCTAATGCAGCAAAAGTTTTAAAATTAAATAAGAGTAAAAGTATGTGTGAGGAGGAGGGAGATGCTGGAGGTGGGAGTAGCCACGGTGAGACAAATATTTCAAATAGTGTAAATTCAGCTGCAATTCGTCGAATTGATGAAGCATCATGGCTTAGATTTGAAACACTGGTTTCTTCACTGTTAAACCCTATTACAGAAAGGCTGACCCAGATGGATCAAAAAATTAGTGATCTCGGGGTGTATGTATTGGAACTCCACAATGCAATGGAGGTACGAAGTAAAAACATACAGAGGCAGGATCTCCCCACCCCGGCCCCGGCCCCGGAAGTGAGGCCAATTGATCCTAGCTTGAGTAGTTTAAGAGGGTCTAACCTAGACTCAAACACCTCTGAAGTCCTGAACGCAAAGACGCCTATTGCTCCCATCAATAGGCTGTCATACGTGGACAGGGCACAAAGGGGTACTGAAAGTACTAGTACTGGATTGACAGGGGGTCATCAAGATAGGCACCTGGGTAACAATAATAGGGCTACCAGTGTACCTGGAATGGATGAGGCGCCGACGATAGCGGGCCTACGCGGGGATGCCCTCTGGAGGGAAACAGGTTTGACTAAGGGGCGGGCGGTGAGGATGGATCAAACTCTACATCTCCCACCAGCGGCAGCACCTCTGGTCTTAGTACTGGGAAATGTTCCTCAGTTAAGGAGGGATCAAGTTGAGTCAACTTCACAGTTGATATCGAAAGCCTTTTATTGGCTAAATCAAAATCTAAACAAAACAGGAGTGTCGGGGGGGATGGCAGCGAATCAAATATTGATGGCAAGAAGGGTTGCATGGGTGGGGCCTACAAGTAAGCACTGGGAGGGGGACTGTGTGGTTGTGAATTTTAATAGTAGGCATGTAGTAGGTTTTATTTTAACACATTTAGGCCAGATGTTCCCAAGTATCTCCAATATTAAACCTTTACCTCTGGGTTATTTTTATAGGCCGCTCAGATCACAGAGAATGCAGCCACAGATTCTGTACACTGCTGATAAGGGCTCGAACCTGCAGCGGGTTGATAGTACCGGGGGCATATTAGATATGAACCACCAGAACCGCTTTGCACCCCTATCTGATTTAGAGGAGTGTGATTGACGCCAAGTCAACCCAATATGTGCTGAAAGTAGCTTAGAGGGCCAGACACCCACAATTAATAACAACATTAATGAAACCTTGTCTCAATCTCCATTGGGACCGAGGGCACAGAGGGTTAATCTAAAAATTGCCTCCTGGAACGCGGCAGGATTATCACCTAAGCTGAGCGAAAATGGGTGGTTGAAAGAGTGGCAGGATCACCAGGTAGTGTGCTTTCAAGAAACTTGGGCTACGGACTTGGTATTTGTGAATGGCTATAGATCCTTTCAGACTAAAGCAGTCCCATCTTCCGCAGGGAGGGCAAAAGGGGGCTTATTAACCTTAATCTAGAATGACCTGTTGGTCACTGTGACAATGCAGAGTAATCATAACCCAAACTTTCATATTTTATTGTTGGAAATACCGCAGGAAGGGTTATGGCTGCTAGTCAACTACTACAATAATAGATTTGGGCCATTGATGGGGGAGGTTGAGCAAGAGATCACTGCAATATTGCACAAGTCCAAAAGGGTTATTAATAACATAATATGGCAGGGGGATTTCAATATACACCCCTGTAAAAACAAAGCACTCTCTATTTGCGGCGTGGAGGATGCGAGGGGTAATCCAACACATCATTTTGCACATGATGAGTATGGGGACAGATTAAACCAGGTGGTTACTGAGTTAAATATGGAGATGGTATGTCATGCTATCCCAGGGACTGGAAGTATCGCGAATACATTTAGGAGGAATGGAGTGGAGACAACGTTGGGTTATATCCTGTTAACCCCTTCGTTAAGCCGTAGGGTGTGCAGCGTCAGCTATGCTTTTAACATCTATATCGATCATGCTATAGTTTCATTAGAGTTGAAGTCTGTCCGCCAAGTGAGACAGCATATTAGATACGCTGGTAACCCTGTAGTAGCAAGAAGAAATGGGGTCCAGTTAAAATGGGCGAAGATAAACAAAATCAAGGTTACCCACGAGATAGTCTCGAACTCACAGGATGAAATAAACACGTGCCTGAACTCGGAAGCGGGCCCCTCCGATGTAGTTCAGGCTTTCAGTAGAATCATGGGAAACATCAAAAGAGCACTATCACTAAGGGCAAAAAATAGCGCCAAAGTGTCAAAGAAAGGGTGGTTCGATGCTGCTTGTATAAAGGCAAGGGCCGCACTGCACAGAGAGCTTAAGGTTAAACCCAGAAACCCGACCCATATAAATAGTCTGCGTGCCTCGTATAAAGAGGCTAGGAAAACCAGAGAGAGGGAGATTAGGGTAGAATTATGGGCAGACTTAGACAGAGCCGCCCAATTAGGGAACAGCTCTGAGTTTTGGAGATTGATAAATGCTCCGTATTTTAAAACGGCAATTGACCCATCCCTAGATATACACGTGGGAGAGGATGCTTGGGTCTGTCATTTTGAACAAATTTTTAGCAGCATAGATATTCAATTGACCCAGATAGGGCCTTTAATGGATACGCAATGCCATCCCCTAACGTTTTCTTATAGTGAGGTCAAGGAAGGGCTGGAGGCCTGTAGTTTGGAAAAAGCCCCAGGGCCCGACGGTGTCCCAATAGATATTTTTCAAGAAAATGTTGATCTATGGACTCCGTTATTGACAAATGTCATGAATAGTATCACCCGGGTTGGTCCCCCCCAATCATGGTCCTCAGGAGTGATTGTCCCGATTTACAAAAAGGGAGATAGGTCTAATCCTAATAATTATAGACCCATCTCCCTGTTGGATACAACTTCAAAGTTAATGGGCCGACTTTTATTGTCAAGGTTAGAGAAATGGGGAAGGGGTAATAACATTCTTATCCAAGCTCAATATGGATTCCAGCAGGGGAAGGGTACTATAGATCAAGCCCTAAATTTAGCCTTGACGATAGACAAGTACACTAGCATAAAGGAAGGAAAATTATATATGGCGTTCATGGATCTGAGCGCAGCTTTTGACTGCGTGGTCCATGACAAGCTGTGGAGTATAATGCAGTCGATGGGGGTTGACCTGACCATACTAAACTTCATAAGGCAGTTATATGCCAATGCAACAGCTTCAGTTCGCTATACAAAAAACGGAGATTGCACGCACCCATTTAAAATCAGTAGGGGTGTGCGGCAGGGATGTGTGTTGGCTCCTTTTCTTTTCTCTTTGTACACCAATGGAGTTGAGCAAGCACTTTTAGCGGTTACTGATGATGTCCCCAGATTTGGTAATCTTAGAACTCCTATACTGGCGTACGCAGATGATGCCGTATTGATCGCAAGGACGGGGCTGGGGCTACAGAGATTGATCACGGCATATGTCTACTTTATGGGCGCGCTCCAGATGAGAGTTAATCATACAAAGTCGTTTGTAATTGTGGCAGGGGCGAGAAAAGAGAGAAAACCCCAAGTTTTTATGCGGAGGAGAATAAAATTGAAGTGGTAGAATCCTTTCCGTATCTGGGTATCCTCTTCGATAAAGACCTCTCTTGGAAAAAACTTGTGGAAGGCAGAAAGAGGGTCATGGAAAGGGGTATCACCGCACTGAAATCTTTTGCTAAAAAACTGGGGGCCAAACCACTGCCCACAATTAAGAATATTTATCAGGCCCGTGTAAAAGCATCTGTATCTTATGGAGCAGGAGTATGAGGGGTGGCAAATCCTACTGCACTGCAGATAGTTGAGAACAAATATTTCAAATCTGTAGTAGGTCTACCTCCATCCTTCGCAAATTGTATACTTCACATGGAGCTAGATATCCCATACATCGCTGAACAGATTAAAGTGGCCCCATTACTCCTGTGGTACTCAATATGGAGGAGGGAATCTGTGCCGCTCACGCAGCTAATAATTAAAAGCTGCCTAGACACGGACCACTGGAAGAGATCTAGGTGGCTGAGTTATGTGGAGCACACTTTCAAGGAAATTGGGCTCCCGGAACTTTTTAATGATCGGTTTGCATGTAAGGGGATATCCAAACAGAAGGTAATTGATGGGTTTTCCCGACTGGCGGAATATAGGAGGTCTAAAGCAGTTGTGGGGAATAACGCTCTGCAGGTATACCAAGGAAATACACCTGTGATAGAGGGGGGGTTTACGTACCTAGCAATAGCAAATATCCCACAGCATAGATACATTTTGTTAAGGTTTAGAACTAACCTGATAGTGTGTACGCTAGGCTACCCGGAAAATACCTTTAGTATTAATGATTTGAGCGTTTGCCCGTGTCATAATGTATCAACTCAATCTGAGATACATCTAGTCCTTTTCTGCACATTATATAAAAAGGAAAGGAAAGCCTACCTGATGCCGATCTTAAAGAAGGCGAGGTTTACACAATGTCGGGTGGCTTTATACTTTTTAAAATCTTTACCAGATCCGTTTGTTTGTTTTTCAATGGCCTTGTTTTTATGGGCTTGTTTGAAGAAGAGAAAGGGGTTGGTCACGAGATCTGTGAGATGTACTTTGAATAGTAACTGACGTCTTTCTTTTTTTTTTAATAGTATTTTATAATTAGGCGTGAATATGACTGGATTTTAATGATGGTATTTTATGAAATTGGAATGTGTATGTATTTATTCTTTTATGATCATTTTATATTTGATCGAATAAAGAGTTTTGATGATGATAATTGAATTTATATGAGGGTGGCTCAGAGGCTATGTAATAACAGATGTCCTCAGGGAAATCACATATGTATCAGTATGTGGGCATA
This sequence comes from Calotriton arnoldi, assembly GCA_963921515.1. Lineage (NCBI taxonomy): Eukaryota > Metazoa > Chordata > Amphibia > Caudata > Salamandridae > Calotriton > Calotriton arnoldi. The sequence goes on from CAWUFW010006861.1 coordinate 374,846, forward strand.
TTCGGAGTATGGCGGCTGGGTCGTACATTCATAACCTTTCTGAATTTAATTTTCACCTTGTGGCTCGAGAATGTCTGTGGGGTAAAAAGAGGTAGACTGTGGCATTACCTTTGTCAAGTGTGATGAATTGATTGACTTAGTTAAAATCATGATGTATATATATGGACACCTCAGGGAACCACTATGGATTATTGTTGCAGATAAAGGATGTTTCACTTTTTAAAAGAAATGCGATGTTGGCAACAGTGGATGGCAATGAATCGAGGAAATTGTGGAAAAGTATATTGTATAATTGGAGGTAAATCTCTTGCCCAGAGAGCTCTACAAGTCTGGGAACATCTTGAAAGTTCTACAAGGCTGAGCCTACGTTTAGACATCCACAGAATGTTGTAATACAGCCCTTTTCTAGTTTATATACATTACACTGTCCAGTAAACCAACATTGAAAGGCCCGTATTTCACTGTGCTCCGTGTCCTCTCACCATAAGGAATTAAAGAATAGTCAACACTTTCTCGAAACCCTATGTTGAACCATTCAGGTGATGAGGTTGATAACCTGGGCTGTACCATCCGGTGACATGAGCTGGATACTCTATCGATGAGAGTCACAGCTGGAGACCTCATTAACAACTTGGTTCATTGCCTTCACAAAGCTGCTACTCGTCCTCTGGTGCTGCACCTCCTATCCAAAATTGTCTCACAGCTTTTGGAAAAGTAGGGTTCTCCACAACTTTCCACTTTACCACCAAATTTCTCTGAACCACGAAAACCAGCAAATGAAACCTCACCTATATACAGGGCCTCTGGAATTATACAATAGGAGAGGGACACATTATGCGGCAGGGTGAGTAAATGATGCTGCAAGAAAAGGCGAATTATGCGGCATAATGTGGCGCATTTTGCAATAGTATTACTTCATTTTTTCATCATTCTTAAACTTGGTAACACTTTCTGGGCCTTAGTTGCATTACATTAATAACAATTTAATACATCAATAAGCAGCAGAAAGGTGACCAGTCCAGCCTTACAAAGGTCCTTCCACTGCGCTGCAACGTGTCGTCACATTTTTAGAAACTTTTGAACTGTTTGAGCTAGAAACAAATATTTTTTTGTTAAAATCTGCAGATTATGCAACAGATGATTATGAGGCAAAATCGGCAAATCTATAACTTTGCGAAAATCGCAGCGGTCTCACAATCGCATAATTCCAGCAGCCCTACATATAGGTAAATACACTAATGAAAGGGGCTCAGACTAGACAACAGGAGCACTGCACCACTGAATAAAACCCCCGTTTAAGAAGGAAACTATTTCTCTTTCTCAAAATCCGCTTTTGTGCTGTCTTGGTAATGTTCTCTCGACAAGCCTCCTCAAAGACTGCTTAGCAAGTTAAGCTCTTTAACTGATTGTGACTTTCAGACTGAGTTTAGAACCCCCTTGTTAACTGTTTTCTGCCTCACACAATACATGTTCCGTTGCAGTGAAAACCGCATGACTGGAGGCGACGAGTGAAGGCGGGTAAATAGAAGGTAGCCGCCCACCCTGGAAAAACCCTGTACTTACCAACTCTGGAATCGATGACACTGAAAACAAGCATTGGCATAGCCAATAGGTCTCGCCCTTTGAACAATATAAGCGTGTAGCCATGCAGCACATTCTACTGAGTGCTGTGGCACCAGGGATTGAAAAGCTATACTGCATTGCTAAATTGTATTCTTAAAGTACATTTTTTGTGCAGATTTGCGTGAGAAATAAGCAGCTGTGGGTTTCTACAAGATCACTGAAAAATAGCTGTTTTGCATTCATTGAGGAAATAAATGAAAGAGAAATGGGAGTTTAAAACATGTCCAGAAGTGCAGTTATTTCAGAGAAATGTGACAGAGATGTGTGGGTGTGTCCCTGGCAAGACAGCTGAGTGAGCTGAGCACTTGCTCCTGATATCCACCGTGACTTCTGTCTAGGTCATGAGATCCTGTGCAGGTAATGCAACATCAGCCTTTCATCTTTTCGGGTCGATAATTGAAAGAGTATATAGCACCCCTGCTATTGTCTGCAGCGCACTACCGGACAGTGAAGCAATGGACCTAATATGAAATAAAGAACGCACCTGCTCCCGAGTGGCTCCAAAACAAAAGTATAAAAGGCCTCAACCTAACATTTGACTAACATTCTCTGGTACACTCACTCCACGCACGTACCATCAAAACAATGAAAACAGGAATGTAGTAGTAATGAAGGATGTGTGCGTTCACTGGCTGGAACTAGTAGTAACCTTGTAGCTTAGGGCCATATGTATGAAGGCAATTTTGCGATCGCAAAATTGCAGTGTCCAATGTATGACACAAAACACCCCTCGCAAAATAAGGAATCGCAAATTTTGCGATTCCCTATTTTGTGATTGCATTTAAGGAAACGCAAATTGCGATTCCTTAAATGCAATGTAAGAAGCACAGAAAAAGTGCAATTTGGACTTAAGGAATCGCAAATTAACACCAACTTCAAGTTGGTGGTAATTTGCATTTCTTTGAAAAATGCACTTTTTGCATTTTTCAAAGTGCCATGTGACTCACATACATGCCCTTAGGGCATGTATGTGCGCCACATCTGCACCCATGCTCATTTCAGGGTGCAACAGGGTGTCCTTTTGACACCCTGGCACCCTTGAAATTGCATTCAGCAATTTGCGATTCTCTAATTGAGAATCGCAAATTGAGAATGTCTTCCCATTCATTCCTATGGGCCTCTAGGCCCATAGGAATGAATGGGAGGTATTCCTTAATTGCGAATCGCAATTTGAGATTCACAATTAAGGAATATGTAGGATTCGCAAAATTTATTGCAAATCCTACATACATAGCATTTTGCGATTCTCAAATAGCGATTCTCTAAAAATCGCTATTTGAGAATCGCAAATGTATCCTTTGATACATATGCCCCTTAGTGTTATCAGAAATGACCAGGCAAGAGCCCGATTGCATTCCTGGGGCAACACTTATTTTGCTCTCCAACCCAGGTTTTCGGCACTGATAAGTTGGCATTGTTCTTCTGTCCATAAATTACTCTATTGACCATGTGTTTTTCCCATTTGGTGGCGTTTTTATAGTGCCGGATATGGTGGCAACTGGCTTTTTTATGCAGCATAATACTTTTATGTCATTATTGTTCTGTTGCAGGGTTAATTGATTATACGATTACAGAGCCCATCATGCTACCACAGTTACCACTGGTCTCTGGTCAAGCTACACTTGCCCATTGATCTCATGGTGACTAGCTAAAGCAGCCAGCAGAGTCAGAGATGAGCATTAACCCTTTAGCATTCATAGCAAACCACCTATATTGTTACAGAAATGTTATGCAGTCGGATAGTACTACATTTCCTCAAGTCGGCCACAAGCAAAAGAGCTGCTCTTTACTCTAAGTAGAGCGGTGTTATGTGGACAGCTCTGATGTTGCAGTAGACAGCCGAGAACACTGCCTTATGTGGTGAGTAACCGCCAAAGGAGAGCGATTCTCAACATCCGATTGCACCATATAGACTCCCAAACAGCCATTTATTTGGAACAAGAACACATTCCTCTATACACTCAGATGTACTTAAAAACCTCAAAGAACCACCTCTGGTTGCCTGCATTTAAGGGGAGCAGTATGGCAAAGTGTTAAGGGGTCCCTGAACAGGACATGGTCCCCAAAGGACGTTTGTACACCAAGTATTGTAAAGAATGGGCTTTGTAATTAGCACGATATTTAATAAAATTTTAAAAATCACTGAAAAGCAGGGTGTAGGATAAAATGAGAGAAGTGGGAAAAATGTAACGAAGCAGACACGTCTTCAGAGACGCCAAGATCAACTATTAATTTAGTTTGCTGGAGTTCTCCTGTGAGAGGGACGGGGCAAGCAGCGATGCGAGGGGAGTTGGGATGGGCAAGCAGCGACGTGGGAGATGGTTGTGGAGTTGGCCAATTACCTACAGAGTTTGCTCGAATCTGCCTCAAAACCAGCTGTACCCCACTGCCTCGATGCAGAGCAGTCAGCCATACCAGCATCAGTTTCTTATCTCATTGCATACGCCTCTCTCGCCCTTCTCCATTCACTTGACGCAGGACAACGAGGCGGGTTCCTGTAGGTACACAACAATCGTAGCCCTGCCGTAAAGATTCCAGGATGATGTCTGTTTGAACCTGACAAAAAATAAACTAGGTTTGCACCATGCCACGACGGTTGGTAGTGCTGGGGCTGCTACTCCTACTGCTCGGGCTGTACTGGTTGCTATGCCTGGGTAGTGGTAAGGGGGCGTGGGTTTAGTTTTGGAATCAGCTCTCCGTATATTTATTGTTAATACAAACAAGCAATAGGTCTCCATCTTACGCAAGACCTATTGCAACTTGGCATCACGGACATCGGGAGGGCGGGCGGGGGGTGGATGAGGAGAGGCGAAGGCATGGACAACGGGAGGGATGGCAGAGAGGGGAAAAGAAGGCATGGACAATGGGAGAGGGGGTGGAGGGGCGAAGAAGGCACGACAATGGGAGAGGGGGTGGAGGGGGGAAGAAGGCACGACAATGGGAGGGGGTAGAAGGCACCAAAACACACATTTACCTGGTCCATCTCCTGCAGCGGGCTCCGGCTCCAAAAGGAAATAGTACACGCCTGGGAGGATACAAATGACGACATGGCTGTACTAAGGAGGGACTAACAAGCCTCATAATGAATCAGAAGACAGCATTTACAAAGGACAAACACACAAGCCAATAAAAAATAAGGGCGGGGAGTGGGCGAAGCTTCTTTCCATACTGAACTACCACAGCTCTTTGCAGATCAGCGCTTGCGCACTGGCTCAGGCTCGACCTAAAAATACGTACTCAGCTGTTGTCTGCAAAGTTTGCCGTGTTGCTGCTCAGCTGCGTTATGCATACCTGGACTGGATTAACGCGACCTGGCGGGCGTCGCGCTGAGTCAGGAAAAGGCTCATTTGAATTTGAAAAGTTCCTGAAATTAAGATAAAACAAGAAACGGGGCAGGACCACTCGATGGAAACAAGATGGGAAGAGAGAAGAGAGTCCATCACACGCTGTACTGTGTGATGGCCAACGAAAATGCTCTCCGAGTGAAATCGCCAGAAAGAGAGCTAAACACACGAAGGAGGGACTTCAACAGAAATGCACCAATAAGAAAACAGCATTTCTGAATGCTGCAGCTAACAGCCAATAGCAATTGGTGGGTTTGCCAAAGTCACACAGAGAGATACAACAGGTCATCGCTGATGCTCAACGTAAAAATGGCCGCCGTACATTATGCCACTTTTGCACACATGTGTCACGGCGCATGACTCAGGGCAACCATACATGCACTCGGAACAAAAGAAAGCACTGACAAAACCAATAGCTCAACATTTTGGCGGCTTGACTGTCCTTGTCCAGCAGCATGCCTGGTAACCTTAGTATGTAGTGTAGCTGCTCCATTGTGGCCACCAGAGGAGGAGAGGAGCCTTTGCAAAGCTAAAAGTTTAGGTGAAGCTATATTGTTTTGCCTCTGCACATGGGTGAATAGTCTATCTAGAGGCAAAACATGGAGGCAGAAGTTGGGCACACAGAATTGAGGGTGTAAGAGGGGGAAGGTTTGGTAGAATGTACTGTTTTAGAGGTAGGTGGTACACTGCTCTAAATTTCGAGGGTCTTCCTTCCAAAGAGTAGGCTTAGGGATACCACAGTTCCAGGAGCTTGAGTGCCCAAGGCAGGCGGTGCCCTGGTAGGTGCTGATGGCGATGAGTTTTGTCCAAGGGAGGAGTGTTGTCCTCTGATCTCCCCACTCATGCCAATCTGCCCTCGATCCCATAGGCACGTTCCTCGAGCACAGAGTCAGTGTGAAGCTGCTCGCGAAGGTTCAGTGGTAGACCCTTGAACATGAAGATGCTTCTGCCACCCACTCACTGCGGTGGGTTTCTGTGGATATCCCGCTGAAGGCCACCACCTGCCAAGGTTCACTTTTAAAATGGAATATTGACACATTTGGGTGACCTCACTGGGAAGAGCCTAGGGCTTGCTGTTGGTGCAACCACCAAGGTGCCCCTCTGTGCTCTCCCAAACACCATTGATGCCAGGGGGCACATAGTGGCACCATGGAGGGGGACTCTTCACAGTACATCTTCAGGAACTTATGAAAGCCCTCCTCAGTGTCTCCTCCTGTTCTACAAATGTTATTCTTGGCATTTTCTTCAGAGTGCCAGTCAGGTGCCCAACCTCCCATTGATTTGGGGTCACCTTGATATGATATTTTGTCCGGTTAGGCCAATACATCGCAGGGATACCCTGGAAAGGGGTGGGTCTGTCCATTTTGAGAGTGGTGGGAAGTCCAAAAGCAGCCATTATCTTTTGCAGCTTAGATCTGGTCATATCAAGCTAGGTTGATGCCAACATTCTGACCACCGAACGCTTGGTGGAGTAGTCTATGAACACCGATAGATGTTCTCCATCAGCTACAGTAGAAGAGTCAACACTGACTTTCTCCAGGGTGCGTTGCACAGCTGCCAAAATTGATAGCCTGAAATACCTGACACTTGCTGACTATGGGCCTGATTTCGAGGTTTCTGAATGGCTTGCTCCATTACAAATGTGACGAGTATCCTGTCAGCTGCATTACAAGTACAATTATAGCCTATGGCACGTGTAATAAGACAAACCGGATATCCATCACATTTGTGAAGGGTAACTCCAAATCAGGTCCATTGTCTTCATCCCTTTCATTGGGGTCTTAGAATTAAACATTCTTTGAGCCTGGTTCTGGTTTTCAAAATGCCCTGGTGTCCTGGCTGTGCCAGTTACGCCACAGGCTTCTTGAGGGATCTGGAATGGTGCTTCAATTGCCATGCAAGACAATTCCTTCACATCTGGCACTGATTTCATGTCGAACTTGCCAGAGACCCTCAAAGCTGATTTGTGTCTCGGTGTCCACTTATTGATGTCCCTCCTGGAAATTCTTTCATTCATTACTGTTGCTGCCATGATTGTCGTATGCACTTGGAAGTGACTTAGATTCATAATCCATGGACAAGCCCTGTCGTGGCCAGCTATACATACTCTGACACTGTCCACCAGAGACCATTCTCCTTTTACCCCTCATTGTGTGTCTTCTGACAAATAATTAACTGGACTGTGGATACCTGGTCAGTAGAACAGCTTCAACTGGTACCTCTGTAACACTAGGGCCCACTTTTTGATGTTAGCAGAACGGCGCGCTGATTCTTCAAATAGGGCGATTAATGGATTCATCAGTGCTCTGAACTTGTGCCATACAGCTGCCGATAAAAGTATAACCTCATCAGTCTGCAAGTATATGTTTTTTCTGTGTTGGTAAGTGCACAGCTAGGTGTTGTAATACGGAACCACGTATCCCACAACTGCTCTTTCACAGACATTGCCCAAGCCCACAAGCATAGTATCTACAACCAATTTGGTATTTTTCCTTAGGTCAAAGTATTTTATACCTGCTTCTTGTAACATCACATTTGTTGTACCTTCAAAAACCTCCTCATGTGTCCATGTCCAGATCTATGCAATACTGGTTTTTGTCAGATTCCATAAGAGGCTCTGTTACGCTTGCAAGAATGGGAATGAACCGTCCACAGTATGTGGTCATGCCCAGGAGGCTTTCAGTTTTTTCTTTAGTAGTGTGAGCCTACAGAACAGCAGATCTTTATACGAGAGGGGTGAGAAGACCGCAGTCTCACCAACACAGATAGAAGGTTTGGTCACACTGCATATTTTTCAAAACAGGACACGCTGCCACCATCGCTTTATGTGAGGGAACCCAGAGCACGGGCAGTAGTGCACTGCCTACAATGAGGGCTCACTTGTACATCCCTGCAGATCACAGAACAGGTTCTGGGCTTTGCATGACCAAGGACAGGTCTAGGTCTCTGTGCACGTGCTAGAGTGGCATGACGCTGAGAAGGAAATAAAAGTCTGGATACTAGCTTGACATGCAGTTGGTCACTCAGGGCGGGGGTTACACGCTTCTTCACATGCAGGGTGTTTTAAGCTGTCAAGTAAAAAAGTTAGCCAAAGGTTATCATTCCTACAATAATGTCTTTAAGACACTGTGGAAGCTAAATAAAGCCAGACTTAAAATATCTAGGATTTAGCTGCATAATTGCTTCGCAAAAATGCTGAAATAAGTACATTTTTGACAATTAATTTAAGAAAGGCAGACACACAGCATCGGTTTAAAACAATACATGTATGCACAGAGACTTTCTGGAAAATAAGTCTGCTTTTTGATGAAGAGCACACATTTTCTTACTCCAGAAAATATGCAAACATGGTTACTGTAATTTGACATTATTTGAAAAGTATTTTGTACCATACAATGTGGTGCATTTCAATTTTAGACAACAATGATGTGTTTCAGGGCCTCATGTACAAAGAATGAATTAGTTAAAAGAGCTCGCAATTGCACACTGACTTTTACCAAATGCATTCTTATTTTGCGAACCACCCTATTGACTAGGAAGTAGGTTCACACACTACAGTATTGTAGCGAGTCGCAATTCAACCTACCTCATAAATATTAATGGGTAGGTGGCAAATTGTGACCCACTATGACTAGCTGCAATCACAGTGATGCTGGCCTGATGATATCAGCAGAACACCATCTCTGTAATTGTTTATGTCGAGCCAAGGCAGCGCGCATGTACTGATTGCAAGACCTGATGTACGTACAATATGCGCTTTAACCAAGCCCATCGATTGCCATTGGTTCTTTGTTGTGGCTATTGGAAATGCTGCCTTTTTATTGGTGCACTGTCCCACCTTTGGGTGCTTGGTTCCCTCCGAAGCAATTTCACTAAGTGATCCTTTCGGTTGGCCATTGCAACGCTTCCTCCTGGCACAGCGCGCTATGGCCCCTCCTCCCGTCTGGTCTCCAGCGCATCCGGTGGGGACTGGCAGCATAGGCACCTTCTTCAGCACTGTCAGGTGGCGCATTAAGGCGAAGGCACAAGATGTGCTCCACGCGCAAAGGTACAGTATTATCTTTGGGGCGTGTGCGAGATGTACAGGAAACAAACCTCGCAGGGAACAGGCTGCTTCATTCAAGGCATCCGCAAACAATCTTTCCCAATTTTACTCTCTATTGTTTAACCCCTTCGGTGCTCATGACGAGCTGGACTCGTCATGGCACACAGTGCTCGTGTGCTCATGACGAGTCCAGCTCGTCATAAGACCCACCCACAGGGGAAGCGCTGACGCTCCCCCCTTGGGGATCCGATCGTTGTTTTTTTTTCGGGGAAGGCAGGGGAAGGGCTTCCCCTGCCTCCCACCGCCCCCCCCTTCAATGACGTCAGCGCGCGAGGCACGCTGACGTCATTGGGGGTTTCCCCTTGTTTCCCCGATGCGCTGGAAGCCATTTGCTTCCAGCGCGTCGGGGAATAAGGTCAGTTTTGGATCGGGGAGGGGGGGTTTGAAAGAAAAGAGGCATCGAGGGAAAGGAAAACCCTTTCCTTTCCCTCGATGCCTCTTTTGTGCATTCCTGCTGCACGATCATGCGATCGTGCAGCAGGAATGCCCACTAGACACCAGGGAATTTCTTTTTTTGTTGTCTTAAATGTATAAATACTGTTTCGGGGAGCGGCCCCTTGGGCAAGGGTCGCTCCCCCTTTGGGGGCCATATGTATTTGGTGCTCTGCCCCCCTGGGGGGGGCAGTTTTTCCTGTTGTAGCCCACTAGACCACCAGGGATGGGGAGTGGCCCCTTGGGCAAGGGTCACTCCCCTTTGGGGCATTGTAATACGTTTTTATATAGCGCAGACTTTACCCGAAGGTGTCAGAGCGCTTCACAATAGGGAGAATGGCAGTGCATACACCACCCCCCCTGTGTGAAACAAAAGAGGCATCGATGCCTCTTATGTGCATTCCTGTCTAAATACTGTTTTGGGGAGCGGCCCCTTGGGCAAGGGTCGCTCCCCTTTTGGGGGCCATATGTATTTGGTGCTCTGCCCCCCTGGGGGGGGCAGTTTTTCCTATTGTAGCCCACTAGACCATCAGGGAGAAACGGTGGGGAGTGGCCCCTTGGGCAAGGGTCACTCCCCTTTGGGGGCATTGTAATATGTAATGCGTTTTTATATAGCGCAGACTTTACCCGAAGGTGTCAGAGCGCTTCACAATAGGGAGAATGGCAGTGAAACAAAAGAGGCATCGATGCCTCTTATGTGCATTCCTGTCTAAATACTGTTTTGGGGAGCGGCCCCTTGGGCAAGGGTCGCTCCCCTTTTGGGGGCCATATGCTTTTGGTGCTCTGCCCCCCTGGGGCCTTGAATCGGGCAAGTATTGTGCACTGGCCTGGCAGGTTGCTAGCAGTGCATACACCACCCCCCGTGTGTGGCAGCCCGGGCTGAAACAGCTTCCGGGCACACACACATGTGCATGATATAGAGGTATACTGCAATAAGTGGCACTCAGAACACAATGAAGAGCGAACTAGAGGGGGCTGAGAGTGAAAGTATAGTGTGTTTGGAAGAGAAGAGATTTGAGGTCAGCTTTGAAGATCCGGGTAGAGGAGGTGGCACGGAGCAATGGGGGAAGCGATTCTCACCGGATTGCGCCATCGATCTTTCCCTTTTGAAGAGGGGGTGCGCAAGCAGAAGCTTTTCCGCATTGCGAGCCACCGGACAATTTCAATTTATTCGCCAGGTAACGAGGGGAGGACGTGTGTAAGGCTTTGTGTGTGATGCAGGCAGTTTTGTAAATAGATCTTGCCTCGATCGGAAGCCATCGAAGAGAGGACAGGATAGGAGTGACGTGGTCGCTTCGTTTAGACCCTGAAATGAAGCGAGCTGCTGAATGGAGGATGGATTTGAGAGGGGAGAGGTGGGATTTGGGTAGGCCCTTCAGAAGAGAATTGCAATAATCCAGTCTTGAGAGAACCAGAGATTGTACTAAGGTTTTTATGTCTTTCTCCGGGAAGAACCGACGGATCCCCCATAGAAGGCGCAACTGGTAACGTGCGTTCTTAGCAATAGAGTTGATGTGGGAGATTAGGTTGAGTCTTTTGTCAAGAATGACACCAAGGTATTTAGCGCTGTCGACAATGATGGGTTTGTTGTTGAGTAGGTTCAGCTGATCCATCCAAGATTGAACAGGAGGAGGTGAGAGAGAGGTAGAGAGGAGGAGGAATTCAGTTTTGGCGGGATTCAGAATGAGTTGGTGAGCTAACATCCAGTTGTGAATAGAGTAGAGTTGAGTAGTGAGAGATTGTGTGCGGAAGATAAAGGTATCTTCCCACTAGTCCACCAGGCATTTATTTGTGGAGAGTGACCCCTTGGGTGGCAGAATAGCAGTATGTTTTTAGGCCCATCTGTCCCCAAGGAGGGCAGAAGCCACTAGACACCAGGGTTTTTTTTTATTTTTGTGTTGGGGAGTGGCCAAAAGGGCAAGGGTTGCTCCCCTTTTATGGGGGTGAATATTTTATTTATTCTCTTTGGCCCACCTACCCCTTAGCTTGGCTGGTGGATTGTGTGTGGACTGGTGCATTATTTGCATATGTGATTGTAATGTTTTTTTTCTCCTTTTTATTCTAGTGTAAAGCTTTTGATTCCTGTTTGCGGTTTCGGCAGTGGTTGTTCTGCAGTTTTGCGTAATTGCATTTATTTGGTAAGAAAAATATTTTTGTTGTGTGTACTCCAAATGAGTATTATTGTCATGCATGAATGAATTTTTTTGTAAGTGGTGTCATAATGGCAGCATATTTGTTAGTGTTCAGAGCATGAAATTCTTTGCGATGTTTTGCATTGTCTTATGTGTAATTTTTTTCTTCTTCTTTTTTAGTGGGATATTGTTGATCCTTACTGTGTCTGTGCAGAGTAGGTGGTGGTGAGTCTAGCTGCTTCTGTCACGTGAGTGGTATAGTGTTGGAGTATATAGGTCTTTGTGATAAAGCTACATTTTGTTTATTTCTTTTTTTTACAAAGGGTTTGTTGTTGTTGACTTGTTTGACAAGTAACCTTTATTAGTAAGCATTATGGCTAGTCGTAGAATTACTGCTCAGCAGGTGGTTGGTTTGCTTCTTGAATCTTCCTCTGAGCAGGATTATGAGACTGACAGTGCGTCTGAGGGAGAGGAGGGAGGGGAAGATTCAGGCAGTGAGTTTTCTCTCCACATGGAATCATCGGATGATGAAGGTACTCTCAGTGCAGATGAAGTGCCTGATTTAGAGGAGGATACTACTGTGCCGATGGTGCAAGAGGCATCTGGATTGCAGCCTGGGGCTGCTAGGCTTCCTACTGGAAGTTCTGGACTCTGGGTTGATCCAAACATGGTGCAGCCGGTGTTGCCTGCCTTTAGTGGTTATGCAGGGTGTAGAGTGGATTGTGAACATTATTTGCCTATACAGTATTTTCAGTTGTTTATGGATGATGTATTTTTGGGTGAGATTGTTGAGCAGACTAATTTGTATGCTGAACAGTTTTTGAGGGACAACAGTGCCAGACTTAGGCCCCATTCTAGAGCTACCCGGTGGAGTCCCACAAATCTGGAAGAGATGAAGAAGTTTTTGGGTTTGACTTTTTTGATGGGTTTGATAAGGAAGCCGTCCATGGGTTCATATTGGTCTACCAGTCCCTTGATGGCAACGGCCATATTTCCTGCAGTTATGACTCGTGATCGGTATTTACTTTTGCTTCGGATGCTGCATTTTGTTGATAATGGTTTGGCGTTGCCACGAGATCACCCTGAATGTGACCGTCTTTTTAAGATTCGGCCTGTTCTTGATCACTTTGTAGATCGATTTTCAGAGATCTATACTCCAGGGAAAGAAATATCTATTGATGAGTCTTTGGTCCTGTTCAAGGGCCGTTTGGTTTTTAGGCAGTACATCCCTAGCAAGAGGGCACGCTATGGAATTAAGCTGTATATGTTGTCTGAGAGTAGGACAGGATATGTTTTTAATTTGCGTGTGTACACTGGTAGGGATTCCACTATTGACCCCCCTGGTTGTCCGTCCACTTTTGGAGTTTCAGAGAAAATTGTGTGGGATCTTGCTAGAGGACTGTTTAACAGAGGCCACCATTTGTACCTTGATAACTTCTACACTGCTGTGCAATTGTTTAAGGAATTGTTCAAAGTGGACACTTTTGCTTGTGGCACAATCCGCTCTAACCGTAAAACGTTTTGAGGCAACATCAACATTGCCTATCAAAAAATGTTTTGGGCCCTTGCCTGTCGCGGGTACTTGGGCCTCCCACACAAGTGAGGCACCATTTTTATCGGGAGACCTGGGGGAACGCTGGGTGGTAGGAAATTTGTGTGAGGCCAGTGATGCCACACTTTCCCACACAAAAATGTGTGAAAAAAGTGATTTTTTCAGCTAAAATTGAGGTTTGCAGGGGATTCTGGGTAAGGAAACGTTGGGGGATCCACGCAAGCCATACCTCCCTGGAAGCCCCCGGGTGTCTACTTTTCATAAATGTGTGGGTTTGGTAGGTTTCCCTAGATGGCCACCGAGCACGGGGCCAAAAACCCAGGTGACCCCCCTTGCAAAACCAGGTCGTTTTGTGAAAGGCCATTTTGAGGTCGCCTCACTACGTTGTGGGCCCTTGCCTGTCGCGGGTACTTGGGCCTCCCACACAAGTGAGGCACCATTTTTATCGGGAGACCTGGGGGAACGCTGGGTGGTAGGAAATTTGTGTGAGGCCAGTGATGCCACACTTTCCCACAAAAAATGTGTGAAAAAGTGATTTTTTCAGCTAAAATTGAGGTTTGCAGGGGATTCTGGGTAAGGAAACGTTGGGGGATCCACGCAAGCCATACCTCCCTGGAAGCCCCCGGGTGTCTACTTTTCAGAAATGTGTGTGTTTGGTAGGTTTCCCTAGGTGCCGGCAGAGCTAGGGTTCACAAACTACAGCTAGGCACTTTGCCAAAAAAGGGTCATTTTTCACTGCGAAATTGAGGTGTGACCACGTTGCGTTTTGCGCCGTTTCCTGTCGCGGGCACTAGGCCGACCCACACAAGTGAGGTACCATTTTTCTCAGAAGACTTTGGGGAACGCGGGGTGGGTGGAAATTTGTGGATCCACGCAGATTCCAGAACTTTCCACCACAGAAATGTGGGGAAAATGTGTTTTTTTGACAATTATTTAGGTTTGCAAGGGATTCTGGGTAACAGAACCTGGTGGGAGGCAGTCCAGTCACCCCATCCTGGATTCCCCTGGGTGTCTAGTTTTCAAAAATGTATAGGTTTGCTAGGTTTCCCTAGGTGCCGGCAGAGCTAGGGTTCAAAAACTACAGCTAGGCACTTTGCCAAAAAAGGGTCATTTTTCACTGCGAAATTGAGGTGTGACCACGTTGCGTTTTGCGCCGTTTCCTGTCGCAGGCACTAGGCCGACCCACACAAGTGAGGTACCATTTTTCTCGTAAGACTTTGGGGAACGCGGGGTGGGTGGAAATTTGTGGATCCACGCAGATTCCAGAACTTTCCACCACAGAAATGTGTGGAAAATGTGGTTTTTTGGACAATTTTGTATGTTTGCAAGGGATTCTGGGTAACAGAACCTAGTGGGAGGCAGTCCAGTCACCCCATCCTGGATTCCCCTGGGTGTCTAGTTTTCAAAAATGTATAGGTTTGCTAGGTTTCCCTAGGTACCGGCAGAGCTAGGGTTAAAAAACTACAGCTAGGCACTTTGCCAAAAAAGGGTAATTTTTCACTGCGAAATTGAGGTGTGACCACGTTGCGTTTTGCGCCGTTTCCTGTCGCAGGCATTAGGCCGACCCACACAAGTGAGGTACCATTTTTCTTGTAAGACTTTGGGGAACGCGGGGTGGGTGGAAATTTGTGGATCCACGCAGATTCCAGAACTTTCCACCACAGAAATGTGGGGAAAATGTGTTTTTTTGGACAATTCTTTATGTTTGCAAGGGATTCTGGGTAACAGAACCTGGTGGGAGGCACTCAAGTCACCCCATCCTGGATTCCCCTGTGTGTCTAGTTTTCAAAAATGTATAGGTTTGCTAGGTTTCCCTAGGTGCCGGCAGAGGTAGGGTTCAAAAACTACAGCTAGGCACTTTGCAAAAAAAGGGTCATTTTTCACTGCGAAATTGAGGTGTGACCACGTTGCGTTTTGCGCCGTTTCCTGTCGCAGGCACTACGCCGACCCACACAAGTGAGGTACCATTTTTCTCGTAAGACTTTGGGGAACGCGGGGTGGGTGGAAATTTGTGGATCCACGCAG
The DNA here is from genome assembly GCA_963921515.1 of Calotriton arnoldi. Lineage (NCBI taxonomy): Eukaryota > Metazoa > Chordata > Amphibia > Caudata > Salamandridae > Calotriton > Calotriton arnoldi. The sequence continues at coordinate 390,059 of CAWUFW010006861.1, forward strand.
ATTCCAGAACTTTCCACCACATAAATGTGGGGAAAATGTGTTTTTTTGGACAATTTTTTATGTTTGCAAGGGATTCTGGGTAACAGAACCTGGTGGGAGGCAGTCCAGTCACCCCATCCTGGATTCCCCTGGGTGTATAGTTTTCAAAAATGTTTAGGTTTGCTAGGTTTCCCTAGGTGCTGGCAGAGCTAGGGTTCAAAAACTACAGCTAGGCACTTTGCCAAAAAAGGGTCATTTTTCACTGCGAAATTGAGGTGTGACCACGTTGCGTTTTGCGCCGTTTCCTGTCGCAGGCACTAGGCCGACCCAGACAAGTGAGGTACCATTTTTCTCGTAAGACTTTGGGGAACGCGGGGTGGGTGGAAATTTGTGGATCCACGCAGATTCCAGAACTTTCCACCACAGAAATGTGGGGAAAATGTGTTTTATTTGACAATTTTTTATGTTTGCAAGGGATTCTGGGTAACAGAACCTGGTGGGAGGCAGTCAAGTCACCCCATCCTGGATTCCCCTGGGTGTCTAGTTTTCAAAAATGTATAGGTTTGCTAGGTTTCCCTAGGTGCCGGCAGAGGTAGGGTTCAAAAACTACAGCTAGGCACTTTGCAAAAAAGGGTCATTTTTCACTGCGAAATTGAGGTGTGACCACGTTGCGTTTTGCGCCATTTCCTGTCGCAGGCACTAGGCCGACCCACACAAGTGAGGTACCATTTTTCTTGTAAGACTTTGGGGAACGCGGGGTGGGTGTAAATTTGTGGATCCACGCAGATTCCAGAACTTTCCACCACAGAAATGTGGGGAAAATGTGGTTTTTTGGACAATTTTTTATGTTTGCAAGGGATTCTGGGTAACAGAACCTGGTGGGAGGCAGTCAAGTCACCCCATCCTGGATTCCCCTGGGTGTCTAGTTTTCAAAAATGTATAGGTTTGCTAGGTTTCCCTAGGTGCCGGCAGAGGTAGGGATCAAAAAATACAAAAAGGGTCATTTTTCACTGCGAAATTGAGGTGTGACCACGTTGCGTTTTGCGCCGTTTCCTGTCGCGGGCACTAGGCCGACCCACACAAGTGAGGTACCATTTTTCTCAGAAGACTTTGGGGAACGCGGGGTGGGTGGAAATTTGTGGATCCACGCAGATTCCAGAACTTTCCACCACAGAAATGTGGGGAAAATGTGTTGCTTTTGACAATTTTTTAGGTTTGCAAGGGATTCTGGGTAACAGAACCTGGTGGGAGGCAGTCCAGTCACCCCATCCTGGATTCCCCTGGGTGTCTAGTTTTCAAAAATGTATAGGTTTGCTAGGTTTCCCTAGGTGCCGGCAGAGCTAGGGTTCAAAAACTACAGCTAGGCACTTTGCCAAAAAAGGGTCATTTTTCACTGCGAAATTGAGGTGTGACCACGTTGCGTTTTGCGCAGTTTCCTGTCGCAGGCACTAGGCCGACCCACACAAGTGAGGTACCATTTTTCTCGTAAGACTTTGGGGAACGCGGGGTGGGTGGAAATTTGTGGATCCACGCAGATTTCAGAACTTTCCACCACAGAAATGTGGGGAAAATGTGTTTTTGGGACAATTTTTTATGTTTGCAAGGGATTCTGGGTAACAGAACCTGGTGGGAGGCAGTCAAGTCACCCCATCCTGGATTCCCCTGGGTGTCTAGTTTTCAAAAATGTATAGGTTTGCTAGGTTTCCCTAGGTGCCGGCAGAGCTAGGGTTCAAAAACTACAGCTAGGCACTTTGCCAAAAAAGGGTCATTTTTCACTGCGAAATTGAGGTGTGACCACGTTCAATCAATCAATCAATCATGTCACTTATAAAGCGCACTACATACCCGCGAGGGTCTCAAGGCGCTGGGGGAAGAGGGGGGTGGTGCTGCTACTGATCGAAGAGCCAGGTCTTGAGGAGTCTTCTGAAGGCCAGTAGGTCTTGGGTCTGTCGGAGGTTGGTGGGGAGAGTGTTCCAGGTCTTGGCGGCGAGGTGGGAGAAGGATCTGCCGCCGGCGGTCGTTTTCCGGATGCGGGGGACTGTGGCGAGGGCGAGGCTGGTCGAGCGGAGCTGGCGGGTGGGGGTGTAGAAGCTGAGTCGTCTGTTGAGGTAGGCTGGTCCGGAGTTGTGGAGTGCTTTGTGTGCGTGGGTGAGGAGCTTGAAGGTTATCCTCTTGTTGACAGGGAGCCAGTGCAGGTCTCTCAGGTGGGGTGTGATGTGGCTGCGTCGGGGGATGTCGAGGATAAGACGTGCAGAGGCGTTCTGGATGCGTTGCAGCTGTCTCAGGAGCTTAGCCGTCTTTCCTGCGTAGAGGGCGTTTCCGTAGTCCAGCCTGCTGGTGACGAGGGCCTGGGTGACTGTTTTTCTTGTTTCGGTGGGGATCCACTTGAAGATCCTGCGGAGCATTCGGAGGATGTTGAAGCAGGATGAGGAAACGGCGTTGACCTGCTTAGACATGGAGAGGGTGGGGTCGAGGATGACCCCTAGGTTGCGTACGTGGTCGGTGGGTGGCGGGGCTGTTCCCAGTGATGTTGGCCACCAGGAGTCGTCCCAGGCTGAAGGGTTGGAACCAAGGATGAGGACCTCCGTCTTGTCCGAGTTCAGCTTCAGGCGGCTGGTCCTCATCCATTCGGCGACGGCCTTCATTCCTTCGTGGAGGTGGGCTTTGGCGGTGTGAGGGTCTTTGGTGAGGGAGAGGATCAGCTGGGTGTCGTCGGCGTAGGAGATGATGTTGAGGTTGTGCTGTCGGGCGACGTGGGCGAGGGGTGCCATGTAGATGTTGAACAGCGTTGGGCTGAGGGAGGAGCCTTGGGGTACGCCGCAGATGATCTTGGTGGCCTTGGATCGGAAGGGGGCGAGGCGGACGCTTTGTGTTCTGCCGGAAAGAAAGGATGTGGTCCAGTCCAGGGCCTTCTCTTGGATCCCGGCGTCGTGAAGGCGTGTTCGTAGTGTGTGGTGGCAGACCGTGTCGAAGGCGGCTGATAGGTCCAGGAGGATGAGGGCTGCTGTTTCTCCGTTGTCTAGCAGGGTCCTGATGTCATCGGTGGCGGCGATGAGGGCGGTTTCGGTGCTGTGGTTGCTGCGGAAGCCGGACTGGGAAGGGTCCAGGATGTTGTTCTCCTCGAGGTAGCGGGTCAGTTTTTTGTTGACGATTTTCTCGGTGACCTTCGCGGGGAACGGGAGCAGAGAGATGGGTCGGAAGTTCTTGAGGTCCTTGGGGTCTGCCTTGGGTTTCTTGAGTAAGGCGGTGATCTCGGCGTGCTGCCAGCTTTCCGGGAAGGTTGCTGTCTCGAAGGAGATGTTGATTATTTTCCGGAGATGGGGCGCGATGGCTGTACTGGCTTTGTTGAAGATGTGGTGAGGGCACGGGTCTAGCGGTGAACCGGAGTGGATGGTGTTCATGATCTCGCTGGTGTCCTCGTCGTTGATGTTGGTCCAGGAGAGCAGGCGGTTGGTGGTTGTGGGGGCAGTGGTCTCGATGGTTGCCGGGGCGGTCGTGGTGTTGAAGCTGTCGTGGATGTCGGCGATTTTGCGGTGGAAGAAGGTGGCCAGTGAGTCGCACAGGTCTCGCGACGGCTGGATGTCGTTGGTGTTGGAGCTGGGGTTGGAGAGTTCCTTCACGATGTTGAAGAGCTCTTTGCTGTTGTGTGCGTTGTTGTCTAGGCGGTCTTTGAGTGAGGCCCTTTTGGCGGATCTGATGAGGTGATGGTGACTGCGGGTGGCGCTCTTGTGGGCGGCGTAGCTGTCCGCTGTCCGTTCGTGGAGCCAGATCTTCTCCAGTTTTCGGCATGTTCGTTTGGAGGCCTGGAGGTCTTCGGTGAACCAGGTGGCTTTCTTGCTGGTGTGGCTGTTGGGCGGATTCTTGAGCGGGGCGAGGGTGTTGGCGCAGTCGTCGATCCACTGTCTGAGGTTGCGGGCGGCGGTGTCGGGGTCGGAGGGTTCGGCGGGTGGGCTCAGGGCGAGGGTTGTGGTTAGCTGGTCTTCCGTGACTCTGCTCCAGCAGCGGCGAGGCATTTGTTCGGTGCGGTGGTGCGTGGTGGGCTTCCTGAAGGTGAAGTGGATGCAGTGGTGGTCAGTCCAGTGGGGTTCGGAGGTGTGGTTGAAGGAGATGTGTGGGCTTGCGGAAAAGATGGAGTCTAGTGTGTGGCCGGCGGCGTGGGTGTGTCTAGTCACGAGCTGTCTGAGTCCGAGGGTGGCGAGGTTGTCGATCAGGGTGGTGGAGTTGGTGTCCTTGTTGTTCTCGAGGTGGAAGTTCAGGTCCCCGAGGAGGATGTAGTCCATGGAGGCGATGGCGTGTGTGCTGACGAAGTCAGCGATGGAATCGCTGAACTGTGGTCGGGGTCCGGGGGGTCTGTAGATGAGGGTTCCTCTGAGGGTGGTGTTGGGATCGGTGTGGATCTGGAAGTGCATGTGTTCGGCGGTGCTGAGGGTGTCGTCGGAGTTGGTTGAGACTCTGAGGGTGTTCCTGTGGACGATGGCGATGCCTCCTCCGACTCCGTTGGTGCGGTCCCTGCGGGTGATCTTGTATCCGTCCGGGATGGCAATGGCGATGTCGGGGGCTGAAGCGGGATTCAGCCAGGTCTCCGTCAGGAATGCGACGTCTGGGGAGGTTGAGTCGAGAAGGTCCCAGAGTTCGATGGCGTGTTTGCGGGCGGAGCGGGTGTTGAGGAGGATGCATCTGAGGTAGTTGGGTTCTTTCCTGGGCGGTGGTTTGGCGGGGCGGGTGCTGGCGAAGCTGCAGTTCCGGCAGGTGAAGGGCCCTTGGGTGCGCTTCGGGGTGGCCTGGTAGCAGGCGTGATCTTTTCCGGGGTTCAGTGCGTGGAGGGTGCTGGCGTCGTATCGGCGTCTGTTGATGTGGCGGGCGCGGGGATGCCCGGACCAGGGGGTCTGGCGCTGGGCGCGGTCACGGCGCGGACGGGCGCAGACGGGCTTGCCTTAGGCGCGCCAGCGGCGCGCCCGCTGCGCACGTCCGCTGCGCGGCCGCACAGCGGCCGCCATAAATGGGGAGGTGGGAGGGAGGAGCAGGGAATGGGGCAGCGAATGGGCAGTGAGGGGGCGGGGCCGCAGGGGCGCAGCGGCGGGAAACAGGCACAGAAGGGAAAACGAGCACAATCAGGGCATCAAGGGGGCACAGAAAGGAAAAAGAAATGAGCACAATCAGGGGCAGCAAGGGGGCACAGAAAGGAAAAACAAGCACAATCAAGGGCAGCAAGGGGGCACAGAAAGGAAAAAAAAAAACGAGCACAATCAGGGGCAGCAGCAGGGCACACAGACGGAGCTGTGTGGTGGGGGAGCGACCTACCAGTCAAGGTCAGGGGTCGCTCTCTTCACCACGCAGCGGCCGCCATAAATGGGGAGGTGGGAGGGAGGAGCAGGGAATGGGGCAGCGAATGGGCAGTGAGGGGGCGGGGCCGCAGGCGCAGCGGCGGGAAACAGGCACAGAAGGGAAAACGAGCACAATCAGGGCATCAAGGGGGCACAGAAAGGAAAAAGAAATGAGCACAATCAGGAGCAGCAAGGGGGCACAGAAAGGAAAAGCGAGCACAATCAGGGGCAGCAAGGGGGCACAGAAAGGAAAAAAAAACGAGCACAATCAGGGGCAGCAAGGGGGCACAGAAAGGAAAAACAAGCACAATCAGGGGCAGCAAGGTGGCACAGAAAGGAAAAAACGAGCACAATCAGGGGCAGCAAGGGGGCAGAGAAAGGAAAAAAAACGAGCACAATCAGGGGCAGCAAGGGGGCACAGAAAGGAAAAAAACGAGCACAATCAGGGGCAGCAAGGGGGCACAGAAAGGAAAAACGAGCACAATCAGGGGCAGCAAGGTGGCACAGAAAGGAAAAAACGAGCACAATCAGGGGCAGCAAGGGGGCACAGAAAGGAAAAACGAGCACAATCAGGGGCAGCAAGGGGGCACAGAAAGGAAAAACGAGCACAATCAGGGGCAGCAAGGTGGCACAGAAAGGAAAAAACGAGCACAATCAGGGGCAGCAAGGGGGCACAGAAAGGAAAAACGAGCACAATCAGGGGCAGCAAGGGGGCACAGAAAGGAAAAAGAAATGAGCACAATCAGGGCATCAAGGGGGCACAGAAAGGAAAAAGAAATGAGCACAATCAGGGGCAGCAAGGGGGCACAGAAAGGAAAAACGAGCACAATCAGGGGCAGCAAGGGGGCACAGAAAGGAAAAAAAACGAGCACAATTAGGAGCAAGGGGGCACAGAAAGGAAAACGAGCACAATCAGGGGCAGCAAGGTGGCACAGAAAGGAAAAACCAGCACAATCAGGGGCAGCAAGGGGGCACAGAAAGGAAAAACGAGCACAATCAGGGGCAGCAAGGGGGCACAGAAAGGAAAAAAAACGAGCACAATCAGGGGCAGCAAGGGGGCACAGAAAGGAAAAACGAGCACAATCAGGGGCAGCAAGGTGGCACAGAAAGGAAAAACGAGCACAATCAGGGGCAGCAAGGTGGCACAGAAAGGAAAAAACGAGCACAATCAGGGGCAGCAAGGGGGCACAGAAAGGAAAAACGAGCACAATCAGGGGCAGCAAGGGGGCACAGAAAGGAAAAAAACGAGCACAATCAGGGGCAGCAAGGGGGCACAGAAAGGAAAAACGAGCACAATCAGGGGCAGCAAGGTGGCACAGAAAGGAAAAAACGAGCACAATCAGGGGCAGCAAGGTGGCACAGAAAGGAAAAAACGAGCACAATCAGGGGCAGCAAGGGGGCACAGAAAGGAAAAAACGATCACAATCAGGGGCAGCAGCAGGGCACACAGACGGAGCTGTGTGGTGGGGGAGCGACCTACCAGTCAAGGTTGCGTTTTGCGCCGTTTCCTGTCGCAGGCACTAGGCCGACCCACACAAGTGAGGTACCATTTTTCTCGTAAGACTTTGGGGAACGCGGGGTGGGTGGAAATTTGTGGATCCACGCAGATTCCAGAACTTCCCACCACAGAAATGTGGGGAAAATGTGTTTTTTTGACAATTTTTTATGTTTGCAAGGGATTCTGGGTAACAGAACCTGGTGGGAGGCAGTCAAGTCACCCCATCCTGGATTCCCCTGGGTGTCTAGTTTTCAAAAATGTATAGGTTTGCTAGGTTTCCCTAGGTGCCGGCAGAGCTAGGGTTCAAAAACTACACCTAGGCACTTTGCAAAAAAAGGGTAATTTTTCATTGTGAAAATGTGGTACGTCCACGTTGCATTTTGAGCCATTTCCTGTTGTGGGCACAAGGGCTACCCACACAAGTGAGGTACCATTTTTATCGGGAGACTTAGGGTAACACAGAATTGTAGAGCAACTGTTATTACCTATTGACTTTCGATGCATTTCTGCCTTCCAAATGAAAGACAATGTGTAAAAATAAGTCATTTTGAAAAATGACCTATAATTCTCATGCTAGTATGGGTACTCCCAATTTCGGAAATGTGCAAATATCTACTGTTTCTAAAATCTACATTTTGTTCCCATTTCAGAAATACATAGGTGTCTTTCATAACAATTTTTCCATGTATACATTTTCCCAAAATAATTGCTATATACCCGGTACATAATAAAAAACCATTGCAAGATGCTGCTCAATTATTGGCTCTGGGTTCGTCGGGTTCTTGGTGAACCTACAAGTCCTATATATCCCCACAACCAGAAAGGTCCAGTGGATATAACGGTATATTGCCTTCAAATAGCTGTTATAATTAGAAGAAGTTACAGGTGAAAACGTTGACACAAATGGCTGTTTTTTTCAGCTAATTTTCAATTTTTCCTTTATTTAACTGTTAGTTTTTATAAGGAAAACTTTAAGGATCTACACAAATGACCCTTTGCTGAATTCAGAATTTTGTCTACTTTTCAGAAATGTATGGCTTTCCAGGATCCATTATTGGTTTCATACCCATTTCTACCATTAACTGGAAGGAGGTTGAAAGCACAAAAAATAGCAAAAATAGGCTATGTCCCAGAAAAATGCCAAAACTGTGTAAAAAAGTTGGTTTTCTGACAAAAGTCTGCTTGTCCCTGAAAGCTGGGAAGATGGTGATTTCAGCACCACAACCCCTTTTTGATACCATTTGCAGGGAAAAATCAAGACGCTTTCATCTGTAGCCCTTTTTTCGCATTTTTCCCAAAAACCCCAAAATTTAGCTGTATTTTGACTAATTTCTGGGTCTTCTCCAGGGGAATCCACAAACCCTGGGTACCTTTACAATCCCCATGATGTTAGAAAAAAGGACGCAAATTTGGCATGGATACCTTATGTGGTCAAAAAGTTACAGGGGCCTAAGCGCGCTCTACCCCAAATAGCCAAAAAAAGGCTTAGCACAGGAGGGGAAAAGGCCTAGCAGCGAAGGGGTTAATGCTGCAGTTTTCTGAAATGTGTATGTCAACAGACAGCGCGTTAACATGAAACCCTTCATCTCGTTCTCTTTTTATACTAAAATATATTTTATTTTTGAAATGTTTTATCACAGGCCAGAAAGAACTGAAATAAAAATTTCTTTCTCAAATCTTATTTTTGGTCTGCCAGTTGATGAAAGGCCATTAGTGCAAATAATAATTGATCACAGAGTTTCACGGGAACCAAGCAAAGCATCAATTTTTAATGTCGTAGGCTTACTTTTTCTTACTCTATGTATTTGATTGTGGTTTTTTTTTTAGGAAAAACTGTAGTTACATGATGTAGTCCATTGTCTTCTACTTTTAATGTGCTCACATCCATGCAATTCTTCTGATATTTTTGTTTTTTTCTGTGCGTCTTTCAAACATAGAAAATGAAGTCAAAGTGAAGCTCCTCCTAATTGACCTATGTGAAGGCAACTGGTCCTTTTGTATAATGCAATACTGCCTAGAATTACTGTATGCGTCATAAAGTGTACAGTGGAGGTAGCAGAGTGAACGCAAGTATTTAGGGATGGATAAATGCGTTTTGCACAATCATATTAAGAATCAGACAAATGCTGTCAGTTCCTATTTTCTCTACAATGTGCTAAATTGTATCTAAAGAGATTGAATTTATAATTTGAGTTCAATGTTATCAAAAGACAAATATAAAAATTTGCGCTGTAAGGTGCCGATCACAAGTTGTGCTGAGTAGGGTAGAATATTTACCACACCTTGTAAATAATATTACCCAGGTGTGAGGTAGTTACCAGGTATGGTAACTGCCCCCTGATGCGATATTTCAATCTGGAAATGGGGCATAACATAAAGGATCAGTTTTTGACATACCAGATTCAGAACATTTCGGGCCAGATGTATCAAAAAGCATTTAGCGATTCCCAAATAGCGATTTTTACCGAATCGCTATTTGGGAATCGCAAAACGATATGCTGGAAAAAAATCACAATAAAATAGCGATTCGGTAAAAATCGCTAACGCAATTACCAATTTCTAAAATTGCGATTCTGTAATTGCGAAATCGCAATTAAGAAATTGCAAAATTGCGAATCTGCTGTTCAGGCGCAGCATGATGACATCACAACCAGGAAGTGTGACTGCCCATGCTGTTTCTGAGTGCCTGAGGCTGTGTTAGAGGCTGGGAGCAGGAGCACACCACTCAGAAGCCCATCTGGAGTGCAAATACACCCACATACCCACCATGGATACACAGGAGAAGACAAAGGAAGCTGCAGTAAGAAAAAGGAAACAGAAATTCAGCGAGAAAGAACTGGAGGTCCTCATTGAGGAGATGGTGAGGAGCCATGAACAGCTGTTTGGTAAAAAATCTCTGTACATCCCTGAGTCAGAGAAGAGAAAAATTTGGCTGAACGTACAGGCAAAAGGAAATGCCACTGGTGTGACACAGCGCTCCATAGAGGACCTACGCAAGCGCTGGTACGACTTGCACTCAAGGGCAAAAGAAAAGGTTGCAAGCAGGCTTGCGGAGGCCAAGAAAACTGGTGGAGGTCCATCTACTGAGCCATCGTCAACACCCCTTGAGGACTTGGTGAAGTCCTCACTACAGCCAGAAACCATCAGCGGCGTAGCAGACATTGACAGCTTAGCCACGTCCAACACCAGACAAGGTAGGATGCATGCTAAATCACCCCTGACCCAGAGTAACATATCCTCAGTTGAGACAGACCAGTAAAAGACCAATTGAAGCACAGCATTTAGGTACACCAACTGAAGTAAATTTATTTTGTAAATAACGGAAAGCAGGACACACAATAAGTAGTTCTCTTGTATTCACAGATGAACCTGCACCACAGGGTGAAGAAACACCAATTGATGAGGCACCACAGCTACAGGAACAGGCAGGGGGAGAGGAGTCATACCCCACAACACAGACAACACCTGCACCAAGACCACGCCGTTACACTGTGGCTCCACTACAGGAGTTGGAGGAAGGAGTGCAAGCCATCCAGGATGAGCCACAGTCAAGGCACGAAGAGCTGGCACGGCCTCAACATGACCAGTCTCCTGTGCACCGTAGTGACAGCAGTCATATGAGACGCAGACCAAGGGCACAACACTTCGCTGACGAAGGAGAGGAATCCTCTGTCTTCTCTGGGCTGGAGGGCACAATGTTGAAGGTGCAGCAGCTGCAAACAAAAAGCATGCGGTCAATGCAAAGGCAGCTGGTGTCTGTAAATCACAATCTGACTGACATCAAGGATGGCATCAGGGAGCTCAACAACACGGCATGTGCAGACAGCATGAAGGACATGATCGTAGCCATCAAAGAGCTCTGTGACACCATGCAGAGGGACCATGCCTCCAGATGCAGGGAAAAGCAACGCCTATTACCCGTCTGGATCATTACACTAAGGCAGTCAACCGTCTGTGCAATGCCACAGCTGTCCTTTCCAGACGCACAATGTCCATGCAGGTTGAGATGGCACACTGCAGCCAGGATGTTGCCAAGGGGTTGGTGCAGGTCACAACTTCAGTTGAACAGCTACAGACAGCCAACATAGCTGGCACAGGTATTCTGGGTGCAGGGGACAGTGAGGAGGTCTCCAGCCGGAGCAGCATTACCCCACCCGTGTCTGAACCCAGACGGCGGAGTGTGAGGCAGGGAACAGCATCCGATGCCTCATCCAGGGAGGGCAGTGTGAACATTGACCGTGCAAGTGTGTCACGGGGGCGCAAGAAATAGACAGTGTTGCGACAGAGTAATGCAAATGGGTGAGGTAACCCATGGCATACATGCTGAAGTCATTTAAATGTGCATGGACTGTGTACATGGCATGTTAAACACTAAAAGCCACACATTAGTTGTGACTTGTAGGCTGTGTGAAGACATTTTACCTGATGTTAAGGTATATTAAAATAGTTATTCAACAGTCATGATTTGCTTTGTGTCCTCATTACTCACCTAGAAATAGTTGTGTGTTATTTCATCACGTCTCTGTCTGCCATCTGCTGCACCTACGCCACCTGCTGGTCTGGGACGTGGACCTGGTTCCTCATCTTCTTCTGATTCAGAATCTGTGAGTTCCACTGGTATGCCTTTTGTTGTTGCGACGTTGTGCAGCATGGCACAAGTAGCCACGATCTTGCAACAGGTATCAGGCCTGTACTGCAGTGCTCCTCCACTTTTGTGCAGACAGCGGAACCTGCTCTTCAGTATTCCAAATGTCCGCTCGATGACATTGCGCGTTGACTTGTGCTCCATTGTATTTTCGCTCACTCTGATTAGCTGGTTTGAGGTATGATGTGAGGATGAATGAGCGCACAGCAAATGCACTGTCACCTACAGGATGAAAGGCATATGGTTAATCACTGTCCTATTCATGCAGAAGCAATGAGCCATCAGAGTGTGTAAAATGCATTTACCTAGCAGGTATCCTTCGCCAAATTCACCCCCAGTGAGATGTGTGTATATTCCACTGTGTCTAAATATGAAGGAATTGTGTGTACTGCCAGGATATTTGGCCACTATATCAGTTATTATGTGTTTGGCGTTACATATGACCTGAATGTTGAGTGAATGAAATGATTTCCTGTTCCTGAAAACATACTCATTATCTGAGGGGGGACAGAGGGCTACATGTGTCCCATCAATGCACCTGATTATATGTGGGAACTGTGCTATCTGGTAGAAATCCAATTTGGTCTGCTGCAATGCCTGTTGTGTCGTGGGGAATCTGATGTAATGGTGTATCCTCTGTACCATTGCATCCAAGAAAGCATTCAAGAAGCGTGACAGGCAACTTTGGGACACCCCTCCTGCTGTAGCTATCACCCCCTGGAAGCTCCCTGATGCTAGTAGGTGCAGTGAACAGAGGACCTGCACATGTGTTGGAATGGCTTGGGTCCAGCGGGTTGGATGCTCCAGTATTGGTTGTAGGTCAGCTATCAGGTCTAGTATAGTTGCTGAGTCTAGTCTATACTTCTTATGTATTTCTTCCTCTGTCTGCTGACACAGGGTTATGCGCACTCTGTAAATGCGTTCGTTTCTCCTCCTCATTCTCTGGACTGCTGCTTGAATTCGCATCCTCCTCGCTATGACATACAGCGCTGCCATTGTGAAAGACACTGAGGCATTCTGGGCCTGTTTAAATAGGTTGCACCTGGTTACCACCTGCCCTGAGTTGGTGGTAATTTGAAGGTGCAAAATTGCGATTTTTACTTATTTGCAATTTGCGACGGTTTCATACATTCTTTTGCGAATTCACAATTTACGAGATACATTTTTGCGAATTCGCTATTTGGAACTCTCAATGGTTTTTTGCAGATGAGTTGCTTTGAAAATTTGGTAATCGCAATTTTTGCGATTATCCAATTTGCGATACGGAAAACTGTCATACATTGGGACATGCTATTTTCCGTTCGCAAACGCACTATTTTTGCGAATCACAGTGTTTGTGAACGCAAAATGGCTTGATACATCTGACCCTTTGTCTTTTGTTTGTTCCCACACCTCCCAATAAATCTTGTTTAATAGGATTCTTCAGTTATAATGTCTTATTAGTTATATAAAAGGCAACAAAAATGCTTATATAACTTTTTTATTATAACTTTTCAACATGCTGCACAGCAGCCACGCTGCTCTACAACATGGCTTAAATACCTTCCTGGTTGCAGCGGAGCGGGTAGGTCAACCACGAGGCTCCTAATTGGAGTAGAGACACTACCTTCTGTGTCTCAAATACTTCGCTGCTACTGACGAGGCACAACTATATAATTTCAATAGGTTGGCTGCCCCCCCTCTGGGTTAATGACCCTAAGGGTCAGTAAGTGGTAGGTAGCATAGCACTTCACCACTAGTTGTAGATAGTTTGCACATTTCACTCGGTCCTGAAGAATCGCCCCTGATCAAATTTTGACAAATTTGAGGCGAGAAACATGTTGACCATCCGGGGGAAGAGCGCAATTTTTTTCACATTATAACAAAATAGTCGCCCCCCCCTTATCTTTTAGTCGGGTTGGGTCCCTCTCAGATTAAAAGTTACTACAGAGGATCCCCTTACCTATTTTAAAACATTCACTTCCTACATCTACACTCACTTAGGTCCCTCACACTCACGGCACCTATACGGCAAGGAACAGAAGATCTCCGACAAAGAGCCCCTTTATGGGAGCCTGTCAGGCATTGCAGCGCCGGCCCGACGAGGAGCAGACCCATATGATGAAGCATGACACCTAGCTTGCTGGGTGTGTGAGGGCCTCAGTTCCGACAGGAGGAATTCCCCCTCCTCCTCACTACCTAGAGTCATATAAAGAGTGGTCAATAAACCACCAAGGAACTTCGGGCAGATTTACGACTTCTGGCGCATCCCTGCAAATCAGCAGGGATGCGCCAGAATAGTTGCGACACGCAACTCTCTCCTTGCGCCACCACGGAAGCGCCGCATTTACAATGCGGCGCACCGTGGCGCAAGGAAAGGCCGATGCGTGTCGCATCCTGTGGCGCAAGGGCGGCGCATTGCTGGAGTCGTGTCGCAAGCGCGACGCAACTCCAGCAATGCTCGTGGGCCGCCCATACCTAACGTGGTGCGCCACTCCTTACGCCTGCTTGAAGCAGGCGTAAGGATTCGTCGCAGCGGCGTCGGAAAAGTGACTCAGTGAAATCTTGTAGATTTCACTGCGTCACTTTTACGAGGCATTCCTTCGACGGAACGCCCACCCTGCGGAGGAACGCCCACATGAAACCTGACGCAGGTTTCATGTGGCGCAGGGCTTTACAACGTGACGCATCTCCCTAGATGCGTCACGTTGTAAATAATGCGCAACGTGGCGCATGGTTTACGTCGCCGCTGCGTCACAAAAGTGACGCAACGGCGGCGCAAAAGTGGCGCAAGGGGCTTGTAAATCTGCCCCTTCATACCCTTCTCTTCTTTGATACATCTGACCCTTTGTCTTTTGTTTGTTCCCACACCTCCCAATAAATCTTGTTTAATAGGATTCTTCAGTTGTAATGTCTTATTGGTTATATAAAAGGTAACAAAAATGCTTATATAACTTTTTTATTATAATTTTTCAACATGCTGCACAGCAGCCACGCTGCTCTACAACATGGCTTAAATACAGTGGCAAAGCCAATAGCTCTGGCTAAACACTTATAACGTCCCACAGACGAGACCTATTGGCTATACCAATGCTTGTGTTAAATAAAACAATAATTTTTTTTTAAATGTAGCCCGTTTTTATTAAAAAAACTGCATGCACTAAAGATAATGAAAAGTTAGACAAATATTTTTTATTAGTAAGTAGTGGTACTGTGGTCCACTGCGTACTCCTAACAAATGTTTTGGATTTTTGTTTCAAAAGAAGAAAGGGGTTCCCTGGGCACTCCAACCTGTTTGTAAATGGGTTATCATACATGGTAAAATATTCATGTGTTCTGACTAGATTTCAGTTGGAAAACATCCTTATATACCATAAGGAATCAGGATTTTGAAGTCACACCCTAAACAAGCTGCTTTCAAATAGGTGGTTTCCTAATACCAGTTAGCAATTTAAAAAACATTATCTGAACCAGTAAAGGGCTTTAGTACGTTTCAAAACTCTTTCAGCTGTCACAACCTTCAGATATACTTAATCTGAGAGTTTCGACTGTTGCTCGGATATAAATTTACCTTGAAAAAATGAAAAAACAAGAGGCGTTTGGCAAAGCAGGAACAAGTTGGTTTAATTAAACACAGCGGCCAGAAGAGTAGCAACAGAGTCATGTCTGAAGACTGTATCGAAGTACAGAGGTTTTGGCCGGCATTATATACAGTTCTTGAAGTACAATAATCCGATTCCACATTCTTGTAAAGCACTTAAATCCGAGCCTAGTCATGAACCATAAATTCAACCATCTGATAAGGGCGCACAGATGTCTCTCGACTTTATGGAGATTCAATGTGGACCAGTGTGTACCTGTCCAAATGTCACACATGGGGAGCGTGTGATCACTGCGTGTAGTGTGCATGCTGTGTTCTGATTATCTGAGTGTTCCTAACTACATGTGGTTTCTGACTTTGTGGTATCTTGGGTATGCAGGCCCCTTTGGCCAAATGTGTGTTATTGGGGCCAATCTCCTCGGACCTTTTGTGGTGCAGCTGCCTATCTGTGGAATTGATCTGGGTTTTCCACCTGTGACCTATCAATCGGTAGGCTTAGGTTTGGGTTACAGGGCCTGTCTGATCAGGTATCTCTAACACAAGGTGGATGGGGAGGTCATCTTGGGTGGATTCGACAGCAATGATACAAGTTTGTTATTGCGTTTACATATATAACATGGCGGTCATTGATATCACATTTACCGATATAAACACTCTTATGCGTACATCCAATACTGACATTGTTATGTGTACGTATTTTATGACATAGATTGACATCACAGTCACTGATATTGATATTGTTATGTGTACATATTTTATGGCATAGATTGACATCACAGTCACCGATATTGATACTGTTATGTGTATATATATTATGGCGTACATTGACATCACATTCACCGATATTAACATTCCCCCTCTAGTTAAATTTTCAACTACATAATTTTTCTCATTTGTCTTGACAGTCACATTATTCAAGGCTGGGTGCGTTTCTGTTTTGTCTGCAATCCTATCTATTTGCATACTACCTGTTAGAAATGGGATTTCTGGTTGGCTAGGGCTTGCGCCTAAGCCAGGGAGAAACCACCACTCTAGTCAGGGCAAGGGAGTTACACGCTGAAGATAACCCCTGCTCACCCCCTTGGTAGCTTGGCACGAGCAGTCAGGCTTATCCCAGAGGCAATGTGTAAAGTGTTTGCGCAACACACACACAGCAGCAACACACTAGGCACACCACAAAAGAAACTCCACACAAGGTTATATATAAAAATAGCCTTTGTATTATCCAAAACACATTAGAATAGTAATCACGCAATATACACTGTGCCAACCGGCACTAGGCAATATTTACAGGGGATTATATACACATGACAGGGCCAATTGGGCCACTGTCAGAACCATCACAAAGCACAAATAGTGAATGTAGAACACAACCAGTAATTACTGGCAAAATACTGTACTCAGCATTATATCCTGCAACATAAAACACATTATGCAATCTGCATCACCTTAGGCATAAAAACACATTAGCGCCAACCTCATAAGTATAAACACATTATGCAATAACCTCCTAAGCATAAATCACATTAGAGGCATAAATCATGGTGCATAAATCACATTTGTCCTAGGCACTCCATAAATCACATTTAGGGAATAAACATCACCAGCATAAACACTGTATGCCCTAATCATGGATGGGGCATAACACCCTAAAATGACCCCCAGGCCAACTGGCCTTCCTATAGGGCTCAAAATGCCCTCTGTCCAGAAATGTCAGGGTGTGCAGCTGCCACCTGCAGCTAAAGAAAAAGTGTGCAATGCGCCGGGGCGGGGGGGTGCTTCTCCTAAAAAAAGCAATGCCCCCTCGTTGCAGCTGCCCGCACTCTTGCGGTGCAGCTGTGGCGAACAAAATTAGCACTGGCACCTGCGGTGCCTTTGGAGCCCCACTCCGGGGCTCCTATCAACAAGTTGCCCCCAAGATGAAATTCAGCCTTGGCACTTCAGTGCCACCCGAGCCCCTTTCTCCGGGACTCCAAAACATCCAAAATCCCTCCAATAGGCACTCGCGGTGCCCAGCAATGCTCCAGGCACCGGCAATGTGCCTCGGGGAGCATCAGCCATATGCAGAGTGAGCCCCACTCACCGGGCTCTCTGGTGGACTCCTCCTGGCACCGGACTCCTTCCAGCAGGGGACGGGCACCGGCAATGTGCCTCGACAGTCCCCGCTCTGCCAGGACCTCTCTGGACTGCTTCTCGACTCCGTGGGGCTCTCCCCAGCTCACGGGAGCCCTGCTCGACCACAGGCTACCACTTGGCCGGTCTTCAGGCCGGCCGCGCTGCTATTGGTGGCCTCAGCAGCCTCTTCCTATTTTGGCCACGCCCAGAGTCAGACGAAGTCGCTTGCCTGGCTTCCTGGTCGCCGCACGATCGCTGCGGCTGCTTCTCCTCTTCTCGGCGGCTAAGTGCGGGGTGGGCACCCGCCTCAATTAAAGATAATCGCGGGGTGGGCACCCGCCTCAAATCAGGATCATTGCGGAGTAGGCACCCGCCATCGACATCACAATGCGGGGTGGGCACCCGCCTTTTAAAATACGCATAAAGCGGGGTGGGCACACGCTAGATCAGCAAAAATGTGGGGTGGGCTCCCGCTAAAGCACACAAATGCGGGGTGGGCACCCACCTTTCAAAAGTGGCATAAACGCGGGGGGCACCCGCTTTTCAAAGGTACTCGGGGGAATCCCTACGCCGGGGTTCCCTCCAGAAATCTTGGCAGCAGCACGCTGCAGGTCACCCACGCTCCTCTCAGTAGAAGAAAAGTAAAGCGCTCACATGGCGCAAGAGTCCTTCAGGGTCCAAGGGGCATAGCTGGACCCAGGGAGGCCAGCACACAGAGTCCTCCAGCAGCGAGGCAAGCCCTTGTGGCGGTTCCTCCTGGGCCCCCAGCAGCAGCAAGCCCCAGCAAGTACAGGAACAGCACACAACTCATGGAGTCACAGCCCCTATATTTATATGACACATTCCTTTGTCTGCCCTGGCACAGGGCTTGGGGGAACCAGCCTAAACTGGTTCAGGGGGGAATTGGAGCACTTTGTTTACCAGGCTCCTCTTCCCCTTTGTCAGTTGGGGGCTCGGTGATCAGATACACCACAGGGGGCGGAGCCAGCATTCACTAGGGTAGGCACAATCCTATTCAGGGTCAGGGGACTACTCCTCTCACTACTCCAAATGCAGATGCCCTATTCAGCCTAGCGCTGACTCACCCTGCCCCTCCTGGAGCCACACACACCTCACCAGCCCCTGTCACTCAAAAGCCAGACATGCAATTCACATCAGGCAGGCAGACACATAGCACACAGGCATGCCAACTTCTAAAAGTGGCATTTCTAAAATAGTTATAATAAATCTGCGCACACCATTGCGCAGCATTGATTATCACTATTCCAAATATACCAAACTTGACCACGCTACGCCTCTCATATCAGGAATTACCACTGAAACACTTATCAGGGAATCCCCAATGCATTCCTATGGGAGGGCAGCCCCACAGTAGAGAGAAACCAAAATGGCTGTTTGTCACTACCAGGACATGTCACACACTTAAGGTACATGTCCTATCTTTTACCTCCAATGCACCCTGCCCATAGGGCTAGCTAGGGCCTACCTTAGGGGTGACTGACATGCAGTAAAAGGGGGGTCACAGACATGGCACACACTTTAGGTGCCACGTCACAGCGGCAGTAACACTGCGCGCTCAGGCCCTGCAATGGCAGAGGCCTAAGATAGGTTTGAAAGGCAACTTTGGTGGGTGGCGCAATCAGCGCAGCAAGCCCACCAGTAGCATTTAATTTACCAGCCCAGGGTATCTGAGATACCACTTTACAAGGGACTGACAGGTAAATCAAATATGCCAAATAGGTGTAGACCAATCTTACCATGTTTAACACAAAGAGCACACGCACTTTACACTGGACAGGAGTGCTAAAGTGCCCAGAGTCCTAAAACCACCAATACCATGTCAGAAAAAAGGCTAGGAGAAAGGCAAAAGGTTTAGGGATGACCCTGCAAAAAGGGCCAAGCCCAACACTACCTAATTTGAGGACTGCGTTTTCACATTAGGAAACAACCCCCAATTGTAGGAATCTACACAATAGTAGTACAAAAGTGAGAACCGAAAGCAATGACGTGCACAGTTTGGTCACCCACAGGGGGAGCCAGGAAAAAATTCTATGAACCCAGTCCTGCTCAGGGGCACCTCCCTCCTTCTTCATGTCAGCTTGCAGACGATGCAGTGCTTGGATGGCAAAAGCTAGAGTTACATTTTTGATATCATTTCCAAAAATAAACGTGCAACAGGAAGCACTGATCTTGACACACACCCCACCCTCCATTGCAGTCATCAAGTCCAACACATACATATATTGCTTCTCCATGAGGCAGATGGTTCATAGTTCTTCCTTGATTGCATTTAGGCTGAGCTCAGTGTCGTTAATCATCTTCAGGAGTTCCCACCTGGTTATCTGCAACCGGCTAGCATTTGCCTTTGTTTGTACGGTGAAGAAAGGTAAGGACCATACTGCATACACTTGAGTGTCCAAAAAGAGTCTGAATTCTTTTGGAATGTCCTTGTCCTGAGCCCAGCCAAAATAGTCAGCAGTTCTTCTTCAAACCTGATGCAACAGAGTTGTTTTATTCTGTAGAGGATGTTGGAACAACTCAGACAGATCTTCTCTAGGAATGACCAGGGTAGGGGGTACGTATGGTCATGAGGATGCAGAGGCCCCGTCATCTGGGGAAGAGCTGTGCATAGGCAAATTCTCTGCATTGCCAGTAGTAATCCATCAACTTGGAGGTGCCCCATTGCAGGTCTGGTATGTGCAGTATTGCTTCACATTGTTCATTGGTATTGTTTCTTTGCCTCTGAAACACAAAGAATACAGTGTACATTTCCGTACAATTAGGGGTTGCCCCTTCCCTTCCAACCATGTGCACCTATTTATCTTGGTGTCCCAGATTTCCTGGCATGGGGTATCAGTGCTGGTGTTTGACACCCTTCCATGGGAATCCTTTCCCCTAGCGTCATTGAGGTGTATAACCCGGCACTAGAATTCCATATCAGGGTCCATTTGTCATTAATAAAGGCTACCACATATATGTTAAGGGCCACCCTGAGACCACAGATGGAGGTGGGAGCAGACGTATTTGTGCACTGGTGCGGTGGTCTTGCTACCTCTAAGAACCTCTTTTCTATGAAGTCTCGGGACAGTGTCCTCCCCTATAGTGCCTCTTCTGCACATCCTGTCTAGCTCAGTTTGAATGTCACTAGAGTCAGTAAAAAGGTATAGCGCTGTGGTGTTGATCTCATACCGGGTCATTTTAGGAAAGTGCCACTTTTGGACATGGTTAGCCCCTACTTTTTGCCTGGAAAATGATGTAATTTCGACTGAAAGTGCACAGGGTCCCTGCCAACCAGGTCCTCTGCTAGAAGCTCTTTCTCTAAACCTGTACCTTTTACTCAACAATTGGCACAACTTCAGTGGCCCTTGTAAGTCCCAAGTAAAATGTACTCATGGTACCTAGGGCATTGGCACTGAAGATGGACCCCAAGCGTAGCAGAATGAATTGTGCCACCCTAGGATCCCCTCACCAAGGCTATGCACCCTGCCATTGCAGACTGCATGCCTTGGTGCAGACAGAACTGAAGAGTCGACATGGCACACAGCCCTGTGTGCCATGTTTTTAGAAATGGGGATCTCTAGTTGGCAAGGGTTTGCACCTTTGCCCAAGTAAGAACCCTTCCTTCTAGTCAGGGTAAGGGAGTTACACTCCTAAAATAACCCTTGCTCACCCCCTTGGAAGCTTGGCAAGAGCAGTCAGGCGTATCTTAGAGGCAGTGTGTAAAGCATGTGCACATAACCAACAGTAATACAGTGAAAACACTACAAAAGGAAACCACACCAGTTTTAGAAAAATATCCAATATTTTACATACTCAAAGCAAGACCAAAACGATACAAATCCACATTACAGTACTTAAAAATGTATACTTTCAAGAATACTTGAAAAAAACAGTTCGTACGAGTTGGTAGCTCCGTCTGGGGCTACCGCGATGCTGAAAACCACAGAGTCTAACAGCTCCAGCCGACTGCATTGGTACGGGCCAGCAAAAGTGTGGACAGACTCGATAACAGTACCTTTCTTGTTGTGGCTGACACAGAGGTGTGAGCCAGTCATGGCAACCATTGCGGTTGCGTTGCAAAATGGAAGCGGGGCAGGGTGCAATGTCCTCTCAATGCGGGCAGGCAGCGGCTCGGTGACGATCGTCCAGACAGCGTCGGTGAGACCAAGGCTTATGGTGCAGGCTGAGACGGTGCTCGATGTGGTGCTGGCAGATTGTGGTGCACACGACGGAGCCGGTTAGTGGGTGCCGTCGTCGGTCGGCCCAGACGGCTACGTGGGATGAGGCGGTGCATCGTGAAACTTACGAGTGGCGCCCCCAGCCACGATGCTGTCACGGGTGTCGAAGTCAGCAGCAGCGACGGCATCGGTGAGGCCCGGATGGTGAAGTGAAGCGAGGCAGTGCGGATTGCGGTGCCCACAGGTCACGGTACAAGCAGCAGCTCGGTGGCGGCGGTGGTCGTCGTCGTGAGACCAGGGTTGCGGTGCAAGAAGCAGATGGTGCGGTCAGCGGTGCCATCAGGACACAGAGCCAGCGACGGAGTCGGTTGCGTTTCCCTTCTCTGTGGCAACTGAAACAGCAGGTCCAGAAGCAGTACCCAGAGATTGGTGGAGTCTTTGCAGTACCTGAGACTTCAGAACAGGAGGCCAGCTGTATTTCAGGCCCTTGGAGATACTCAATAAAGAAGTTGCAGAAAGTTCAGTCCAGTCCTTTCACTGCCCAAGACAGAAACAGCCACTGCAGGCCAACACAGCAAAGCACTCAGCAAAGTGGTAGTGCCTCCTCACAGCTTCTCCAGCTCTTCTTCTTGGAAGTCTTCTTGGTCCAAAAGAGTTCTAAAGTTCTGGGGTCTGGGCTGCGGTATTTATATTACAAAATCCTTTGTTCTCTGGAGGCAGAGAGTGTCTTTGCCCAGCCATAACCAGTTCTGTTCTCTCTGGTGCAGCTTCCTGGCAGGAGGTGGAGACAGCATTGTGAGAGGCAGACCAGGCCCATTCAGGTAAAAGGAAATCTCCTCCCCCTAATCTAAATGCAACCCAGGTCTATTCAGCTCAGCCCTGACCCATCCAGACTCACTGGATCCACTGCTCCTCCCCAGCCCCAGTCACCCTAAAGCCAGACATGCAATACACATCCTAGCAGAGGCACATTGGATGGCTAGGCAAGATAATACATACTTTCTAAAAGTGGTATTTTCAAACACAGAATGTAAAAATCACCCTCACTAAAAGATGCATTTTAACATTCTGAGTTCAGGCATATCAAACTTTATTTTCCTACCTTGTTCCCAGGGGTAGTTATGTTTATAAGATGTTATAAGCAAACTCCCCATTCTATCCTATGGGAACAGGTGAATAGTGATAAACTAAATTGGCAGTATTTCACTATCAGGACATGCCACACACCAGGGCATGTCCTACCTTTCACATACACTGCACTCTGCACACAGGGGTACCTTAGGCCTATCTTAGGGGTGACTAATATGTAAGAAAAGGGAAGGGTAGGGCCTGGCAAGTGAGAGCACTTGCCAAGTTGACATGGCAGTACTAAACTGCACACAGATACTGCATCGGCAGATCTGAGTTACCTTTTCAGGGCTACTCATGTGGGTGGCACAATCAGTGCTGCAGGCCCACTAGTAGCATTTGATTTACAGGCCCCGGCACACTCAGTGCACTTTACTAGGGACTGACTAGTAAATCAAATATGCCAATCTTGGAAACACTAATCCATAATAACAAGTTACAACAGGAGCTCTTGCACTTTAACACTGAACAGCAGTGAGAAAAGTACGCAGAGACACTAAACCAGCAAAAACAGAGTCAAAACCAGGAGGTCAGAAAGCAAAAAGACTGGGGAAACATGCCAAAAGATGCCAAGTCTAACACATGTCCCCTCCAGCTGAAAGTAGGGAGAAATACCCAACCTGCTGGGAGTTCTCTTCACTAAGGCGGAAGAACCTGGACAGACCATCTGCGTTGGCGTGTTCTGTGCCAGGGCAGTGTTGCACCATAAAGTCCATTCCCTGTAGGGGTATAGACCTCCTCAACAGTTTTGGGTTCTCACCCCTCATTTGCATCAACCATCTGAGGGGCTTGTGGTCTGTCTGAACTCGGAAGTGAGTCCCAAACAGGTAGGGTCTTAGCGTCTTCAGTGCCCAGACCACAGCTAAAGCTTCTCTTTCTATGGCACTCCACCTCTGTTCCCTGGGGAGTAGTCTCCTGCTAAGGAAGACTACAGGCTGGTCTAGGCCCTCTTCGTTCAGTTGTGGGAGCACCGCTCCCACACCATGCTCTAAAGCGTCAGTCTGCACAACAAATTCCTTGGAAAAGTCGGGTGCCTTGAGCATGTGCGCCGTGCACATGGCTGCCTTCAGGGCATCAAAGGCTTTCTGGCAGCACTCAGTGCAGATCACCTTCTTGGGCTGCTTCCTGGAAGTCAGCTCTTTTAAGGGGGCAACAATGGTGCCATAGTCCTTAACAAATCTCCTGTAGTAACCGGTGAGGCCTAAAAAGGCTCTCACCTCAGTCTGGGTCTTGGGGGGTTCCCAAGCCAGAATGGTGTGAATCTTGGGCTGTAGGAGCGCCACCTGGCCGCTTCCTACCTGGTGTCCCAAGTACACCACAGAGCCCTGCCCGATCTAGCACTTACTGGCCTTGATCGTGAGGCCTGCCCTCTGCAGAGCCTTCAACACTTCCCAGAGGTGCTGCAAGTGTTCTTCCCAGCTGGAACTGAACACTGCAATGTCATCCAGGTAGGCGGCACTGAAATACTCCTGTCCAGCCAACACCTGGTTCCCCAACCTCTGAAAGGTGGCAAGGGCATTCTTCAATCCAAAGGGCATCAGCCGGAATTGGTAATGCCCCTCCAGGGTTGAGAATGATGACCTCTCCTTGGCCCCATCGGTTAAGGCAATCTGCCAGTACCCAGACATCAAATCAAACGTGCTAAGGAACTTGGAAGCTCCCAAATGCTCAATGAGCTCATCAGTTCTGGGGATGGGGTGTGCTTCAGTCCTGGTGACGGCATTGAGCCCACAGTAGTCCACACAAAACCACAGTTCTGGAGTGCCACCGGGTGCAACAGCCTTTGGGACCAAAACCACTTGGCTGACCAAAGGACTGTTGGAGGGCTCTATCACCCCTAATGCCAACGTCTTAGAGACCTCCTCTTTGATGCTGGCCCTGACACGGTCAGTCAACCTGTAAATCTTGTATTTTACAGGAGGGCTGTCACCGGTGTCCACGTCATGGGTACACAAGTGAGTAACACCTGGGGTCAGAGAGAACAGTGTGGTGAACCGTCCCAACAACTGGTGACAGTCAACTTGCTGCTCTGGGGTCAGTGTAGGGGAGAGGATCACACCTTCCACTGACCCATCCTGCTCCTTGGTGGACAGGAGGACAGGGAGAGGTTCACTCTCCTCTTCCACCCCATCATCTGTCACCAAGAGCATGCTCACATCGAACCTCTCAAAGTGAGGCTAGAGGTGGTTTACATGGAGGAACCTCAAAGGGTTCCTGTGAGTCTGCAAATTCACCAGGTAGGTGACCACTTTTGCGCTCCACCACCTCAAAAGGCCCAGTCTACTTATCCTGCAAGGCACAAGGTTCCACTGGGGCCATGACCCACACTTTCTGGCCAGGCTGAAACTCTACCAGAGTGGCATTCTGGTTGTACCAACGTTTCATCTCCTCCTGGCTTACTTCCAGGTTTGCCTGAGCGAGTTTCCTGAAGCAGGCAGTTTGGCTCCTGAAGGCCAGCATGTAGCTAAATACATCCTGGGGAATTTTACTGGGAGCTGCCTCCCAGCCTTCCTTGACCAAACTAAGAGGTCCTCTCACAGGGTTCCCATACAGAAGTTCAAAGGGACTGAACCCTAGAGACTTCTGTGGTACCTCTCTGTATGCAAAGAAAAGGCATGGCAAGAGGACGTCCCACTTAGGCCTCATGGGTCCTGTTAGACCCTTGATCATGCCCTTTAAGGTTTGGTTGAGTCTCTCCACCAATATATAAAGAAACACTCTTGTCTGACCTATATCTCTTAGAAAAGCGGTCCATAAGGACTCAAACTGTCTCTCCACCAAACCATTGCCTTGTGGGTGGTAAGGAGAGATAAACTTGTAGGTTACACCACACTCCTTCCACAGGGATTTCATATATTTAGATATGAAATTAGTCCCAAGGTCAGAAACCAACTCTCTGGGGAAACCCACACGGGAAAAGATCCCCATTAACGCCTGGCCCACCACTGGCGCCGTTGTTGTCCTGAGAGGGATTGCCTCCGGGTACTGGGTGACATGGTCCACCAAGACCAGGATGTACCTGTTGCCCATGGCTGTCTTGGGATCCAGTGGCCCCACAATGCCCATCCCAACCCTTTCAAAAGGGGTCCCAATAACTGGAAAAGGTTGGAGAGGAGCCTTACACTTCCTCCGACTCTTACCACATGCCTGGCAAGTTTGGCAAGACCTGCAATGTCCATCTGACTGCCTTCGCATTTGGGGCCAAAATAAGTGGGTGACAAGCCTGTCAAAGGCCTTGTCCAGCCCCAAATGTCCTGCCAAAGGCACGTCGTGAGCCAGACCCAGTAGGAAGGTCCTGAAGCGCTGGGGTACCACCAGCACACGGGTTGACCCAGGCTCAGCGACCTTAGGCTCGCTGTACAGGAGACCATTCTTCCAGTAGATCCAATATGATCCAGACTGATCACCAGCTGCCTGGCTTGCAGCCTGCTGCTGCAAACCCTCCAGAGAAGGGCATTCTTTCTGCTCCCTGCAGAATTTTTCCCTGGTGGGACCTCCTTCTTGCTGCCAATGGGTCAGCTCAGATAGGACCCTAGTTCAGCTACCTGCTCCGCTGTAGGTACCGGGGCGTCCCCCTCAAGGTCAGCCTCCTCCCGGACTGTAGGAACCTCAGGTGCGGGTTTCCCGTGCCTCCTGCCCTTTCTCCTGGCAGGAACCTGGGCCACTGTTTCAGGCTCCAGGTCCTTCTGATCACCCTTATTGGCCGCCATGGACCAAGTGGTCACGTATACCCACTCTGGTAACCAAAGCATCTTCAAGTGAGACCCGAGCTCAACATCCTTCCTCAAGGACTGCTCCAGATTATTACCTAGCAGACAATCTACAGGCATGGTAGGGCTCACAACCACCCTCAAGGGACTTGAGACCCCCCACTCAAAGGGAACTTGCGCCACCATACTCTGGCGCTCTGAGTTGTCCACAGCAACTACTTGGTGGAATGCCCCAGGGACTACTTGCTTCTCAGAGACCAGGTGACACCGGACCGAGGTCACACTGGCTCCAGTATCTCTGAGAGCCTCTACCCTTTTCCCATTGATGGTCACCTAGGTGCTGTATTTCTTTGTGTTAGGGGGCACCTGGTTCCCTGGGACCATCTCACTGTCCCCTAGTGAGACAAGGGTCATTACTGCGGGATCCCCACCCTCCTGTGGGCACCCCTACTCCCCAAACGCTACAGTAGCCAACACCTTGGTCTGCCCACCGGTGAGGGGCTGTGCCCTCTTGGGATACCTGGGGTCCCCTTTCAAGTGACCCACCGGGTCACAGGCAAAGCACTTGCGGGGGCCGGTCTCTGCAGGCTTTCCTGAAGAGACCACTGCTTTCTTGTCTCCTGGGGGATGGGAACCTTTACCCTGGGTATTAGTTTGGGGCCCTTTAGAGAACTCTTGTGCTTTACCCTTGTCCCCCCACTCTTCTGGTAGGGACCCTGCCCACCTTTGGCTGAGTCTCCCCCAAACGCTTTCTTGTGGACCCTGGTACTCACCCAGTGGTCCGCCTCCATAGCAAGCTTCCTAAGGTCAGTCAGCTTACTATCAACCAAGTGCTAGCACAGCTCTGCAAAACATAGACTAGACAAGGGCTCCTATGCAATCAAATTGTAGAGCCCCTGAAAATCTGTCACATTACTGCCCTTCACCCAGCCATTCAGTGACCTGCAAAACAAATCCACACATTCCAACGAAGTGTTGGCATCAGTTTTCTTACTGGACCTAAACTGATCCCTGTACTTTTCAGGAGTGAGACCATACCTGGTGAAAAGGGCCTCCTTAATGTCAGCATAGGTGAGGTTACACCCCTTACCCAAAACCACTAAAGTGTCCCTTGCTTCTTCTGGGAAAAGAGGCCACACTCCTGCCCCCCAATTCTTCTCAGGGATCCCATCCATGTGTATAGACGCCTCATAACCCTGAAACCTCCTTTGTATGTCATCCCCCTTCTTGAATTCCTTGCCTCCATTCTTAGGGATGTGCACGATTCTGTCTGCCTGTCCTGACGGGTTGCTACCACCATCTGAGCTGGATCTACTCCTCTGATCCAGCTCCTTTATCCTGATCTCATGGTCTATCATCATTCTTTTCTCCTCCATGGCTAACTTAAGCTACTCCAGTTCCATTGCAACTCTCCTTGCTTCCCGCCTGTCCTCCAGCTCCTCTGGGGACAAGCTACTGCTGCCTGGTTTAGAGAGTGCCTCCCCCCAAAAGCACATCCACCCTTGGAATAGGTTCTACGCCTCCATGCCAAGAACCCCAGACAGCTCACTAGCATGTCTAGCTGCTACCCAGGCCCTCAGCGCCTTTTGTAGCTCCTCTTTTCTGGTGAGGCCCCTGATTTGGACTTTGAGGTTTTTGCAGATCGCCTTCAATTCCTTAACATTGTAGGTTTCTAACCTCTCCTCCTCAAAGGCCACTTCCAAGGATGCAACAGATGACACAATTGATTCAGGCATGTTGTACTGGAAAGTTAAAGTTCAAAACCAATGGAAAGGCAAAAATAGACCAAAAAACTGAATGTGGTACGTAATGGTTTGCGATGTGGTAGCAGGCAACACCAATCACTGTAAGTCAAGTGCAAACACAAGTCCTATCCTCACCGCTGACAACCAATGTTAGAAATGGGGATCTCTAGTCGGCAAGGGTTTGCACCTTTGTCCAAGTAGGGACCCTTTCTTCTAGTCAGGGTAAGGGAGTTACTCTCCTAAAATAACCCCTGCTCACTCCCCTGGTAGCTTGGCACGAGCAGTCAGACTTATCTTAGAGGCAGTGTGTAAAGCATTTGCACATAACCAACAGTAATACAGTGAAAACACTACAAAAGGACACCACACGAGTTTTAGAAAAATATCCAATATTTTATATACTCAAAACAAGCCCAAAATGATAAAAAAATCCACATTACAGTACTTAAAAATGTATACTTTGCAAGAATACTTGAAAAACACAGTTCGTACGAATCGGTAGCTCTGTCCGGGGCTACCGTGATGCTGAAAACAGTTCCAGCCGACCGTGTCAGTACGGGCCAGCGAAAGCGTGGACAGACTCTGTAACAGTTCCTTTCTCGTTGCAGCTGACACGGAGGTGCGAGCTGGTCGTGGCAACCGTCGCGGTTGCAAAATGTAAGCGGTGCAGCGTGCGATGTGCTCTTGATGTGGTGCAGGCATCGGTGAGACCAAGGCTTACGGTGCAGGGCGAGACGGTGCTCAACGCAGTGTTGGCAGGTTGCAGTGCAGGCAACAGAGCCAGTTAGCGGAAGCTGGCATCGGTCGACCCAGACGGCTGTGTAGGATGAGGTGGTGCGTCATGAAACCTACGAGCGGTGCCCCCAGCCACGATGCAGTCACGGGTGTCGAAGTCAGCAGCAGCAATGGCGTCGGTGAGACCAGGATGGTGAAGTGAAGCGAGGCTGTGCGGTGCCCACAAGTCACGGTGCAAGCAGCGGCTCGGTGGCGGCAGCGTTGGTCGTCGTTGTCGGTGAGACCAGGGTTGTGGTGCGAGATGCGGACGGTGCGGTCTGCGGTGCTGTCAGGACACAAAGCCAGTGACGGAGTCAGTTGCGTTTCCCTTCTCTATGGCAACTGAGACAGCAGGTCCAGAAGCGGTACTTAGAGTTTGGTGAAGTCTTTGCAGTCCCTGAGACTTCAGAACAGAAGGCCAGCTGTATTTCAGGCCCTTGGAGATACTCAATAAAGAAGTTGCAGAAAGTTCAGTCCAGTCCTTTCACTGCCCAAGACAGAAGCAGCCACTGCAGGCCAACACAGCAAAGCACTCAGCAAACTGGCAGTTCTGCCTCACAGCTTCTCCAGCTCTTCTTCTTGGCAGTCTTCTTGATCGAAAAGAGTTCTAAAGTTCTGGGGTCTGGGCCCCAATATTTATACTACAAAATCCTTTGTTCTCTGGAGGCAGAGAGTGTCTTTGACCAGCCAGAACCAGTTCTGTCCTCTCTGGTGCAGCTTCCTGGCAGGAGGTGGAGACAGCATTCTCAGAGGCAGACCAGGCCCATTCAGGTGAAAGGAAATCACCTCTCCATACTCTAAATGCAGCCCAGGTCTATTCAGCCCAGCCCTGACCCATCCAGACTCTCTGGAGCCCCTGCACCTCCACAGCCCCTGTCACACCAAAGCCAGACAGTCAATACATATCCTGGCAGAGGCACACCAGATGGCTAAGCAAGAAAATACCTACTTTCTAGAAGTGGTATTTTCAAACACAGAATGTAAAAATCACCCTCACTAGAAGATGCATTTTAACATTCGGAGTTCAGGCATGTCAAACTTTATTTTCCTACCTTGTTCCCAGGGGTAGTTATGTTTATAAGATGTTATAAGCAAACTCCCCATTCTATCCTATGGGAACAGGTAGCCTTGCAATAGTGAAAAACGAAATTGGCAGTATTTCACTATCAGGACATGCCACACACACTAGGGCATGTCCTACCTTTCACATACACTGCACCCTGCCCACAGGGGTACTTTAGGCCTACCTTAGGGGTGACTAATATGTAAGAAAAGGGAATGGTAGGGCCTGGCAAGTGGGAGCACTTGCCAAGTCGACATGGCAGTAACATACTGCACACAGACACTGCAGTGCCAGATCTGAGTTATCTTTTCGGGGCTACTCATTTGGGTGGCACAATCAGTTCTGCAGGCCCACTAGTAGCATTTGATTTACAGGCCCTGGCACACTCAGTGCACTTTACTAGGGACTGATTAGTAAATCAAATATGCCTATCATGGAAACACCATTCCATAATAACAAGTTACAACAGGAGCACTTGCACTGTAACACTGAACAGCAGTGAAAAAAGTGCGCAGAGACACTAATCCAGCAAAAAGAGAGTCAAAACCAGGAGGTCAGCAAGCAAAAGGACAGGGGAAACACGCCAAAAGATGCCAAGTCTAACACATGTCCACAAACACTACATGGGATATAGGTAAGACACCCCTCTGGCAGGCCTTATAGCCCTAAGGCTGGGTGCACTATATCCCCTTGCGTAGATATGCCCCTGCAATATCCATGTCAATTCTTGGATATTGTAAATGAACAGGGAAACCATAGAAAGTACATGGCTGGACACTCGTCATTACAAGTTCCCAAATTCCGTGATGGCTTCACTGTACTATGGTATGTTAGATATCAAACATCTCGTCTTAATAAACCTACCCTGATCCCAGTGTCATATTTATTATTAATTGCACACAGGGGACCCATCCACACAGAGGACCCCTGAGAGGGGTCCCCTGAAAACCTATCAACCCTTAGTGCGGTTATTGACTGGTCTAAGCTAGCCTGCCATTACTAGACAGAGTTCTGACATCATGGGGTGAGTGCCAACGTGCTTAAAGGGCGAGAACAAAGCCTATCCTTGGGGGAGGTGTTCACACCTCCTCCCCAGTCAGGAAGAGCCATGCATGGCGGGAAGCTTCAAAGGCCTTGCCGCCTTTGAAACGACCCCAGCCTCTCCTGCTAGAAGGAGTAGGCCCCCCTTTCTGTCTTCACACCAGATTGCTTTGGCCTTCTTCAAACGCTAAGGAAGTTTCTCCCTCTCTTGCCCAGGGCTGCGAAAGAAACAGTAATCTGCGCTCTTATTCTGTCCCGGCTGGATTACGCTAATGCCCTTTATATTGGAATCCCTGGCTATCTGATGAGGAAGCTCCAGGTGGTGCAGAATGCGGCAGCCAGACTTCTTCTTGATATTCCCTCCAGGAATAGTGTGAGACATCACCTACGCTCACTGCATTGGCTCCCCGTGGCCGAACGGTTCAAATTTAAATCTTTGGTTATCGCCCATCGCGCTCTTCATGGCCACAGCCCTACTTACTTGCAAAAACGCTTCTCCTTCTATGCTCCTCTGAGACATCTGCGCTCCACGACCCAATGTCTTGCACAGGTTCCTCGTTTTAAATATCAGAGGATAGGTGGCAGCTCCCTTGCCCGGAAAGCTGCTGTTGCCTGGAATGCTCTCCCCTTTGCCCTACGGAACATTCAGGATCCGTTGGTTTTCAAGAAGAAGCTGAAAACACACCTTTTTGTCTATATTCCAGTCCTTTGCCCCTCATGGTTTCGCGCGGGGACACTCCTGAGTATCTGTGCGTGCTACAAATAAAAAGTAACATAACATAACACCCTTTGGCAGGCAAACAGGTAGGAAAACTTAGAAAGAATAGCGATGTGCTCCCCCTTTGCCAGCTCCACCCCTGTTATGTTATGTTATTGCTATTTGTAGAGCGCACTGTTACCCGTGGGTGTCCTGGTGCTGGAGGTGAGGGGAAGCATATTTCTCAGTGCCCACCATCTTGAAGATGGTGGGACTTCTCCATCAGGGCTTGGGTTATGTCCCCCTGCCACAGGTGTGTGGGAAACCTGGGTCCCGACTATGGAGCGCCTGCCTCATTTAAAACTGTAAGGGTGCCTCCATTTAGTGGAAACCCTTGGGTTGTTGTGACCTACATAGCTCGTCCAAGGCTGGGTTTGGGCGAGTGGACCTGGGTGCCAGTTTTTTTGCACCTGTCTGGGGCCGCCCTGCCCCCTCATCAGACTGTCTTCCACCCCTGCCCCAGGAACATGGCAAACCAACCTCACCGGGGGGATCGACAGCGAAGAAAGGCCCAGGCCCCTGCATGCACCTGGATGTCCCCCTGCCACAGGAGGGGGCATAATAGAAGGTATAAAGTAAGGGGCCCATTGGCCACTACCTTTCACTCCCTTGTAAACGCCCCTAAATATATTATTTAGGTGGCATCCCCAGACCCTGAACTTAAATTCCATAGACACGAGAAGAAGACAAACGTGGAACCGCTGTTGGACCGAAAACTGCAAAGTCCTGTCTGCCGCCATAGAACTCGACAATCGCCATCCTCCAGCTCGTCTTGTCACTGTCTGGCCTCCATAAACCCCGGAGGGTCACCACCACTTCGCAAATCGCAAAAAAACTCCCTCCAGATAGAGGTACTATATCCCTGCAGGTCTCTGAAGCAGCAAAGTCCAGTCTAGCATCAGCCAGATCCTCAGCCTGACCAACACCATTGAGTGCCAGTTGAAAGAATACTTACTCTGGATGGTCAGATCAGCATCTGCTCCAAGTCTCGAGACCCCAGGACCCACCGGAGCTGGAAGGCACCAAAACCTGGGGTACCGGACCCCTTGATCCAAAAACCTCCAAATCCGAGTCCAGGTGGACTCGAACTCTACAGTTTGCCAACACCCAATGGAGGACTTCAGGACTCTGGTGACCCATCTCAGCAGTGGCCCATCGGCTCCAGAATCATCGCTCCAAAGTGCCAACTCCTGACTGCAAGGTGCGTCTTTGAACACCGTTGCCCTGCAGCACATCTTCTCTGCACCCAGCCCCCTCGAGCATCTTCAATCCAGCTGTGCTTCCACGGTCCCAGAGCCTTTGTGACCCCCTACTCTCCCTTGTGAGTTTTTGGACTTGCCTGCAAGTCCCCCTTTACTTTGGTTTCGCAGGTGGCCCTTGATCTTTGTAGCTCACCAGCTACAGAGACCCAATTTGCCTTGTTTCCCGAGCAACCCAGGAAGCTCCCGAGAACTTGGCCTTGGCACTTTGGACCTTGGCCCTAAACCTTTCAATTTCCAAAAGGGTAACCACAACAAATACTGTATTGCATTGTTTTTCCTCTTGCCTTTTAACTCCTTAGGAAATGTATGATGCGTAATTGGGCACAACTTATTATTATTTTATTTTTACTGTTATTTATCATAATGCGAAAAGTATTTACCTTGTACCGAAGTTCTTGGTCTAAATATTTATACAAAAAAAAGTTCTATTTTTGTAAGCTGGTCTCGACTTCTTTCTTTGAATGTGTGTAATCATTTATTGTCTTGGTGTGTACAACAAATGTTTAGCACTGCCCTCTGATAAGCCTAACTGCTCTCCCACACTACCACAAAAGAGAGCGTTATAATTATCTACATTAGCCTTTGTAAACGAATAAAGGTCTCTTTGACCTCTCTATACAGTGTACTTCATTGTGGTACACTATACAGAGAAGTGAGTCTCATACAGTGATGTTTACTCCTGCTCTATGGGGTTCTTTTCTATTGGGTTGTATCTTGGCCCTGAGCCTACAGAGGTACAGGTGGATGAGACATTTTGCTTTCTCAGGGCTATCTCTTGGGATAAGTAAAACTTGTCTGTGCCTATGGCATTGGGTATCCGTCAATATATGTAACACGACCTGTTTGTGGTTTGGGCAGCCAATGTGGTCATGTGCTGATATCATGTGTTGTGTAGGAGTGCGCTGTATATTGCGTGAGGAATGCTAGTGTTCAGTTCAGTGTGAGTTGGGAGAGGTCCCAATGCAAGAGCTGCAAGAATGTTGAGGTAGGTTCAATGAAACGAGGCACATTTCTGGCTTCAGAGGGGCGCAAGAGCACCCATGATAGACACAACAGAGTGTACAAAAATACATAAATACATATTTTTGGAAATATGTGTAGGTCTTGCAATGGTCTCCAAGGGAGGTGTCTGTCGTCTGGGCACCGAGGGGTGTCTTGGCTTGGAGAATTGCAAAAAAGAGTCTGTTTATAAAAAAGTGTCCATAAAGGCAGCTTGCAGTCTGTGTTCTTGAGCAATTGGGCCTCGTTGAAGTCCTGTTGGGAGCTTCAGCTAAAGGGGTGGTGGGCCACTGTAAAAATGGTGCCAATGTGGCTAGATTGCAGACCTGTTGGATAAGAGCTATGGGTGGCAGTTTACCTTGGAAAAAACTCATATCATTATACGGTTTTCGGGAAACTCCTGTGTCTACTTATTATGGGTATATTCTGTAGCTTCATGATGTGCAAAACCTTTTAGTGGAGTAGTGCACGGAGGTGGCAGTACTTTAGGAAACAGTGAGGTTGGGTCACCTTAGGGTTATTTTGTGGGTACTTTGATTCCACGCCCTGCTGCAGCAGGGGAGAGTACTTTACAGGCTGCTTCCTTTAAAGTGTGTGTGTTGTTTTATCAGTGCAGAGGTATCCTTGTGACCTGCTTTTTCATTGTGCAAAGTGAAAGGAAGTGGATGGGGAATTTTTTTCAGCAACTTTGTGGGTAATGGTGATGTTTCTGTTTTCATGTGCAAGTCCCTCTCATCTCTACATGTAGCTTGTAATGAGGTTCTCCCTAATGGAGTTGGGTGATTAGGTTACACCTTTTTTCTGGAAGTTTCGGGTTTTCTGGGCTACTTTTGGGCTTCTTTGTGCAAGTTCCACAGGGTGTTTACTTATGCTTTTGGGCGATGCTGCTTCTAATGTAGTACACTGGAGGTAGTCGGGGAGTTGTCTGGGCCCCTCTACGGCTCTGAAAGAAAGTAACTGGGATTGTGCTTTTTTACTGTGCTTATGATGAGAATCTGGTTTGTGGTTAGGACTTGTCGGGATCAGCCTGATGCGGGTAATGCTAATGGCTTTGTTGGATTTTCTCTACGGACTAGGTGCCATGTGGTTGCTTGCTTCAGAGTTTTGAGGACATCTTTTTCCTAGGTGTGTGGGAAACCTGGGTACCGACTATGGAGCGCCTGCCTCATTTAAAACTGTAAGGGTGCCTCCATTTGGTGGAAACCCTTGGGTTGTTGTGACCTACATAGCTCGTCCAAGGCTGGATTTGGACCAGTGGACCTGGGTGCCAGTTTTTTTGCACCTGTCTGGGGCCGCCCTGCCCACTCATCGGACTGTCTCCCACCCCCCCTGCCCCAGGAACATGGCCAGCCAACCTCACCCTGGGGGATCGACAGCGAAGAAAGGCCCAGGCCCCTGCATGCACCTGGATGGCAAACTCTAGTGCGGATTCCCGATCGATATAGTGTACTGCTGTCTTAAAGTTGTTTGTGAATGCAGGTAAGGAAATGTATCTGTAAAAGGTATGAAGGGGATACGTCATATTGGAGGGTGGTTCTGGACTTCAAACAATCAATCAACCAATCAGGGTTTTTATAGAGTGCACTACTCATCTGTGAGGGTCTCAAGGTGCTGGGGGGAGGTGGGGGTGTGTGGGGGGGGTATGGGCAGCTCTGTGGTCATTCGAAGAGCCAGGTCTTGAGATCTTTTCTGAATAGGTGCAGTGTTGGGCTTCGTCTGATGCGGAGGGGGAGTTCGTTCCAGGTCTTGGCCACGATGTAGGAGAAGGATCTGCCACCCGTTCTGGCCCTGTAGATGCGGGGGACCGTGGCTAGGGCTAGGTCAGCAGAGCGGAGGTTTCTCTGGGGGGCGTGGAAGGAGATTCTTTCATTGAGGTATTGGGGTTCTGTCTTGTGGAGGGCTTTGTAGGCGTATGTGAGCAGTTAGAAGGGTATTTTTTTTTCTACTGGGAGCCAGTGGAGGTCGCGGAGGTGATGGATGATGTGGTCATGTCGTGGGATGCTGAGAAGGATTCTGGTTGCGTCGTTCTAGACGGTCTCGAGTTTGCGGAAGAGTGCTTTGTTGATTCTGGCGTAGAGCGCGTTTCCGGAGTAAGGTCTGCTGGTGATGAGTGCGTGGGTGACGGTCTTCCTGGAGTTGGGGGGGATCCATTTGAAGGTCTAGCGGAGTATGCCGAGGGTGTGGAAGCATGTGGAGGACACGGAGTTGATGGTGAGTGAGGAGTCGAGTATGATGCTGAGGTTGCGGGCGTGGTCGTAGGGGTGGGAGGGTATCTGAGGGCGAGGGGGCACCAGGTATTGTCCCATGTGGGGGGTGGACCCGAGGATGAGAACTTCATATTTTCCAAGTTGAGCTTCAGGCAGCTGCTGCTCATCCAGGATGGGACGTCCTTCATTCCTTCTTGGAAACCGTGGCTGGTGATGTCGGGTTCCTTGATGAGGTAGAGGATGAGCTGGGTGTCGTCGGCGTATGAGACTATGTTGAGTCTGTGTTTTCTGACAACGGTTGCGAGGGGGGCCATGTAGACATTGAAGAGCATGGGGCTGTGGGAGGATCCTTGGGGTACTCCGCATCTGATCTCTGTGGGTTCAGAGAGGAAGGGCAGGAGTCTTATTCTTTGTGTTCTGCCTGAGAAAAAAGATCAAATCAAGTCTAAGGCAGTTCCCTGGATGCTGGCGTCGTGGAGTCTGGCGGCTAGTGTGCAGTGGTAGAGGGTGTCGAAGGCTGCTGAGAGGTCTAGTAGGATGAGGGCTGCAGTGTGGCCTTGATCGAGGAGGGTGCGGATGTCGTCAGTGGTGGCTATGAGGGTGTTCTCGGTGCTGTGGTTGCTGCGGAATCCAGATTGAGAGGAGTCGAGGATGTTGTTGGTTTCTATGAAGTGCGCTAGCGTTAGCTGGGTGTTGACGACTTTCTCGATGACTTTGGTGGCAAAAGGGAGCAGTGAGCTGGGCCTGAAGTTCTTGAGGTCTGTCGGCGTGAAACTGGACAAAGGACGTGAGAGTATCCTCCCCACTGTCCAGCCCCTCCTCTGGGAGGGACCCCTGAATCATCCCAACCATTTCCTTAGGGTACTTAAGGGCTTACTTGTGGGTGGGTCCCTAGATTCGTCGTGGGACAAGATTCAGTTTTAAAGATACCACTTCATCTTTGACTGTCTGGGCACTCTGGACTTCGCTGGACTTCGCTCTGGGCACCAAGGCTTCAACTGGGAAGACTCCTGCTGCTCCTGATCTTGTCGCCCTGCTCATCTCCTGCAACGTCCGTGCCTGTGCTCCATACAGGAACCTTCCAAGGCCTGTGGAAATCCAAGACACCTGAAGGAATTTCCCTTGAAGTGAAGGAGTCACTTCACTGCATCTGCAGGCACCGCACCCAAACTAACCGGTCTGCTGCTCCTGGTCTCCCACGGATTCCAAAAGGCTCAGCAACACAGGTGGTAGTTCTACAACTCCCTCGAGGCCTGCTCTGTTTTCATACCAAGTTTGAGGCCAGTATCCCGCATTGGAACCGCAGGAACCAAACCCCTGTGCACTGCGTTGACTTGTCGTTGTAAAGGCTTGTTGGCTCCCTTCATCAAAGATCTTCGGGCTCCACCTCATGCATCTTCTGTGACCAAGATCTCTGTCCTCACCACATATCTTGCACCGTGGGCCTGCATCTTTAGTGAGCTGCTTGAGGTCCTCTTACGACTCCAGTGGCTTTGGCCTATGGGTCCTCTTGAGAGTCTTCTTTGATTCCAGCAGGCTCCCTGATTGCTCGGGCCTGCTCTGACTCCCCTGCTTGTGGTGAAACACCTGGACCTTGCAGGTCCCAACACTGCACCTTTTTCACCTCCACATTGTTTGCAATTGCCAAGGTTTGTTGGTACTTCCGACGGACACCGACCCCTCAACGCTCGACATCCGATGTGGGACAGCTAGTGAATGGCTCCGGGTCTTCCTCAGCATTGCCTGGTCTACACAACTGCAGCTCCAAGGTCATCATCAACTTTCCTGCAACACCCAGCATCGGTGGGCATTCGTCTTCCGTGCCTCCTGGTCACTCCTGAGTGGCATAGACTCTGTCCCCTCTGCTTGCAGGTACCTCTTAACTTGAATCCACCTTTGGGTTCCACCGGACACTTTCACCTTCTCCAGTAGCGGCATCTTCCTAAAGTTCTCCATTGAGTTCGACTGCGGTTTCCGACGCTACTTCACACCTATGCACCCGACTTCCCTGGTGTAGGTATCCAGGTTCCTAGGGTATCCACGGGTGGGGTGGCTCTTCAACCTTCTGTCTTCCACAGGGTTTATTCAGGGTACACTGAGAAGGCTCCTTCTTCTTTAAAATTGCAACCTCGTCTTACCCATTGACTTCAATGCACACGGTAAAAAATATTGATGAAAAAATATAGACTACAAAAATATCGACTGCCTATACTTAAACAGGTAAGTACAAAAATATCGACAAAAAAATATTGATGCAAAAAATATAGTTTTACAAAATATCGATTTTTATATATATAAAAAAATCAAATAATAAATATATATATATTAAATAAAATTATTTTACACAAAATTAATTACATTTAATATACATTATAACAAAATATAACAAATAAACTTTAAAAAGTTAAACACACAAACATAATAATTATTGTATATATATGGATATATTTTCTTTAAAACATTTAATAAACTATTAATTTTAATTTATTTTATAATTTTATATAAATTCACATAACGACTGAGACGCGGTGTTACACTGGGACTTCCCTTGATCCTTACTTACCTCCTGGGAGTGCGGCTCAACTAGGGGCAACCTTTTTCCTTACATACAGACGGCCTGTCCGGTCGTAAGCCGACACCGCAGATGAAATGCGGATCCGCCGCTGTTTGACGACAACGGATTACGGAGCAGGAGGGTGATTGCATGCACTGAGAGAGGTACCTGGATTTTACACCGGGATTTGCAAAGAACTTTGTGATGACTGAAATCGCCAGCAGCCCACGGGGGTAATACAAGGACTTCCAGTCCCATAAGGCTTATGAAATCTTGCACCTGAGCATAATTAATTGAATAAAGAAAGAGGGAAAATACTGGATGAGTCAGTGTTGGTGATTTTGGGATGTAGCTTACAACCTTTGAAAAAGAGCACTAGCTTGAAACGCGTCAGGGAACGGCTGAGACGCGGTGTTACACTGGGACTTCCCTTGATCCTTACTTACCTCCTGGGAGTGCGGCTCAACTAGGGGCAACCTTTTTCCTTACAAAAAAATCACATATATTTATATATATATATATATATATATATAGATATATATATATATATATATCGTAGCTCCAAGGTGTGCATCAGTTATCCATGTACTCATGAACGGGTGCTTTCTCGCGGGAGATGCACCCGCTAATATAAACGCTGCAAACGCTGCCGCACTTTTAAGCACAAAGAATGAAGCACTCATGGGGGTGAGTGTACTCGCCCCGTGAGTGCTTCATTCTTTGTGCTTAAAAGTGCGAGGTTAGCAGCGTTTATATATATATATATATATATATTCACTGAAAAAATCATAGGTTTCAGGGATGTTATAGTTAGAAATTAGCTATACGCACACTCACTCACCCATACAGCCCCTAACACACACACTCATGAACCCATACACCCAGTCAATCAGCCACTCACACATCCATGCAGGGAGTCACACACACCCCACCCACCCACACAGACTCTCAGGCGCCCATACAGAGACTCAGACAACCAATCAATAACCCATAAAGACACTCATGTAGCTACTCACCAACCCATGCAGCCGCTTACACACCAACAGACAGATACAAACATTCACACAGTTTAATTACTAACCCATAAGACACGTTTAATCATTCACTTATATAGCCAGTCACGCACCAACTACATCATCCATTCAGACACTCATACACCCACTCATTCTTCAATACACCTTGGCCTATATATATATATATATAAAAAATATTTAAACTATACAGAAACACACAGTCACTGGATGATGTAATCAGTGATGTCATCAGTGATGTCATTTGAGATGTCAGCAGTGATGTCACTGACCATGTCATGAGTGATGTAATATGTGATGTCATCAGCAGTGCATTGCTGGGGCGCGAGTTATAGTTAGCTCAACTAACTATAACGGCCGAATTTCCCTGGTTTTGTACGAGTGAAATGTCCAACTAATTATAACGTCCCTGAAACCTGTGGTTTTTTCAGTGAATATATATATAATACAAACTCAACATAGAGTGTTAGACATAAAAAATCAATAATCAATAATCACCAAACTAATCTATAGAAACCATCCTCTGCTACCAAGAAATCTGATCCAGCGCGGCTAATATAAATTTTTCCTTATGACACAAATCCAGAGAAAAACACCTACTGAACTTTGATCACTTGAAACTTATGTCGGTGGGGCCCATAACACCGCATGCACACATCCACTCAATTCTCTGGATCTAGCACTAAGGAAAATGAGTTGCTGGACATGCGGGATACCTTATAAAATGAAAGAATTATAACTATACATTATATACATTGACTTCGGATCCTGTCGGTTCTAAACATCAAGGTACTCCGCTATTCGGTCGATGGACCAACTAGTAGAATCAGTTGATGGTGATTAAGACCAGCTCAATCACAATTAAAACCTTCAACATTTATTAAATCATAACCTTGTTAAAGAACCACAGACTCATTTTAAAGTTAGAAATAATTTTTGTCTAAAATTCTTCGAGCAAATAAGTAAAAATTCTTTATTAAGCAAAACATTTAGAAATACCAATAAACATTTTAAGAAAAGTTTAGGAAAATGAGAAATTATGCATTACCCTCGGCCATGGGGCGATGACAAGAAAGGTTCACCAAAAGAAGATGAACCGCAGATCACTGAATAGGACTCCCATACTGACTGACTGTCCCGCTAACCTCCTCGGATGCACCCCCCGGGCAGAATTCCCGCAACGATCTCGTTCCTTCCCCAATCAAAGTTCAAAGTCCAAAATGACAGAGCCTCTCGCAGCATCAAGGCGGAAAAATGAATAAACAAGTTTTTTAACGTCAGAGCAGACCCTCTTATACCCTACTTTCTGGCTCTCTACACTCAAAAGTTGCAATCTTTAGGGGCAAGAATCACGCTAATTGGTCCATTGGAGGGGTGGTGATGGTCACCTCATCGCCCTCCGTGTTCGATCCGGTTTGGGGACAATAAGTCTCATATCCTAAAAGTCCGAAAGTAGTTCAATTTGTTAATATAATTTGTAACAAATTCCGATGGTCACACATTAGTTCATCCCGTCGTTCATCTTTCCCATCCGTTCCCAAGCATATGTGCTGAACTCCTGGCATGCCTCTTGTGGCAGGACAGACTGGCCTTGACATCTCTCACTCTGGGCACAAGCTGCATACACGTGACTGGAACTTCGTGCTGCCCATGCACAGGGGCCATTTTATTCGGCGCACGCATCTCATCTTACCAACGGCCATTTTGGAAGCATGGCCTAGCAGGCCCGAACGGAACTAATGTAAGAACAAACACAACAGTAATTAAAACATGGAAAATAAGCCTTTCTGTTTACCACCCGCCGTTCTAAAAACCCGTATTAGGTATTACCTAGGAAAAACGACATTTAAAGCCATGTTACTTACCACCTGCATTCTTTGCCACGGTACAAATTTACTATGCGACACAAATCATGCAATTTTACACTATTTACTACTTAAATCACAACTTAGGTTAGTTAGCTTCACATTTGTAAATAAATTAGTTTTTGCATGCATTTAGCAGGTTGCCCGCGTGTACTGTTTAACAAAAAGGAGTATTTGTTGATTAATTCATGCGTTTCAAACGGTTAGTACTATTTTGGTTATGGGGTTATTAAATTCCAAGGGGTACAAAAAAATATTTTGTTTCCCCTGCTCCATCAATTCCAATCAAGATGGCTTCAGGTGTGCCATAATTTTGTCATAAGTAAGACTGTTAGCGCTCTAGTTGTTCTTTAGAACACTCTGGGAAGCTGCAGTAGAACACAAAGGAATCAACTGACAGGCTGCTCTTGTTGAAATATAACAGGAGGATATTTGAGATCTCACTTAAAACATGTCCTCATTTTTCTTTCTGCAGCACTAACCATAATTTCTATGACAAAATGAACCCCATCATTTTGTTCCTTTTTAAATTACATGTTTTAAGTGTTACCAGTTTATTCCAATCAAGATGGCTTCAGGTGTGCCATACTTTTGTCATAAGTAAGGCTGTTAGCACTCTAGTAGTTCTTTAGGACACTCTGGGAAGCTGCAGTAGAACACAAAGGAATCAGCTGACAGTCTCTGCCCTTGTTGGATGTACATGTTTTACTGAGAATGTCAGACTTCATTCTCACATGACTGAGAAAGATAATGTGAATTTACAGAAAATATGCTCTCATTTTAGCTTCTGGAGCACCTTCCAAACCTCTATGGGACAAGCATGAGAAAATAGTTTTCTCTCAAACATGAATCATGATATCCCAGCAGAAGGTTTTTCACAGGGTAAAATCACCTTAGAACACACCACAATTCCTAAAATTAGTATGGTACCATCAACAAATGAATTCTAATGTAACTAAAGTCTGTTATCACCCTTTATAGTTCTCCTTTTGGTGACCCTCAAAATCTTCTATTCACTACAATGCATTTCAATGGGGTGCTATCATGTATATTGGTCCCAAGATGGCTGCCAGCAATTCCAGGAAGAAGTGCTGACAGCCAATCAGATCTCACAATGAGATGTGTGGTTAGGCTCCGCCCAGATATCGATATTTTTTATTTTTGAATTTCTTAAAAACTACGGAACGGATTGACACCATTTAAAAAAAGGTTGCTTTCTGAACCAAGAGCTACCTTTTTGCCAAATTTGGTGTAATTGCATTCAGCAGTTCGGGCTGTAGCCGTGTCTAAAGTTTCCCATGGAAATTAACATGGGGAAAATGCGTTTTGGGACCCCCCTTTTTTCTCGGCCCCCGCTTGACAAATCACCCCGAAACTTTCAAGACAGTAGCTGACCGGAGCGGGCCATTAGTTTTGAAAATTTCGCAAAGATTCGTCAAACGGCGCCAAAGATATTAGCAAAAGAAAAAAAAGCTTTTTGAATAGAAACAAGGTCCTAAC
Organism: Calotriton arnoldi; assembly: GCA_963921515.1. Classification (NCBI taxonomy): domain Eukaryota; kingdom Metazoa; phylum Chordata; class Amphibia; order Caudata; family Salamandridae; genus Calotriton; species Calotriton arnoldi. The sequence continues at coordinate 433,014 of CAWUFW010006861.1, forward strand.
TATAACTACCTACTGGCGATCGGCAGTAGATTATATATATATATATATATATATATATATATATATATATATATATATATATATATATTATCTACTGGCGGTCGCCAGTAGATAGTTATAGTTAGAACCTATTTTCCATAGGAAATCCGCGACATTCTATTTGAAATAACTCTCTTGCCGGTTGACGTATCTTCGCAAAATTTTCAAACTTTGTGGGGCGCTCCGGTCCGCTCCTACCCTGAAAGTCTCGGGGTGATTCGTCAGCGGGGGCCGAGAAAAAGAGGGGTCCCAAAACGCGTTTTCCCCATTCATTTTTCCATAGGAAACTTTAGACACGGCTACAGCCTGAACTGCTGAACGGAATTACACCAAATTTGGCAAAGAGGTAGTTCTTGGTTCAGAAAGAACCCTTTTGTTAAATGGTGTAAATCCGTTCAGTAGTTGCTGAGAAAATCAAAAGTAAAAGTACATATATATCTATGGGCACGGAGGATCCGCGCACCCTGAGCGCACCCTGCGCGCACCGTCCCGATCACGAGCTGCATGTTAATTGGCTGTCAGCTGGCTGTCAACATTCCAATTCAGGAAATGTTGGCAGCCATTTTGTCCCTCGGTAGAACCGAGGGACAGAAACAAGTGCGCAAAGCGCACAAAAGGGGCAGGGTAGAAACACCCTGACCCCTAGGTCTGCTCAGGGGTCCCATAAGGACCCCTGGGCAGAAAAAGCATTTTTTAAAAAAATCGGCAGGATGCGCTCAGGGTGCGCGGATCCTGCCGATAAAAATCGAAGCGCGGTCTCCCGCGCTCGATGTACTTGCCCCGGGTGGGCCAAGTCCCGGGGGCATGCTGGGGGGTGTTTATTTTATGTATGGGGGCCTCTAAGGGCCCCCAAGCCCCGGGACCGCCACCCCCGGGGCTTTCTTTTAAAATGGTGCGGGAGGGCTCTGAGCCCTCCGCAGCCCCGGGGACCACCATCTCCCGGGGCTTCTTTTTTTTTTCCTGTGTGGGGGGCTCGAGCCCCCCACACGCCCGGGACCGCCACCTCCCCGGGGCACTAACAAATTAAAATGGGGGTCCGTTTTGGACCCCGAAGCCCCGGGGACCACCACCTCCCCGGGCTGTGCTGATGTGGGGAGGGGGCCGCGCGGCCCCCTCCTGGAGCCTGTGGTGGCCCTGGGGACCGCCACCCCCAGGGCCGGCTCCTGCAGTGTCCCGGGGTGCCTACCCCGGGACACTGCTGTTTGCAATGACAGGACGGGAGCCTCGCGGCTCCCGTCCTGTCATTGCAAACTGCTTTGGATATTGGAAGAGAGAGCAGGAAACCTGCTCTCGCTCCAATATCCAAAGACAATTGCTTTCCACACGGGGAGCAGCATGTTAGCTGCTCCCCATGTGTAAAGCAATGCCGGCTCCCGTAGGACACGGGGAGCCGGCGGGACTGTGGGGGTTTGGGGACCCCCACAGTCCCCAACCAGAGGCCAGGCCCTGGGGGATGGGGTCCCCGGGGCAAGTAGTGGCCCGGGAGGGGGCCACGCGGCCCCCTCCCCAGAAATAATTTTTTTTAAAAATGTAAAAAAAAAAAAAAGGGGTAAGGCCCTGGGGGATGGGGTCCCCAGGGCCCAAAAGTAAGAAAAAGGAAGGGGGGCCACACAGCCCCCCTTCAGGGAAAAAAATAAAAACATTTTTTAAAAAACGATCGGCCCGAAGGCCCCGCCCCCTTCCTTCACCACTCTGCAAACGCGCCCCCTGGCGCATTTGCAGATGGGGAAGTAATTCCCTTTGAATACTGGGGGTCCCTGGGGGCCAACTAGCCCACCAGGAACCTCCAGTATGCGCCAGGGGGCTGCGTTGCAGAGAGGTGTACAGAGGCCACGCCCCTTTATACATCTCTCTGCAACGCAGCTCTGTGGCGCTTTTTGGAGGTACATGGTGGGCTAGTTGGCCCCCAGGAACCCTCAGGATTCAAGGGGACTTAATCCCCCAACATAAAACGCGCCACGGGGTGCGTTTGCACAGTGGTGATGGGAGGGGGCGGGGCTTCAGGTGACATGTGTGCAAACAGGCCCCTTGGCGCGTTTTAAGATGGGGAATTAAATCCCCTTCAATCCTGAGGGTCCCTAGGGGCCAACTAGCCCAACAGGTACATCCAGAAAGCGCCACAGAGCTGCGTTGCAGAGAGGTGTAAAAGGGGTGTGGCCCCTCTACACGTCTCTGCAACGCAGCCCCTGGCGCATACTGGAGGTTCCTGGTGGGCTAGTTGGCCCCTAAGGACCCTCATGATTCAAGGGGACTTAATCCCCCAACTTAAAACGCGCCACGGGGCGCGTTTGCACAGATGTCACCTCAGGCCCCGCCCCTACCTTCACCATTGTGCAAATATTCCTCTAAAATCTGCCGAACTACGGATTCGGATTTACTCACCTGTTATCAGGAGAGACCTCAGTGCTGCATCTTTCAGCCCAGTACTAATCCTGAAAAGTAATTTTAACCGTACTTACCAGTAACTTGAATTTCCTTCCATAGGATATCATTGCCTGCTTTTTGCTGAAAAAGTTTCTAAGTGTTGATTTTTGAAACATACAAATATTCCTCTAAAATCAGCCGAAATACGAATTCCGATTTACTCACCTGTTATCAGGAGAGACCTCAGTGCTGTATCTTTCAGCCCAGTACTGGTCCTGAAAAGTAATTTTAACCGTACTTACCAGTAACTTGAATTTCCTTCCATAGGCTAACATTGACTGGTTTCACTTGGAAATTCTTCTAAGTGTGGAGTTTTGGAACTTTAAAATATTCCTCTAAAATCAGCCGAAATACGAATTCCGATTTACTCACCTGTTATCAGGAGAGACCTCAGTGCTGCATCTTTCAGCCCAGTACTGATCCTCAAAAGTAATTTTAACCGTACTTACCAGTAACTTGAATTTCCTTCCATAGGATATCATTGTCTGCTTTTTGCTGAAAAAGTTTCTAAGTGTTGATTTTTGAAACATACAAATATTCCTCTAAAATCAGCCGAAATACAAATTCCGATTTACTCACCTGTTATCAGGAGAGACCTCAGTGCTGTATCTTTCAGCCCAGTACTGGTCCTGAAAAGTAATTTTAACCGTACTTACCAGTAACTTGAATTTCCTTCCATAGGCTAACATTGACTGGTTTCACTTGGAAATTCTTCTAAGTGTGGAGTTTTGGAACTTTAAAATATTCCTCTAAAATCAGCCGAAATACGAATTCCGATTTACTCACCTGTTATCAGGAGAGACCTCAGTGCTGCATCTTTTAGCCCAGCACTGACCCTGAAAAGTAATTTTAACCGTACTTACCAGTAACTTATATTTTCTTCCATAGGAATCCATTGTCTGGTTTTCAGCAGAAAAGTTTCAAAGTGTCGATTTTCACAAACTACAAATATTCCTTAAAAATCGCCTGTATGACTTAAACGCATTCTTTCAACTGTTTACAGGAGATGCACCAGTGCTGGATCCAGGATCCAACACTGAGTAAGAAAAAGTAATGATAACAGTTTTTACCTGCTAAGTGAATTTCCTTCCATAGGATAACATTGGTGATTCTATGAGAAAAAGTTTCAAAGTGTCAACTTTTAAAATACAATAATATTCCTTAAAAATCACTAATGTAACCAAAACGCTTTTACTCAACTGTTTACAGGAGATGTCCCAGGACTGAATCTAGGATCCAGTCCTGTGGTTAGAAAAGTAATCCATAAAGTAACTAATTGCATTTAACTAGAAATTCACATTGAGCTGAATGTTGCATTGTGTTTGAAAATGTGTTGCCCATTGCAACAACTGTAACTACTGTACTTAAAAGTCTATTGCCTGTGTGCAAAGTATTTAAACTAAAGTAATTCATTCTGAGAAAGTATTTTTTGTAATGTATAATGTAATTACAATGTAATTTAAAAAATAAAATATGTAAAAAAATTGTTTCTAAAAATGTAGTAAATCAGTATTAAAAAAATAAATATAACAATTAATACATTTAAAAATTGTCATTTACAAAACCTTTGAAATTCACTGAAAAAACCGTAGGTTTCAGACATGTTATAGTTAGGAATTAGCATTTAAAAAACCTTTGAAATTCACTGAAAAAACCATAGGTTTCAGACACGTTATAGTTAGAAATTAGCATTTAAAAAACCTTTGAAATTCACTGAAAAAACCATAGGTTTCAGGCACGTTATAGTTAGAAATTTGCATTTAAAAAACCTTAAAAATCACTGAAAAAACCATAAGGTTTTAGGGACAGTTATAGTTAGTTGGACATTGCACTCGTACAAAACCCGTGAAATTCCCCCGTTATAGTTAGTTCAGGTAACTATAACTCGCGCCCCGCAATGCACTGCTGATGACGTCACATATTACATCACTCATGACATGGTCAGTGACATCACTGATGACATCACTGATGACATCTCAAATGACATCACTGATGACATCACTGATGACATCATCAATGTGAGAATTTAATGCATCTTCTCACACCCTAATATAAGTTTTGAAACACCCACTCTAAATTACAGACTGCCATTCTCAAAACCATACACACTCCAATACCAATAAGTACATACCCACTCACTGATTCTTAGGTCTACACACACACATCTACTCACTCACCCGTACAGTCACTCATACTTACAGTCACTCAGTACAGGACTATCATATGCACTCATACACCTATATAAACACTCACACAACGCAACTCATCCATAGAGGTACTCACACACCTAGTCAGTCATGCAAATAATTAATCACACTCCAATTTACTCACCTATACAGTTATACACACCAGCTCACTTACTCATAAAAATACTAGCACATTCTTACGCTCCTATGCAATCACTGATGCAAGCACACACTCATCCATATAGCCACTCTCACAATCACACACTCTCACTTATAGCCATTTATATACTCCAACACACATATATACTGCCTTTCACATATGTAGTTACTCACACATGTACCACTGAGATATACATTCAATCACTAACACCCCCATACACACACTCACCCACCCATACAGTCCATCACAGACGCACTCTTGAAACCATGCACCCAGTGAATCACCCACTCACACATCTATGCACAGAGTCACACTCACCCCACCCACACAAACACTGAGGCACCCATACAGATACTCAGAGAAACAATCCATAACCCATATAGACACTCATTTAGCTGGTCAGAAACCCATGCAGCTGCTTACACAACAACAGACAGATGGATACAGACATTCACACAGTTTAGTCACTCACCCATGCATCCAGTAAGATACGTTTAATCACTCACTTATAGACTCAGTCACGCACCTACTAAATCATCCATTCAGACACTTATACACCCACTCATTCTTCAAAACGCCTTATCCTATATATATTAAACATATTTAAACTTTACACAAACACACAGTCACTGGATGATGTCATCAGTGATGTCATCAGTGATGTCATTTGAGATGTCATCAGTGATGTCATCAGTGATGTCACTGACCATGTCATGAGTGATGTAATATGTGACGTCATCATCAGTGCATTGCGGGGCGCGAGTTATAGTTACCTGAACTAACTATAACGGGGGAATTTCACGGGTTTTGTACGAGTGCAATGTCCAACTAACTATAACTGTCCCTAAAACCTTATGGTTTTTCAGTGATTTTTTAAGGTTTTTTAAATGCAAATTTCTAACTATAACGTGCCTGAAACCTATGGTTTTTTCAGTGAATTTCAAAGGTTTTTTAAATGCTAATTTCTAACTATAACGTGTCTGAAACCTATGGTTTTTTCAGTGAATATATATATATATATATATATATATATACATATATATATATATATATATATATATTAATATGTGTTTAACCTTTTCATCAGTTTCATTATGTTTCTTTAAATAAATATTAAATATATTTTATTTTTACTATTTTATTATTTTTAACAGTATATTTAATATTTACTATTTGTATATATTTAAAAAACTATATTTTATACAACTATATTAGGGACAATCTTTTTTCATATATTTTTGTACTTACCATTATAAGTATAGACTGACTAGATCTTTGATATCAATATTTATGTCATATTTCCAGAGGCTATATTTTGTCAGTGAACCGTTTTCCCTCCTTGACTTGAATGGGACCAGTTTAAAAGATTTACTACATCTATTTTTGAGTGGTTTAAAAATCCACAAGTCTATCCTGAAGAACAATGATCTGAGGGTATTATGCAAACGTAGGGGCATTAGCTTTAGAGCAACCTCTAAGAGAGAGGACCTGGAACAGGTCCTCAGAGACTATGAGGTAGAAAAATCCTCTATTGGTCACACAGCAGAAGAGGATGGCGATATGGTTGCAGCCCAAGTTAATGAGGGCGAAGACTCTGATAATCCTGATAAGAGAACTTCCCTAGACTCCCTACACCAGTGACAAATGACTGAGGAGGAGAATCCCCTCCACTGGTACAGTGGTGGAAACTTCCACGACCAGCTTGATGAACTCTCCTTGGAGGAGAAAAGACTAGAACTGGAAGAAAAGAGATTAGCCGTAAAGGAAAAGAGGGTTAGATGGGGCCTAGTCCCCAGAGATGGTGGCAGCAACAAAGGTAAAGAGAGCTCTTTTGACCCTAAGATCCCCCAGGGGATTGTCCCAAAGTTTAGTGATGGAGTTGACATAACCAAGTGGTTTGTATGTTTGAGAGAGCTTGCAGCATGAGGAAGTTGGAACACCAACACTGGGGCTCTCTACTTTGGGAGTTATTCTCAGTGAAGGGCAGAGATAGACTTCTGACCCTTGATGAGGGTGTGGCAGAGTCCTATTAACACATGAAGGAGACACTGATTGAGGGGTTTGGACTCACCACAGAGGAGTACAGAGTAGAGTTCAGAGAGACCCAAAATAGGCAGGACAAAACTTTGGTGGACTTTTGTGACTCCTCAGTCAAAGCACTGGATGGCTGGATAGTAGGGTAGGTAATAAAGTGGACACTTATGATGGGCTGTATAGTTTGATTATGAAGGTGCACATTTTGAGTAACTGTACCACAGAGTTATTGAAACAGCATCTGGTAGATTCTGATTTGACTTACTCCACCGAGTTGGGAAAGAAAGCAGATAAGTGGGCAAGATTCCGAGTACGCAAGGAGTACCAAAGGGGTGACTCCAAACAGGCGGGATTAGGCCCACAAAAGTCAAAGAAGGGAGATGGTAAACCCACCAAAGAGACTCCTTCAGGACCCCAGAACCCTAAAAAGGAGGAGAGTAAATCCCACCCCAACTCTGACAAGCAGAGGCAGGGGTACCCAGGACTTAAAGAGTTTCTGGATACCAGGTTGTGTTTTGACTGCCAGCAGTCAGGTCACTACAGAGGTGACCCAGCTTGTTCCAAGAAGAATGTGGCTAGCATTGGGCTGTCCAGTATAGCCATAGGGGAGGACTCCTTGGAGCATTAAGCTGGGAAACAGGACCAGATGGTAATCTGGTGATCCCTGAGGGTGGGAGTAAGCAGTTCTACTCCATTCAGGTGAATGGGATACCTGCTATTGGCTTGAAAGACACCTGTGCCGGTCATTCCGGGACCGGTTGGTGACCCCAGATCACTATGTGAAAGGAGAAATCAGGAAGATGAGGGTAGCATTTGGAAAGGTTTCAGTTAGGCCTGTAGCCATAGTGTCCCCGGAGAGGGAGGGTGCACTTAGTTGGCACAAGGTGGTGGTCAGTGCTAACCTCCCCTTGGATTGCTTCCTGGGCAATGACCTTCCTGAAGTTGGTCCATACCCTAGTGGGGTGGTTCACTCAAACTCACACAAACATGACTTGAATTACTTTTTAATACATACATTATAGTTTGTATTTGGTCACTAAATATGTACACATAAGACAGCACATACAATTTAAAAGCAAATGATTGTGGCAGGACGACAATTGACAGATACATAATTCTGTTGGAAAGTTAAAAACCATTCAAACTAAACATCATATTATTGGCGCACCATGTTAAAAATAGGTTCAGGAATATTACTACATACTTTTCTATAGCCATTTGCTTAAGGAGATCAACACCATGCTGCTATCCTCTACTTCAACGCGCACTCAAAACACTGTCCATAATGAGACAAACAGGGGATAGGTGACTGGATGTATGGGAGATGACTGATTGTGCATAGGAGGTTATCATTTTGCATCCCACACCATCACATCCATATTTTTTACAGATAGTAATTGGCATTGCCATTTCCTCTCACTTACCCAGACAAATCCTAGTTTCTTCCCAATTTTCGAACAGAGATTTCTTCTGCAAATGGTCGTGGTCCATGTGTCACTATATTGCACACATTCTGTGAACCAAAAAGGCAACCATCCCCAATAAGAAACCAGGAGTGGACAGATACCAGTGACGGTGCGTCCATTGGGGGCGTTCGGGCGTTGCCCCACCACCCGCCACGGCCCCATCTAGAAATCGTTCTACTGATGCTAATTCCAGCAATCAGGACTCCTGATTGGAATGGAATTAGCGTCAGAACTTGAAGTAGAACGAGGGACGCTGAAGGGGGTGGGGCTACGGCAGCACTCAGGGTGAGTGACTGACAGCGCAATAGTGCGTATGTTAGTTTTTGGGCTGGTCATTTTTAAGACCAGCCCGAACATGCGCACTAAGCCTTCCCCTTAGGAGAGCGAGGGTTGCTTCATTCGCAGCCCCCGGTCTCCTAATGGGCAGGGAGTGACCCTGCTCCAGGCCAATCCTGGCGCTGCTGGACTCTGGAGCAGCGTCTGGATTGGCTGAGAGCCTGAGAGGGCTTGCCAGCCAGTAGCCGCTCACGCAGAAGAAGACGACGCGACGGTGAAGGCGCCAAACGCGGACCCCCCCCCGCGAGTATTGCGAGCCGCGACTGAGTTGAGGACAGGCTGTTGATCTCAAAAGTTGATTGGGAAACTCGCAATGTTCTGATTTTATTAGCCGGCTGGTCGAGTATGCCTCGGCGCAACACATTTAATAGATATTTCCACAATCATAATAGGTGAATTATAGTTGCTGGTGACGCGGCTTTAATTAAAACGCATAATTTTATTAACACGGTGTAATTAACATAATGAATTCACGATATTTTACTGAGAAAACGTTTTATTAAGTAAAAGTAGGCCTAGATTTCAAAACGGATATTGGCGCCTGTTGCCATCTTATTTATATACAGTCGCCTTTGTCTTTTCACACTTTTGTGAAAGAAGCACCAGTTATCTGTCACTAGTGCCAAAATACCCATGGGGGAAGGCGTGCGGCCTATAAATACACCTGTATGATTTTGTGCGAGTAATCGTGTGCATGTTTATTTTTACTTGCTCACGAGTGTGTGCTTATCGATAGAGGTTTTCATGGAAGGCTTGGTGAACAGATGCTTGTAAGAATGGCCTAGTTGATTCCGTAGGTGGCATGGGATAGGTCACGATAGATCGCGATGAACGTGGGCGTGGGGCATAAATGCATTAATAAAATGGCACTAACATGAGTATTTCCTATTTTGGCATGCATGTAGTCAGAAAGGGAGTGCTAAAACGGTGCACAAGGCCATTTTCACTTCTTGAGATAATGTCGAATTTATGTCGCCTTGTGAAACACACATGTCTAAATGATGTGATACGTGTGATAGTGCACCGCTGGCTAGCGTATTTCACTTCTAGTTGCTTTGTATGTTAATTGCAGCTTTGTATGTATCTTTCGATCTGTTGAAGTGCACCTTCCAGTCAGAAGGAATCCTGCGAAAAGAAAAGTGTTTGTGTTGCATGTTTTATTTATTTATCTAATCTGCTCAGTACACAAGATAAACACGATGCTGGAAAGGGACATACGTGTCAATAAAATGTGTATTAGCCATAGACGCGTGGGGATCTTGCAGACCTGCTTTTCCCACAGCACTCGTTTTCCCACAGCACTAGTGCGCTGTCAAGGCCCCTGATAAGCCACTGTTTGAAATAACGAGGTCGGCGAGCTAAAAGGCGTCAAACTGAAACACCCCCGAAAACTGCAGGTTGAAAAACAAGCAGAGGCTTTTCATTGTGAGGTGTGAGAAACCCACGGGAGAAAGCTCATGATCTCCAGAGGCAGGGAGGCCTTCAGGGGTGAGATCAGATGGTGGGGAGAGCACTGCCACAGCTCTCTTTTCCTCTCTGCCCCATCTCTGTTAATGGTGCCTGTTCGTAGGAGGCGGACACCCCTTGTTTATGCTGGGGCTTCAAGGGATTCGGTAATACAATATTTCCATGTGAGAATAGTGTCAGGGCAGCAGTTCTGCCACGCTCCTTACACAGTGCCCCCAAAAACTGGACCTGTCCTCACAAGCTTGGAACAATCGAGCATGGAAGTAAAGATTGGGGTAACTATAGGCCAGCTGGCTGAGCCTGACCAGATACACGGGGTCACAACAGCACAGCAGACAGTAACTCAGTAAAAGGCTTCCATATTGCCTATTAAACCTGAAAAAAATATGCAACCACGTTCCATAATGTCTATCATTTCTTTTGCAGCACATGATCCCCTTTGCTCAATGTTGGTGTCCATTGGACAGAAAAGAATATCCCTGCATACTAGTATCAGAACTGTCTGCCCTCCTACAGGTTAAATGTACTAGCAGCAACAGGGCAAGTCTATACTGAGGTCACTGCCCAAAGAGTTTGTAAATAATCTACTCTTTGTAACTGGATGTCCAACCCTATTTCATAAGCAAGTATGTAAAAGTAAATCTCAGATAGCTGGCCTCCTGCTCAGCTTGAAATCTAGGCTGGAATGTAATGATTTCCCCGCCCTGGTGGCTGCAGGCGCTTTTTCCATAAGCATTCAAAGGACATATTTGTTCAGAACCAACATGGCTTTCTAGTAAACATCAGCAGTCATTCCACATTTGGGTGTTACTTTTAAAGTCAGCTGCAATCCCCACATTGCAGACTCTCTCATTTATCACTGTAGTGTGAGTTGCTCGAGCAGTCATTTGCTGGTATCTGATAACCAGACAAGGAAGCTCGAAGGACTGTTCATACCCTGAACACAAGGAAAAAGCGCACCACAGCGTATAGATAAATGACCCTTGCTTTAGGTGGTGCAAAATGAAAAGATTAATTATTAGCACTGAGGATGTTTGAAACTCATATGGAGGTGATGGTTTTACCTGAGCTGGGGAGACACAGCAAAGATGAAGAAGCTTTTCATTTCAATCTGTGACAGCTATACACCCCGCCTGGATTAAAATGTAAATTACAGTGCAGAGCAGAGAAAAGACAATATGTGGCAGGCGGCTAACAATGCTCTTAAAACCACACAACTGATAAAAAACAGTCAAAATAATAATAGCCGACCACAATACCCATAAAAATGTGATAGGGCTATGGGTTTCTACACATCGGTTTATAAAGAACTGACACTGCTATTAAGGTATAATGGACAGGATAACAGGTGGCACGTGCCAGATGCACCTCATCTTTGCCACGTAATGATTGCTTTGCAAGTATAGGCCAAGAGGTCCATCTCAAACTAAAGATGTTTCTTGAAGCGCGATTGGTTGTCCGTGGGTATGCGCTGCTCTTGTTGTTTGATGATCACATCGCATACCCTGGCAGTTTGCACTGGCACTGTGGCCCTTTTCACGTGACATTAAACAAAAAGGCCCTTTCTAGGAAGCATTTGCTTACATCACGTGGACACAGGTGTGCTGACACCAACATTGCGCATATCCATGAGGGAATAGCATAGTGAGCAGCAGCTGACACCGCCTGCCTACTGGTGCAATGCTACTGTCTACACCCGATTTATGGCACAGTGCAAAGAACACTGCGACAGTGGCAGGCACATTAACCTGTTTTGTTACTTGCAGTTTGTAAGTTAAAATCCTAACATACAACAGTGAGCTATTAACTGTCATCTAAGAGCTGCATGCAAACTGCATTAATGTAATAACTGCACTTTCACAATTGCTTTATTAACCTTCCTGCTTTCTAAAATTTGCTTGAAAATGCAACATTTTTCCACTCTTTTTTTCAAAATTTTCTCGGGGGAGAACCCTCCCGAACCCCTATTAGGTTGTTCAGGCTCGCTCGCTACGCTCACTCGCTACGGTGCAGTATGACCAGCATTTTACGCCTCACCACTTTCAAATGTCACCATCCGCGACTGACAGATCAATTGGTTACTCATCGCATTATTTCAGAAAAAGCGGGGGATCACGAGCTGTTCTTGCGAACTACTACAATGCTATTGAAAAGTATACCATTGTAACAGTCAGTATATAACAAATATTCACAAGGAAAGCAGTAAGTCATGGATTTCACAAACGGTATAGCCTCAACAAAACACTGATGTGTCACTGTGAGGGCTTATGCCACAGACCATAAAATTGATACTCACACAATCGTTTGTTCAGAAAACCGGGCGGTGAGTCACAGATGGTACAACTCTAGAGACTCGTGTACATACCTCTACTGGTCCCGCTCAACAGCGTGATTAGTCCTTCAAAATTGTATCGCCTGATTCCTTGGGTGTATTACTGCATCTAAAGCTACACAAGGACATGGAAGACCCCAATCAGTCGCCATAGACCATTACCAATTACGGCTTAGCACTTCCCCTGCATCCCATAACCAATAACTTATTTAGACATTTCAGCAAATTTTTGCCCATGCTGACTGTGTCTTGGTCTATATTTACAAAAAAGAGAAGGAGCAACAGGTAGAGGGGGTGCTAGGTCATGGAGATGGTGGATACAAATCCTGACAGTGAGCCGGAAAGGTATAACAATTGTTCCATATCAAGTTTTGCGTTTGGAACAAGTCATATAATGAGAAACACGGCGCACGTACCATAACGTGGTTCATGTTACTAGCGCCGAGTCCAAAATTCATAATCAGCCCATTAAAATAAGTAACGCTATTCAGCGCACCATTGGCTGGTTCCCATCTTACTAACGCACCCAGACATTCCTATCCTTTCACATCTCACTCACTTGCGTGTTTGACCATTCGGACTGTTCTCCACCTGAACCTGGCGTCTTCCTGAATTGGGCAAAACCTTTTGGTTTTTGGAACTGAATTATATACCTGGAACCCATCTCTGACTATGAAAGACTAGAACGCTTACCTGACATTCTAATGCATCAGCATCACCCGACCAGTTCTCGTGGGATTTCTGCATTCTACGTATTGCGACGTATGCCAGTATGTCCACTACTAGGCCGCTGATCCTTACCTCGGCTCGAAAGACGTGTGCTATTATATTTCGTATCGTCACTCTAATTACCCTACAATTTACTACAATTCACGTATTGTGGTTACTTTAAGCTAGTATTGTAGTACTTGTCCATATACATTTACCCGTTACATTATCGTTCCTTATCCAAACACACTTATGAATCGTTCATCAATGGGACGCCAGCAGGAATTTGTTATCTTATTCTTCTGTTCATTATTCCAATAGCCTTGTCTATTCTCACACCAATTATACATTGACCTATGGTGGCCTGATGTGACCTGCCACTTTGCGCCCAACCCTTTAGGCCAATACAACGTTCTACATTGAAACCTTATTGCCATATTCATCCTCATTTCAAAAAGAATGCAAACGATCTTCTAGACTTTCAGTTCTGGTTTCTATGACATCAGTAACAAGGAGAGCTTAACTAGGATGTATAAAGCACTTCACGGAACCCTACAGACAAATTAGTTTTTGTCTCTAGGACTAAAAAGAACATCGCCCACTTATCACATAAGACAGCTCCTGAAGTCCGTCCACTCATGGATTTGTTAAAAGGGGGTGGTGCCTCAAACTAATTTTTCGTCTCTAGGACTAAACAGGAAATCGTCCACTTATCACATAAGACAGCTCCCAATGCCCGGCACTGGGAAAGTCCCTCCACTCATGGTTTTGTTAAAAGGGGGTGGTGCCTCAAACTCATTTTTCATTGATTAGCTGTGCATCTGAGTAATGCTTCTCATTTCAGATCTAATGGAACAACATATGTTATAATCCCTTCATAGGAAATAAGGGAGCTCATGATCTAAATTAAGTCCATTACTCGCTAATCGGAGTTCACAGATCCATTTTGTCTCTAGCTGTCTGAGAAAAAGTTCTCTGTCTGAATTTATAAATACCTTTGCGAGGGCCCCTTGACATATATTACGAAGTATAATAATAAACTGAGAAGGAGATGCCAAATCTCCCAAGGCCATAAAAAGAGCATCCCAATTAGCCAGGTTGAATGCTTTCTCATCATCTAGCATCATGATCAGTGCGGGCGTCTGATTTACATTAATAAAATCAAGCGCATGAACTAAAAACCCAGTATTTGATGACATCAGCCTACCAGCCAATAACCCAGTCTGATCCATATGAATTAACTTCTGGGCTACCGGGGTGATGCGATTAGCCCAAATTATCATAAACATTTTATAATCAGTATTTAATAAGCCAATCGGTCGATAAGAGTTTACATCCATAGTGTTTTTTCCTTTCTTGACAAAGCTAACAAATATTGATTCCTTAAAAATTTATGGAATCCCACCCCCCTTCTTTTACGAAATTAAAAACCTCTGCCAGAAAGGGCGTTAACTCTTTAGAAAAGGTTTTGTAGAATTCTTTTGGAAGGCCATCATTGCCACAAGCCTTCCCACAAGGCATTGGGGCCAGATCCTGTTGAAGCTCTAATAAACCTGCTTCCAACCCCTCTAATTGTGTAATTGTCAATTGTGGTAATTTAATAGACTGAAAATAATTATGTATGATCTCATTTGAAGTTGCGTATTTAGTAGCAAATAAGTTATTATACTGCTGCAAAAAAACACTGGCTATCTCGTCCTTTTCAGATAATATTCCCCCTGTCCCAGGTAATTAATGCCTCTTCCTTTCTGACCCTAGTTAACCACGCCAGGAATTTCCCTACCATCTGACTTTCCTCGTATACCTGCTGTTGATACCGTCATGAGCTCTGTGTTTCCCTTTAAAATAAAAAATTACCTTGGCTCTCGCTTAGCTTTAGACAACCACACATCCACAGATATCAGTGTCTTATTATGCCAATTATTCTTCTGGAGAGCATTATCGACTGCAGATTGAAGTTCTGCTATATGAGCCTGCCTGATCTTGGCTTGTGAGGCCTTAGATGCCACCATCTGGCCCCACATTGTTGCCTTAATAGCACCCCAAACTGCAAATAAAGGTGCAGTAACCTAATTATTCTGAAAAAAAACCTCTCCTACAAACTTTTTGTACTCATTACCCATTCCTGATTAGAAAGAAATAGACGATCCATCGACCACCTGGACCTCTCTCTCCTCCTTACCTCCACCTCCAACTCAATTCCCACCATTGAGTGATCTGAAAATGAATTTGCCCACATTTCTGAGCCTAGACAGTAAAGAGACCGGGAGATAAGAAAGAAATCTATACGGTAAGCATATTGAAATTGATGGGAAAATAGGTATATTGTGAGAAATCCGGATGAGCACCATGCCAAGTGTCTTATCAATTGATGGTCTTGCTTCATTATATCCATTACTTTTATAGTATATGGCTTCAGCTGTTTTTTGGTTTTATTAGAAGTATCCTTTTCTAGGTCCTGGATAAAGTTAAAATCCCTCCATATAATTATAGGGCCCTCTGCTGCCATTGCCAACTCATCGATTTATTTATAGGTTTTAAATAGCGCTAGCTAGAAGGTATCAGAGCGCTTTACATGATCGTGAAGAACACAGTAAATCAAGTCGCTTGCCATATGATGCGAGACTCATTAGATTCTAGTACACACATAAAGATAAACAAAGAAAATCATTAGGCAATGAGCGTGGATATCCGTGAAGAGGGCAAAAGATCAGTATGTGTTAAGGGAGAGACAGACCTAATAGACAGCAGACGCAAACAAATAACCGGCTTTAACAGAGGGTCTAGTCCTGTAGAGAGAGATAATTAGCAAATTTCAGTATGCTTAAGAGTTAAAGTATTTGTTGAGGAAGAGGAGTTTCAGGTCTCTTTTGAAGCAAGAGAAGGAGGGGTTGCATCGTAGATTGCTAAATAGAGAGTTCCATATGCTGGGTGCATTTCCAGAAAAAGAGCGAGTCTGGGTTGATTTTCTTTTTAGTTTGGGAGGTACGAGAAGAAGTGAGTTGGAGCTTCTAAAGTTCTGGTTCTTCCAGCTTTCGTGAGCTTGTTGTCTAAATAGTTGGGGGTATGTGAGAGAAGGGTGTTGGTGATGCAGGCAGTCTTGTAAGTACATCTTCCTTCGACTGGAAGCCAATTGAGTATTTTGAGGGTTAGTGTGAAGTGTTCAAACCGTTTAACACCTGTAATGAGCTGCCATGTTTAGAACTGATCTAAGGGGGGGCGAGGTGAGTTTTCGTCGTCCCTGTGAGGATGGCATTTCCATAGTCCAGTTTGGAGAGGACAAGAGATTGAACAACCATCTTGAAATCGTCAGAGGGAATGAATGGTTTAATTGACATGTTATTGTCCAGGATGAACCAATGTGAATAATAAGGACCCCCTGTAGGTACTTCCAATTCCTAGGACAGGGCAATAATACTTTTGAGGTTAAATCCCTAGGCAATGAAAAAGGTCAGACTCTAATCACTGACTCAAGCAAAACCAAACATAATATAAAATACTCAGTGTCACTAGCGAATATGTTAAAAACTCATCATTTTATTCTTGTCTTTTATTTAAAATCATAGGTAGAAGTGCATAAGACATATACATACGAAACATATTAAACATATATGTCATAGATAAACAACATCTAAATTACCAATCAACAATATACACAAAACATCACAATTAAATGAATAATAATGACAAAGGACCAACAACAATGAAAAAACAAAGACAGTGGCTATGCGATGGTTCTTCGACGCGCGTTTCGGCGCAAACAGCGCCTTCATCAGGAGAGCCACAAACAAATTCCTACAAATATAATTAAAGCTGTATCAATAAATTAAATTGAAAACTAGGACACTAAGTTAAATAATACAAACAAATCGCGAAATTTGATAGATGCAATCAATTACATACCTCACCATAAATTTAAAAAATCAACTTGTATATATCATAAACTGTTATCTACCTTAACATTTAATACATGAAGAATTACAGAAAAGAAGATCAAATAATAACAGAGTAACTTTGAAAAGTAATTTGTGCCTCCGTGATAGAAAAAAGCCTATAAAAACCTAATGTTGAAATGATGACAAGAAAAAGAGAAAGAGAGAAGAGAAAATAGAAAGAAAAAGAGAGAAGGAGAAAAAAGTGAAACAAGAAAATACATAGACTAAGAATATGAGATGATAAATCAGCCATAGCTTCTCAGGGTTAAATAGTACACCCGTGATGAAAAACAAACAACTGTGTCCACACAACCAGTAGTATTTAATGCTTACTTGGTTGGAGAGTGGTAGGGTAACCTTTAACTGATGTCAGGTTACCGACGTTTCAGCTCAAATCTATAATAGGAGCATATCACATTTATCAAAGGAAACCTGATTTATAGTCACAAACTAATCAAAAGAGAAATTATTATGAAGCTGAAGTAAATGACGAGTGCTTAAAAGTCATGAAACGCATCATAGGGAGCTGAACTTCTAGAGTAATGAAGTTTATTTATTATAATATGTCTCTTAGCAGAAAGAGAAAACGCTCACTAGTTGACAGCAGTATTTACTAAATTCATTACAACATTCTATAGCTTTGACAACTTTCTGACTTCTTAATTACCTGCGAATTGGACTTCGTGAAAAGAGGAGAAACTGCTCATTGGAGATGAACGTTTAAAATACATGGAATAGGCAAACATCAATCTTTGCGTAATAAAGTCCAGGGATAGGCGTGCCCTATACAGAATTGACATAAACGGAAATCAGTATTAAAGAAAATTATGATAGAGCTAATCTAATTCTTTAAAACTGAAGGGAGTCAAACGGCTCTTACCAGTACTGAGAAACAATATTTCCACAGCACAACATGCGGCGTTCGAATGAAAGCACCGAGGAAGGATTGTCGATTATCGGAAAGAGGATGGTGAGGAATTCGAAATGATGAATCCTTACTGGCTGTGGTACAATGATTAATGTACCTTACTGCAAAAATGACGTAAAAGAATATATAACAGAGATAAGGATAAATGCAATGTATCGAAACTACAGAGTAGTTTAAGGCTAAGGGCGTTAGTTTAGTACTTACCGGGTAGTCGACGCGATGATGGCAGTCAGAGATGCATTTCACTCGGAAGAGAAACGCCAAACCCGGCATTTCCTGAGTTTTAATCCCGCAAAGGAAGTCACATGAAGTGTCACATGGGCGAATAGTAAAAGAAAATAGAAAACAGACTCCTGCTTAATGAGGAGGAGAAAATTCTAATCGCTAGCACGCTTGAAATTATACGTGAAAGATCTAAATAATCAAAATAGATGATTTCTAAATAGATAAATCCTAAATGATAAGGATATCTATATATATATAGAAAACAAAAAAATATAATAATTCAAACCTGATGTCTCACTGGAGATTCAAACCGCAAAATGTGCGGCTGATTCCAGATAGAGCCAACAGGGGGACTTCCCGAGGCACGGAACCGCTAGTGTAGAACAAGTCCTAGCTGAAACGGTAGGGAAAGATGGATTTAGGGTCTACTATAGATTTAGGATATTCAATGAGAGAGAGGTGTAATAATGGTAGATACAATCTAAAAACTATTAAACAAGATGGCATTCTCCCATGGTAATTCACTGTTTAAACCTCGTTTAAATGTATTTAAAGTAAATATCCAGAAAACTTCTCTTTTTCTTCTTATTTCATCGCTTCTGTCAGTATTTACGTGCTCTATTTTTTCAAGGATAAGCCATTTGATGTCATTGACTGTATGACCACAGTCTAAAAAGTGTTTGACAATGGGAGCATTCAATTTTGAAGTGCGAATGGCTGAACGGTGTTCAGTCAGACGTGTATCAATGGCACGAGATGTCTCCCCCACATAGCCCAAATTACAGGGACAGATGATCAGATAAATCACATTTTTAGTTTTACAGTTCCACATCTTTTTGGCACGTATAGTATGTTCATTAAACACAAAAGTGGCACCTTCAATCACTGTTTGACATGATTTGCAATTTGAACATTTAAACGTGCCTTTAACCGGCTCAGTTCCATCCAAAGATTTCTGTATGGACGGAGCCGTGGAGCTGAATCTCGAATGTACGATAATGTCTTTGATGTTTCTATTGCGTTTGTGGGCAAAAAGGGGTTTTTTCAATTTGGATTCTTGATCCGGGTCACTATTCAATATATGCCAGTTGGAATTGACAATTTGCTTAACTTTATCATTCATAGTTGAATGTTTTGTGACACAGACAAGTTGGTTAGATTTAGAATGGGTATTGCTGTGTAATAGATGATCTCTGTCATAAAATCTGGCGCGTTTAAATGATTCTCTGATAAGGCGATGGGGATAGCCACGAGCAATGAATTTAACTTTCATAGCTTCAGCTTGTGTATCAAAGTCAGCCAAGTTAGTACAGTTTCGACGAAGTCGTAAAAATTGACCGAACGGTATACTTTGTTTCTGTGCCCGCGGATGGTAACTATTAAAGTGTAACAAAGTATTGCGGGCTGTCGGTTTGACATAAAGATCAACCTCAAGTCGGTCAGACTTATGTCGGATTAAAATATCAAGAAATTCAACTTGATGGTGACTGATATGTGCCGTAAATTTAAGATTGATATCTGTAAGGTTCAGCCGGAGAAGAAATTCTTCCAGATTGTCTTCAGTATCTGTCCAGACAAAGAAGATGTCGTCAATATATCTTGACCAGTGTTGGATTGACTCGAAGAATGGAGCAATTTCATTATATATGTATTTGGTTTCAAATGAAGCCATGTAAATGTTGGCCACCGACGGTGCCACAGATGCTCCCATGCTTACACCTTTGGTCTGTTTAAATAAGTTGTTACCAAATTCAAAGGTGTTTTCAGTTAGGACCAATAGAAGGCAATCCAGTATAAAAGGTTTTGGACATGGGACATTGTACGTGTCAATAAATCAGGAAACTGCCTGTATAGCTTCAATCTGCGGGATATTGCTATATAAAGACTCTACATCTAGAGTAACTAGGATATTATTCTGTGGTCTAAAAGGCAAGTTTTCAACTGTGTTAATCATGTCTCTCGTATCTTTAATGTACGATGGAATTCTAGAGATATATGGTCGAATCCAATTATCCACATAACGTGAGAGAGGTTCAGTCACTGATCCAATAGTTGACACAATGGGGCGATGGGACTTTGCAGAGTTGGACAGAGTGTGAGAACAATTTAATGCATTCAGGTCTCTGAGCCATTCGTAGATTGGTAGGTGGTTGCTTTTAGGGGAGAACAGAATTATTTCAGTTTTGTTGGGGTTTAGCTTTAAGTGGTTAGAGTTAAACCAAGATTGTATGTTGCTCAGTGTGGCGTTGAGATGTAGGATGTCAGTGGGTGATTTGATTTTGTACTAGAGTTGAGTGTCATCAGCATGTAGGTGATATTTGATCCTTGATTGTTTCAGGATGATGGTAAGGGTTTCCATGAAGAGTTTGAAAAGGGAAGGGGAGAGAACTGAGCCCTGGGGCACGCCAAGTGTGACACGTGTGAGTTTAGAGAGACAGGAGTTGATTTTGATTTGTTGCGATCAGTATTGTAGGTATGTTGAGAGCCATTTTAAGACTGTGCCATTGATACCAAAGGGAATCTTCAGTGATTCAAGTAAGGCTGGGTTATTTATAGTATCAAAAGCCGCTGATAAGTCGAGTAGGATAAGTAGGCACCCGTCTCCATCATCGAAGGATCTGCGGATGTCATCTGAGATATTGAGCATGGCAGTTTCTGTGCTACAGAATTTCCTGAACCCTGATTTGAAGGTGTCAAGGAGATTGAATTCCCCAATATGATAGTTATGTTGTTGTAAGGCACACTTTTCCATAGTTTTGGCTAGGAACGGGAGGTTGGAGATAGGTCTGAGGTTGTTGAGATCATTTGGGAGATCAAGCAACTGGTGAACACGCCCACCCACTACGCCGGCCACACGCTTGACCCCGTCTTCTCTTCCAGCAAGCACATCTCCTTCAGCCACGCCACCGGACTCCACTGGACCGACCACAGCTGCGTCCACTTCAGCTTCAGAAAGACTGCGACCCACCACCACCCGCAACAGGCTCCCCGCCGGAGCTGGAGCAAGATCACCGCCGAGCAGCTCACCGCCTCCCTCAGCCAGAACACACTCACCAACACAACGGACCCAAACGAAGCAGCCAGCAACCTCGCCAAGTGGCTGACCGCCTGCGCCGACGACCTCGCACCACTAAAAAACCCTCCCAGCAGACCCGGAAGCAAGAAAACCCCTTGGTTCACCAACGAACTCAAGGAATCCAAGAAGAACTGCCGCACTCTCGAGAAAACCTGGCGACTCGACCAGACCACAGACAACAGGACCGCCCTCAAGCACGCCACCCGCAAACACCACCAGCTGATCCGTGCCACCAAGAAGTCGGCACTCAAAGAACGACTGGACAACAACGCCCACGACAGCAAGGAACTTTTCAGCATCGTCAAAGAGTTCTCCAACCCCAGCGCCGGAAACAACGACATCACCCCCTCGCAAGACCTCTGCAACTCACTCGCCGCGTTCTTCCACCGCAAGATCACCGACATACATAACAGCTTCGACGCACAAACCACGCACCCTACCGCCGAACCAACGCCCGCCACCACCACCCTCTGCAACTGGACCCCGATCAGCACCGAAGACACCACCCGCACGATGAACTCCATCCACTCCGGATCACCAACCGACCCCTGCCCACACCACGTCTTCAACAAAGCCGACGCCACCATCGCACCCCATCTCCGGGACATCATCAACTCCTCCTTCCACACCGCCACCTTCCCGGAGAGCTGGAAGCACGCCGAGCTTACCGCCCTCCTGAAGAAACCAACGGCGGACCCCACCGACCTCAAGAACTACCGTCCCATCTCGCTCCTTCCGTTTCCGGCCAAAGTCATCGAGAAGACCGTCAACAGACAGCTTGCCGCCTTCCTCGAGACGAATGGATCCCTTGACCCCTCGCAGTCCGGGTTTCGGGCCAACCACAGCACCGAGACCGCCCTTATCGCAGCCACCGACGACATCAGAACCCTAACCGACAACGGGGAAACAGCAGCCCTCATCCTCTTGGACCTCTCCGCGGCGTTCGACACCGTCTGCCACCGCACCCTAGTGAAGCGCCTCAGCAACATCGGAATCCGAGAGAAAGCACTGGAATGGATCATCTCGTTCCTCGCCGGAAGAACCCAGAGAGTCCGCCTCCCCCGTTCAGATCCAAGGCCACCGAAGTCATCTGCGGCGTTCCACAAGGATCTTCACTCAGTCCAACCCTCTTCAACGTCTACATGAGCCCCCTCGCAGCCATCGCACGCCAACACAACCTCAACATCATCTCCTACGCCGACGACACCCAGCTGATCCTCTCCCTCACCAACGACCCCACCACCGCCAGAGCCAACCTACACGACGGGATGAGAGACGTCGCCGACTGGATGAGGAACAGCCGCCTTAAACTGAACTCAGACAAGACGGAAGTCCTCATCCTGGGCTCATCACCCTCCGCCTGGGACGACTCTTGGTGGCCCCCGGCCCTGGGCACCGCGCCCAAGCCAACGGACCACGCACGCAACCTGGGCTTCATCCTGGACTCCTCCCTGTCGATGACCAGACAAGTCAACGCCGTCTCATCTTCGTGCTTCAACACCCTGCGCATGCTCCGCAAGATCTTCAGATGGATCCCCACTGAAACCAGGAAGACCGTCACCCAGGCACTCGTCACCAGCCGACTGGACTATGGGAACACCCTCTACGCCGGAACCACAGCCAAACTACAAAAAAGACTCCAGCGCATCCAGAACGCCTCCGCACGACTCATCCTGGACATCCCCCGACACAGCCACATCACCGGACACCTGAAAGACCTGCACTGGCTCCCCGTCAGCAAGAGAATCACGTTCAGACTCCTCACCCACGCACACAAGGCCCTCCACGACCTGGGCCCAAAGTACCTCAACGACCGCATGACCTTCTACACGCCCACCCGCCAGTTACGATCAACCAGCCACGCCCTCGCCACCGTACCACGCATCCGCAGAGCCACCGCCGGAGGAAGATCCTTCTCCTACCTGGCAGCCAAGACCTGGAACTCCCTCACCACTCACCTTCGGCGAACCCAGGACCATCTCTCCTTCAGGAAGCAGCTCAAGACCTGGCTGTTCGAGCAGTAACTTACCCCCTCCCCCAGCGCCTTGAGACCCTCCCGGGTGAGTAGCGCGCTCTATAAATGCCGTGATTGATTGATTGGGTCAGCCCTGGGGTTTTTGAGTATGGGTGTGATTTGTCCTAGTTGGAGGGAGTCCAGTACACAGCCCGAGGCAAGAGATGTGTTGATAATTATTGTCCAAAACGGGGCAATGATGTGGTTGAGATTTTGTACAATCGTGGATGGGAGGGAATCATTAGTGTGTGCAGTGGGATTTAATTTTGCGATTATATTGAAGACTTCAATTTCTGTCATGGGTTTGAAGTCAGACCAGTTGGCATTGCTTATCAGTTGGGAGTGATTATGGTTGCCGTTAGTTCCTTTTGGGGCCATTTGGTCATTGATGAGTTCTGGGGGTGGAGCCGCTGTCGAGGGAGGTGGGTCGGTGAGGATGGTCACAATTGTGACTTGTAGGAAGGATTGCTCAATTTTAGTGACTTTGTCAGAGAAACAGCTGTCAATTTCTTCACAGCGTTCATTAATGGCGATTATATCATGAGGGGGTGAAGACGTGGTTTGTCATTTGACAATGTTAAAGAGCTCCCTGGGTCTAGTCTTTGCACAGTCCAATTGGTTGCGGAAGAAGGAGGCTTTTTCTCTAAAAATGTGTTTCTTATATGACAGCCTTGTAGTTCTAAGTAGTGCTAGGTGGACTATCAAGGGGTTTTGTCTCCATGTCCTTTCTGCTAGTCTGAGTTGTCTTCTTTCGTTGTTAAGATCTGAATTAAACCAAGATTTTGATTGGATTGATCTCAGTTGTTTTAGTTTGGGCGGTGCCACTTGATGGAGAACTTCCGACATCACTGTGTTATAGTGGGCAGTGAGATCATCAGCAGTATGCGAGAGGGGGGCGACGCTGTAGTTGTTCACAAATCTTGGATTCCAGTTCAGTTATTGGGACTTGCTTGAGATTTCTGGTCCACTGTTTAGGTTTCTTTGTTAAGTCTGGGTAGGGTCTGACGGGGGTATTGATATTGAACAGTATGAGATGGTGGTCTGACCAGTCAATAGGTGAGATGGAGCTGAGAGAGATCAGTTAGCTTTTAGTGATAATCACACCTAGAGTGGAGCCTTTGATGTGTGTTGGTTCATTGCAGAGTTTTTTTTTTTAATACACTTTATTGGAATTTTAAAAATACATGCAAGATCATTGACAAGCAAAGACCGTACAATAGCACTTCCAGCTGGTTTGTGCTCTGCTGGTCACTATACATATTTCTGTGACTTGCAAATTAAAACATAATACACTGACGTTGCGGTCTTTAGGCTGTCGCTCTCCCGCTCTCTTATAAATCACTTTTAAAATCGAAGTTTCCTGCTTATTTACTGTTATGCCAACTTTTCCCTGTAACTCCCCCCTCACCCCACCGTCGGACATCTGTATTCCTTCTGTCTGTTGAGTAATGTATCGTCTGTTCAATTATCCTATAGTTGTGTACCTTATAAGGTCTGTGAGTTGGTTGTCCCAGTCTGTGAGTTCGCTACTAATGGGGGCTGTAAGTCAGTTATCATTGCTGTCCAAGCTTAGAGGTCGTCTACTAATTTTTCGTCTCTCCTGACTTGTTTCATTCTTACTCTCTAGGAAGTTGCCATTTTCGCACATGTCTTTCAGCCA
Source organism: Calotriton arnoldi (assembly GCA_963921515.1). Lineage (NCBI taxonomy): Eukaryota > Metazoa > Chordata > Amphibia > Caudata > Salamandridae > Calotriton > Calotriton arnoldi. Next base: position 458,004 of record CAWUFW010006861.1, read on the forward strand.
CCTATCGTATTTCGGGGACGTCGGTTTTTGCCATTCAATTGCAATGCGTCTTTTTGATAATATTAAGCTCAGAATCACAAATTTCCTGCCAAACTTCTTGTTTTTTGGTGTTGGGAGAAGACCCAGTATTACTGTCCGCACCTCTCTGGGGACATCCCAGCCCGAGACAACACTGATCCTCTGCAGCACCTCCTCCCAGAATGTTACTACCGACGGACATGACCACACCACATGTAGGAAGTCAGCTTCTAGTTCCCGGCATCTGGGGCATGCACTGGAGCGCTCTGGGTATATTTTGCTGAGAACTTTCGGAGTTAGATAAGCTTGATGGATATAGTTATACTGTATTAGTTTAAAACGGGCATTTGAGCTCCCCTGTTTTACCCCCTTCATGTATTCTTCCCCATTCTTTCTCTGTTATGTGTTCTCCCGTCACTTCTTCCCATCTCGCCTGCAAGGGGAGTGGTTTCTTTGGTAGGTCCTCGCGGATCGCTTTTTATAGGTGGGTTATCATATGCCGTCCTTGTGCCATATTCAACATCACCTGTAGCGTTCTCGTTATCGCGCGGTTCCTCCGGAAATGTTGGTTATATCTCACTGGCCACCTGCGAGATCTTTGCATATTCTAAATACTGTCCTCTGCATAGATAAAAGGAGGTCTCAGTATTTTCCCGCATGATAAACTGCCCGTTGTGGTATAAGTCTCCCATCTTCAGGCATCCTCCTGTTTTCCATTCACGGATCAACAGTGATTCCGCAATCTTAGGAATCCCTGGAATCGTCCACAGAGGGGCGTCAGGCGCATATGGTGCCTGCCTCACCACTCTTCTGATTGTGTTTTCCCAGTCCTCCGCGAAGTGCCTATTAAGGTATGGAGATGCACCGGAAACTCCTCTACCTCTCATTAATAATTCCGGTAGGGTACCTCCCTCATATGACCCCTCCAATAGTCGCTTTTCCCCCCAGTTATCCTGGTCATCCAACCAGTGGATCGCATGCTGTAGTTGTGAGGCCATATAATAGTATTCAATACATGGGACCTCCACCCCACCCATCTGCCAGGGCCTCTTTAACGTTGAGAGCCTAACACGCTTGCGTTTGGGACCCCACAACAGGTCTGTCATCAGGATATCTAGGTTTTTAAAAATACTGGACGGAATTTTATACATTGAATTTTGTAATGCAATAAACATCTTGGTAAAATTACCATTTTCGTAATCGGAACCTTTCCCATAAGAGATAAGGGCAAGTCCCTCCAGAATCGCACTGAGCCCCGGATCCCTTCTACCACCCTGCCTATATTTAGCTCCAGGAACCTTTCAGCCGGGTGAGCCAGTTTAATCCCCAAATATTGAGGGAGGTCCATCGTCCAGGGCAAGCCCACTGCAGGTAGCTCGTTCATCGGACGATACGCCAAACACCCCAGTGGCAGTAATTTCGATTTCTTTGGGTTCACCTGGATGCCAGACACCCTTCTGAATTCCTACAGAACAACTAACAGAACAGGGATTGCGCTAGGTGGCTGTCTACAATACACCAGAGTGTCGTCGGCATACACTGAAACCACATGGCTGGTATTCCCCACTTTGATTCCCCATTCTTTTAATTGATTTCGGAGCGCCCAAGCCAGTGGCTCCATGGCCATAGCAAATATCAGGGAAGCCCTGCCCTGTACCCCTCTCCAGTTGGAATGCCCTTGAGATTCTACCCCCGGTCTTCACCCTAGGGCTGGGCAATGTATAAATTAATTGTACCCATTTAATAAACCCCGGGCCCACGCCCATTTTTTGCAGCATTGCCCATATGACGGGCCAAGCCACCAAATTGAACGCTTGTTCAAAATCTAGGAGGACTAAGGCATGTTCCTCCTGCATTATACCTGTGTCATGCCATACATGGGCTAATCTTCTCAGATTGAACATGGTGTTGCGACGTGGGATAAATCCCGCTTGATCTGGGTGAAAAGTTGCAACATATGGGGGAGAAGTCTGCTTGCCAGAATGCCGCTCAGCACCTTCACATCTATGTTTAGGAGCGTAATCGGTCTGTATGAGTTCGGTTGCTGTGGGTCCATGTCTTGTTTTGGGATCATTATCACTAAGGCTTCTCGCATAGAGTCTGGCAGTCTTCGTGCGTGAAGTTCCTCGTTGTACACCTCCACTAATCTGTCCACTAATATCGGTGCAAATTGTTGGTCAAATTCCGCCAGGAAACCATAATTCCCGGTGGATTTCCCTGGTTTTAGGCGTTTAATAGCCCCCAGTATCTCTTCTCTCGTGATCAGGCCCCCTAGAGTTTCTTCCATCCCCCGATCTAATTGGGGTAATTCTACTGAGGACAGAAACTCCTCTATTGCGATACTTGAAGGTTCGGCACCCTTCCCATACACTTTAGGCAGGTGCTCAGCGAGTATTTCAATGATCCCCATTTGCATGTACACCGGTTTCCCAGCCCCATCCTGAAGTTTCAATATTGGTTCCGTGGACGATTCCCTTTTCAATAATCTGGCTAACATGGCCCCGACTTGTCTCCCTCCCGGAGTAGGCACTGCAGGTACGCCATGTAGTCATGCTTTTCTAGCCGTTTCCATGCCTCCAACAATTTAGCCCTAGCTTCGCACCACTCCTCTTGCCTCTGTGGGACTACGTGTAGCTTCTCCTCTAGACTGGACAACCTATGTTCCTGATCATCTATATCCTTTATTAGTTGCTGTCTCACCCCGTATGCCGTATGTATACAGACCCCACGAAGGACCACCTTCATGGCGTCCCAATCATATGCCCTGTTCGAGGCCGACTCCCAGTTTTCTTCAAAGTATGTGGTTAATGCTGTCGATATCGCCCTCTCGAATGGAGGGTCCAGCAATGCCTCTGCCCTGAGGCGCCATGTAGGGATAGCCGGTTTAGGTCTATGGCCCTCAAAACTTAATAGAACCGGTGAGTGATCCAAAATATATCGTGCTTGATACAATACCCCCTTAACTTTCCGAGCTAATGGTGGTGAGAGGAAGCAATAGTCCAGATGGCTAAATGTGTTAGTAGCTGGCATGTGGCATGAGAATGTTTTCTGTGTGGGGTTGCATTCTCTCCATATGTCCATGAGTTGCATTTCCCTGAGCATGTCCGTCAACGTTCCAGTCATATGTGGTTTGGTTTGTAATCGTGGAGGTTCCCGGTCTAGGTTTCCGTCTAAAACACAATTTACGTCCCCAAGCATTAATATCGCCTCCCCCATGTATGGCGCGGCTTCCGCCATAACAGACGGTAAGAAATTTGGACAATCTATATTTGGAGCATAGACATTAAAGATACACATTTCCCTCCCCTCCATTGTGCCTTGCACAATCACATATCTTCCTTCTGGGTCCACTAGCTGATTTAAACACTTAAAGGGAACCCCGGGTGCAACCCAGACAAGAACCCCTCTTGCAAAACTTGAATAGGATGTGGCATATAACTGTCCCCTCCACCTTCGTCTCATACACGGAATTGCATCCCCCACACATGAGTCTCCTGTAGACACGCTATTGACACTTTGTATCTTTTCAAATAAGCAAATACCCTTCTGCGTTTCTCGAATGCTGCCAGCCCCAGAACATTCCAGGCAAGAATTTTCATAGACATAGACAACATTTCCAGCATGACATTTCGTCCCCCTTCCTCCCAGTGTCGTTACTTCCCCTTTTACAGACTGTTTGTGGACTTGAACTGTCACTCCATTGAACCTGAACAGAAGGCGCTGCTGCTTCAATGACATCCAATTTACCCCAACTTTTGGAACTAAATAAATATCCCTACCCCCTCCCTCCCCACCCCCTGGGCAACCTGGCTAAATCCCATGCTTCCCCTGCACGGCAAGACAGGACTCACCTTAGTCGCCCCATACCCCCCTAGCTAAACAATTTACAACTGAACAGTGACTATGGCTCCAGCGGCACTGTAGCACACCACCAAGCTACCTTAAACTTGTAACTTTTCGAGCCAGGGTTTCACCCTAACAAACCTACAAGCGACCGGACAGTCAGACGGGTGCGAGGCAGATCCTCTAGCTCCCAGACCACGGCCCAGTCCCTAAGGGGCATGAACAAGACCCCCCACTGGTTGTCGCACCTCCAATACCCAGCACATCCCCTTGTTTATACGGACTTTCCACTGTTAGCTTTACAATCACTTATCTGATAGTGCATGTTTAAGTCGCATTGTCCCCTCTCAGCTTGCATCTTCCCTCGGCAAGAGGGTGTCCGGCACCACGTCCTGTGATCCTCCCTCCGAATCCTGGGCCACCTCCATCTGTAAAGTTCCACCTGAGTGTACTCAAATTCGTCTCGGGCTGATGTCTCGCTCCTCTTGTGTCTTCCGGGCGGGCCGGGTTCTGCCGCTCGATCGTCCCCTCCTTTGCCAGGATCTGTCAGATCCCCCCAGGAGCGCCAGGCTCGCGTCCGACAGGCCCGCCTCCTACAGCCATGCTGTTGCCACCTCCGCCGACTGAAAGAAGCACGACCTTCCTTTGTGCTCCACCTGCAGCTTGGCCGGGTAGAGCAGACTATACTTCAGCCCAGCCTCTCGCAGCCGGCGTTTCACCACCAGGAATGTCCGCCTCTGTTCCTGGACCCGCTGTGTGTAGTCAGGAACGATAGAGCAATAGAGTTACCTTGGTATGTTACCTGTCCCTTCGCTCTGGTGGCCTGGAGGATAATGTCTCGGTCCCTATAGTTAAAAAAGCGTGCTATGATCGCTTCTGGGAGGGCTCCCGGTCTAGGTGGCGGACCCAGCGCTCTATGGGCTCTCTCAATATTGAAGAACTTAGATAGTCTCTTGGGGGCCACTTCATTAACAATCCAATTCTCCAGAAAGAGATCCGTGGATGGACCCTCTGCCTTTTCAGGAAAACCAATGAAGAGTAGATTGTTCCTTCGTGCTCTACCTTCTGCATCCTCTGCGTGCTCATCTAGCTGCACAACTCTTTGTTGTAATCACACCATTGAGCCCTTGAGCGAGCAAACCTCCTGCTGCATGGTCTCCACATTTTGCTCTGTGGCGGATACCCTAGCAGAGACCTTGTGAAGATCGAATCTCAGGAGATTCACCTCTATTGCTACGGTGTCAATCCTATGTACCATATCTTCTCTAGATGACTGGATCGCCGCCATAATCTCCGCCAACGATGGAGACGTGTCCGGAAGACGTCGCGTTTCATCCCCCTGTTCTTCTAGGTTTGCTGCCGCCCCAGCCGGCTCCGCAGGGCATGGCTGTGCGTACTTGGAAATTTTACTGGACTGTACCTTGTTGGCCTTCTCCTTCACCATCTTGCCAGTTATGTTCAGGACCAGGGGGTCCAGTCAGAGTCCAGTATTCGCTATGCTGAAGTGCCACTCCTCTGTAGGGCGCTTCCTACTCACTTTCCCCCCCAGATATGTTTGTCGCCCTCCTTTTCTTTATTGGGGTGCTTTGGGGTCAGCTCGCCCCCCCTTCGCTCAGGCCTTGAAATCAACAGTATCTCTGTGTGCCCATCCGCACCGATTAGTCTCGGTAACTCTGGCCCCGTCGCCTGCCGTGGCACGACTCTAACTATCACAGGTTAAAGGCACAATTGCGTCTCCACTCTTTTGCTATGGAGCCGGCTATGCATTCTATCTTGTTATTGTGGGCCCCACTAGCCCAGCCTGACGCCCGGTTTGTTCCGGCTCCTTCTTTTTATGTTTGCTCTTGTTTTTTGTTTATTTATAAAAAAAAATATTTCTCCCCCCCTTTTTAGGTCTCGGTGGCGTTGCAGGGCAGAGCCCTGCTCCGCCCCCGCGAGGGGTTTTGTAAGAGAGGACTTTCAGAAGAGGGCTTTAAGCCCCGCCCCTCATTCCCATTGGCTGGCGTCACCGTTTATGCTAAACGGTGGCCTGCCATTGGAAATGAGGTGTTTTGGTTGCCTCCCTTTGGCTTCATTTGGACTCGGTGGCCTGCTTCACGGCTGTGGTGAAGCACTTTCTTATCTTTATGGGGCCATGTGTTTAAACACATGGCCCCATAAAGATAAGAGATCCCCATGCTCCGGGACCGCGCTTGTTTTGTGTATGTGTGTGTGTATGTCTATACAAAATCTCACAATAAATAGCTAATCGCATTTCTGGTAGATTGCTGGTATTTAATTACAGGGGTGCGTATGGCCCACAGTCGCCCACTGCAGCCTGATCGCTGTGTCAGAGTATTACTGAGCCTGCAGCAGGCTCGTGTTCCCCCTCCCCCCGGCCCTCACTAGGGGCCTGAACTCCTCGTATATTGAGGGCCGGCGCAAGAGTGACCTCAGCTCCTTCCAGCCGAGGGCGAGCCGCGCTGTGCCCGGCACATTTACACATCAGAGTTATCTCCGTTTCACACAGAGCCTTGCTTTGATGTACGGCTCAGCTTGGAAGGAATTACTTTCCTAGCCCCGACCTTTGACCCTTCCTTGGATGCCTAAAAGGCAGCTGGCTGGCGCGGTCAGCGGAGTTGTGTTGTTATAACCAAGGGCTGTAATGTTACATTTTTGAACCGTGTCTGACTCAGGGTTGGCGCGGAATGTGCACACGGCGTGATGACCTCCGACAGTGCCAATGGAAGTGTATTAATATTGTTTGCATTAACGACGCATTCGGACTTCTTGCTCTCTTGTGGAGTATTTAATGGTGTTGGTGGTTGATAGCTCTGAGGCTGATTTCTAGTTTGGGTCGTCAGACTAGATAGAGGCCTCAGTGGGTGATCACAGCCCGCCTTGTATTCTAAGTAAGGGCTTTCAGCATTAGTCCGTCTTCTATTGAGATGGCTAGCGTCTGTACTGGGGGGTCGTGACATCACACGGGGGCGGGGCTCGGCCAGTTACTACAGCACTAGCATGTCTGTGCAGAGCGTGGCTCCGAGTAAACTACCTAACGGTTTACACTCACTGCTTAAAGATGAGGAAACCAGCAGGGCCTGATGAGCACAGCCAGGCCCCTGCCTGCCTTCGGTCCTCGCTTGTGTAAGTCACTGCGGGTCCCCGCGAGAGGCAGATTGGGGGTGTTCCGTTGACCCCCGTGCCGTGGTCAGAGGGCGCCTTTCAATGGGAAGCCATGAAGTGCAAACACAGCTGCGCGGGCGGCCGGTCACAGAAGGCCTCGATTGAGAGCGCAGGCGGCTGGATGTTTGGCTCTAGCCGGCACCCGTCATTGTTAAAGAGGTTATTTGGAGCTGTCACCCCTTCCCGAAATGGAACATGGGGGTAATAAAATGTCTGTAGTCTAGTTGTAATTGGATTTGGATCGGCATGCATAGAATTTTAAACGTTTTCAGCGTCCTGGCGTAGAGACAATGTACTCTACATACAGTAGATAATGTGTCCTTGATTGCGCATGCAAATCTGTGTCAGAAAATAAAACCAGTTATAACTACGTAGCAAAATGGCGGTGCCCCGTTCCCCTCAGCTGAAGCTTTAATGCACACTTCTTGCTGAGGGAATGGTATGGGGGCTTCACCTTATCTCCGTTGTGCGACTGCTCGGCATTCCACAGTGCATCCTTTAAAATGCTCTCTTTCTCAAAGTACCAACAAACAGACAATTCAGATGGGTGGCAGGCCCTGTTCTGCCTTAGCCCACTCCTGCCCCAACCCTTAGAACACTCTTCCACTGACAAGTGAGAATTCATTTCTTATGTAACTCAAGAAATGGCTATTTTCAACAGATCAACCCAATGTACATATTTTTAAAATACAATAACACTGCAGTTTCTGCTGTTTGGTGCCATGAGGCCCTGTGGGTGTGGGCATACTTTACAAAAGCATTTCACATAACCTAGCCTAGCCTAATACAACATAACATAGCATAACATAACAAAACATAGCCTAACATAACATAACAGCATAACATAACAAAACATAGCCTAACATAACATACCATTACATAACATAACAAAACATAGCCTAGCATTGCATACCATTGCATAGCATAACATAACTTAACAAAACATAACATAACAAAACATAGCCTAGCCTAACACAACATAACATAACACATCATAACATAGCATAACAAAACATAACATAGTATAGTATAACATAACATAGTATAACATAACAAAACATAGTATAACATAACAAAACACAACAAAACATAGCATAGCATAACAAAACAAAATATAGCATAACAAAACAAAGCATAGCATAACAAAACACAACAAAACAGCATAGCATAACGAAACAAAGCATAGCATAGCAAAACACAACAAAACATAGCATAGCATAACTACATAGCATAGCATAAGAAAACACTACAAAACATAGCATAGCATAACAAAACATAGCATAACCTAACAAAACAAAACATAGCATAGCATAACAAAACATAGCATAGCATAACAAAACATAGCATAGCATAACAAAACACAACAAAACATAGCATAACAAAACAAAACATAGCATAGCATAGCATAGCAAAACACAACAAAACAGCATAGCATAACAAAAAACAACAAAACAGAGCATAGCATAACAAAACACAACAAAACATAGCATAGCATAACAAAACACAACAAAACAGCATAGCATAACAAAACACAACAAAACATAGCATAGCATAACAAAGCATAGCATAGCAAAACAAAACAGCATAGCAGAACAAAACAGCATAGCATAACAAAACACAAAGCATAGCATAACAAAACATAGCATAGCATAACAAAACAAAGCATAGCCTAACATAACATAACAGCATAACATAACAAAACATAGCCTAACATAACATAACATACCATTACATAACATAACAAAACATAGCCTAGCATTGCATACCATTGCATAGCATAACATAACATAACTTAACAAAACATAACATAACAAAACATAGCCTAGCCTAACACAACATAACATAACACATCATAACATAGCATAACAAAACATAACATAGTATAGTATAACATAACATAGTATAACATAACAAAACATAGTATAACATAACAAAACACAACAAAACATAGCATAGCATAACAAAACAAAATATAGCATAACAAAACAAAGCATAGCATAACAAAACACAACAAAACAGCATAGCATAACGAAACAAAGCATAGCATAGCAAAACACAACAAAACATAGCATAGCATAACTACATAGCATAGCATAAGAAAACACTACAAAACATAGCATAGCATAACAAAACATAGCATAACCTAACAAAACAAAACATAGCATAGCATAACAAAACATAGCATAGCATAACAAAACATAGCATAGCATAACAAAACACAACAAAACATAGCATAGCATAACAAAACAAAACATAGCATAGCATAGCAAAACACAACAAAACAGCATAGCATAACAAAAAACAACAAAACAGAGCATAGCATAACAAAACACAACAAAACATAGCATAGCATAACAAAACACAACAAAACAGCATAGCATAACAAAACACAACAAAACATAGCATAGCATAACAAAGCATAGCATAGCAAAACAAAACAGCATAGCAGAACAAAACAGCATAGCATAACAAAACACAAAGCATAGCATAACAAAACATAGCATAGCATAACAAAACAAAGCATAGCATAGCAAAACAAAACATAGCATAACAAAACATAGCATAGCAAAACACAACAAAACATAGCATAGCATAACAAAACACAACAAAACACAACACAGCATAGCATAGGATAACAAAACACAACAAAACATAGCATAGCATAACAAAACACAACAAAACATAGCATAACAAAACAAAGCATAGCATAACAAAACATAGCATAACAAAACAAAACATAGCATAGCATAACAAAACACAACAAAACATAGCATAACATAACATAAGAAAACATAGCATTAAGTTTGATAAACTCATAGTAGCGGGCTAGCTAGCTTTAACGGGCAGTGACTGTAAGCAACTCCGTCAACCCAGAAGCAGTCACTCGGTCACCTTTGCTCTTGTATTGCAGTGGCTTCGTTTATTAAACAGTGCCCATATTTATACTGTTAGCACTTTACTTGTGCAAATTTCAGGGCTCACAAAACTTTGATGAATCGAAATTCACAACTGAGGCTGTTAAGTTCGCGCTATATAAAACCCCAAGGATAAATAAAAAACATTGCCATTTACAATGTGAATAGCTCCAACAAATACAAGACCTATTGCAAAGTATAAAACATTGCCATTTACAATGCCAATAGCTCCAGCTCCAACAAATGCGAGACCTATTGCATTTCCAATGCTTGTTTTTTGTGCAGTGGGCCGCCCCTCTCAATAGGCCCGATCCGGGCGGCAGCAGCGTTCAACTCAAGGCCGGTCTCCTTGTATGGGGGATTCCTCCTTATCCCCACCGCGGTGTCGGTGCTCCCCAGGAGAGCGGCCCCTCCTCCTCTCCTGCTCCAGATATACTGGCTGGCTGTAGGGGGGGCCAGGAACCATCAGGGTGTGCCCCCCTGCCTTCTCACCTCCGATGCTGTTTACCAGCGGCGGCATCCAATCAGGGCTGCTCCAATCACGCAGCCCCAGTGTCTCCCAAAGTCCACCCGCGGCACAGCAGGTTCACTTTCTGGGCCCAGGTGCCCCGTGCAGGGTCCTTCCCCGGAGCTCCGTACCTCGATCCGGGCTGCCTCACTGCCCTCCCCCACCTTCCCCTGCTAATGTCCGCCGCACCTGCTGTCGAGCGACCGGAACTCCGGGGCTGCTTATTCACGACCGGGCTCGCATCAAGATGGCGCCCTGCGGCCTCCGATTTCACAGCTTCACCGTCATCCGCCGCGAGCCCTGGTCCCGATTTTTTGCTGCCGATGGGCTCGATGGATCAGCATCGGCTTCTGCACCTATGAGGGATGTTCATTAAGGCAGGGATGTGCAGGATGTATGCTGGATCACTGATCACCGGCGGGAGCTCCGGCAAGCTCGGCTAGTCCGCCATGCATCCAAGCCATGCCCCCGGTTCATTGCAGAGTTGTTTAAGGTTGTTTATTTCAAGAAGGTTCGTGAGTAGCCAGACTGCGGTGTCTTCTGAGTTGTTCCAATGAATGTTGAAGGCGCCCAAGAACACATCCTTCATGTCAGTTAAGGAGAACCAAGTTATTAGGTCATATAACTCTTCTGTGAAGAGGACGCGATCACCAGGAGGGTGGTAGATGGTGTGAAGGTTAATAGGAGGGGAGCCTTTGCTTTTAAGTTCAACACCAAAGTATTCAAAAGTTGAGTATTCTGCGTTATTTTATTTGGAAAGATGTATTCCTACTTTGGGAATTATGGCTAGACCTCCACCAGTTCTTTTAGGTCTATCATGTCTAATGATGGTGTATGTGCAGTCATCAGGTCAAGTATGGGGGTAGAGTGGTCATTAAGCCAGTATTCCTTGAGGATGGCAACATCAATTTCTTCACTGAGTATAGATTCCGCAATATCGGTAGCGTGTTAGGCTGCTGATCAACAGTTGAGGAGCATGCATGAGAGAGGGCAGGGATTTTCCTTAGTGGAATGTAGTGTTTGAATGGTGGTGAATTGAGCGTGCGGTCTGGGCTCGTTGATAATTATAGGGATTCTATTTGTGCTCACAATTACTGGGATTGTGGAGGGGGTTTTGGAACCCTAGTCTGGTTCTTATTAAGGTAAGATTAGCTGAGAGCATCGGCTTCAAGTTCGGATAAAGAGCAGAGAGCACAGTGGAGTATGTAGGACAGACGACATAAGGGAGTAGAGGGCCAGCGGATGCTTTTTAGGGCCATAGAAGAACCTGTGTGTGGAGGCAATTTATAACTCTTGGGAGTGGGATAGCGGGATAACTTAGCCTGACTTGAGAGATCTAGTCTTAGGTGCGCTATGTCATTCGCAAGAGAATCAAGTTTTTGCTCAATTCGGATCATGATCTGTGTGAGTGTGTTATTGATGCTTCCAACAATGTGAGTGGGAGGATGCGCGGCAAGTCCTAGGTGGAATGGAGCAGAGAGCGCTGTGCTATGGGGATGCTCCTTGTCGTTGGGACTAGGATTGTAAACAGTCTGAGTGGGCTGAATAGGGTCACCATTAGTTGGGAGGGGTGCGTCAGCTGAGGGTTCTGGAGATGCTGGTCTGAAGTTGGGGACCACATCACTAGGCTTTGCATGATTGCTTTGGGATCTTCCACTACCGGGGCATAGTAATTCACTAAATTGAAAGGATTACTGTTAACATTGGCTGTAATCCAAATCAACCTGTCAGTGGGATCCCTCTGAACTTGAATATCCTCCCAGTCATCCCCTTGCCCAAAATAGATTGCCACTCCCATTACCGCCAGCCCTACTGAAGCAAAGTAAGCTTTACAGTTGTATTTAGTAATAAAAAGCTTTGGTGTGTTCATTTTAAGATGGGTCTCTTGGAGAAACAGAACTTGCGGAGAAAAAGAAGTTAGCCACCTAATTAAACTGCCATACTTTTGCATATTGGACATCCCATTTGCATTACACGATAATATTCAAACTTTAAGACTCATTGTTCCTATACCCTTCATCCACTTGAACCCTCTTTTTAAAAAAAGTTTCTTCTCAGCATCACATTGTGCCCTATGATTCTGCTAATTTTCCCTAACCGTGCTCCTCCACTCCCAAAACACCCCCTCCGCCCCAAACCTAGCAGACCAACTTGCAAGGGGAATGGCCCACAGTAACCCCTCTTACCGTGGTAAACGCCCTTGTTGGGTCCCACAGTGGTGCACCCTGGGTGAACTACCCCTCCCCTTGGCCCCACCATTTACACATTTACCAAGACTATCCATTTTCACTTTCAGCTTCCTTTTCCAAAACAACATATTTAACTGGAAATCTTTTGAAGCAACTCCTGGGCATCATCTAAATTAGCAAACATGTGAAATATTCCTTTCACTAAAAGTAAAACCCTTAGTTTAGCTTGTTGGGCAATTGCTGCCTGCACGCCCTGTGCTTTAAACAAGTATAGTAATTTCACAAAGTCCTTCCTTCGACGTGCCGCTGACATCTCAGAGAAGATACGACAGCAAGGTACTTCATCAGTAGAGAATAGTTTCTTTTTAATAGCTCTGGTCAGAATCCTCTCTTTTATGTGGAAGTCTGCAAAATGTACCAGTATTGTTCGAGGCGGCTTTGAGTTTGGATATGGCTGTGCCAGGACCCTATGTGCCCGTGTGATTGTAAGATCTCCTGGGTATTCCAGTAAAACATTTTTTTAATGAATATCTCGACCCATTGAAAGTCTTGCACCCACTTCACATCCTACCTGAACTCCTACCAAACTCAAATTGGAATGGAGTGAATGATTTTCTAGCTCGTCATGTTTGTTTTCTAATGAAGACTTTCCCTTCCTTGCTAGGTTCACTTGCTGATGCATGACATTCATCTGGTCAAAAAAACAGTTCATCCTTTGGTCTGCCTCATACTGAACACCAATCACAATCATCCGACATTACGCACAGTACAAAACCAAACTCACAAAGGGGAGTATAGTTGTCAACTCAAAAATAGTGTACCAATCATACGTCAATAATAGTAAAAGTTATACATATCATTTTATTAGAATCATTTAAAACATTTTGTCATAATTAAAAACAGGAATTACAAAAAATCAATTCACATATATTTCATGTCTGTATAAGAAACAATGTTAGCAGCAAACGGCAAAGATATTGCCACGGAGTACAATACCCAAAAAATATATACGAAACAAATAACAAGAGAAAGATGAGAGTATTAAGAGACAATACACTTTGTCATCATGAGGTCATATCTGTCTTCAAAAGATGTTGGGACTGGAAGCCAAAATATTGACAATTATAGAATATCTATAGTACCAGCCACCAACATGGATTATGTATCAAGGCGTCAACGCGTTTCAATGGTTGTCCTGGTTAGACTACTGGCCCTCACACCTTTAATCCCCCCTAAATTAGGATTTAAGGGACTCCTCTGGCACCAGAACCTTAGTTCTGACTTTGAATCTGAGAAGAGGCACAAAGAAGACACCGTCACCGACAACAGGACCGTGGACTCTGCCGCCATGCTAAGATCGGACATTAAGGTGCCCTGAAGAGATCATACACTGGAACTGTGTGTTCGATGTGTTATCTGTGGTGCAAGCTTGTTGCTCCCAGCAAGAGGTACTCCAGTGGACGCCAGAAACTGAAGCAGACTCCCTTGGATTATTGGGACCAGTTCCCTGGAAGCTGCAGGAAAATCGACATGCTGCAAGACAAGAATTGTGACCTGCTGGGCCTGTCGAGAGTGAGCCCAAAGAGAAGTGGTGTCCTGCAAGCCCTCAGAGGTATCCAAGCTTTCTCCAAGTTTCAAGATGCTATTCCACTTCTGTTGACCTCCAGCCACCAAAGTAACCATTGACTAAATTTGCCGCAGCCAAGGCTTGGTAATCGCCAATCGGGTGATCGACTCTTTGAGTGACATCTCCAGCCCTAGAGCATCTCACAGCGACAGCAACCTACGTGGGCAACGACCACGCTGCTGTGTTCCTGCATTCTGAAGATGGATTTGTTGAGTGTGTGGCAAAGCATCTTTGGCGCGACCTGCGCTGATGATTGACAGCTGCCAGCAACCTCTGCACCCGGAGCCACCGAGCAAGGTAGAAGAAATCCAACTGTTGAACCCAGGTCCTAGGTCTCCAAAGGCCTCTACTCTCTATGGGTAGAGTGAAACTCCATCTCCAAGTGTGCTTTTGTCAAGTGCTGCAAGTTTGACAACTCCCATGGACCCCGTCCAGTGCCTAGGACAGCCAAGTCACCTCTGCATCCGGACTCTGTTAGATTAGGTCGATTGCTGCGCGCATAATGCCATGTATAAGTTTTCAAAATGGCTACCGCAATGCGCGTAGCCATCATGTAGGGTGCGCGAACGGTGCGCGGCTGCTGTGTAATATCCACAAAAAAAAGAATGAATATAGTTTTAGTAATTAAAAATTATTCACAATTTAAAAAAAATATATATATATATATATATGTATATATATAGAAAATAAAAAAAAGATAGGATTCAGGTACACTACACTTACAAATTTTCTTTTAAAAAACCTTTGAAATTCACTGAAAAAACCATAGGTTTCAGGGATGTTATAGTTAGAAATTATCATTTAAAAAACCTTTGAAATTCACTGAAAAAACCATAGGTTTCAGGGACGTTATAGATAGAAATTAGCCTTTAAAAAACTGTAGAAATTCACTGAAATAACCATAGGTTTCAGGGACGTTATAGTTAGTTGGACATTTCACTAGTAAAAAACCAGAGAAATTCGCCCGTTATAGTTAGTTGAGCTAACTATAACTTGCGCCCCCGCAATGCACTGCTGATGACGTCACATATTACATCATTCATGACATGGTCAGTGACATCACTGATGACATCACTGATGACATCACTGATGACATCTCAAATGACATCACTGATGACATCACTGATGACATCATCCATGTGATAATCTGATGCCCTCTGGAGGAAAATACCCTTACAGCATTCTGGGACTCGTAGTTTTCCCCACTTGTTTCAATAATATCCTCCAGTGGATTCCGCCTTTCAGACACAAGTTTTAGCATAATTATTGCTCTCCAGTGAGCTACAAACACAAGACTCCGGTTTGCTTCTAAAAACTGCTTGACCTGCAACACTCGAACACAGCCAGTCTGTGTGAGACAGCCCACCATTTCCTTCGGTGGAAGTGCAGTTCTCTCGGCCAGGACCGGCCGAATTACATATTCAAAAGAGTGTCCCACAGCGAGAACGCACTTGAAAAGCAGACGAATCCTGTGAATTCAACAGCATCCTTTATTTATGATAACCGCACATCAATGTGCTTATTAAAATAAACAGCCCTACGGGTTTCAGCGCTCCTGCGCCTTGGTCACGGGCTCCATGCTATGTCATCAGGCGGGAGAAAAGCAGGTAACGAGTCACTTAGCTTTTAAAGCTCTCAGGTGAGTTATGCCCGCTGGTGGAAAATACCCTTACAGCATTCTGGGACTCGTAGTTTTCCCCACTTGTTTCAATAATATCCTCCAGTGGATTCCGCCTTTCAGACACAAGTTTTAGCATAATTATTGCTCTCCAGTGAGCTACAAACACAAGACTCCAGTTTGCTTCTAAAAACTGCTTGACCTGCATCACTCGAACACAGCCAGTCTGTGTGAGACAGCTCACCATTTCCTTCGGTGGAAGTGCAGTTCTCTCGGCCAGGACCGGCCGAATTACATATTCAAAAGAGTGTCCCACAGCGAGAACGCACTTGAAAAGCAGACGAATCCTGTGAATTCAACAGCATCCTTTATTTATGATAACTGAATATCAATTTGCTTATTAAAATAAACAGCCCTACGCATTTCAGCGCTCCTGCGCCTTGGTCACGGGCTCCATGCTATGTCATCAGGCGGAAGAAAAGCAGGTAACGAGTCACTTAGCTTTAAAGCTCTCAGGTGAGTTATGCCCTCTGGTGGAAAATACCCTTACAGCATTCTGGGACTCGTAGTTTTCCCCACTTGTTTCAATAATATCCTCCAGTGGATTCCGCCTTTCAGGCTCGGGGTAAAATTATTGCCAGCACTCACGGGAACAGTTCCAATCCCAGATTTTATTGGGAAATGAAAACGAACACGACAAGACGCGTTTCGGCAACCGCCTTTATCAATAGTGGCGGGCGCCGATTAGAGGCAGCATTTAAACATCTCCTCCATAAACATCAACATAGGACACCGGACTTCCTTCAGTCCAACGGTGTCGGCCATTTCTTAACATGCAAGTTGACACAATAAAATAAACCAGCAATTTCACTTCAAAGCCTGTTTCCTAAGTTATTTCGCCCTGAATGGGCACTCTCCACTATTTGGAACATAACATTCACAATTGCTACAATGTTACCCAAATACAAGACTTGACCTGACATCGTAACTTTGACTCCACGATATATCGCCCTGAATGGGCATATTCTTTTTCATTATCAAAGACTCACCACACATATAATCTATGTTTCTAATAACATTTACACAGTTGTGAGCACTTGATATACTCCTAGGATGGAGTATCATACAAAGTATCCTAGTCATGATCCGTTCTTGTTCTCAATTGCGTCAAATTGATCGCATGGCAGTAGGCCACCTTAAAAACAAAATCCCCCTTCTCTTTTATGCAGCAAGTACACGCCATAACACAATCCCTATAAATGGATAGCCAGCTCCTCTCCACTGTTTAGACCCCTCGGCATTTTTGTCTGATTGTGGATAATGTGCCTAGACTCCAATCTACGCAAATGTAGTTGTCTATCCCCTCCTCTCATATTGGGGGGAACATGATCCATACAAAAAAATCACAACAGGTCTGTGGCACTGTGAGCTAGCTGGTACAAAAGGCCAACATACCCGGTGGGGGTGTTCAGAATCAGTCTGACACCAATTCTACAGTGTATGCTGTCCGAACACGCAGATCCTATATGAGTTTTTATAGGAACTACACGACATGGCGCTGCCAACGTTGGTTGGGCACTTATTTAACAGTAGAATCTGAATAGTTCAATCGTGCTAGTCTCAGAGACCCCTACTCACAATTCCCCAGGGACGTCTGGAGTGGGTGGGCACAAACTCCGCCACAGCTGAGTAGGCAAAAATCCTATTTATTGGCTTTTGGTTAATCAAGCTTGAAGGACAATTTGTTCCTAAAACTGTGCAAAACACCTTAACTTAGTTCCCTTGAAAAGCTCTTCTTCTCTTAAACAATGGCTGAAGAAACAGTAAACATGAATAGAGTTGTGTAAGAACTGCATCTCTCAGCAGACGAAGAAGATGCAGATGCAATTTCCATTGCAGAAATGTTAGGAATGACGTTACCATAAAACTAGGTGCACACGGTCTAACATCCAGGGGTGGAAATGTAACCTTCTTGATTGAGTCACACGAATCATATAGAACAGAGGTATTCTATTCATGGGTTACATTCCCAGTTGCAAATGCAAGAACAAAAACACAATTCATTTCTACACAGAAAGTGGAATACTGGATGAATATTGTCCCTATGAGGACACTGAAGTTCCACTAACTTACCAGGAACATTTATACTGGTTTAAAGGCGCCCTCCCCCATACGAGAAATAAAGCAAGGCTCGGCCCGGTCAGAAGAGAAAGAGCGACGTGGCCAGTATTAGCGGCCTACACACCACATCCTGACATTGAAACAATACCAGGAGGAGACTTACTTATACTTCACATAGAACTGGTAAAACTTTACAGAAACCTGACACAGTTTGTCAACGTGACACTTACGGTCCAGCCAGCAACGGCTACAACAAACACAAATACAGTTCAAAATACAACAACTAAAATCACACCACAAACTTTACACGCAGTAATGGGTAAAATGCCCACAAAACCTGAACAAATGCCATTCTGGGTAGCTCAAAAAATAACACAGCTAGAAGCAGTATTCCGGAATACTAGCCCTTATGAAAAACACAGAATGCTGACAATCTGCTTGCCCATCGGGATAACACCACAGATAGAGGATTGTACCTCTTGGGATACAGTTTTTGCTGCCACATATACCAGAACACATGGTATCACGTCATTAGCAGTAATACCAGATGTATTGAAACAAATACAAAATGAGTACGGAGCAGAACCTGCTCTGAACTTAGGGATGAAATTACTAGGTAATTATGCCCAGGTATCAGCTATAATATTAGCAAATATTAAAGGGGGAGCAGCATCAGTGGCAATCCGTCAATGTCTAAGGGAATTCAGTCCTTTACAACAGGAACATGAATTACCTAAAATAATTGAGACTGCGTATGCAGAGTTAGGCAGAGACAGTTTGGGTGGGAAAGCATTAAAACCACAACTAATGTGTAGTCCCAAAAAGGACACTTTCAAACAGACACCTGCTTCATCAAAGAAGAAGTGGGACTATAACAAAAAGCAAAAGGTTAAAGAAAATAGATCTCAATCCAGAGCTAGATCTCCTCCACAGGAGCCCTCCGAAAGGAGGTATAACCTTAAGAATAGGGACAATATTAGAAAACCTGACAGGTATCAGGATACTGATACACGTTCCTCTTGTTCCTTTCAGGGTTCGACGAAAAACTCGGAGAGGGAAGGACGGTCAAA
This sequence comes from Calotriton arnoldi, assembly GCA_963921515.1. Classification (NCBI taxonomy): domain Eukaryota; kingdom Metazoa; phylum Chordata; class Amphibia; order Caudata; family Salamandridae; genus Calotriton; species Calotriton arnoldi. Next base: position 477,078 of record CAWUFW010006861.1, read on the forward strand.
CAGACAAGAAGAGCGTACAAAGTCCAGAGACAAGCAGCACGCTCAAGGCTATACTTCCAAAAAAGAAGATAAAGCCAAATCAAAACCTCAGTTCAAAAAGAAGAAGGTTGCAGGTCTAAAGATAAGACATGCCCAGAATTCTGAGGACTCAACTACTGAACAGGGAATGGGCTCTGACGATGCTAGACAGTGCGGCAGAAGTAACAATAGCTCGCCAGAACCTGATGGAATTTCTGGTGACAGCGGACTTGAATTATTATATCACGGTGGAAACACCTGATACTAGGGTAAGTGGCCCACATAAATTGTATGAAGTAACGCTCCAAATGGAGGGGGACAAGCCCAGGAAAGTTAGAGGTCTCTTTTGGGAGAACCTGACGTTTGGTTATGACATTCTATTAGCTGAACAAGATTGGCTGCCAGCATTCGTCATGGACTGCCCTAGGGGAGAAACAGTAATTTAACCAGCCTTTTCCAGCCCTGTTCCCAAATATCTAAAATACACGTATGTACGGAAGTGGGCGATAGCACTATCCCCGGCATTATATAAAAATATGTTGCATGGGATGAGGATTCAACCCACCACACAATTCCATTAAAAAATACTCCGACTCCACATTGGCAGTATCCAATAAAGCAAGAAGCTAAAAAACAGGTCAGGGAGATCTTAGATCAACTTTAATACCAAGGGGTGATTGAAACTTGCACCTCTCAAATGAATAATCCTTTGTTTCCCGTAATGAAACCTGACAACTCATATCGTCTAGTTTTAGATTACAGATGTGAGAAGTTGGCCTGGTATACGCTGTCCACTAATTATAGTGGGCACCTTGCACCAGTCCAAACAACCCCTTATTGGAGATAGGTTAAAGACAACCTTTATTGAAAGCTATCCTAGTGGTAGCTATGGAGAGCAGCCTTCAGGCTAAGTCTTGAAGGAATGTAAAGCAGCTTGTTTTACCAGTCTATAATCTCTTGAGTGACCAAATGAAAGAGGACCACACCAGGTATATATATAAAATATATGTATTTATTACTAAACACACCCCTCTAGTCTCTTTATGAGGCTAGAGTTCGAAGTACATAAGTTATAAGCAAGTTAAACACAGTAATAGCACAAATACACGTTTGAGCCCTAGGGACGTACCAAACCATATACCAATAAAGTGGTATAAGAACCACGACTGAGCTAGACACAAGGCCTAGAGCCTGTAGAAGTGCTTGGACCACAAGGAACCACCCAAGGTAGTGACACAGGGGACCCACGGGGGATGCGTGCAGTGTGTAAACACAGCCGCGAATCGCCGTTAACTTCAATGGGGAAAGTCGCGGTTAGGAATTTAAAGAAAAGGGACACTTAAAGAAGAACTTGGAGCAAACCCTGTGAGAACTAGGTTGTTCTAGAGTCTCTACCCACGGGAGCACCGGAGTACTCTTGTTACTTCACCCAGGGAAGCCGGGTGCATAGGTGCCTTTCGGGGTCGGGTTTCGTCGTCCATTTGAATGGCGATCTGCTGCAAAGTGCTGCTGGCGACCAAGTGGAAAGTGTCCGGGTGGATCCAAGAGTGGATCGGAGATCTGAAGAACCTGAAAGCAGAGGGGACAGAGTCTGGGTCACTAGCCAGTGACCAGGAAGGCGATGAGCAGATGCCCACCGATGTCGGATGCTTCAGGTTGGTTGACGGTCGTCTTGTCTCTGCAGCCACGAGGTCCAGGAGGCGTTGTCGGTGACCAGGAGCAGGATTCGGGCTGGAACCCAATGTCTGTCGAGTGCTGAGGTGTCGGCGACCGGATTGGACCCAACAGGCCTTGGCAACGGCAAGTCTTGATGAAGATGAAGATTGACGATGGTGCAGACCAGCAAGGTCTGAGGAACTCACCCAGCAAGGGTAAGTGAGTGCAGGCCTGGAGCAACCAGGGAGCCCAAGTAGAAAAAGATTGGCCTTCGTGAAGGGCTACTAGCCAACGGACTAGCGACCGCAAAGGAGCCTCGAGGCGATGCACGTGGAGCTGGCTCACAGGACACTCGTGGAGTGGAGGCCAGTGATCTTCGGTGCAGTCGGTGCTGGAGGCGGGGGCTACTCGGAGCCCAAAGCACAACTTCGTGGGAGTCCAGGAAGAGGGTGCACTTGCAAATGTGCTCGGTGTCCAGGGGTCACGGTTCCACGTTACCCACAACAGCTACGGGCCTCAGCTTTGCTGGGGACTCAGGGCAGCCTCGGGGAAGTCTGGAAATCCACCTCTAGTGATGCAAAGACTTCGGCGTCCGACGGGAGCTTCAGCGATGCAGACCGGACAATTGCTTCTTTGGTGCCTGCCAAGCAGGGGAGTCACTCCTTGACCCCAAGGGAGATTCTTCTGTCCTCTAATCTTTAAGTAGAGCGTCTAAGGTCCAGGATTCTGTGTCAGAGTTTCATCCAGGGAATATCTAAAGTCCTAAGGACTGGGGTCCCATACTTATACTAAGTTTGGGGGTTGGACTTACTCTGTGGTCCCACCTATGGGTGGGTCAGGGCAGAGGGGTGGGTACACCCCTTTCCCTTTGTCCAGTTTCGCGCCAGAGCAGGGGCTGGAGGCCCCTGATCCGGTTTGAACTGGGGTATGCACGGGGACACCAAATGTGCCCCCAGTGCAGGACTTCAAAGCACCAGAGAGTGTTCCCGCCCAGCCCCAATACACACTATCCTGTCTGGGGAGGTGGTTACACCTCCCTGCGACAGGAAACCTATTGTCCAGGCCTCCCCTGTCGGAGTTTCGGCCAGCAGCAGGAGGCCAGACTTGTGTCTGTGGCAGCAGCATCCATTTTGTGATGCCAGGGCTTTGGAAAGAAGTTACCGGGCAAGCCAGGGTTAACATGTCTCTCCCTCTAGAAGGGTGGGATGCTACCCCCGCCGCCATGTTTCTGTGCAGCCATCCCAAAGTTAGCATTTAACGCTAGGTTATAATGCACTTAAGAGTATATGGTCAGGCTGCACTACAAACAGCATCAGAGAAGGGTCTCCGAACGCTGCAGAGGGGCCCTGCTCATGCAGGGGCACCCTCTCACATAGGAACCATGCACTCTGCCTTCAGGATTGACAAGGCCTGCCATAGGAGTGACTTATAGGTTTATATGTGTGTAGGTATGTAGTGATATAGGTAGCCTATATCACAGTAAGGGGTGCATGCACCACCTTACCCAGGCTGCAGTGGCAGACCTGTGGTGTCATTTTGGATGGCCTTCCAGGGGAGGCACAATACATGCTGCAGCCCCTGGTAGGCCTCTGAGGTACCTATGCCCTTGGTACATAGTATACCATATACTAGGGACTTATAAGGGCACTCCAGATTCCAATTAGAGATGTGCCTAAGGCACATGGAAACCATTTTAGAGAGGAAGCAGCTAGGCTGGGGTTCTGATTAGCAGGGCCCCAGCCAGACTAAAGTGAAAAACAGTGAAACATCAGCAAAAAGTGGGGGTACCCATGTGAAGCAGATCCTACTCTCCTACACAACCCCCCAAACGCAGGGACATTAAACTAACCTTGACCAGTTGAGTCTTCATGTTCTAAGTGGAAGTACCTAGAGAGTCCATCTGCATTGGCATGGTTACTCCCAGGTCTATGTTCCACTGTGAAGTCCATCCCCTGTAGGGAAATGGACCACCTAAGCAGTTTGGGGTTTTCACCCTTCATTTGTTTTAGCCATAAGAGGGGCTTATGGTCGGTTTGAACAAGGAAGTGAGTACCAAACAAGTATGGCCTCAACTTCTTCAGAGCCCAGACCACAGCAAAGGCCTCCCTCTCAATGGCTGACCAACGTTTCTCTCTAGGGGTCAGCCTTCTGCTAATAAAAGCTACTGGCTGATCCTGACCTTCTTCATTCAATTGTGACAGTACAGCCCCTACCCCCAATTCAGATGTATCTGTTTGAACAATGAACTTCTTGGAGTAATCAGGACTCTGTAGAATGGGAGCAGTGCACATGGCCTGCTTCAGGTCATCAAATGCCTTTTGACAGCTAGCTGTCCACTGAACCTTCTTGGGCATTTTCTTGGAAGTTAAGTCATTCAAGGGTGTCACTATTGATCCATACCCTTTGACAAATCTCCTGTAGTACCCAGTCAGGCCTAAAAAGGCTCTCACCTGAGTCTGGGTAGTTGGAGCAGCCCAGTCCATGATGGTCTGGATCTTGCTCTGCAGTGGTTGAACCTGGCCTCCACCCACAAGGTGGCTCATGTACACAACCTGACTCTGCCCTATCTGGCACTTGGTGGCCTTGATAGTCAGGCCTGCCTTTTGCAGGGCCTGTAAAACATTTCTGAGGTGGACCAGGTGATCCTCCCAGGTGGAGCTAAAGACAGCAATATCATCTAGATATGCTGCACTATAGGCTTCAGGCCTGTAAGGACTGTATTCACCAACCTCTGAAAAGTGGCAGGTGCATTCTTCAGACCAAAGGGCATCACCACAAATTGGTAATGCCCACTAGGGGTTGAGAATGCTGTCTTTGGCTTTGCATCATCAGCTAGTCTGATCTGCCAGTAGCCAGCTGTCAGGTCAAATGTGCTTAGATACTTGGCTGAGGCCAAAGTGTATATTAGCTCATCTGCCCTAGGTATTGGATGGGCATCAGTCCTAGTGACGGCATTGAGACCCCTGTAGTCCACACAAAACCTCATCTCTCTTTTCCCACCACTGGTGTGAGGTTTTGGCACAAGGACCACTGGACTAGCCCAAGGGCTATCTGAGGGTTCAATAACTCCCAAATGCAACATTTTCTGGACTTCTGTCCTGATACAGTCTCTGACATGGTCAGGTTGCCTATAAATCTTATTTTTAATAGGCAGACTGTCCCCAGTGTCCACTTCATGAGTGCACCAGGTGGTCTGACTGGGTGTCAGTGAAAACATGTGTCTAAACTGATTGAGCACCTGTCTGCAATCAGTTTGCTGCTGGGTAGTGAGGCTGCCTGCCAAGGCTACACCATCCACTGACCCATCATCAGGGTTCTGTGAGAGCAGGTCAGGGAGTGGGTCACTCTCTTCCTCCTGTCCCTCATCAGTAGCCATGAGCAAGCCCATGTCTGCCCTGTCCACATATGGTTTCAACCTGTTGACATGGAGAACCCTGTGGGGACTCCTGGGTGTTCCTAGGTCTACTAAGTAGGTAACCTCACCCTTCTGTTCAACAATAGTGTGGGGTCCACTCCATTTGTCTTGGAGAGCTGCTGGGGCCACTGGCTCCAACACCCACACCTTCTGTCCTGGCTGGTAAACAGTCAGCACAGCCTTTTGGTCATGCCAAGCTTTCTGAAGTTCCTGGCTAGCCTCAAGGTTTTTAGTTGCCTTTTTCATGTACTCAGCCATCCGGGAGCGGAGACCAAGTACGTAGTCCACTATGTCTTGCTTTGGGGGCTTGAGAGGTAACTCCCATCCTTCCTTCACCAAGCACAATGGACCCCTGACAGGGTGACCAAACAAAAGTTCAAAAGGGCTGTAGCCAACCCCCTTCTGAGGCACCTCCCTGTATGCAAATAAAAGGCAGGGCAAGAGTATGTCCCATCTTCGCCTAAGCTTTTCTGGGAGCCCTTTAATCATGCCCTTCAAGGTTTTGTGAATCTCTCAACTAAACCATTGCATTGTGGGTGATAGGGTGTGGTGAACTTATAAGTCACTCCACACTCCTTCCACATTGCTTTTAGGTAACCAGACATAAAGTTTGCACCCCTGTCTGATACAACCTCCTTAGGGAAGCCCACTCTTGAGAAAACTCCCAGGAGGGCTCTTGCCACCACAGGTGCTGTAGTGGTCCTAAGGGGAATAGCCTCTGGGTACCTGGTGGCATGATCCACTACCACCAGGATAAACCTGTGCCCAGATGCTGTTTGGGGATCCATGGGACCAACAATATCAATCTGCACTCTTTCAAAGGGAACTCCCACCACAGGTAGTGGTATCAGGGGGGCCTTTGTAGTGCCACCTGCCTTGCCACTGGCCTGGCAGGTTACACAGGAGCGACAAAACTCCTTGGTGTCTTCAGACATGTGGGGCCAGTGAAAGTGAGGGACAATTCTGTCCCAAGTCTTGTTCTGGCCCAGGTGACCTGCTAAGGGAATATCCTGGGCTAGGGTCAATAGGAAGCCCCTGAACTTCAGAGGTATTACCAACCTCCTGGTGGCACCAGGCTTGGGGTCTCTACACTCTGAGTACAGGAGTCCATCATCCCAATACACTGTATGGGGACCACTAGCTTTCCCAGCAGCCTCAGCAGCAGCTTGCTGTCTGAGGGGTTCAAGAGAGGGGCAGCTCTGCTGCTCCTGGCTCAGATCTGCCCTGGAAGGTCCCCCTGTCCCCAAGAACTCAACCTGGTCAGGTTCAAGTTCCTCTGGGACAGTTCCTTCCTCAGGACTGAGATCATCTCCCTCAAGAGACTGATCTTCCTTCTGAGCCAAGAGGGAAGGCACTGCCTTTACCCTACTACTCCTCCTCTTGGAAGGTCCTTGGTCCATTATTCCAGAATCCAAGGCCTGTTCAGTGCTAGACATTTTGGCCTGTGACCTGGTCACAGCAAACACATCTGCAGGGATCCCCAGCATTTCTGCATGGGTCCTGAGCTCCATTTCTGCCCAAGCTGAAGTTTCTAAGTCAATGCCAAGCAAGCATTCAACTGGTAGGTCTGCACTTACCACAACCTTCTTAAGGCCAGTTACCCCTCCCCAGGAGAAGTTAACAACTGCCAGAGTATGGTCTGTTCTGACATTGCTAGCATTGGTCACTTGGTACATCTCACCAAGTATAATCTGCCCAGGATTCACAAGGTCTTGTGTCACCATTGTGACACTTTCCCCTGTGTCCCTAAATGCCAAAGCCTCTCGTCCATTGATTAAGGGCTGTTGTCTGTACTTGCCCAGATTACTGGGACTCACAGAGGAGGTCATATCCATGCCTCCATCACAGACTAAAACAGCCTGAGTGAGTTCTCTGACTAGGTCAGAGCCCATCTCAGTACCCAGGGTCAACCCTACTAAACCCTTGGCTGGAGCACTCCCACCACCAACTGTAACTGTACTAGGGGGAACAGCTGCCTTAGGGGCGTTGGTGGGGGCTGGAGTAGAGTCTTTGGACTTGGTGCAGTCACTGGTCCAGTGGGTCTTTTGCTTACAGACCTTGCACCATGGTTTCTTTTGGCCTTTCCCTTTGTTAGACTGTGAATCCCCCCCTGAAGAAGATTTTTGGGGACCTTGTGAAGACTTCTGGTCTTTACCCTTCTCCCCACCCTTATCAGAGTTCTTTGAATCTTGCTTCTTAGGGTCACCACCTTGGTTCTGTACCTTCTGCCTCACCCTGGTTCTGACCCATTTGTCTGCCTTCTTTCCCAATTCTTGGGGAGAGGTCAGATCAGAGTCCACCAGGTACTGATGCAACAGCTGATTTTGACAGTTATTAAGAATCTGCTCCCTCATTATCAGATTGTACAATCCTGTGAAGTCACACACCTTACTGCCCATCAACCAGCCTTCCAGAGCCTTAGCAGAACAATCCACATAGTCCACCCAGTCTTGAGTCTGTGCTTTTTGGGCATCTCTGAACTTTAACCTGTATTGTTCAGTTGTTAGGCCAAACCCATCAATAAGAGCACTCTTCATGTAATTGTCAGCATCCTCTTCTCTTACAGTGAGGAGCTTGTCTCTACCTTTGTCTGCAAAGGAGAGCCACAAGATTGCTGCCCACTGCTCCTGAGGTACCCTCTGTACTTTACAGGCCCTCTCTAGAGCAGTTATCCATTTGTGGATGTCATCCCCACTCTGGTAGGGAGGGACAATCTTGCTCAGGTTTCTATGGTCATAAGACCTTTCCCTATCTTTGGGGATATTGCTGCCACCATGGGACTCTAGTCCCAACTTTTTTCTCTCTCTGTAGAGATCTAGTGACTCCCTGTCTAGAGCCAATTGCTGCTTTCTGAGTTCAAGCTGAGCTTGCTCATACTGAATCAGCCTCTTTCTCCTCTCATGAGAGGATTCCCTCCTATGAGAGGAGACAGAGGTCCCTACTGAGGTGTCAGAGTGGTTAGACTCCTGAGAAGGAGATCTAGCCCTTCTAGGCACTCTCATAATCCTTCCTGGGGGGACAAAGTGGAGGTCATTTTGATCCTCCTCTTCCTCATCCTCAGGAGGAATTGGGTTTTCCAGGTCAAGGTCATTATCACCTTCCTGGTCAGTTCCAGAGGGAGGGTTGGGGGTGTTGCCACCCCTGGCCCCTTCCTCATCTTCTGCCCCACCCTCTGTACCTACCCCTTCAGTCCCTAAGGGCCTGTTGAGATCATCAGCCAGTAACATCTCTCTTAGATGTTGGGTGCTGGCACTCTGGCCTGTCTTCAGTTTCCTCACATTGCATAATGCTCTCAATTCCAAGAATGGGAGTGTATCATACTTGGAGGGAAGAAGCCCAGTGGCTTCTGGCAAGGACTCTCTGGGTCCTGGCTTGGAAGACATCACTAGTGAGGTGTGGTGTATGCACTACCTACTCTAGTGTGGCCTACTAAACTCTCTTGAGTTGTAGAAAGGGTTGTGCTATCCCTTAACACACAACTCTAAGTTCAGTAGAATTTACTGTATACTAAACTTAATTTATATGTACCTTAGGTACCCTTAGTGGTTTTCAGTTGATCAATTCAATTGAGATTATCTGGTAAAACAATAGCAAGCTGGAATCCCACACGCTGCACACCAATGTGAGAAGTTGGCCTGGTATATGCTGTCCACTAATTATAGTGGGCACCTTGCACCAGTCCAAACAACCCCTTATTGGAGATAGGTTAAAGACAACCTTTATTGAAAGCTATCCTAGTGGTAGCTATGGAGAGCAGCCTTCAGGCTAAGTCTTGAAGGAATGTAAAGCAGCTTGTTTTACCAGTCTATAATCTCTTGAGTGACCAAATGAAAGAGGACCACACCAGGTATATATATAAAATATATGTATTTATTACTAAACACACCCCTCTAGTCTCTTTATGAGGCTAGAGTTCGAAGTACATAAGTTATAAGCAAGTTAAACACAGTAATAGCACAAATACACGTTTGAGCCCTAGGGGTGTACCAAACCATACACCAATAAAGTGGTATAAGAACCACGACTGAGCTAGACACAAGGCCTAGAGCCTCTAGAAGTGCTTGGACCACAAGGAACCACCCAAGGTAGTGACACAGGGGACCCACGGGGGACGCGTGCAAGGTGTAAACACAGCCGCGAATCGCCGTTAACTTCAATGGGGAAAGTCGCGGTTAGGAATTTAAAGAAAGGGACACTTAAAGAAGAACTTGGAGCAAACCCTTTGAGAACTAGGTTGTTCTAGAGTCTCTACCCACGGGAGCACCGGAGTACTCTTGTTACCTCACCCAGGGAAGCCGGGTGCATAGGTGCCTTTCGGGGTCGGGTTTCGTCGTCCATTTGAATTGCGATCTGCTGCAAAGTGCTGCTGGCGACTAAGTGGAAAGTGTCCGGGTGGATCCAAGAGTGGATCGGAGATCTGAAGAACCTGAAAGCAGAGGGGACAGAGTCTGGGTCACTAGCCAGTGACCAGGAAGGCGATGAGCAGATGCCCACCGATGTCGGATGCTTCAGGTTGGTTGACAGTCATCTTGTCTCTGCAGCCACGAGGTCCAGGAGACGTTGTCAGTGACCAGGAGCAGGATTCGGGCTAGTACACGATGTCTGTCGAGTGCTAAGGTGTCAGCGACCGGATTGGACCCAACAGGCCTTGGCAACGGCAAGTCTTGATGAAGATGAAGATTGACGATGGTGCAGACCAGCAAGGTCTGAGGAACTCACCCAGCAAGGGTAAGTGAGGGCAGGCCTGGCGCAACCAGGGAGCCCAAGTAGAAAAAGATTGGCCTTCGTGAAGGGCTACTAGCCAATGGACTAGCAACCGCGAAGGAGCCTCGAGACGATGCACGTGGAGCTGGCTCACAGGACACTCGTGGAGTGGAGGCCAGTGATCTTCGGTGCAGTCAGTGCTGGAGGCGGGGGCTACTCGGAGCCCAAAGCATAACTTCGTGGGAGTCCAGGAAGAGAGTGCACTTGCAAATGTGCTCGGTGTCTAGGGGTCACGGTTCCACGTTACCCACAACAGCTACGGGCCACAGCTTTACTGGGGACTCAGGGCAGCCTCAGGGAAGTCTGGAAATCCACGTCTGGTGATGCAAAGACTTCGGCGTCCGACGGGAGCTTCAGCGATGCAGACCAGACAATTGCTTCTTTGGTGCCTGCCAAGCAGGGGAGTCACTCCTTGACCCCAAGGGAGATTCTTCTGTCCTCTAATCTTTAAGTAGAGCGTCGAAGGTCCAGGATTCTGTGTCAGAGTTTCGTCCAGGGAATATCTAAAGTCCTAAGGACTGGGGTCCCATACTTATACTAAGTTTGGGGGTTGGACTTACTCTGTGGTCCCACCTATGGGTGGGTCAGGGCAGAGGGGTGGCTACACCCCTTTCCCTTTGTCCAGTTTCGCGCCAGAGCAGGGGCTGGAAGCCCCTGATCCGGTTTGAACTAGGGTATGCACGGGGACACCAAATGTGCCCCCAGTGCAGGACTTCAAAGCACCAGAGAGTGCTCCCGCCCAGCCCCAATACACACTATCCTGTTTGGGGAGGTGGTTACACCTCCCTGCGACAGGAAACCTATTGTCCAGGCCTCCCCTGTCGGAGTTTCGGCCAGCAGCAGGAGGCCAGACTTGTGTCTGTGGCAGCAGCATCCATTTTGTGATGCCAGGGCTTTGGAAAGAAGTTACCGGGCAAGCCAGGGTTAACATGTCTCTCCCTCTAGAAGGGTGGGATGCTACCCCCGCCGCCAGAATTGGCGGGGGGGGTAGTATTCCAAGATGTTTGACACCAAACACGACATGTTTCTGTGCAGCCATCCCAAAGTTAGCATTTAACGCTAGGTTATAATGCACTTAAGAGTATATGGTCAGGCTGCACTACAAACAGCATCAGAGAAGGGTCTCCGAACGCTGCAGAGGGGCCCTGCTCATGCAGGGGCACCCTCTCACATAGGAACCATGCACTCTGCCTTCAGGATTGACAAGGCCTGCCATAGGAGTGACTTATAGGTTTATATGTGTGTAGGTATGTAGTGATATAGGTAGCCTATATCACAGTAAGGGGTGCATGCACCACCTTACCCAGGCTGCAGTAGCAGACCTGTGGTGTCATTTTGGATGGCCTTCCAGGGGTGGCACAATACATGCTGCAGCCCCTGGTAGGCCTCTGAGGTACCTATGCCCTTGGTACATAGTATACCATATACTAGGGACTTATAAGGGCACTCCAGATTCCAATTAGAGATGTGCCTAAGGCACATGGAAACCATTTTAGAGAGGAAGCAGCTAGGCTGGGGTTCTGTTTAGCAGGGCCCCAGCCAGACTAAAGTCGAAAAACAGTGAAACATCAGCAAAAAGTGGGGGTACCCATGTGAAGCAGATCCTACTCTCCTACAACAGACATCTAAACACTTGCACAAAGACATATGCAGTACAAAATGCACACAGTGCCGCACTAATGAATAACATTGTGCGGGGAAAAAAAAAAACGACACCAGATATCTCAAATGGATTTTTTTGCCAAAATATAGCACCTGAAAGCAGGTATTTAACCGCATTCTCCGCGTGAGGCTCCCAGTGGCAATTCTGTAGACTCCCCCAGGGGTATAAGAACAGCCCGAGGTTATTTTCGGTCAGAGTAACTGAATTACTTCAAAATCTGGATGAAGAGGCATTGTCCTACGTGGATGATATTTATCTAATGGATGATGACCTGGATGAACACTTGAACAGAGTAAATACCATAATATTGGGATTTACCTCTGAGGGCTACAAATTTGATTAAAAAAAATCAAAGATAGCCCATCTCAATGTCCTTTTTCTGGGATATGAGCTTTCAAGTGAAGGGAAAAGCTTAGCAGCTAACTTTTTAGAAAAGTGTGCACTGCTACAACCTCCAAAATCATTAAAAAACTTACAATCAATACTGGGATTTCGGAACTTTGGCAGGACATACATTTTGGATTACGCAGAAAGAGCTAAACCTTTCTACAATTTGATAAGACCTGACTTTTCAGTTAGACAGTGGACACAGGAACACACAGATATTCTTCGTTCCCTACAAGCTGATATGATAGCTTCAAAATATTTACAGACACGCGTAAATGTAAGCAACTTAGTGATCCATATAGCTGCGGGTCAATGAGGATACACCTACCTAACATATAATGAAGGTGAAACAGTACCAATCGCATACAAATCACATTTGTACACAAATGCTGAGATTCGCTTTGCATCCACAGAAAAAATTCTGACTGTAGTACAGACTGCTGTAGTGAGAGAAAGAGCACTGGTCAAGCAAAACGAATAATTGTCGTAACCCCGGTACTGGCCTTAGAGGTTGCTACAAAGGCTAGCGTTCCTAACGCTAAAGCCTTACAACCGAGATGGATACAATGGGCTAATTCACTCACTGCAACAGATGTAGAATATAGGTACGACCCAAGTCTAAAAACACAAGTATTCCTGCAATACGAACAAGAATATCCTCTCCATAATGAACTATTACCTCTAGATCAGTATGAATATTTAATTTACACTGACGGATCTGCTCAGCCGGCCATTGGGAGTAAACAACAATACAGCGCTGCTTGCGCAATCGTTAAAGGTCGCATGCAGGATGGAAAGTTTCATCCGAGTTGTACAAAAACCAAATCTCTAGGAGACTGCACGGGGCAGCAAGCAGAATTAAAAGCTCTGTTACTGGCACTGGTAAATACGGATCGAGAATTTCCCACACTAATTGTGTGTGATTCCTTTTACTGTGTACAGTCATACAATGAATACTTACACCACTGGGGACAAAATGGGTTCATAGATGCAAAAGGTGGCACAATTAAGCACAAAACGCTATTGGAACAGGTAGTAGAGTTGGAAATTCGAACAACCAAGGGCTCACGTAATACACACACTGAGTCATCAACGTGATGGCGTTCACGTTGAAGGGAATTCATTGGCTGATGAAGTCGCAAAGGGGGCTGTACGCACGGCTTCTGTAGCTGCAATCACACGTTCAAAAACGAGAATAGACTGTGAGATTATTGTTGCAGTTATTGCTACACACAATAAAACGGCACTACTGAAAATATTTCCACTCAAGTACTCCTACAAGTTAGATGCAAATAACGTTCTATTTGCTCAGATTCCTGGAGTGGGGGATAGAGTAATACCAAATATGGATCGCAGGTTAGGGTTCATTCTAGCAGCACACGAGGGTATAGGTTCTGGGGGTTAACAAAGCAGACTAAGGACTATGTCTTGAAATGCGACATCTGTCAGCAGATGAAAGGCCCATGTAACACGTCCATCGCAGACACCATTATTAAAATCAGACAAACCACTTGCGTGTGTTTATGAGGACCACTGCAGCCCCTTACAAACAGATGGGGCTGACAGGTATATCATTGTTGCAGTGGATTCCTGCTCTACATTTCTATGGGTGTGGCCCCAGCGCTCGGCTGACACTCGAACTGCTATAAAAGATTTGTGAGTCTTTATAGGGACATACGCAATTGGCACATTACATTCTGACCGTGGCCCCGCGTTTAGCTCTAGGGCTTACAAGGAAGCCATGGGAGGTTTGGGTGTAGCATTGCGGTACTCCTCTCCGTACCATCCTGAGGGAAATTCGGTAGTGGAGAGGAAAAACCAGGACTTGAAGCAGTCTTTAACAGCTAGAGTATTTGGCTTGGGTGAGAGTTGGGTAAAACATTTGTATGGAGTTCAACAAGCATTGACTAATATGTCTAGAAGTTCTCTAGGGGGTGTCACTCCTTATGAGGTCCTATTTGGGACGAGAATGTGGGTACCTGATCTTGATTGTAAAGGCACAGTGGCGGATGAAAACCTTTTAACATCCATAAACGTTTGGCTGTTTTACAGGAGCTAAATGAATCCAGGGCACTACAAAGCAATTTCCAGGTGAAGCGGACCGCCACTGGAGAAGTCAAGTCAGTCACGGCAAGACCTGTCTGGGTCCCTAAAGTTGGGGATCTGGTCAGAAAGAAAATTGCGGAGAAAAAAGAATTTGGGCCATCATACAGAAAGCCTGTACCTGTCCTGGCTGTTGAAGAAACAAGAACTGTACTTCTGCCGCCTCTTGCCAGAAAAAGGACAAAAGGCTTGTCTCAATCGACTTAATCAAACTACACTATGTGGCTGATACTGAATAGTAGGCCTTGTGGACTCCGGAGTAGCTGACGCCCTCCTCTCGCTACTATACAAGAAGTTCAAACAGAAAGACTCACCACGTTTGAAGAGTCCCCTACACGGAATGATGGACTATGCAATAATGCCATGGAACTCGTTCCTCTTGAAACTGAAGTTTATAATCAGAATCAAAATCAAAATGAAAGACAAATTTCAATTCGATCAAACACAGATATCTACATCAACATGCCTCAACAAGAGCAAGCTACAGTTTCCACAGGACCTGCGGAATTACTGAAAATTAATCGAACTGCATCTGGCTACTTCATAGACTTTGATACGTTTTCTTTGGATCCAAGTGAACCTGAAAGGATGACAGCCCAAGAAACACGTAACCAGTAAATTAAAGATTTTCTGAACTTTCTTTAAAAAAACTTACCTGGTATCACCTTGGATAGAACTCTGGGTAATAACCGGGATACTTTTCTTTGTTTTCTGGTTAGGCTTAGTAACTGTTTTTAGCATGCTTATAAATGGAACTTACCTTCGACAAACCTCTGCAGCTCAAAAAGTGAATGTGATTCTGAAACCTCACCTATCATCGCATCGTGAACAAAGAGACTTGTCATCAGTGAACATTACAGCAGTTCCTATTAGGCCTGGGCGGTAAATTCCGTTCCGCTCGCGGAATTTGCGGAATTTGGGTAATTTTGCGTTACGCGGAGAACGTGGAATTGCCAAAAATTCCGCGATCCGCGGCTTCGTGGAAATTTTTGCTTGTTCGCGCTTTCAAAATGCGTGTTTGCGAGATATTTCTCCCCGAGCACGCAAACAGCGTTCGCGAACAGGAAAAAAGCATCGCGAAAAGGCGGAACAAGCAATTCCGCGTGTTCGCGGAACTTTTGCGTGCTCGCGGAGATTTGTTACCGTTTCGCGGAGCTTTGCGTAGCGCGACTACGCAAATTCCGCCCACCCCTAGCTTCCTATACCTGATAGTATAGTATGGGACAAGATTGATTATGATATATTTGGTCTGACAGAACTTTTAAAAAATCCACATTTATTTAAAATATCATTGAGTGATATCATTACC
Source organism: Calotriton arnoldi (assembly GCA_963921515.1). Taxonomy (NCBI): domain Eukaryota; kingdom Metazoa; phylum Chordata; class Amphibia; order Caudata; family Salamandridae; genus Calotriton; species Calotriton arnoldi. Next base: position 492,393 of record CAWUFW010006861.1, read on the forward strand.
TCCAGTACATTTTCCGATGATTGGGATTATGAAACTGTAAATAATATGTTGTCTGATTTAGAAAAATCTGCTGCCTTTTCTAATAGTGAAATGTTGGAAGACACATCAGATTTTGAAACAATGTATTGCAATCAACATTATGGTCATCATTTTCTGCATAAATCTGCTAATCCCAGAAATGTTTTTTCCTACCACCAATGGGAACATTGCCCTACACAGCCGAAAAGCAGTTCAAAGACATTTGCACAGAAATTTCCATATTTTTCAGGGTTTAACACGTTACACCCAGCCTCATATTATTATAAGGTTGCACAAACACCAGCACAGAAAAATATGTTGACAAACACTAAACAGATTTATTCTGCTTCCTTTATTTCCCAGTTGTCTGAACAAGGTTTCGACTTATGGAAAGACACTATAGACTTAAATTCTGTCTGGGGTACTAGAGACTGGCGGGTCCAGGGAACAGAGGTGCTATTTAGAGCATGCCTCATTCCTCAGCGAATCATGTTTTTGAATGACACCGTGCAACAAATGTCCTGTCTTGGAATAGCCAAGAACAAAGACTTGAATACACCTCGGATGCCCACACCATCACACACCGAGGGTAACATAACATCACAAGAAGGGATTACGTTAGATGAGATCATGCAATACTATAGATCAAACCCCGTATGGAAGGGATGGTTGATTTGGCCCACAGACACCAATAGATGTCAAGAAAGATTCATGGGTAAAACCAAAGTGTTTAATATCCACAGGCCAGATCCACGCTATGTACAGAGAGAACACCCAGGGGTAGTGACATCATACAGTGTTGGGAAGTTATGCCTCGATTGGCTAAGAACCTCGACACTGTCACAGGTGACACAACACTTATCCTTACTTATAAAGGATGTGGATCTCCGGGATTTTTATTGGGTCCTAGAAAGCCACATCATATACAATGAAGAGCAATAGAGGGATTTGCAAAGCAGGTCTCCCTCCACTCAAAACATATTAAATCAACCAAGACCTGCTCTGATACTGGACTACTGTTTTCAAAAGACCCCCAAATGCCATACTTGCTTACTATACTGATGAAGTAGCTTCACAAATGCTACTCGAAATGGGGTTTTGCTGTCCAATTTTAAGAAAGAGTATGTCTACCACCCCTACTTAAATCCCTTTCCACCAGTGCCCATTTGAAAAGAATGTGTGAAGGTCTGAAAGCACCTCACGTAAGCACCACCAAAGGAGCTGCTGGTAGGTACTCACCAGTATGCTCACGTCTTCATCATCGGTATCTTTCAAGACCAAAATGAAATATGTGAAAACAGTGTAAAGCAACTGAAATCTAGTGATGTGTGAAACAACGGAATGCACACGTTAATCATGTGCTATCCTACTATGACCCCATAGTGCAAAGGAAAAAAGAGAAAACTTTTTTTTGCTGCTTCTCCAAGCTAAAAATGAGGTAGGACCCACTGGCGATACTGCCAACTTTAATTGATGCCGTGGACCCACTCCAATTTAAAAACACACAATGTTGCACACCACTTCAGTTTAGGGAAGACCAACATGTTTCATTGCCAAAGTAACTTACGGCAATTTCGTCAGGGCTCGGGGTCAGTCTTCACCACACAATGTATTCCATAATGAGCCAGGTGATTGCCCTCAATACTCCTACCGGCAACCCACCTCGTGGGGGATGTGTGTAATTTCTGCGACACACCACCCTGGCGTGTATTCACGGTTGCTTCTCGTCAACCGGTACGCCTCATGCGTCATGTTCCAAATTCCCCGAGTGGAATGGGTCCCAGTCACCAAGGAGATGGAAACAGTACTCCTGGAGCAAAAATACTGTGATCCCATGGTACAACATCTAGGCACACCTCGCCTGAGAAAACTAAGTGCGTCTTGGTTCCTGTCATTTAGACCAGTCTGGATGGACTGCATCTTACCTGTGCTCCGATGCCTGTTTTGCGGAGAAGAATGCGTGTTGGATCTCTGTCTGACATTCCCATCATGTGCGCAACCGGACGTTGATGCTTTACTGGACTTGATAATGGCCCATGTTCCGCAGTGTCCCCAGCGTATTCCAATGTTGATGGCGGCATTTCTAGAGCCACCACAGGTAGTATCGGCTCCTGTTGGTATGAACATCGGCTCCTCCTCTGACGCCTTGGATGACGCACAGGCTGCCCCAGCATCGGCTGTGGACAATCCGAAAATGTGACCTTTTAGATAAAACAAAATTGACATTCTTTTTGGGCATGCATGGCTTTCAAATGCTAGTAGTAGTTCGAACTATATAAACACAATAGCCCTGCACTCTTCAAAAGGTTCAAGTGTATACATATAAAATATATTTAACCATGTCCATGTTATGAATTGTCTACAATGAATAGTAGTTTTCCCAGAATAAAAGAAGTCGATCAGATCTTGTCTTGTTAAGAATTATTCTTTATTCATGTTCTTTAAAATTCGAAACAGCCAACGCGTTTCGTCCTCAATCGGACTTCTTCAGGGCTTAAAGGGTAAATGCGCTCGGTTCATTAAATTGTTTCCAGTTAGTAGAAACCTTTTGAACCAGATGACCACATGATGACGAGCATGAATATTCACTGATACACTTTTTTGACTCCTGAGTTACTAAGCTGATAATATACAGTCGTTTGAACACATACAACTTTCAAACTTATTGGGTTCTACTAACTGGAAACAATTTAATGAACCGAGCGCATTTACCCTTTAAGCCCTGAAGAAGTCCGATTGAGGACGAAACGCGTTGGCTGTTTCGAATTTTAAAGAACATGAATAAAGAATAATTCTTAACAAGACAAGATCTGATCGACTTCTTTTATTCTGGGAAAACTACTATTCATTGTAGACAATTCATAACATGGACATGGTTAAATATGTTTTATATGTTTACACTTGAACCTTTTGAAGAGTGCAGGGCTATTGTGTTTATGTTGTTCTAGAGTGATTAAGGGATTTGTTTTTCTCTTGTTTCTCTATTTGGGACATAGGGGATTGTGTCCTAAGCCCATTTGCACCTTTTTTCGCTGAATATTACTGCTTGGGACGTTAGGACTGGTGCAGACATTAATGCTTTGATCCTCAACTTTGTGTGCTTAGTAGTTCGAACTATACCTACGGGCACATTAGAGCTATGGCTTGAGTGAAAATTTCATTTTTTTAAACTTTTTAAGAACTTTTAATTATTTTTAAGCAAAGACTAATGTTTTTTTTTAGCTATTTGGGTACCAGTATCTAGTAAGCCTAGTAGTCTGTTTAGAAGTTAACTATGTCGTCCATTCGGAAGAAGAGTGGGTGTTATATTCCATATAGGCCTGATATTCTGATATTCTGATATTGGCCCAGGTAACTCCATAATTCGTCACCTATATCCTTCCCTACATTACACTTATAACGGTTTACAGAGACTGACCTTTTACCTAGATACAACACTGCATTCAGAACGCGGGTTTTCCCTAGTTTGAAATCTCATACATTATGCATGAGGATTCTTGGAAGCACAGCAGGACTACCATCTCCTGTATAATATCTATGTATAAAGTTCATACCCAACGTCATCCTTAGTCCGACACAGTAATACAGAGAGGTAGGACCCCTGGGGAGACCTATGGGTATATATACATCACATCTTGCTAAGATAGACAGAGGAGACCAGGACTTCCCGGCCGACAGACTGACCAGAGACGCTGAGGTTCCTGCATGCAGACACTCCAGCTCGCGGGGTGTCCAACTCGAGACCAGGACAGGGTCCCACAGTCTCTCAATCCTGGTAATGGGGTTGACTTTACCCTAGAGGGATTCTTGGCTTAACACCTACACACATGCTAGGTACACTTAGGTACATCTAGTTAGGGAGGCATCGTAGGAGTACGCATCTTTTTATTATCATGTATTTTATATACTTGTATGTATTCATGATTACTGCAAGATGGTAGAGCTTTACCATCCGTTTACTTTCATAGAGCTTCTAATCCTATATATCTACTACTGTCAAACGGTTGTTGCAGCTCAACTATTTTACACCAGAACAACAACTGTTCAATAAATACTTATTGAAAACACCCAGCCTGTTTATACTGTGTATCTCTCTAAGACAGATTAAGGGGGTCATTACGATGTAGGGCGGATTGCCACCGCCCGCTTGGCGGTAGCGATCCGCCCTACATTTCCCTCCGCCCGCCACCCATTTTCCCCCCGCCATATTAGTATGGCGGGGGGGACCCCGGCGGACGGAGAGACCGTCCGCCGGTTTTCCACCAGTCGACCAGTCGACCGGGCGGAAAAGGGGCTACATATGGTGGCGGTGTCTGCTAGACACCGCCATCCATATTAGCATGGGTGCGGGAAGCAGCCTTTCTGTGGCGGCGATGCCGCCACGAAAAGGCATGCGGAGTTTGCTGTTGGGGGCCCGTTGTGGGCACCCAGGGTATTGGAGGGGGTGGGGGGTGCACATGGGGGGTACCTATGGTACCCCCCTACATTGTCATGGACAAGGTGGCAGGCACCGCGCGGTGCCTGTCACCTTGTGCATGACAATGCACACAGTGCATTCCCAGCATTGTGGCGGGCTGTGCTGTGTGCACCGCCCGCCACAATGCTGGGAATGGGGGATGCCACTGCCACGGTGGCGGTGGCATCCTAATCGCTGGTGCGGGACCGCTGCACCACTGGCGGCCGGTCCCAGCACCGCTAGGGTGGCGGGCGGACGAAAGTCCGCCCGCCATCCTAATAGGCCCCTAAGTAAGCACGAGTGACTGAGAGAAAAGTGGTATATTATTTCCACGATCCTGAGGGATCAGGGTTGTCATGTTCCATGGTTGCCAAGAACTATTCTCTCCTTGGTAAGAGGAGATTCTAGTGGCACTGTGAGCTGGCTGGTACAAGAGTCCAACATACCCGGTGGGGGTGTTCAGAATCAGTCTGACACCAATCCTACAGTGTATGCTGTCCAAACGTGCAGATCCTCTATATGTTTTCATAGGAACTACACAACAGAATAAATACAATATTACTTACATTTAAAAAATGCAACACAATAAACACATACAATAATAAATAACATAATTTAAAAAAAGAGAATTACCTATTTTTAAATTTGTTATTACTCAATTATCTTTCTACCCTCACTTCAACTAAGTGCACAACACATATCTAAAAATCTTTATTAAAATAATATTATTTACACATGTTACATGATTAAAAATTAGCTAAAATATTCATAATAAGGATTTATTCCTAAAATAATTATAGTTAATTACCACCCCACCATTTATCCATAAAAATCAAACAACCCACACCAATTATATAATTTAACAAATTATTATTTCCATCATTTTCATAATTAAATCTCAAGAAAACAATTATTAATAATTAACTAATAATAAATTATTAATATTTAAATAACTTTACACCATTTACTCAAACAAATCCAACAAATTGCACCTATTATATTTTATGTAAAAATATTGTATTTACATATTTAACGCAATTATTTATCATTTCTATAAATATTATAAATTAACTTTATTTATTAATTAGTATAATTAATTTCCTACACACCCTCCACACATACAAAACAAGCATTTGCAATGCAATCGGTCTCGCCTTTGGGACCTTATATGTATTTAGCTATGCAGCACATTAGCACGGGTGCTGAAACATCTACTGTTCTTTAACATGGAGGGAAAGTAAGCACCAAACTGTATGGCACGCCAGGTGTGGGAACACATGGAGAGAAATATTGCGTTTCAGCGGGAAATGGTACAGTCCAAAGCTCTGTTTTTAATATAAAATCAGGGCCTTCGGTGGTCATATCACTGAAAATACAAAATTTGAAAAACATGTTATTGTCTACGGGTGCTTGTAGAAGACAATTTCTATTGACTGGAACCTAGAGAACGCTAAAGTGATTCTGGTATTTTACTGACCTCTGCTGGTCGTTTTCTATCAAGAAAGTTAAATAGAGGCAGTTGCCAGAAAAATTAAAAAAAGAAAGTCCCTCAGCAGAAAGCAGTTCTGGTATTTTACTGACCTCTACTGGTCGTTTTCTATCAAGACAGTTAAATAGAAGCAGTTGAACAAGCAGAAAGCAATTCTGGTATTTTACTGAGCTCTACTGGTCGTTTTATAGCAAGACAGTTAAATAGAGGCAGTTGAACAGAAAAAAAAGTCCCTACGCGGAAGAAGACAAGTCCTAGGGCTGATCTCCAGAGCCCACAAAGTACATACACATATAAGTATATACTAAAGTATATTCAAGATGTCTCGAATGCTCGACCTAAAAACCTACGAAGCTTAGTTTGGGAGAAGGTAAACAATAAAACGATTTTACTTCAGGGACAGCAATTACAGCTATTAGTAAAGGGGTGCTGGATTTCCCAAAGAGATGACTCTCCAGTTACTACAATTCTTCAATGAAACATATAAATGAGCTTTAACTGCAGAAAAAAAGCTACAACTGGCATAGGATGTTTTACTGAATGTTTCTCGACATGATACACAAATTGGAAATAAAAGTAAAGCTGCATGGTGTGATGAAACAACCTTTGCAGTTCCCAATGTACTGCAGCGTCGATATTTATTTTCAAAATGTTAAAACAACTAATGCAACTTCCACAAATGCATGCTGTGTCAGTGATATATTTTAAGACTGGGTGACACGGCCCACAAACATGAACAGTCAGCTTTAAATGTTGACACTTACTTCTCTGTAAGTTCTGCACAGCCTTGTCATGTGTCATATATTTGGCTTACATCATGGTGCAATCAAAAGTGTGCTCTAAAACCACTTTATTTTTTTCTTGAACTAATTACAGTGTTTAATTGTAAAAGGATTGTTTTATAATTTAATGTCAAAGACTGCTATTACCCTTGCCCAAATTATCTGTAATTTACACATTTATCACATAGTATATTTCAGAGAAACACAGATAGCTTTTGGAATACTGCTTCTCATTACAGGTGTTAATGAACTTATCACATCGAGAGAACAGTAACTTCTCTGGCAAAAAGCATGTTTCAAAGATTTTGAGTTAAAAAAAGTGTAAGGAATGAGTCACTTTTGTGTGACAAACTAATCTTTATTTCACAGGCAGACGATTGACTACACGGAGAGGCTTTTGTTCTTGCACCCCCACTCGTTTCAGCATCTAACACAAGGAAGCAGATGAAATCAGGTTCTTTTTTCAATACTTTAAAATTGCTAATGAAAGATTTAGCTTCATTAGTTCATGCAGTGTTACTTATCAAAGTGAGATTATTCAACTATATTCCTAAAGCACTGCTTGGACGTAAGAGGTCTTATCAGATGGACAGGGAGCTGCTGCAGGACTGCTGGGGTTACCCAAGACATGTCGTTATAATTGATTTTTCTTCGTGCATCATCAGATCCTCCGATTCTACCTTAACTATGGCCAGCATTGATTGCACTGCAGTCTCTGCTCCTGCCTATCTCTCCATGAAGTTCCCAGACTGTCCATTTCCCAAGGTCACCAACTTACATGCTGACCTCGGCCCCTGCCCACATCTCTCGTAGGCCTTCGATATCGAAGAATCGTTTTACAACTAAAAAAGAGAATCCTTTCATTAAAAGTCACAGGGACATACACTTAGGAAGAGGGAGAGAGAAGTAAAAGAGAGCACCTCAGGAAAGGAGGAAGGACGTTAGTATCCATGTTCTCTCACATTCAAAAGGCTCTTTCTGTTGACATTCCCTTCTGTCCGTCTTAGTGTGGCGAACAAGCAATGCAAACCGAGTCCAAGAGACACTCTACAGGGGGCAGAATGGGCACTCTAAGACCACATGTGCTAAAGCAAAGCTGGTCATTGGCAAGAGGATAGAAGCAAATTGAGAAGATAGCAGCACGTTAGAGGAGATCCAGTGTACAAGTAAACTGAAAGGTTTTAGGGCAGGCTGGAAAGCGCAGGCGGAGCCCATCAATCACCGCTCAGGTGCCTCGTTCCGCCACAAGCTGCTCAAACTACTATAGGAGGCGGTACCTCGTTCCGCCACAGGCTGCTCAAACTACAGGAGGTGGTACCTCGTTCCGCCACACCCTGCTCAAACTATAGGAGGCGGTACCTCGTTCCACCACAGGCACTCAAACTATAGGAGGCGGTACCTCGTTGTGCCACAGCCTGCTCAAACTATAGGAGGCGGTACCTCGTTCCGCCACAGGCTGCTCAAACTACAGGAGGTGATACCTCGTTCCGCCACAGGCTGCTCAAACTACAGGAGGCGGTACCTCGTTCCGCCACAGCCTGCTCAAACTGTAGGAGGCGGTACCTCGTTCCACCACAGGCGCTCAAACTATAGGAGGCGGTACCTCGTTCCGCCACAGCCTGCTCAAACTATAGGAGGCGGTACCTCGTTCCGCCACAGCCTGCTCAAACTATAGGAGGCGGTACCTCGTTCCGCCACAGGCACTCAAACTATAGGAGGCGGTACCTCGTTCCGCCACAGGCTGCTCAAACTACAGGAGGCGATACCTCGTTCTGCCACAGGCTGCTCAAACTACAGGAGCCGGTACCTCGTTCTGCCACAGGCTGCTCAAACTACAGGAGGCGGTACCTCGTTCCGCCACAGGCTGCTCAAACTACAGGAGGCGGTACCTCGTTCTGCCACAGGCTGCTCAAACTACAGGAGGCGGTACCTCGTTCCGCCACAGGCACTCAAACTGCAGGAAGCGGTACCTCGTTCCGCCACAGGCTGCTCAAACTACAGGAAGCGGTACCTCGTTCCGCCACAGGCTGCTCAAACTACAGGAGGCGGTACCTCGTTCTGCCACAGGCTGCTCAAACTACAGGAGGCGGTACCTCGTTCCGCCACAGGCTGCTCAAACTATAGGAGGCGGTACCTCGTTCCGCCACAGGCTGCTCAAACTACAGGAGGCGGTACCTCGTTCCGCCACAGGCTGCTCAAACTATAGGAGGCGTTGCAAGAGCGGATGTCTCTGCGTCTCCCAACAGGCTCTTCGACCATTGCGCTAAGATATTTAGTGCTCGCAATTTTACATTCCTTTTTAATGAAGAAGATCTCACTGGAGTAAATTGTGTCGGCGATCTGAGCAAAATCGTAAAGATTTGAACTCGAGGCGTGACACAATCGCCTAATCTGCAGGGCAGTCGAGGGAATCTCAGGAGAGTTTCAGAGGTTTGCTGCAGCCTGAGACAGGTGCCTGGAGTTTCACTCCTGCACTTTCTATTGTCAGTGGAACAAATAAAGTAGCGGGTTTTGGCAGCAAGCTCATAGCTTGAATCTTTTCGTTTCACAATATGCATTTTTGCAATGAACAATCGCTTGGACTACCCCCCTGCCTGATTCTCAATGTCAAGACTGTCCAAGCGGTCTGGAGATTCCAAACCAGCACTCAGTGAGAAGGCAAACTTCCTTTCCTGTGACCAGATCTCCATCATCCCTGGCTCTGAAGCACCATTCCCTTAGTGGCTGGGCAGCAGAAGTACTCTTGTCCCAGGAAGTCTGCTGTGCATAAATGGAAGTCCGAAGCGTTCAAATTACACAACCAGGTTATCGGAAAAAAAGGCTGGATATAGACAGGACATGAATGAAGTCCACAATAAAAAAAAAGAGAATCCTTTCATTAAAAGTCACAGGGACATACACTTAGGAAGAGGGAGAGAGAAGTAAAAGAGAGCACCTCAGGAAAGGAGGAAGGACGTTAGTATCCATGTTCTCTCACATTCAAAAGGCTCTTTCTGTTGACATTCCCTTCTGTCCGTCTTAGTGTGGCGAACAAGCAATGCAAACCGAGTCCAAGAGACACTCTACAGGGGGCAGAATGGGCACTCTAAGACCACATGTGCTAAAGCAAAGCTGGTCATTGGCAAGAGGATAGAAGCAAATTGAGAAGATAGCAGCACGTTAGAGGAGATCCAGTGTACAAGTAAACTGAAAGGTTTTAGGGCAGGCTGGAAAGCGCAGGCGGAGCCCATCAATCACCGCTCAGGTGCCTCGTTCCGCCACAAGCTGCTCAAACTACTATAGGAGGCGGTACCTCGTTCCGCCACAGGCTGCTCAAACTACAGGAGGTGGTACCTCGTTCCACCACACCCTGCTCAAACTATAGGAGGCGGTACCTCGTTCCACCACAGGCACTCAAACTATAGGAGGCGGTACCTCGTTCCGCCACAGCCTGCTCAAACTATAGGAGGCGGTACCTCGTTCCGCCACAGGCTGCTCAAACTACAGGAGGTGATACCTCGTTCCGCCACAGGCTGCTCAAACTACAGGAGGCGGTACCTCGTTCCGCCACAGCCTGCTCAAACTATAGGAGGCGGTACCTCGTTCCACCACAGGCGCTCAAACTATAGGAGGTGGTACCTCGTTCCGCCACAGCCTGCTCAAACTATAGGAGGCGGTACCTCGTTCCGCCACAGCCTGCTCAAACTATAGGAGGCGGTACCTCATTCCGCCACAGGCACTCAAACTATAGGAGGCGGTACCTCGTTCCGCCACAGGCTGCTCAAACTACAGGAGGCAATACCTCGTTCTGCCACAGGCTGCTCAAACTACAGGAGCCGGTACCTCGTTCTGCCACAGGCTGCTCAAACTACAGGAGGCGGTACCTCGTTCCGCCACAGGCTGCTCAAACTACAGGAGGCGGTACCTCGTTCTGCCACAGGCTGCTCAAACTACAGGAGGCGGTACCTCGTTCCGCCACAGGCACTCAAACTGCAGGAAGCGGTACCTCGTTCCGCCACAGGCTGCTCAAACTACAGGAAGCGGTACCTCGTTCTGCCACAGGCTGCTCAAACTACAGGAGGCGGTACCTCGTTCTGCCACAGGCTGCTCAAACTACAGGAGGCGGTACCTCGTTCCGCCACAGGCTGCTCAAACTATAGGAGGCGGTACCTCGTTCCGACACAGGCTGCTCAAACTATAGGAGGCGTTGCAAGAGCGGATGTCTCTGCGTCTCCCAACAGGCTCTTCGACCATTGCGCTAAGCTATTTAGTGCTCGCAATTTTACATTCCTTTTTAATGAAGAAGATCTCACTGGAGTAAATTGTGTCGGCGATCTGAGCAAAATCGTAAAGATTTGAACTCGAGGCGTGACACAATCGCCTAATCTGCAGGGCAGTCGAGGGAATCTCAGGAGAGTTTCAGAGGTTTGCTGCAGCCTGAGACAGGTGCCTGGAGTTTCACTCCTGCACTTTCTATTGTCAGTGGAACAAATAAAGTAGCGGGTTTTGGCAGCAAGCTCATAGCTTGAATCTTTTCGTTTCACAATATGCATTTTTGCAATGAACAATCGCTTGGACTACCCCCTGCCTGATTCTCAATGTCAAGACTGTCCAAGCGGTCTGGAGATTCCAAACCAGCACTCAGTGAGAAGGCAAACTTCCTTTCCTGTGACCAGATCTCCATCATCCCTGGCTCTGAAGCACCATCCCCTTAGTGGCTGGGCAGCAGAAGTACTCTTGTCCCAGGAAGTCTGCTGTGCATAAATGGAAGTCCGAAGCGTTCAAATTACACAACCAGGTTATCGGAAAAAAAGGCTGGATATAGACAGGACATGAATGAAGTCCACAATAAAAAAAAATCCCTGCATACATTTCCAGAGGAGCAGAGACTCAAGTTCAAAACCCTGCACAACACAATTTATGAGAAGGCAGTGTGATACTTTGAAACCATGGCCATCACTGCAATCAAAGCCGGCGTAGCAGAGCAGATGCACAATCAGTTATCAGTAGGCAAACGAGAGTCCATGGTTGATCACTACAGGGTAAAGAAAATCACTGCCTGATCATAAAACAGCTGGCAATATTCCTATTCAGTCTAAATTCAATAACGCACTGAGCACTCTTGCCTATGTGTAGAACTCATACAGTCATCTTACATCACCCCCTTCCCAATCATACGGCCAGACATTCAACAGACTGGGCACTTTAGGGGTAGTCATTAGGTATTACTGCCTACTGAAGTGATAAGGCCATTATTGGCAGCTATTCTACTCGGCCTACAATTTTGTGTGAAGTTGAATAAGCAGAATGAGAGGAAAGAGCAAATAACAGTCATCAGTAAAGGTCAGCACGTGATCCATATGGCGGTTAGCATCCGTCCAGTTAACCTCACTGTCATATCTAGACGCAAGTCCGCTGTCTCTTCTGCTGCATGTCCGTGCTCCACACTTTCAAGCACAAACCAACAGTTTTTAATAGGAATGCTTCTCATTGGCTGAGCGAAGCTCATCATTCGCTGGGACCGATAACATAGGATTACAGACTTGCTTCAAAGCTTGGCGAGTAGGCCGTTCCGTACTCTTTGTCCGTGAGATCACTGGGTGGCACAGCCTGAACACTGCACCGCCTGTTCTAAAACTCGCAGCACCATACAGTGTTTTTTGTGGTCGAAAGGTGACAACAACATAAGACAGCCCAAGAAGAATGAAGAGGTACACACACAAGAGAATGCCCAACAGGCAGATACGCCGGAGTCTCACCTATGATGCTGCTGTCTCGGCTCTCCAGGGTGGAGGTGGGGCTGGTGACAGCTCAATAGCTGCAGTCCTTGGCGCATGGTGCTGGCCTCATGGGCGGCAGGGTGGAGCAGGGGCTGTTGGCTGGCGGCCAGCAGTGGGCGAGGCAGTGCTGCTGGTCAGGGTGGAGCAGGGACTCACCCGCTGTGTTACGGCAGAGGTCTGGAAACAGAAAGCAAGAGGGGTCAGACAGACACAGGAGATTAATCTGTTGTGCGCTTACACAGTCTGGAACGTCAACGTACATTATTTATTTAGACAAGCACACGGTACAGGAGAAAACGCCATACACGGTTTCTGATTCCATCGCTCCCCTCTGGTTACAACAACAAACAAGCATTTGCAATGCAATAGGACTCGCATTTACGCGAGACTTATTGCATTTGCAAACTGGAGTGCGGTCGGGCGGGGGGCAGAGGGTCGAGAAGGCACAAACAACGGGAGTGGGGGGGGAAGGGCAAGAAGGCATGGCTGTGGGAGGGGGGAATGAAGACCTTATTAAAGAAAATAGTGCTCACAATCTAAATAACACATACCATGCAACACTCAAACTAAAGGGGCCAGTAGCCATGGAAGGATACAAATGACTTTTACCAAGCCTCTATACCAATCGGAAGACAGCATTTAGAATGGACAATTACGCAAGCCAATAAAAAAAGATGGGTGGGGGAGTGGGCGTGGCTTCTCTCCCATACTCTACTGCCCAGATCAACCCCAGAGCCGCGCTTGAGCGCTGGCTCAGGGCTCGACCTAAACAACAACACGCACAAAGCCAATAAAAACATGTAGGGGCTGATTACAATGCGATTCGGTAGGCTCCGACCATCGGTCGGAGCCTTCTGAACCATATCCTAATGTGCCAGTCGAATTCCTTTCCGACTGCCTCATCACAATGGAGGCGATCAGAAAGGAATACGAGCGGTCATTCGGGCTGGCTTCCGATGGGCTCGGAGAGCCCATCTGCCAGTTGAAATGCGTCAAGTAATCTCAAGGGCGGTAATTTCCACCCTTGAGATTACGATGACGGTTCCCGACATGGTTTGCAGACCTGTCCAGCTGACCTGTCCGACATGGAATCCATGCCGTAATGCGTCTTTGCGGGCCCCCAGCAGGGCCCCCTTTGGTGCACGGCCTCCGGTTGGAGGCCGAGGGGGCACCTTGATCCCTGCACCTTGTGGCAGGCACCTTGAGGTGCCTGCCATGGGGTGCAGGGATGAATCGCACCACCTATTTTACAATGGGAGCATGCATTCCGACCGGTTTATGGCTGGAATGTATGCTTCCATTGTAAAATATAGGAATGCGACCGAACAGTGTTTGGTCGCATCCTAATGGGCCGGTCGGGATCGCCGACGGGGTGCCGGTCGGTCCCTTGACCGATGCAGTGTCGGGCAGAAGTGATTCCACCCGACATCATAATGAGGCCCTTAATATATTTCACAACTTACCAAATTAATTATCATTTAAATAATTAATATCATTTACTATTTAATTATTTACAAAAATATAATTATTAAATAAATCTAATGTAACTCCTACCCTATATCCCTACACAATACACTACTCACACCTAAAACTTAATTAAAAAAATAGACAATGAACATAATTAATGATCAATTACATAATTAATAATAATTAAGAATTAACCATTATTACACAAAAATAATTTACTTCCCACCCTATACCCCTACAAAGCACAAAACCCACACCTAAAACTAAGTAAAAAAATAATTATACAATTAACATAATTAATCATTAAGTAAATAATTATTATTATTTAACAATTAATAATTATTTAATTAGAATTAATTTACTTCCCTCCCTATGTCCACAACCTGCACCTAAAACGTAATTAAAATAAGTAAATAACTTTCCCCAGGGAGTCAGAGTGCAGAGGTTACTTGGCTGTTCCTAATGGTAAGTAGTCTAAATATCGAGTTTTAAATATCGATATACAGAAATATCGAGTTTAATATATCGATTGTATTAAATATCGATGTTTTGTATATCGATGCTAAAAATATCGTTTTTAAGTCTTGTCAAAAATATCGAAGTATGTAATATCGAGTGTTAAAATATGGTTATGTAAAAATATCGTTAAAGTATTATAAGGCCCATTACGATACCTGGCGTAAAAAAATCTGCCAGGCATGAAAGCGGCAAAAATCCGCCCGCACACACCGTCTGAACACCGACCACGCCATTACGATGACACAAACCGAAAACCGCCATCGGCGAAAAACCACACAAGATACCGCCCGCCCTCGTCGGAGTCGGAGTCAAACCGCCCGCCACGGACGGAAACACGCACGACAACACAAAACCGCCCGCCCTCACGGCCGACACACCGCACGTGAAATTACGATCGCACCGCCATGAGCGCGGGTAAACCACAAATATACCGCCCGCCAGCGCAAACAACGCCGATGAGAATTGACACGGCAGAAGCCATGGCGCCCACGTCCCTGCACAGAAAACATCCGCTGACAAAAACAATCGCACACAACATGGCCAACAAGTCCACACAGCAAGGCACGCACAAATACACAAGCACAGTACACATCCCGAAAACACCCCCCTGGACAAACAAAAAATACAAAGGCCAGAACACCAGACACAACACACCTGAAAACAACAGACCATGAGGACACACCCACATAGGTAAGTACAAAAGCAGCACTCCCACAGACCACAACCCCTTGCAACATTGCAAACTAGAGAGGAGAGGACACAGTGACACAGCAAGGACAGCAGCACACCACAGAAACGCACACATCACAACCACCACCACCACCACCACCACCACAAAACACCGGCACCACAAACCCCCTGCACATTACACAACACACACCGCACCAGCACCACAAACACCATGGCACCACAAAGAATGCCCAAGTTCACGCCTATTGAGCTGACGGTCATGGTCGACGAGATTATCAAGGTGCACCCACAAATCTATGGGAACCTGGTCCAGCACACACCACTAGCCACCAGAAAGAGAATGTGGAACCGGATCGTAGACCAGTTCAATGCAGTCGGGACCCTGCCCAGGAACAGAGTTGAAATCAACAAACGGTGGAATGACGTCAAGAGCCTGGTCAAGAAGAAGGAGAGCAAGAACAGAGAGCTGGCTGCCGTCACTGGCGGAGGGAATCCCGCGCTCTTCAAGACCTTCAAAGCGTGGGAGGAGAAGGTGCGAGTCATTATACATCCGGAGATCCTCACCGGATTAGCAGGGGGAGTGGAGGCTGGTAAGTACAAACTAATGTATACCAGCACACCGCTATGTACTCACATGCACTACCACCATGCCACAGCTCCCAGGGACAAACACCCCCATGTCCAGCACACAATACACAACACATCACACACACATGAAACAGACACCACCACACACAGCCCAAACCTAACAACTGTAAGATACGTGGGGGCATGTGTACACTCAGCCAGCCACGTAACCACCAACAGGTCCCCAAGTATGCCAGAAGCGCCACAACGAGCACCCACCACACCCATGTGTCCGCCATAGCTGCACTAACCGACAAGTAACAGGTAAGTGGCAGGAACACAAAGTGCAGTGGGTGGGAGGGTGGACAGCTCAAGTACAACACACACCAGGCCCCTAGTCCCACAGCACAGCAAGGAGGAGCATCCCCCACACCCACGTGTCAGCCACCGCAGTGCACACCGACAGCCGAAAGGTAGACATCACGGTCCACAACAATCGGTGTCAGTGGGTGTCCAGCCATCACCACGACCCACAACACCACCCCCACCCCCACAGACCTGCAACATGGAGCACCCCCGCTTAGAACCATGTGGCATCCAGTACAGTGCACGCACGAACAACCTGCAGGTGGGAAACTGGACAGGGCTGGATTACTGGAGGCATGAGGACCGTAACACGACCAACACATGGGACATGTTACGTAGCAGACGAACACGCAGCACCGCCCACTGTCAC
Source organism: Calotriton arnoldi (assembly GCA_963921515.1). Classification (NCBI taxonomy): domain Eukaryota; kingdom Metazoa; phylum Chordata; class Amphibia; order Caudata; family Salamandridae; genus Calotriton; species Calotriton arnoldi. The sequence goes on from CAWUFW010006861.1 coordinate 508,876, forward strand.
GAACAAGTGAACAATGTGCACACGGACATGAACCACAGACTCACACCCCACATGACCCATCACAGACACAGCAACACCCAAGGAGCCACGTCTGCATGCACAAGCCACACTGAATATAGTACCACACGGCAGCCACTGTGCAACCCATCACACACAACCGAAACACCATTGAAGTCCTGTCCATGTAGCCCCTACTGCCTGTCAACCACACACCCCACAACTACGCCTATGTAAGACAAACAACACTAGACGCAACAGAGCGGAACAACATAAATGCACACGAACACCACTGAACCCATCAAACACACAGACACACCATGCACATACAACATACCATCCATCCCATCCGTCAGCCCCAGTCTCATGAAAGGCATGTCATCCGCACAGCTGCCACACATACAGCAGTCACGCTAAGATACATGCCCATGACCAACCATGTGCCAGAAGTCAATGAAGCGCACGCCACACTGTGAGCAACAACACACAACATGGGCCACACCCCCCGAGCACTGCAGTGATGCACATGGCACAGGGCAGCACGCACACCAAGGAGATGGGACAACTGCAATACGTCGGGTGGCACACAACCATCACACACTCATAACGATGCGTCCAATGCCATGTCCAGTAATCACAACAGACAGAAAATATGCAGGGTATGTCAGGCATGCACACACCTCAGACCATGCACTGTATTGCTGCCACAACACATGTCACGTTCGGCACCCATGGCTCACAGCATGTAGCCCAAAAGCATATTCCATCCCAAATGCGTTTCTGGGGCATGACCCCCATGTTGCCATATGCGTTCCTAAGCGTTCCATTTGAACCCCAAAAGCATATTCCATCCCAAATGCTTTCCTGGGGCATGACCCCCATGTTGCCATATGCGTTCCTAAGCGTTCCATTTGAACCCCAAAAGCATATTCCATCCCAAATGCGTTTCTGGGGCATGACCCCCATGTTGCCAAATGCGTTCCTAAGTGTTCCATATGCACCCCAAAAGCAAAGTACAAACCAGACCCAGGATGGGCCTGGAGCCCGCATACACCAGAGTCACAATAAGTAGGAGCACAGCAACACACCCATCGGCATAGCCAATCCGTCCCATGCCACATTTGCACAGCACACATTCCCATTGCCAAGCACACACAACAACAGATTGTACAGCCACACACCCGCCTCCGGGACACACGTGCACGAGAGTGCACGAACGGAGAATGTCAGACAACCAATACAGACTTCGCCAGGTGCAACACAATAACAAATCTCATTCTCTCCACAGGTGACGAACTGCTGGATGCTGGGGATGGAGACAGCAGCCAGCACAGCCAGCCTACAAGCCCCCAATGAGGACACACGGATGTGGAGGATCTGTCCTCCTCTTCGGACACAGACCACCAAGCAGGCCCATCTAGTGTGGCAGGGCCCAGCCGCTCCCCAGGACCCCTCCTACCCACCAACCCATCATCCAGGGCTGCTGAACATTCCCAGCCCCCTGCTGCCACTGTCGTTGCGGCCACACCCACGGTCATTGCGGCCACACCCACGGGCATTGCGGCCACACCCACGGTCATTGCGGCCACTACCACTGCCGCAACCGCCACCACGTCTTCGCTGGCCCCAGCCCCAGCGCAGGTGGTGGCCCGGACGACTGGATCCACCCTGGGAGCCAGGGCGAGGACCGTGGTGAGCAATGTGGCTAGTGGGCAGGCCGGTGGCAGCAGGACTGGTAGGAGGAGCAGGGTCAGGGAAACGCCAGCCTCCCCTGGGAGCCATGCCCTGCCTCAAATGGCCAGAGTCTTTGGGGCCTATGAAGAGGCCCAAGGACAATGGGCCAGGTCAGCTACAGACACGCGTGAGGTGCTGGGGGTGCTGAGGTCCATGGACGCCCGTATGGGCCAACTCGTGGACCTCATGGGCCAGCTGGTGGTGGCGGTGAGGTCACAGCCAGTGACAGCAGCTCCCCTCCGCCACCACCTGCCGGGGCGCAGGGTCGAGCAGCAGTGTCCAGTTCCCCTGCGTCCACAGCCAGTGAGCACACCTCAACCACCAGCATGTCGCAAGCAGGCACCCCCCCTCGCAAACGTGGAAGGGGCCGTCCGAAGTGGAAACAGATCTCCCGGGACGACTTCGCACGCTCCAGACGCAAGTGAGGCAGCCAGCCAGCCTTCCTTGACCACCCACTGCATTGACTTGGACTACGATCCCACTCCACACAGCCATCTGGATGGCATGTGTGTGTTGGACTATGGACATAGAACCAGTGGGTACACCCTGAGCATCACGCAGCCATGACCGACAGCTCATTGTCACTGCACGCACCACTTTTGTCATCACCTTACACACAATCACATGTCACAGTTTGAAATAAATGCACCTCTTCCACAAACTGCTGTCTGTGCCCTGTGTTTTAATTGTACGGAATACAACGGCCACCTTGAGCGGAACGGCACCTGATGCGTGGCATGGCAATGGAACCGGAGGGCCTGTAGGGACCTAGGGGTGGGAGACAGAACAGGAGCACATTCAATGAGTGTGTCACACACCCATCACACAGTACATGTCAACAACTACAAGCAATGTACACACATCGCACAGAGCAATAGGGCACAATGCCACAGCCACCATCAGTGGCATACTAACCTGGGCATGGAGCGTTGACACACAGCACGCAGTGAACAAAAGGCCACCCTGACACAGCACACACACACCTGCACAAATACAGACACATCAGCCGTGAAGTAGCGGGCGATGAGCTGCTGGCGCACATTCCCAGCTTCCTCCTCTCCGCTGTCCTCCTCACTCGAGCTGTCCTGGTCTGCGGGCTGGGGCCCTGGTTGATCTCCGTCATCCACAATGAGGGGGATCTGCTTCCGAATGGCCAGATTGTGCAGCATGCAGCACGCCACCACTATCTGGCACACCTTCTGTGGGGAGTACGCCAGCGCACCCCGGTGCGGTCCAGGCACCTGAACCTGGACTTGAGGAGGCCAAAGGTACACTCGACCACACGTCTGGTCCTCCCATGTGCCTCATTGTAGCGATCGTCTGCTGGGGTGCGAGGATTCCTCAATGGACTGAGCAGCCATGCCCCATTCGGGTACGCAGAGTCACCTGGGTGTGAGGGACACAGAGAACCGTTGCTATTCCAACTGGACAGGGGACAGCATCGCACAACCAGCACGCTACACCACTCCACATACTCACCGACAATACAGCCATGATCCTGTTGCAGATTGGACATCAGTCGTGGCAAGATGCTGTTGCGCATTACGTGTGCGTCATGGGCCGAACCTGGGAACTTTGCACACACGTGGGTTATCACCATGTCCGCAAGGCACACCACTTGCACATTCAGGGAGTGCGTGCGCTTCCTGTTGCGGTACAGGTGCTCAGTGGCCTGTGGTGGAACAAGGCCAACATGTGTGCAATCAATGGCACCAACGACGTGTGGGATCCTGCCAAGGGCATAGAATGCACCCTTCACTGCCGCCAATTCACGAGCCCTGGGGAATCTGATGTACCTGTTTCGGTACAGCATCATGGCTGCCAGTACATCCCTCAGCACCTTGCTGAACATGGGCTGGGACATCCCTCCTCCACTACCCACTGTGTGCTGGAATGACCCAGTGGCGAAGAAATGCATGGCGGCCATCACCTTAGCCGTGGGGGTGAATGCTGTCGGATACACCCTGCGGGGAAGGAGATGGGGTTCCAACATGGCACACAGTCGATGCAGGGTTGGCCTGTCCAGCCGAAACTTCCTTATGACCTCAGTATCCTCCATGTCCGCCAGCAATTGGTATGGGCGGTCAATGTTCGGTCTCCGCCTAGGGAAGATGGCAGTGGACACATGTCAAAGCAACATAACACATAGCAATTTCGCATTCACATCACTGACATGACTGAGCAAGCACATGAGTCCTAGCCCAGCTGTCAAGCAGGGACGGCACGGCCACAATACACTTACACAGGTCTCCCACCAATGGCAATGGCTAGTGATGCAAACCACTGCCATGGTCATGCACATGGGGATCTAGGCCCCAATGACTTGCGGGGCATGCTGATGGGGACTGACTGCATATTCGTCAAGCGGCAACGCCACGGCAACATGAATGTCTGCTGAGCATGGCACTGCTTCCGAGGCTGGATGAGTATGGCACACGACGACGACGATGTGGGCACAGGCTGAGCGGCCAAAACAAGTGGGACCTGTGGCACGAGGGGATATGAGACAGTAGTAGGTGTCAGCACTGCACCCTATGTACAGCACTGTACGGATCACACCTCCCGAAACATTGACAGGTGTCCACATTGACAGCCCCATGCCAAGACGGCTGTGTGCTTGCAGTCACACGTCACAGGTGAGAGGTTACGATGCACGTGCCAGGTGGCAGACGTACATAGTGGGAGCTATCATGTGTGTGCATGTGTCTCCTGTTCAGGATCCACCAGATGGGCGCTGACTCTGTACTGACCATTGGACACAGCATGTTCCGTGGAAGGCTTGTGTGTGTGGGATGGTGGCACTGGATGTGCCTCCGTTGGGTGGGGGGCCATGCACAGGGCGGGTACGTCGATGATTGCGCATTGTTGGTCACGGTGGGTGCACCCACTAAGATGTGTTGCCCTGTGTACAATTCCTATGTCCGCATGATGATGGACTGTAGATGTGGGCAGACTACACATTGGTCGATGTGCTGTCTATGTGCATGTGCCTTCACACCAGGCACAGCTGCCCCTGCACATGTGACCCCTGCTGGACTCGCTGCTGGGTCTGTGGAGCTGATGCACCTTCTGTGCGTGGGGCGGACAGCTCACCTCACTTCCCTCATTGCGCATGTCATGACTTTGCCGCAGGTGACATGGATCATGGAGGGCCCACATGTACGCGTGGGTAGGCTACACATGTTTGTTCACTGGTCGCCACCCCCAGTCAGTGTTTCGAATGGGAAGGTTGTTGTGCTGGTGGTATATTCGATGTGGCGGATGGGCGGGCCTAGGTGCGGGCTTACATTCCGGACATGGGGGGTAGTTGGATTGGCGACTAGTTGCAGTACACACGGGACACGTCTCTTCCTTTCCACATCTGGGTCATCCCTTGTACTCACTGACAGTGATACAGTCATCTTCGCCCCAGCCCTCATGTCCTCCCCTCGCTCCCCCAATATGCATGTGCACCTGCGAGGCTAGCGCTTGCACAGGCAGCCCCAAGCTCGCACCAGAGAGGGCAAGGAGTATATGTGTGGGTCCAGTTGCCACGAGTGGGCTGTCTCAGGGTATGATGTGTGGCGGGACGCCGTCCACTTGCGTGGTGCCCCAAATGGAGACCCGGCCTGCATGGACTATGCATCACAGTCTTCGCCTTCCGGATCCGCCACCTGCGACACCCAGTGGCTGTGGCTGCCCTTGCAGCCAGGCCGCGTCCGTCTGTGACTGATGGCCCACACATTCACTCTTTGGCCTCTCTGGGGAGGGCTCGGGGGTGGTGGCGCACCCGCTTGCACTTAGTCGCAATGGCATGTGGCGTGGTTGGTATAATGGGCAATGGATGGGATGGTGCGAGCCACCTCCCATGACGTCAGTGCTGCTCGTGCTGAGGTGCGTCCCCCCTACACTTCCATTTGACTTGTGCCATGCTACACGTTGAGGTTCTATTGCCTGCGTGATAAGACCAGGAGGAGCGCGAGGAGACCTCTCACACACCATGCTCCACTGCCATCCCGTGCCCTGTATCGCCTGTGCGGATTGACTATGTTGGGGTTACACCTGGTCGACTGGGGCTGTGTGTGCCTTGTCAAGGGGCATGGCGGGCGCACAACAGGATCCAGCTAGTCCACGGAGGGTGGGCTGACGTGTGCGCCTGGTTCCGCATTGTTCGTGTGCCCGGCTGCTGTGCACACACGTGTTCACTTCCCCCCGACAGGTGTCCTCTCACAATGCCCAGGGAAGCGGTGGTGTACTGTTCATGACCCCTCCCAACACGGCGTGCTCCAACTTGGCATGTGCGCATCTACCCGTCGCACCCACCCACCTGAGCACTGCGTCCATACGACTTCACACGACACATGTGTGTCTTCCACAGTTGTGCTACTCATTTGCGTTGACATCCAATACCAGTGGACTACATGGTCATGTCACGACTGCTGTGTACTTCACATACTCTCATCCTCTCTCATTCGTACTTGTGAAATGAGTCAGCGGAGACAGTTTTGGTTTCAAACATTATATTGAGTCTTCTGTCCTCTGTGATGCAGTATAGTGGACACTACTGGCAGCGGAATACATGTTGAGGATATACTGAGCATGATTACAAATGGGATAGGGTGTGGGGTTACATGTGATTGGCTGTTGCATGTGGGATGTGGGCTTCAGAGTTACGTCTGCTTGGCCAAGGCTGTGCTAATGTACATTTACGTATAGCTGCGGAGCTGCGGACTTTGACACAGACGGTATACAAGTAGCCTACCAGACCGCTTGGCATCATGGGCACAGTCCATCTCAGTTCCATGTGACAGGTTTGCTGCGGTTGTTCCTCATGCACGCGTGCATGTGAGATGACATCAGGGCATGTGCTTGCATGCATGCAGCGGCGTGCCACTTGTTGTTGCAATGTGGTGGTTGCTGGACATGTCACAGTCACTGGGGTCGTGTTGTTGTTGTTTGCACTTGTCGTCCGTGCAAAGGTCCTGGTATGGGATTCCTGGGGCGGGGGTGGGAGGGGTGCAGCACCCACAGACTCCAGGCGACCTATTCATGTCCACTGAGCGGTGTGTGTGTCCATGGGCGCTGGATCCATGTCGTGTCCTGGTTGTTCGTGCAGTTCCGTCCATGTGGGTGCGATACACAGACCCCATGCCACTGCCTCCCACGATGCATGCGGTGTTCCTGGATGTGATGGGGAACAGTGTGCATGTCCCGGTCATATCCGATGTCATGGCGATGTCGTTGATGGTGTGGTAATTGTTGCCGGTCGTTTGGTATGGCTGTTGTGGTGGTGACTGGCCAGTCCGTGCGGAAGCTAAGCATGGGTGCGGGGTTGGACATCATAGGTCAATCGGGGAACCTGCGTTGGGGTCCGACGAATTTACAGGTTGTCAGGTATGCGATGCCGTCCAGCAGGGCTTCCATGTCATTGGTGGTGTTTATGTTTGCCAGCCAATGTAGCGGATGGTGGCTGTCAAGGTGTTGTTCGTAAGTTGTCCCTTGGAGGACCATGATGGGGCATGCTGGGTGACATTCGATGTAGCTGTGCTCGATGATCCGTCGTGTGGAGGCACAGTGGTCCCATTTCAGTGCGGGTGCGATGTTGGCCACATACGCCATGCCCCCATAGGCAGAGCAGGCCCTGTCGTGTGCGTCCAGAGGGAGGAGTAGTGCTAGCAGGTCCGCCTTTAGACATGCCGGGTTGGAGAGACACATCTCCACGGGATGCTGGTAGGGACACCTCCGACAGTAGAAGACGGGTATGACGCAGCTGAACAATGTGATGCGGTAAGTCAGTCGGTAACTTACGTTCAGCAGGGACAGGAGTTCGCATCCCAATATATGTATCAGGTTGGTTTTGTACAGCTTGACCTGTCCGGCGTAGTTGGGTAGGTGTGTTGCGGTTGCCATTTTGCAGCGGTGCGTTGTGGTGGCGTGCTCCGGCTGTGTGTGCAGTCTGCAATGTGCACGCTCCGAGGTTGCTGTGAGCTCTGTGTAGTCGTAGGGAGACAGGACTTGTGTTCTGTTGGCTTGTGCGGAAGACACGGGCCCTCATCCCACATGCTTCTCAGACAGTTCAAGGTCAGTGATGTGTGACTCCTTCCAATTAACTTGCATGGGGCCGACATGGGGGAGTGTTTTCTTTATTCTTTCCCGTCCGTTGTGTTCTTCTGTGATATGCGCTATCTGCCCTGTGGTCGGTCTTCTCTGCATGCCTGTGTTGGTCTTTTATTGGACAATGGCTGTATTCACCGGCTTCTTTCGTAGGGCTGTGGTTTCGGAGTTGGAATGGAAGGTCATTCAGTGCTGTCTGCTCTCCCTTGTGTGGGCGGCAGGCTGCCTTTCCGCTCTGCGTTGGGCCTTGTGTGTGAGTGTTATTCTTGGGCCACCTGTTGTCGGTCCCCGGGCTCTTTGGTGTTCCGTTTTGTATGTCTTGTTCATATGTGCAGGGTGGTATGGGTGTTTCAGTGTGGTACTGGCGTTCCTCTTCCCGAAGGAGCCCTGCTTCTCCTAGTTGGTGTTGCCGCCGCTGTGTGCTTCGCCATGTTTGTTGCACTGGGGTGTGTCCTGCTGTTGCGTGACTTCACTGACATGTGTGCGTCGGTTGTGTGACGTTGGGTGTTGTCCGTGAATTGGGCGTTGGGGACATGTCTGTGGCAGGCCTGTCACGTGTCATGTGCGTTCGGGGTGGGGCTGGTGTGTGTGCTGCTTGGTTGTGTCCCTGTGTCTGTGTGCGACGCATGCATGGCGCTGCGGTTGGCCTCTGCGTTGTGCGCATGTGTGGCAGCGTCATCGCCGCTTTGGGGCCGTGACGGGGTGGTTGGTTCCTAGTCCCAGGTGGTGTGTACACATGTGTTACGAGATGTTACAATTTGGCCTGTGTGTCATATGTGGATGCTATGGTAGATGTGTCGTGTACACGCGGGGTGGGGGTTGTCCGCTTTTTCCGCCCTTGCACTGTGTGCGCTGTTTGCGTGCACTTGGTGTATGTGTGCCTACCTGCGTCTTCGCGGTACGTTGCGTCCTTGGTGGTGCATCAGATAGGGCATAGGGAGAGCCTGCAGTGCTGGATTCATGCTCGGGGGTGCCGCTTCTTCGGTGTCCGTGCTCGGCGTTCATGTTACCGCTTCGGTTTGACGTACGGTGTCTCTTAGCCGTGGGTTCAGTTTGTGTGCGGCATCGTAATTTGTACGCCGGGCGGTACGTGTTTCGTCGGACGGTGTGTGTCAATTGTGCTGCGCCGCTACATGTACGGGCGCACTTTGATGGTGGACGGTGTCGCTGGCTTGCCGGCGGTGTTTGGCTGACTTTTCGCATCGTAATCAGGCGGGCGTGTGGACTGCTGCGTGCCGGCGGTAACTGGTCGTTTTTGCATCCGTCAGCACGGCGGTAGTGCTTCCGCCCGACATCGTAATGGGCCCCAATGATTTACAATTGTTTAAAAAGTATATTATTATTCCAAATGTATCCAAATATTTGTAACAGAAACAGTTTCTAATATTACCAAATTATATACAAATATGTAAATAAATGTATTAATGTAATCCAATAAAATTGTTTCATTACTGCACCAAAAACTACAAATAAACAAACTGTTTTATTGTTTCCCAAATAAATATTATTTCTTATATGTATATATGTTTTTATATGTAATACAACATTGTCTTTACATTTACATACTACATTTTTTAATAAATAAATGTAAAATAATTAAAATGTTTAATTTATTGTCTACTATCTCATCTGTATTAAATTCAATGTTTCATAATAAATATATTCATATTAATTATACTATATTAAATAATATGTTATAATATAATATATATACAAACTGTATTATCTTCCTACACAACTATATTTTATTTATATGTTTATTCTACTTTAAACTGCTTTAATATTATTACAAATTTTCTTAGATTAAAAGTTTGCAAATTTTCTTTGCCATCTCCACTTTAAATAAATACAATATACATGCTAAACACTAAACTTAATTAACTTACTATTCCCACTCCAATAAGTATTAATTTCAGGTAGGTGCTGGACACTTAACTTAATCAATTTACTATTCCCACTCCAGTCAGTATTAAATTGGGGTAGGTGCTGGACACTAAACTTATTAATTTACAATTCCCACTCCAGTCAGTATTAAATTGGGGTAGGTGCTGGACACTAAATTTAATTAATGTACTATTCCCACTCCAGTCAGTATTAAATTGGGGTAGGTGCTGGACACTAAACTTAATTAATTTACTATTCCCACTCCAGTCAGTATTAAATTGGGGTAGGTGCTGGACACTAAACTTAATTAATTTACTATTCCCACTCCAGTCAGTATTAAATTAGAGTAGGTGCTGGACACTAAACTTAATTAATTTACTATTCCCACTCCAGTCAGTATTAAATTGGAGTAGGTGCTGGACACTAAACTTAATTAATGTACTATTCCCACTCCAGTCAATATTAAATTGGGGTAGGTGCTGGACACTAAACTTAATTAATGTACTATTCCCACTCCAGTCAGTATTAAATTGGGGTAGGTGTTGGACACTAAACTTAATTAATTTACTATTCCCACTCCAGTCAGTATTAAATTGGGGTAGGTGCTGGACACTAAACTTATTAATTTACAATTCCCACTCCAGTCAGTATTAAATTGGGGTAGGTGCTGGACACTAAATTTAATTAATGTACTATTCCCACTCCAGTCAGTATTAAATTGGGGTAGGTGCTGGACACTAAACTTAATTAATTTACTATTCCCACTCCAGTCAGTATTAAATTGGGGTAGGTGCTGGACACTAAACTTAATTAATGTACTATTCCCACTCCAGTCAGTATTAAATTGGGGTAGGTGTTGGACACTAAACTTAATTAATTTACTATTCCCACTCCAGTCAGTATTAAATTAGAGTAGGTGCTGGACACTAAACTTAATTAATTTACTATTCCCACTCCAGTCAGTATTAAATTGGGGTAGGTGCTGGACACTAAACTTAATTAATTTACTATTCCCACTCCAGTCAGTATTAAATTGGGGTAGGTGCTGGACACTAAACTTAATTAATGTACTATTCCCACTCCAGTCAGTATTAAATTGGGGTAGGTGCTTGACACTAAACTTAATTAATGTACTATTCCCACTCCAGTCAGTATTAAATTGGGGTAGGTGCTGGACACTAATTTAATTAATTTACTATTCCCACTATAGTCACTATTAAATGAGGGTAGGTGTTGGACACTAAAGTTAATTAATTTACTATTCCCACTCCAAACACTATTAAATTAGGAAACATACTGGACAATAAACATATATTAGATTTTAATTTTTAATTTAAAACCACTCACCTTATTTAACAACTAGAAAATGTACATCCCAATACTAAGTAATATTTTTTTAAATTAATTTTTATATTTTAATACATTTTTTCCCAATTTATATATTTTTTAAATTTAATTTACATTATTTTTAAACACTAACCACCATTATCCCCTATAAACACAAAACTACTCTCAAAATAAAAATAATCTAAAAATAGAAAATAACTTTAAATGTAGAAATTTATATTTTAAAACTATTATTTTAATTTTGTACAAAAATTTAAAAAAACAACATTTTTTTAAAAACTCCCCACTTTTATCCCCTATTAACCCAACATCCCGCTCCTAAAAATATATTTCAAAATTCAAAATTTAAATTTGAAGTTAAATTTTATAGTTTAACAATTTTTATTAGATTTTTAAACAGAATTTTAATACACTCCCTCCCTTATCCCCTATAAACCCAACATCCTGCTACTAAAAATATATTTCAAAATTCGAAATTTAAATTTGAAATTAAAATTTATAATTGAACAATTTTTATTAAATAAAACATTATTTGAAAACACTCCCCACCCTTATCCCCTATAAACCCAACATCCCACACCTCAAAAATACATATTTCAAAATTCGAAATTTAAATGTGAATTTAAAATTTATAATTTTACAATTTTAATTATATTTTTTAACATTATTTTAAAACACTCCCCACCCTTATCCCCTATAAACCCAACATCCCGCTCCTAAAAATATATATCAAAATTCGAAATGTAATTTTCAATTAAAAATGTATAATTTATAAATTTATATTATATTTTTAAACATGTTTTTTAATACACTCCCCACCCTTATCCCCTATAAACCCAACATCCCGCTCCTAAAAAATATACCATTTTTTTTTTACTATATTTATATAATATACTACTACAAACAAACTCTAAAAAAAACACAAATATAGGGGCCCATTAGGATGTCGGGCGGAAGCACTACCGCCGTGCTGGCGGATGCAAAACCCACCAGTTACCGCCTGTACGCAGCAGTCCACACGCCCGCCCGATTACGATGCGAAAAGTCAGCCAAACACCGCCGGCAAGCCAGCGACACCGTCCGCCATCAAAGTGCGCCCGTACACGTAGCGGCGCAGCACAATTGACACACACCGTCCGACGAAACACGTACCGCCCGGCGTACAAATTACGATGCCGCACACAAACTGAACCCACGGCTAAGAGACACCGTACGTCAAACCGAAGCGGTAACACGAACGCCGAGCACGGACACCGAAGAAGCGGCACCCCGAGCATGAATCCAGCACTGCAGGCCCTCCCTATGCTCTATCTGATGCACCACCAAGGACGCAACGTACCGCGAAGACGCAGGTAGGCACACATACAACAAGTGCACGCAAACAGCGCACACAGTGCAAGGGAGGAAAAAGCAGACAACCCCCCACCCCGCGTGTACACGACACATCTACCATAGCATCCACATATGACACACAGGCCAAATTGTAACATCTCGTAACACATGTGTACACACCACCTGGGACTAGGAACCAACCACCCCGTCACGGCCACAAAGCGGCGATGACGCTGCCACACATGCGCACAACGCAGAGGCCAACCGCAGCGCCATGCATGCGTCGCACACAGACACAGGGACACAACCAAGCAGCACACACACCAGCCCCACCCCGAACGCACATGACACGTGACAGGCCTGCCACAGACATGTCCCCAACGCCCAATTCACGGACAACACCCAACGTCACACAACCGACGCACACATGTCAGTGAAGTCACGCAACAGCAGGACACACCCCAGTGCAACAAACATGGCGAAGCACACAGCGGTGGCAACACCAACTAGGAGAAGCAGGGCCCCTTCGGGAAGAGGAACGCCAGTACCACACTGAAACACCCATACCACCCTGCACATATGAACAAGACATACAAAACGGAACACCAAAGAGCCCGGGGACCGACAACAGGTGGCCCAAGAATAACACTCACACACAAGGCCCAACGCAGAGCGGAAAGGCAGCCTGCCGCCCACACAAGGGAGAGCAGACAGCACTGAATGACCTTCCATTCCAACTCCGAAACCACAGCCCTACGAAAGAAGCCGGTGAATACAGCCATTGTCCAATAAAAGACCAACACAGGCATGCAGAGAAGACCGACCACAGGGCAGATAGCGCATATCACAGAAGAACACAACGGACGGGAAAGAATAAAGAAAACACTCCCCCATGTCGGCCCCATGCAAGTTAATTGGAAGGAGTCACACATCACTGACCTTGAACTGTCTGAGAAGCATGTGGGATGAGGGCCCGTGTCCTCCGCACAAGCCAACAGAACACAAGTCCTGTCTCCCTACGACTACACAGAGCTCACAGCAACCTCGGAGCGTGCACATTGCAGACTGCACACACAGCCGGAGCACGCCACCACAACGCACCGCTGCAAAATGGCAACCGCAACACACCTACCCAACTACGCCGGACAGGTCAAGCTGTACAAAACCAACCTGATACATATATTGGGATGCGAACTCCTGTCCCTGCTGAACGTAAGTTACCGACTGACTTACCGCATCACATTGTTCAGCTGCGTCATACCCGTCTTCTACTGTCGGAGGTGTCCCTACCAGCATCCCGTGGAGATGTGTCTCTCCAACCTGGCATGTCTAAAGGCGGACCTGCTAGCACTACTCCTCCCTCTGGACGCACACGACAGGGCCTGCTCTGCCTATGGGGGCATGGCGTATGTGGCCAACATCGCACCCGCACTGAAATGGGACCACTGTGCCTCCACACGACGGATCATCGAGCACAGCTACATCGAATGTCACCCAGCATGCCCCATCATGGTCCTCCAAGGGACAACTTACGAACAACACCTTGACAGCCACCATCCGCTACATTGGCTGGCAAACATAAACACCACCAATGACATGGAAGCCCTGCTGGACGGCATCGCATACCTGACAACCTGTAAATTCGTCGGACCCCAACGCAGGTTCCCCGATTGACCTATGATGCCCAACCCCGCACCCATGCTTAGCTTCCGCACGGACTGGCCAGTCACCACCACAACAGCCATACCAAACGACCGGCAACAATTACCACACCATCAACGACATCGCCATGACATCGGATATGACCGGGACATGCACACTGTTCCCCATCACATCCAGGAACACCGCATGCATCGTGGGAGGCAGTGGCATGGGGTCTGTGTATCGCACCCACATGGACGGAACTGCACGAACAACCAGGACACGACATGGATCCAGCGCCCATGGACACACACACCGCTCAGTGGACATGAATAGGTCGCCTGGAGTCTGTGGGTGCTGCACCCCTCCCACCCCCGCCCCAGGAATCCCATACCAGGACCTTTGCACGGACGACAAGTGCAAACAACAACAACACGACCCCAGTGACTGTGACATGTCCAGTAACCACCACATTGCAACAACAAGTGGCACGCCGCTGCATACACGCAAGCACATGCCCTGATGTCATCTCACATGCACGCGTGCATGAGGAACAACCGCAGCAAACCTGTCACATGGAACTGAGATGGACTGTGCCCATGATGCCAAGCGGTCTGGTAGGCTACTTGTATACCGTCTGTGTCAAAGTCCGCAGCTCCGCAGCTATACGTAAATGTACATTAGCACAGCCTTGGCCAAGCAGACGTAACTCTGAAGCCCACATCCCACATGCAACAGCCAATCACATGTAACCCCACACCCTATCCCATTTGTAATCATGCTCAGTATATCCTCAACATGTATTCCGCTGCCAGTAGTGTCCACTATACTGCATCACAGAGGACAGAAGACTCAATATAATGTTTGAAACCAAAACTGTCTCCGCTGACTCATTTCACAAGTACGAATGAGAGAGGATGAGAGTATGTGAAGTACACGGCAGTCGTGACATGACCATGTAGTCCACTGGTATTGGATGTCAACGCAAATGAGTAGCACAACTGTGGAAGACACACATGTGTCGTGTGAAGTCGTATGGACGCAGTGCTCAGGTGGGTGGGTGCGACGGGTAGATGCGCACATGCCAAGTTGGAGCACGCCGTGTTGGGAGGGGTCATGAACAGTACACCACCGCTTCCCTGGGCATTGTGAGAGGACACCTGTCGGGGGAAGTGAACACGTGTGTGCACAGCAGCCGGGCACACGAACAATGTGGAACCAGGCGCACACGTCAGCCCACCCTCCGTGGACTAGCTGGATCCTGTTGTGCGCCCGCCATGCCCCTTGACAAGGCACACACAGCCCCAGTCGACCAGGTGTAACCCCAACATAGTCAATCCGCACAGGCGATACAGGGCACGAGATGGCAGTGGAGCATGGTGTGTGAGAGGTCTCCTCGCGCTCCTCCTGGTCTTATCACGCAGGCAATAGAACCTCAACGTGTAGCATGGCACAAGTCAAATGGAAGTGTAGGGGAGACGCACCTCAGCACGAGCAGCACTGACGTCACGGGAGGTGGCTCGCACCATCCCATCCATTGCCCATTATACCAACCACGCCACATGCCATTGCGACTAAGTGCAAGCGCGTGCGCCACCACCCCCGAGCCCTCCCCAGAGAGGCCAAAGAGTGAATGTGTGGGCCATCAGTCACAGACGGACGCGGCCTGGCCGCAAGGGCAGCCACAGCCACTGGGTGTCGCAGGTGGCGGATCCGGAAGGCGAAGACTGTGATGCATAGTCCATGCAGGCCGGGTCTCCATTTGGGGCACCACGCAGGTGGACGGCGTCCCGCCACACATCATACCCTGAGACAGCCCACTCGTGCAACTGGACCCACACATACACTCCTTGCCCTCTCTGGTGCGAGCTTGGGGCTGCCTGTGCAAGCGCTAGCCTCGCAGGTGCACATGCATATTGGGGGAGCGAGGGGAGGACATGAGGGCTGGGGCGAAGATGACTGTATCACTGTCAGTGAGTACAAGGGATGACCCAGATGTGGAAAGGAAGAGACGTGTCCCGTGTGTACTGCAACTAGTCGCCAATCCAACTACCCCCATGTCCGGAATGTAAGCCCGCACCTAGGTCCGCCCATCCGCCACATCGAATATACCACCAGCACAACAACCTTCCCATTCGAAACACTGACTGGGGGTGGCGACCAGTGAACAAACATGTGTAGCCTACCCACGCGTACATGTGGCCCCTCCATGATCCATGTCACCTGCGGCAAAGTCATGACATGCGCAATGAGGGAAGTGAGGTGAGCTGTCCGCCCCACGCACAGAAGGTGCATCAGCCTCACAGACCCAGCAGCGAGTCCAGCAGGGGTCACATGAGCAGGGGCAGCTGTGCCTGGTGTGAAGGCACATGCACATAGACAGCACATCGTCCAATGTGTAGTCTGCCCACATCTACAGTCCATCATCATGCGGACATAGGAATTGAACACAGGGCAACACATCTTAGTGGGTGCACCCACCGTGACCAACAATGCGCAATGATCGACGTACCCGCCCTGTGCATGGCCCCCCACCCAACGGAGGCACATCCAGTGCCACCATCCCACACACACAAGCCTTCCACGGAACATGCTGTGTCCAATGGTCAGTACAGAGTCAGCGCCCATCTGGTGGATCCTGAACAGGAGACACATGCACACACATGCCAGCTCCCACCATGTACGTCTGCCACCTGGCACGTGCAATGTAACCTCTCACCTGTGACGTGTGACTGCAAGCACACAGCCGTCTTGGCATGGGGCTGTCAATGTGGACACCTGTCAATGTTTCGGTAGGTGTGATCCGTACAGTGCTGTACATAGGGTGCAGTGCTGACACCTACTACTGTCTCATATCCCCTCGTGCCACAGGTCCCACTTGTTTTGGCCGCTCGGCCTGTGCCCACATCGTCGTCGTCGTGTGCCATACTCATCCAGCCTCGGAAGCAGTGCCATGCTCAGCAGACATTCATGTTGCCGTGCCGTCCCTGCTTGACAGCTGGGCTGTGACTCATGTGCTTGCTCAGTCATGTCAGTGATGTGAATGCGAAATTGCTATGTGTTGTGTTGCTTTGACATGTGTCCACTGCCATCTTCCCTAGGGGGAGACCAAACATTGACCGCCCATACCAGTTGCTGGCGGACATGGAAGATACTGAGGTCATAAGGAAGTTTCGGCTGGACAGGCCAACCCTGCATCGACTGTGTGCCATGTTGGAACCCCATCTCCGTCCCCGCAGGGTGTATCCAACAGCATTCACCCCCACGGCTAAGGTGATGGCCGCCATGCATTTCTTCGCCACTGGGTCATTCCAGCACACAGTGGGCAGTGGAGAAGGGATGTCCCAGCCCATGTTCAGCAAGGTGCTGAGGGATGTACTGGCAGCCATGATGCTGTACCGAAACAGGTACATCAGATTCCCCAGGGCTCGTGAATTGGCGGCAGTGAAGGGTGCATTCTATGCCCTTGGCAGGATCCCACACGTCGTTGGTGCCATTGATTGCACACATGTTGGCCTTGTTCCACCACAGGCCACTGAGCACCTGTACCGCAACAGGAAGCACACGCACTCCCTGAATGTGCAAGTGGTGTGCCTTGCGGACATGGTGATAACCCACGTGTGTGCAAAGTTCCCAGGCTCGGCCCATGACGCACACATAATGCGCAACAGCATCTTGCCACGACTGATGTCCAATCTGCAACAGGACCGTGGCTTTATTGTCGGTGAGTATGTGGAGTGGTGTAGTGTGCTGGCTGTGCGATGCTGTCCCCTGTCCAGTTGGAATAGCAACGGTTCTCTGTGTCCCTCACACCCGGGTGACTCTGCGTACCCGAATGGGGCATGGCTGCTCAGTCCATTGAGGAATCCTCGCACCCCAGCAGACGATCGCTACAATGAGGCACATGGGAGGACCAGACGTGTGGTTGAGCGTACCTTTGGCCTCCTCAAGTCCAGGTTCAGGTGCCTGGACCGCACCGGGAGTGCACTGGCGTACTCCCCACAGAAGGTGTGCCAGATAGTGGTGGCGTGCTGCATGCTGCACAATCTGGCCATTCGGAAGCAGATCCCCTCATCGTGGATGACGGAGATCAACCAGGGCCCCAGCCCGCAGACCAGGACAGCTCGAGTGAGAAGGACAGCGGAGAGGATGAAGCTGTGAATGTGCGCCAGCAGCTCATCGCCCGCTACTTCACTTGACGGTGAGTGTCCATGTACGACGGCTGATGTGTCTGTATTTGTGCAGGTGTGTGTGTGCTGTGTCAGGGTGGCCTTTTGTTCACTGCGTGCTGTGTGTCAACGCTCCATGCCCAGGTTAGTATGCCACTGATGGTGGCTGTGGCATTGTGCCCTATTGCTCTGTGCGATGTGTGTACATTGCTTGTAGTTGTTGACATGTACTGTGTGATGGGTGTGTGACACACTCATTGAATGTGCTCCTGTTCTGTCTCCCACCCCTAGGTCCCTACAGGCCCTCCGGTTCCATTGCCATGCCTCGCATCAGGTGCCGTTCCGCTCAAGGTGGCCGTTGTATTCCGTACAATTAAAACACAGGGCACAGACAGCAGTTTGTGGAAAAGGTGCATTTATTTCAAACAGTGACATGTGATTGTGTGTAAGGTGATGACAAAAGTGGTGCGTGCAGTGACAATGAGCTGTCGGTCATGGCTGCGAGATGCTCAGGGTGTACCCACTGGTTCTATGTCCATAGTCCAACACACACATGCCATCCAGATGGCTGTGTGGAGTGGGATCGTAGTCCAAGTCAATGCAGTGGGTGGTCAAGGAAGGCTGGCTGGCTGCCTCACTTGCGTTTGGAGCGTGCGAAGTCCTCCCGGGAGATCGGTTTCCACTTCGGACGGCCCCTTCCACGTTTGCGAGGGGGGGTGCCTGCTTGCGACCTGCTGGTGGTTGGGTTGTGCTCACTGGCTGTGGACGCAGGGGAACTGGACACTGCTGCTCCATCCTGCGCCCCGGCAGGTGGTGGCGGAGGGGAGCTGCTGTCCCTGGATGTGACCTCACCGCCACCACCAGCTGGCCCATGAGGTCCACGAGTTGGCCCATACGGGCGTCCATGGACCTCAGCACCCCCAGCACCTCACGCGTGTCTGTAGCAGACCTGGCCCATTGTCCTTGGGCCTCTTCATAGGCCCCAAGGACTCTGGCCATTTGAGGCAGGGCATGGCTCCCAGGGAGACTGGCGTTTCCCTGACCCTGCTCCTCCTACCAGTCCTGCTGCCACCGGCCTGCCCACTAGCCACATTGCTCACCACGGGCCTTGTCCTGGCTCCCAGGGTGGATCCAGTCGGCCGGGCCACCACCTGCGCTGGGGCTGTGGCCAGCGAAGACGTGGTGGCGGTTGCGGCAGTGGTAGTGGCCGCAATGTCCGTGGGTGTGGCCGCAATGACCGTGGGTGTGGCCGCAATGACCATGGGTGTGGCCGCAACGACTGTGGCAGCAGGGGTCTGGGAATGTTCAGCAGCCCTGGATGATGGGTTGGTGGGTAGGAGGGGTCCTGGGGAGCGGCTGGGCCCTGCCACACCAGATGGGCCTGCTTGGTGGTCCGTGTCCGAAGAGGAGGACAGATCCTCCACATCCGTGTGTCCTCGTTGGGGGCTTGTAGGCTGGCTGTGCTGGCTGCTGTCTCCATCCCCAGCATCCAGCAGTTCGTCACCTGTGGAGAGAATGAGATTTGTTATTGTGTTGCACCTGGCGAAGTATGTATTTGTCGTCTGACATTAACAGTTCGTGCAATCTCGTACATGGGTTTCCCGGAGGCGTGTGTGTGGCTGTACCATTTGTAGTTGTGTGTGCTTGGCAATGTGACCGTGTGCTGTGCACATGTGGCATGGGACAGATTGGCCATGCCGATGGGTGTGTTGCTGTGCCCCTACTTATTGTGACTCTGGTGTATGCGGGCTCCTGGCCCATCCTGGGTCTGGTTTGTACTTTGCTTTTGGTGTTCACATGGGACGCTTAGGAACGCATATGGCAACATGGGGGGCATGCCCCGGAAACGCATTTGGGATGGAATATGCTTTTGGGGTACATGCTGTGAGCCATGGGTGCCGAACGTGACATGTGTTGTGGCAGCATGACAGTGCATGGTCTGAGGTGTGTGCATGCCTGACATGCCCTGCATATTTGCTGTCTGTTGTGATTACTGGACATGGCATTGGACGCATCGTTATGAGTGTGTGATGGTTGTGTGCCACCCGATGTATTGCAGTTGTCCCATCTCCTTGGTGTGCGTGCTGCCCTGTGCCATGTGCATCACTGCAGTGCTCGGGGGGTGTGGCCCATGTTGTGTGTTGTTGCTCACAGTGTGGCGTGCGCTTCATTGACTTCTGGCACATGGTTGGTCATGGGCATGTCTCTTAGCGTGACTGCTGTATGTGTGGCAGCTGTGCGGATGACATGCCTTTCATGAGACTGGGGCTGACGGATGGGATGGATGGTATGTTGTATGTGCATGGTGTGTCTGTGTGTTTGATGGGTTCAGTGGTGTTCGTGTGCATTTATGTTGTACCGCTCTGTTGCGTCTAGTGTTGTTTGTCTTACATAGGCGTTGTTGTGGGGTGTGTGGTTGACAGGCAGTAGGGGCTACATGGACAGGACTTCAATGGTGTTTCGGTTGTGTGTGATGGGTTGCACAGTGGCTGCCATGTGGTACTATATTCAGTGTGGCTTGTGCATGCAGACGTGGCTCCTTGGGTGTTGCTGTGTCTGTGATGGGTCATGTGGGGTGTGAGTCTGTGGTTCATGTCCGTGTGCACATTGTTCACTTATCGTGACAGTGGGTGGTGCTGCGTGTTCGTCTGCTACGTGACATGTCCCATGTGTTGGTCGTGTTACGGTCCTCATGCCTCCAGTAATCCAGCCCTGTCCAGTTTCCCACCTGCAGGTTGTTCGTGCGTGCACTGTACTGGATGCCACATGGTTCTAAGCGGGGGGTGCTCCATGTTGCAGGTCTGTGGGGGTGGGGGCGGTGTTGTGGGTCGTGGTGATGGCTGGACACCCACTGACACCGATTGTTGTGGACCGTGATGTCTACCTTTCGGCTGTCGGTGTGCACTGCGGTGGTTGACACGTGGGTGTGGGGGATGCTCCTCCTTGCTGTGGTGTGGGACTAGGGGCCTGGTGTGTGTTGTACTTGAGCTGTCCACCCTCCCACCCACTGCACTTTGTGTTCCTGCCACTTACCTGTTACTTGTCGGTTAGTGCAGCTATGGCGGACACATGGGTGTGGTGGGTGCTCGTTGTGGCGCTTCTGGCATACTTGGGGACCTGTTGGTGGTTACGTGGCTGGCTGAGTGTACACATGCCCCCACGTATCTTACAGTTGTTAGGTTTGGGCTGTGTGTGGTGGTGTCTGTTGCATGTGTGTGTGATGTGTTGTGTATTGTGTGCTGGACATGGGGGTGTTTGTCCCTGGGAGCTGTGGCATGGTGGTAGTGCATGTGAGTACATAGCGGTGTGCTGGTATACATTAGTTTGTACTTACCAGCCTCCACTCCCCTGCTAATCCGGCGAGGATCTCCGGATGTATATGACTCGCACCTTCTCCTCCCACGCTTTGAAGGTCTTGAAGAGCGCGGGATTCCCTCCGCCAGTGACGGCAGCCAGCTCTCTGTTCTTGCTCTCCTTCTTCTTGACCAGGCTCTTGACGTCATTCCACCGTTTGTTGATTTCAACTCTGTTCCTGGGCAGGGTCCCGACTGCATTGACCTGGTCTACGATCCGGTTCCACATTCTGTTTCTGGTGGCTAGTGGTGTGTGCTGGACCAGGTTCCCATAGATTTGTGGGTGCACCTTGATAATCTCGTCGACCATGACCGTCAGCTCAATGGGCGTGAACTTGGGCATTCTTTGTGGTGCCATGGTGTTTGTGGTGCTGGTGCGGTGTGTGTTGTGTAATGTGCAGGGGGTTTGTGGTGCCGGTGTTTGGTGGTGGTGGTGGTGGTGGTGGTGGTTGTGATGTGTGCATTTCTGTGGTGTGCTGCTGTCCTTGCTGTGTCACTGTGTCCTCTCCTCTCTGGTTTGCAATGTTGCAAGGGGTTGTGGTCTGTGGGAGTGCTGCTTTTGTACTTACCTATGTGGGTGTGTCCTCATGGTCTGTTGTTTTCAGGTGTGTTGTGTCTGGTGTTCTGGCCTTTGTATTTTTTGTTTGTCCAGGGGGTGTTTTCGGGATGTGTACTGTGCTTGTGTATTTGTGCGTGCCTTGCTGTGTGGACTTGTTGTCCATGTTGTGTGCGATTGTTTTTGTCAGCGGATGTTTTCTGTGCAGGGACGTGGGCGCCATGGCTTCTGCCGTGTCAATTCTCATCGGCGTTGTTTGCGCTGGCGGGCGGTATATTTGTGGTTTACCCGCGCTCATGGCGGTGCGATCGTAATTTCACGTGCGGTGTGTCGGCCGTGAGGGCGGGCGGTTTTGTGTTGTCGTGCGTGTTTCCGTCCGTGGCGGGCGGTTTGACTCCGACTCGGACGAGGGCGGGCGGTATCTTGTGTGATTTTCCGCCGATGGCGGTTTTCGGTTTGTGTCATCGTAATGGCCTGGTCGGTGTTCAGACGGTGTGTGCGGGCGGATTTTTGCCGCTTTCATGGGTGGCGGATTTTTTACGCCCGGTATCGTAATGGGCCTTATTGTTTGGTATTATTAACATTTTTAAGTTTGTTACATATATTGGTAATATTTCAATACAATGAAAGTGTAAACATTTTTTAATTCAGTTGAGAAAATAAACATAGTTTTATTCATATACAAAAATAATATACATTTTAATTATTAATATTATATAGTAGATATTAATATTAATAATTATTACATAGTTTTCATATTGTACATTTTTTAAAGAAAGTATACATTTTTTATTACATAACAAAAATTAGTACAATTTTTTATATATTGTTTATTGTATTTTGTGATTTTATTGAATTATAATATTAAATATTATATGTGTTATAATATTTATTATTATAATTTTACAATGTTTACAAATAATATAATGCATTTCAAAAAAACATTAGCAATGTGTTGTATTTAATTAAATACTATAAAAAAAAATGTCATTATAACATTTAAAAAAATAAATTGGTGTTATTTAATATGTTTAAAGCTGCCATATTTGTTTGGGTCTTGTCTTTTGTAACTGCTCGCTGTTGTTTTGGGTCATTTGGAAGGGAAGAAGCTTGCGGTTGGGAGCTGCTTCAGGTCGAGCAAGGTAAGATACATTTTTGATATTTTAACTATGTTTTTAATGTATTTTAAAGGTAGTTGTAATGTATTTAGTGTGTTCTGAGTTAGGTTTGTGATGTTAGGACGTTTTTTATGCGTTAGTTAGGCATCGACTGTTTATCTAGTTTTACGTTATTGAGGCCTAGTTAGAAATGTTAATGTAGAGTGGTATATGTGTTTCTATTGTGTTTATAATGTTGGTAATAATGTTATTAGGTATATAATGTGTACTTTTGTGTGGGTGGGAATGTTTGTGTTTTTGTTTTGTAGGTTTTACTTGAAAAAAGTTGCCGGTGCCGCAAAATAGTGTTTTTTTTATTAAGGAAGTGTATATTAGTTTTAGTAACTAATAATTATTTACACCTTCTTAATTTTTCGGGTTTCATGGAGCGTTTCTTTTTTTAAACTAATTTTCGGGGTTTTTGATGGTTTCCGCATTATGGATTTAGCTACGGAGGATTTATTTTTGGTACAGTTGTATTGTTTCATTTTTTTTTGGCAAACCTTTTATGGATTTGGAATTATCAACTACATGGATTAATTTATAAGATGTGGAATTTTGAGTCTACAACAATGGAAACGGTAAGTTTTTAAAATATTTTAAATTGTGGGAGGGAAATAATGTTATATTTTATTGTTGTTTTTTTATTTACTCGCATACTTAATTAATGTGTCTATGTATTTTATTATTTATTAATAAAAATATATTAGACATAGTAATTATTTTTGTGAGGAAATACAAATGTTTTGTTTATGTTGCTGTAAAATAAATGATAAGTATTATGCTTTTAGTTTGTTTGGAGATTTTACAGTAGGCTTTTTGCTATCATTCCTAAGTATTCTAGGCCTTTTGTAGAAGGGTATAGTTTAACTTGCTGTTGAAGGTATTGGTACATTTGCTTAGTTTGTTTAGATAGTTTAGGTTTTAGTTGTGTGACAGATTGCTGTATTCTGAGTTCCTGATAGCTCTGTTCTTTTTGTAAGGAGGTTATTAGTTTGTGTAGTGAAGGTGTGCCTCGTCCTGTTGTTGATTGGAAGGCATTATGCCATCCTTCAACAGCGTTATTGGTTTTGGCTTGTTGGTTAAGTGTAGAAAGATAGACATTCCACCAGGGAATTTGAAATTTGGGTTGTCTCCTATGACCTGATCTATGAAGTCTTCCCACCCAGTTGTCTTCGAAGTAGTCTAGGAGGGGACTTAATTTTTGCTCATGTTGTTGGTAAAAAGGGCTTTCTAGCAAAAGGTTGTAATATTCAGCAACATCAGTTACTGGCACGTAGGCTAATGCAATACGTTTTTTAATCTGGTATGCAAATTTAGTGTTTGTTGCATACTCTACACTTAGGGCCCGATTCCGATTCGGGTTGTAAAATGTACCGACAGACACGGACCGGGACTGGAGTCCGACCCACACGTACACGCTCGGTACGACCGTACGAGTATGATGCTATGCGTGTGATTTCCAAACGAGTTTCACGGAGCGCAATCCGCACGTCCGAGCCTCACGGTAAACAGTGACTCGCCCGTAAAGGGAACGCGAAACGTATCGACCGACACGGACCCAGACTGGACCCGAACGACACGTACACGCACCGTACGACTGTACGAGTACGATGCAATGCGTGCAAAAGGAAAACGACTCGCACGGAGCACAATCCGGAAGAACGAGACGTACGGGAAACAGTGACCACCATTGAAAACAGCCCGTGGCGACCGACGCGTACGCAAACGCTGCAACAGAGCACATTGTGACTAAGACAGACTTGGAGTACCTCCCAATTGCCCCTGTCAGCGTCCTTCCCAGTCAACTGAACGTCTCCATCATGCACAACATAACCTACGTTTAAATCCTGAGAAAAAAATCAAACAAGCAATGTCCAAATGAATAAAGAAATAGGAAAAAAAAAACATGAACAAAGACACACCCACAACTCCACCTACATAAAGGCCCAAATCCACTACCATGATCCTTTGCTATTTTCAAACACATGACAGCAGAGAAGACAACTACACTGCACTCTGAGCCACACCCACAACTCACTCACCACACAACATCCACACCATTATCACCTCCTAAACACACTCACAACAAGCAAGAGAAACTGACACCCACTCACCCTCACTTACACCCTCACACACACATCAATCTCCACAACCACCCAGCACCATGCCCCCCAAGAAGAATCCAAAGTTCACAGATAGTGAGTTGGTAGTCTTGGTTGATTAAATACTCTGAGTAGAGCCACATTTATTTGGAACCTTTGTCCAACAGACCCCCATGTCACAGAAAACAAAGATGTGGGAGAGGATCGTCGACAAGGTGAACGCACAGGCACCTTGCCTGCGCACAAAGGATGATATCCAGAACAGGTACTACGATGTGCGAAGGAGGGTCAAGAAGCTCATAGCCAGAGAGCATGCCTTGAGCCAGCGTACTGGCGGTGGTCCTCCTGCAAAACCAACATACTTCACGTCTTGGGAGGAGAAAGTGCGTGCCATACTCCCACCGGAGGGCATCCATGGATTGACAGGAATACCAGAGCCTGGTTAGTACACAACCAATCTAGTCAATATTGTGTGGCAACACACACACATCACTGCCAAGGGGACATTGAAAACAAGTAGCGTTAGCAAAGCCAAATTAAGCCTGAAAAAAGTTATTCTGTGATGTGTATGCCAGTTACACAAACGCAATAGCTGCTATCTCAGAGTAATATAGAACTAGGTCATAACATATAAAAACCTAACAACAAATACAGCAAGGCATTGGTACTAAACACCAACAAACACTGTCAGCCATCTTGCCAAACCTGTCACACTACCTCACAGGGAAGCTGATTCACAGGAAGGATGGTGGGTATGCTGGGAGGGTGGGTGTAGCCAAAAGCTTGATGGGAGTTGTAGTCACAGACACCAGACCCCCTCCCACATGGTCCATCAAACCCACCCTGAACCATGTTCACCTCACAGGGAGTGGAAAAGTACTGACAATATGGCTGACACTAGGCCCTGCTATGGGGAGCACAAGGGCCTGGTGGGGGTTGTGCTCCAACATACACCAGGACACCACCATCAGCCATCTTGACAGCACTGTTACACCACCTCACAGGGAAGCTGAGTCACAGGAAGGAAGGTCGGGTATGCTGGGAAGGTGGGTGTAGCCAAAAGCTTGATGGGAGTTGTAGTCACAGACACCAGACCCCCTCCCACATGGTCCATCAAACCCACCCTGAACCATGTTCACCTCACAGGGAGTGGAAAAGTACTGACAATATGGCTGACACTGGGCCCTGCTATGGGGAGCACAAGGGCCTGGTGGGGGTTATGCTCCAACATACACCAGGACACCACTGTCAGCCATCTTGACAGCACTGTTACACCACCTCACAGGGAAGCTGAGTCACAGGAAGGAAGGTCGGATATGCTGGGAGGGTGGGTGTAGCCAAAAGCTTGATGAGAGTTGTAGTCACAGACACCAGACCCTCTCCCACATGGTCCATCAAGCCCACCCTGAACCATGTTCACCTCACAGGGAGTGGAAAAGTACTGACAATATGGCTGACACTGGGGCCTGCTATGGGGAGCACAAGGGCCTGGTGGGGGTTGTGCTCCAACAAACACCAGCACACTACTGTCAGCCATCTTGGCAGCACTGTTACACCACCTCACAGGGAAGCTGAGTCACAGGAAGAAAGGTCGGGTATGCTGGGAGGGTGGGTGTAGCCAAAAGCTTGATGGGAGTTGTAGTCACAGACACCAGACCCCCTCCCACATGGTCCATCAAGTCCACCCTGAACCATGTTCACCTCACAGGGAGTGGAAAAGTACTGACAATATGGCTGACACTGGGGCCTGCTATGGGGAGCACAAGGGCCTGGTGAGGGTTGTGCTCCAACATACACCAGGACACCACTGTCAGCCATCTTGACAGCACTGTTACACCACCTCACAGGGAAGCTGAGTCACAGGAAGGAAGGTCGGGTATGCTGGGAGGGTGGGTGTAGCCAAAAGCTTGATGGGAGTTGTAGTCACAGACAACAGACCCCCTCCCACATGGTCCATCAAGCCCACCCTGAACCATGTTCACCTCACAGGGAGTGGAAAAGTACTGACAATATGGCTGACACTGGGCCCTGCTATGGGGAGCACAAGGGCCTGGTGGGGGTTGTGCTCCAACATACACCAGGACACCACTGTCAGCCATCTTGACAGCACTGTTGCACCACCTCACAGGGAAGCTGAGTCACAGGAAGGAAGGTCGGGTATGCTGGGAGGGTGGGTGTAGCCAAAAGCTTGATGGGAGTTGTAGTCACAGACACCAGACCCCCTCCCACATGGTCCATCAAGCCCACCCTGAACCATGTCCACCTCACAGGGAGTGGAAAAGTACTGACAATATGGCTGACACTGGGCTCTGCTGTGGGGAGCACAAGGCCCTGCTGGGACTTGGGCTCCAACAAACAACAGGACACCACTGTCAGGCAACTTAAACATTAACTTTGACTCACTGTCATGGAAGCATGGGCCATGGTGGTCTGTCTGCTCCAGGGGGGAGGAGGAGTGTCACCTCAGACTACATCTACCAGCAGGTCCTGTCACACACACCCCTCCCAACAACAACAAACAACACACCTGTGTCAGGCACGGTAGTGCACTTGCGTCGCATTCTCCATGTAACTCAAGTAACCAATACATGAGCTGTTCATGCACACAGCTCTACGTGCACACAAAAACCGATCAGGTGTTAATGACAATGTTCAAAACCAACATTGGCATCTGTCTGTGACAATTGAGGACAATGCAATACACATACACCCATCATGAAGCACAGAAGCAACTTTAATGTGTGTGATACGTTGATGTGTGCTGAACCACAACATACATTGTGTGTCTCTTCCACCCACAGGGGCAGATGTGGAAACTGCACGTACAGAAGAAGAAGAATCCCAGTCCCAGACTCTGGTTGACAATGAGCTATCTGGTGTGGATGCCTCTCAGTCCTCTTCGGATGACGACGAACGACCTGGTCCCTCTGGTGTGGATCAGCGTGCAGCACAAGCAGCTGTAACATCAGCACCCCCTGCCACCACTCCTGCTAATCTGCAAACACCCAGATGACCCCTACCAACACGGACACACCAACTCAACATAACACAGAGGGCACAGCAACACAGGGCACCCTGGAGGTGGTGGGCAATACCACCAGGGACAACACAGAAGGAGGCCCAGTGTCATCTGTGCCTGCAACGGCAGGTCGTGTTCGTGTAGGTAGAGCTGGTGGGAGTGGGGGCAGGTTGAGGCCACGGCCTGAACATGGTGCTGCACCGCAAGATGATCCACAGTTGGGACGCATCATACAAGCCTATCAGGAAAGCCCCGGAGACTATGGCCAGGTAGTGGGGATCCTCAGGGACATCAAACAACAGCAGGCTGAACATCATGCCAGATTGGACTCCCACATGTCCCGGGTAGACACACACATGTCCCGCATGGAGTCCAAAATGGACAAATTTGATGACGTCACGGCGGTGCATAGGGACATACTGACATGGCTCCGCCAGATTGCAACCAACATGTCCACACCTCCCTGTGTGCCCACTACATCTGTTGGCACAACATCTGCAACTGCCACAGGAAGGGATGAGGACTCTGGCGGAGAGTCCACAGAACCACCGCAGCCTGCACCTGAGGGTCCCCCTAAAAAGAAGAAGAGGGATCGTCCAAAGAAGGAAAAGTGAGAGCCAGCTGGCCATGCATGTGGTCCCCCGCACCAGAAAGACCAGATCGGGAGGCCGCTCCTTCTCCTTCCTCGCGGCCAGAGCCTGGAACGCCCTTCCGCTCCACCTCAGACAGACAACATCGCTCCCCATCTTCGCAAGAAACCTCAAAACCTGGCTCTTTGACAGACCCCCCTCCTTCATGGACTGGAACCTGCGCCCCCCCCCACCCCCAGCGCCTTGAGACCCTTACGGGTGAGTAGTCGCGCTCTAAAAACGCCTGATTTATTGATTGATGGATGCACATCCCCCAGGAAGTGAACACCAGCTCCTGATGTCACCCATTGCGTGCAAACCGTTCACCTTGTTGACTGTCACCCAACTCTCCCACATGTGATGGAGGGGCTAAGTTGGATCAATGAATCAAATTACTGTGGACTTCACTCTGGAAAATTCATCTACCAACACTACCAACTCCTCTGTGAACTTTGGATTTCTATTGCACTGTACAGCACTTTCTACCACGTATACCATTCACACACATGTATGTAAATAAATTATTAAACACAATAATACTTGCCTCTGTTGTAAATTAAACTGGGTTTGTCACATAGAGATGACGCAATGCTAAAGAAAGACTGTGCATGGAAACTACTACAGCAATGTCAACATAGTTCTGTGACTCATGTTGATGTGAGACATATGAGAGATAGACACTACTAGGTCAACACAATACTAATTCACTATGCCCATCATACTCATTGCCTCCAACATTGTGAACTGAAAATACACAGAAATACAGAGGCTGTGGCAATCAGGCCACAGGTATAGTATGCCAAAGATTGTCAGATGTGTGGATACAGAGGAAGCACATCACAAAGTGGTGCACACCTTTATTACACATACACAAGTGAACTGACTGACAGATGCAAGGTATCCTCACATGACAGTGAGCACAAAGTAACCCAGAGGGCCAGACATGCCAGGTCTGGCTTGTGTGGGAGGATGCATCCGGGTTCCATGAAAGGTTGCACTCTGTAACTGGATTGTGTATTTTTGGAGGTCACATGTCACCAGACAACAGCCAAAGGACCCTGTGAAGGACAGACATACAACAGTATTGTTATCACAAAATGACTGCATACATCTACAATACACATTACATACACAATTCCTAAGATTTGTGAAAAAACCTATGAATCATGTCAACACTGTTTGTGAGAACACACTAACTCGAAGGACACATGAATGCAACGATCATGTCAAGTAGCATCCAGCCACACGTATGTACCCACATTGTACCACAAAAACACATATCAGGCAAGGTAAAATGCAGACAACTCATCACTGCATACTCACAATTATGAGAAAAAGTTGGTGATGAGCTGAGTCCGGACATCCCCCTCACCCTCATCGTCACTCGCTACATGACCCAGGCCTGGATCCTCCCCTGCTGGCGGTTGATGGTCGTCATCATCTTCGATGAGAGGCACCTCCTCCCTCACTGCCATGTTGTGTAGCATGCAACACACAATAAATATCTTGCACACCTTTTCAGGTGCATATTGGAGGGCCCCTCCTGTCTTGTCCAGGCAGCGGAATCTGCTTTTCATGAGTCCTAATGTCCGCTCCATCACTCGCCTGGTCCGCCCATGTGCTTCATTGTAACGTAGCTGCGCTGGTGTGACTGGGTTTCTAAGAGGTGTCAGCAACCACGGCATGTTGGGGTATCCAGGGTCACCTACATACAAACAAACAAACATGTCATGGGTCAGGAAAGAGCGTTAAATTTCAAAATAACAAAAAATCACAAGGTAAACAGAGATTACACACCGACAAGCCAGGCACGCTGGTTCTGCAGCTGTGACATCATCTGTGGGATCCTGCTATTCCTCATGATGTAGGTGTCGTGTGCAGAACCAGGGAAACGGGCACAGACATGTGATAGTGTCATGTCCGGAAGACATACCACCAGGGCATTAATGGAGTGGAAATGTTTCCTGTTTCTGTATGTCTGCTCATGTGCGTGTGGTGGTACCAAAGCCACATGTGTACCATCAATTGAGCCTATAACATGTGGCATCCTTCCCAGTGCATAGAAGTCAGCCTTTATGCCAGGCATTTGTTGTGGATTCGGTAATTTGATGTATCTGTCCAGATGACACAACGTTGCCTCCAAAACATCACGTAGCACACGGCTGAACATGGTCTGTGACATCCCACCAGCACCATCCACAGTGTATTGGAAGGTTCCCGTGGCAAAGAAATGTAGGGTTGCCATCACCTTCACCTTGGGGGTCAGCGCAGTAGGATACGCCCGTCCAGGTTGTAAATGTGGGGCCAACTGCTCTGCCAAATCCTCAATCAGTGGTCCTGTGAAGCGGTAACGTCGGATGCAGTCATGTTCATGCATGGTTGCAAGGTCTGGGAAGGGACTGTGGACATTTGCCCTCCTGCAATATATAGGGCATCAAAGAAAGATTGTCAGTTCCCCTACATATGTGGTAATGACCATGCAAAATGGCATATGCTACATCATATCAAGACACAGCTGAATAAGGTGTGTGCTATTTATCATGGACTCATATGCCAGCCACGTGCTCCTCACATAACATTTCTGCTCCATATGGTGATACAACAAGTGCTATGCAATGCTGTTGTCAATCTATGGGCTCTGTCACAGTACATCTGAACAAATGTCACATACCAAACACACACCTCAGTGACTATTGAGGATATATGTGTTGTCAAGGTGACAGGTGTTTGTAAGTCACACACACAGGGATCATGTATTGCCACATGGACACAGTCATTATGTAACATCTGATGTACATGTACCAACACAACTATTGAACACCCATGATGTGCTAACAGGCTTGTTTGCAGGGCAGACATGGATGTCTGTGACACACAGACACAACAGCAACTCACATGCCCAAATCTGATGGATGTTGGAGAGGATTCAAATCTCCCAAATACAATTAGGTCCATGTGCGTAGCACAATACGCAAATCCTCATGATGTACCCCACAGTGCCATCTCAGGAACACCCTGTAACACACAGTACATATCATGTGCAATTTAGGGTGTATGTAACATGTCATGAGACTATGTGCCCCTGTCACTGTGCCCAGGCCACGTGTGTTGATCAGCAGAGTTCTAAATGACAGTAGTGAGGTGCATCAGACAGAATGTCTTTTGTCACCATGTAACATGTCACATCCTGGTAGTGTGTGACACAATGTGCAACATCCAATATGAAATGTGTGGACATGTACCCACACATGTAATGAAGCATGAAATGTTCTTACATGTACTGTGTGACAGGCTGTCAGTGTGTTGTAGAGCACCTGCGTCCCTGTCAAAAATCTTTTTGGTGGCATCCTTTGGCCATTGACTGGAATGGTGACATACGCGGGTAGGTTTCCAAAAGACGCGTCGGACACCTAGGGACCATGGCGTGCGCACGCCTTGGACCCTGAATGTAATGGTGACATACGCGGGTGGGTTTCCAAAAGACACGTCGGACACCTAGGGACCAAGGCGTGCGCACGCCTTGGACCCTGAATGTAATGGTGACATACGCGGGTGGGTTTCCAAAAGACGCGTCGGACACCTAGGGACCAAGGCGTGCGCACGCTTTGGACCCTGAATGTAATGGTGACATACGCGGGTGGGTTTCCAAAACACGCGTCAGACACCTAGGGACCAAGGCGTGCACACGCCTTGGACCCTGAATGTAATGGTGACATACGCGGGTGGGTTTTCAAAAGACGCGTCGGACACCTAGGGACCAAGGCGTACGCACCCATTGGCTATTGACTGTCATGGAGACGAACGCGTGTTTGCTACGTTTACGACTCGTGTGCACACAGATTCCGTTGGCTCTCTGCAACAATGTTTCAAAGTCAATGGTGTGATGCTGCAGAATATTTGAACAACGCGGAAGGCGTGTCCGATGCGTTCAATGGCATGGATTGGGCAATTTCGGAAAATGCGAACGACTCTGACCTATCTCTTTGTCCGCATCAAACAGATTCTGCCTCAGCAGCACAGATATAAGGCTTTCTGTTCCCCAGAGACTTCACTTGCCTGCACTACATGCTACAGGATTGGAACTCAGAACACCACTGCTGCTGTCTCTGCATCCCCTGTGTCCTGCAATGGCACGTACTGTGGAGAGAGCACCATCATTCACAGAGGAGGAGAACCAGGCCCTGCTGAACGGCCTCCTTCCACAGTACTGCAAGCTGTATGGGAAAGCAGGTGAGCAGGTGAGTGTAGAGTTCACTGCCTGTTCAATTGTACATGTTAACTGACTGGGACTACTAGCATTGTGATCACAAAGGGCAAGCATGCACACTCAGTAAGTTTAAGTCTCAGAGTGTGTAGATGCATGTACTGTACTTGTACAGTGATGAATCAGTGCACTTTTTGCAAGCTTTGATTTTCAAGGCACTGTATCATGTTGTGAATGCAGCCTTGCACACAGGACAACTGCCCATGACCATAGTTGCACTACCTGTATACATCATATGCACTGCTAATTTTAACATGTATGTCCAACTGTGTGATTGAGAAACATGGTGCATGTAGTAATGGTGTCTCACTTTGTCATCCTCACAGGTTACTGCCCATGAGAAAAATGAAATTTGGCAGACCATTGTCCGGGCAGTAAGATCGGTGGGGGTCTTCAGACGCCGCGTCCGCCACTGCCAGAAGAGGTGGCAGGACCTTCGTGGCTGGACCAGGAGGACAGCCAGAGTCCAGCTGAAGCTGCCGCCTCCACGCAGACGGGGCGGATGCCGGACCCTGACCCCCCACATGCTCCGGATTCTGGCGGTGGTCTTCCCAGACCTGGATGGGCAGTTGAAGGGCAGACAGCAGCAAGGAGGGGGTAAGTCCATGGTATTTTGGTGTATTGTGTATGACCTGCAGTTTGCACTCCTTCAGCCTTGTTACACTCCCACAGTTTGTCTGTCTGCTCAGACAAGTACCATGTGGCTGAATTTGGTGATGCACTATTCTCATCTGATGATCAGGTGTGTCCCTTCCCCTCTTTAACATGTGTCACTTGGGTTGTGTGTATTTGCTGTTGTCCAAGGGAATGTTGAGAGCCACATCTGCAACAGGTGCATTAAATTTAGCATCATGTGTGAGGCTATTTTGTGACATGTATCAGCACATTGACTGATAACTGACCTGTGCTCTGTGTCTGGTCCACATATATGCACAAATTGCTGTTGTGGGTCATCATAGGACTGTGAGGTATTGACTACACACACGTGCAGCAGCCATGACCAATGTTGAGGCCTCAGACAAACGATGTGTATGTGTGTAAGAAATGCATATTCACCTGCATAGTGCTCCTGGTAATCCCATGTATCACATGGCCCATGGACAGGTATGCCTACTCCGGTCATCTGAGACACTCTGGCCTCCTAATCTTTGTTGTGATCCGACACTTTGCCCATTGTGAACGTATTTATCATGTGTCTGACTCTGTGTCATGGTGGACTGGCATAGTTTTTTGTATTCCAGAAGTCTGCTATATGTTTCTCATGGACAGACATCTGACATGGGGCTAGTGGATCTGCACACCGGGCAAAACATATGTGTGTGGACACTCGACTGTGCATAATGGTGGATTGAACAGATATGTGTAAGCAGCCTTACTATGTTCCTGTGAGGCCCTTATGTGTACAGGTAGACCGAGTTGTTGACTCACAAACAGTAATATGTCATTTTTATTACGTGACATCATCAGATTCTCTTACATGGGTGTAGCATGTGGTGATCATGTACACATGACCACTACCGAAGTTCCAATCACAGTGCAGAGTGTGGGACGGTGCTGACTGTGGAGTCCGCATGCACTGCCCCTGGGACAGGAGTCAGTACTGACTGATTGGCCAGACAGGCCTGTGGCCTTGTGTTACACAATGAAATCTGGAGCATGCAGTTTGGTAACTTGGCTGTTGTCCTGCAGCCACACTGTTGTAGCTTTGCATTTCAAGACATGAGGCCATCATGGTGTCTGGGAATGGAAGTATGTTCATCATATCAACAATGAGTTAGACCATCACAAATGCTGTCCCAAATGCAGAGTCAGTGTCCTGAGATGAGACATGTGTGTAATAACACATGACAGTAACCATCATTGCAGATCAGACAACTGGGTAATCAGGGAATGGCTGCCAATGTGATGACTGACATCATACAGACTATGGAGTGATGGGTCCAGTGCCAACATGTGTACGCGAAGCATGGTTTACTGGCAGACTGATAAGTGCCAGGTTCACTATTGTGTATTCAATTTTGATGTGGCTTTTAAATGATGCCAGGGCTTGCACAGTGATATGTTGCATTTAAGATCATGTGTCCAGTGAATACAGGTGACTGATGTGTATATGTTTCTCCTCCTTGTTCACAGCATCATCAGCAGATACTGCAGGGGACAGCTCCACGGACCGAGAGGAGGTGCAGAGCCAGGCTAGTTCCAATGGGGAGGATTCAGAGGGACCCAGTGGCACGGAGGGTGAGGGGAGCCACACTGAGGGCCAGTCAGCAGCCAGTACCTCAGCAGAAGACCGCTCCAGCTCCAGTGAGGACTCCCTTGTGGAGGCGGGTGTCACAACACCACAGAACACAGATAGCGAGTCTGTCCCCGCCACCACCTCCATCTCCACCTTCCCAGTTGCCCCCATTCCCTGATGTCCGTGGAGCCTCCCGTGTTAGGGAGCATGTCTCCTTCAGTCCAGGCACCGCACCCCCTGCCCCTGTCTCCCCTGCTGCCCTGAGTGTGGAGTCTGTGGACTTGTTGAAGCAAATCCATGTGGGTCAGACATCGAAGCTGAGTGTACTCCATGCTCACACTGGTCTATTGACCCAATTGGTGTCATTCATGGAGGGCATCTGAGCAACCATGTCTGCCCAACACCGGATCAGTCAGTCCATGGCCTCCTCACTGACAGCAGCAGTGTCCCTCCTCCAACAGTCCGTCACACCACCTACCTCTGCCCCATCCACAATCACCACTACCCTACTGGACCAACACACACTCACACAGGCACCTGCACACACAACAACAGACACGAGCAGCACACGGCAAGGTCATCCAAAGCAGAAACGCACAAGCACGCACAAGCAGGGGTCTGATGACACACACACAGGGGATAGGGTACAGACACACAGACAGGCATCCACGACCACTCCGCAGTCCTCAGATACCTCTCCCTCCAAAACCCCTTCCCTTGACTCACCTGCAACCCCCCCTTCCCAGAAGCTCTTCCTCTATGAGCTTGGCCTCTTCCCCACAGATACATCAGGTCCAACTCACAAGGGGAAGAGGAAGCCAACACAGCCAGAGGGTAGACCCACCCACCCCTGCACACCCTCCCCCAAGAGCAGGGACACTGAGGCCCCCACCCGCAAATCACCCAGGACCAGGAAGAGCAAGACCCCACCACAATCCCGCACTCCCACCACACGGTCTCCGTCATCCAGCACCCAGGCCACAACTCCTTGGGTTCACACGCCACACCCTGCCCCCGGTTCACCCACACACAGGTACACCATCCCCAAGTTGATTAGCCCCTCCCCCCCTTCCACATGCACCTCCACCCCAACCTCACCCCCTCAGCCTGTTACTACGACTGCTGTGGAGACCGTGTCCCCCCCATCTGATGCTCACACTTCATCTGAGCCACAGACAACACCTTTGGACATTGACACTGCAGTGGAGACCCCTTCCACTCCGTCTGACTTGGGCACTGCAGTGGTGATGGCGCCCACTGTATTAGACTCATCCACTGCAGTGGCCACTGACACTCCTGCACCCACCACACCCACCCTGCCCCCTACTGCTATGCCCTGATCCTGTCCCTGTGGTGCCTGGACTGCCCCTATGTATGCCCCTCCAAGGGGAGATGTCCCCTGACTGTAGCAGTGCAGGCAAGCATTGTGTGACGAGTAGTCCTATGTCACACGAAAACAAAGATTTGCAATCGACTGGCCATTGGCCTTTGGATTGTCATCGGATGAAACTGATCATTTTTCGGGAGCTGAATAAAGCTAAAGTTCTTTTTTTCTCAAGTTTTGCATTTAATGTACATGATGTTGCTGATGAGTGTCATTCAGTTGCTGTTGCTAGATTTTTAATTGGAAATAAGTGATTTGGTGATGTGATCGACTGCATGTGGTCCATAGTATATGTGTCCTATTACAGTATGTAGCCATGTCATCCTTTGCTGAGGATTGAGGTAGTCATGATCCCAAGTACTTGGCACAATGAGTGTCACCTTCTTTTCACAGCTTCATTTCTTTGGCTTCCACTGTTGCACATATGTTGGGCTGAGATTCATGCCCATTGTACTTTTTTGCAGACTGTGGGACCATCTACACTGGACATGCAGATTGTCACTTCAATGCTGGACAAGTGATGTGTGTCTTCAGTGCAACATGCTAGACATGTGTTCTGATGTTGTGCAGATGACTTAAGAGTCACTCCTGTGCACAGGCTGATGTGACCAGAGCTTTCAGGCTGTCGTAATTGGTGTCTCAGTGACCAAGTTTAATGCTGACATGACTTAGCCCTGCACAGACAACGTTTGACAAAGCTGACCTTACACATGAGTGGAGTCACCTCATGGCAGTGTGTTATTCCGTGACATTGACTGTGCCCATGTGGTGTGTTATGTGAGCATGTCTCTGTGGGTAACCTTCCCTGTTTCTGCACAGCCTATATTCCCTGCAGATGTTCCTGTTTGTGATGCTTGCTAATTTGTCCTGTGTTTATCCAACGCCTTTGGAGTATGTTTTCTGGGATGTAGGTGCATGGTGGACTACTGGTCATTCGGGTGTAATCCGTGGGTCATCTTGATGTAAGGGTCTGGAATGTGGGCATACACACATGGGACATATTCAGGATTCACAACGGCACATTTGTGTTTCACACATCAGGTTGTTTCACTATGTGGTGTCTTTATGGGAAAGGGTCACTTGTAGTGTGTGTGACTGCTCACAGTCATCAGATCCTAGCCTTCAATGTCGTATGATGTCAACATGGGTTTTTTGTGGGTCTCCTAGGGCTCTTCATTGGTCTGGGACTGTGACAGGGATCCCGATGTGTCTGAAAACTTGCACGTCATGCACATGTAACTCATACTATGCAGTGTGGAAAACATTCACAAGGGTTGTTGACTGACCTTGTGTGATGTGTTTGTATACCTTGGATCCTCCCTCCACCCCTGGGATTGTCATGGGTGCATGTGCAATGTCACCAGTCCATGTGGGCTTATCTGATGCACATTGTTGCAGATCAAGGTGTGTGGTGTTGAGAGTGGGCATATGTGAGTTCTCTCATGTCTAGGCCCCTGCCTACATAGTGACCTTAAATTACAGGCCATGGCCAGTGAGTTTTCTGTGTGTGTGTGATGTGAGTTGGTCTGTCACGACAAGACAAGGTGCGCACATGTGACTGTGCTCCACAGTATGGGTTACATCGAAATCAGTCATCACAGAGGGATTATCATACAGGCTACTGTCACCACAATGTAGGGTCCTTGTGGGTACTGATGGAGTGGGTCTGTCTCTTGCTGTGTTGGTTGCTGTTCCAGGCAGCTTATGTCACATGAGTCTGTTGTGAACCCACTCATCTGACAATGCCTGATTGCCCACAGAGGTACCCAATTCCTGTCAAACTTCTGGGTTGCACTGTGTACACATATGTCTCATTGGAGATCAGTCCCACATCATGTGTATCGTACTAGCCTGGGTACACGGTGAGACACACACACAAGTTGTGTTTGATATACAGTGTGAGGCTGACTGGTTGTGTTTGTGCATCTGCACACATGTATTGGTATAGCTTTTGTGGTTCATTGGCAGGGAGTTGGGTGTATGTTTTTTCATGCTGTCCCTGGGACCCCTACCTCATCAGTCTGCACACTCATCATGGTTTGTGTGTCCCATTGCTGCCATGGTATGGGTCTTGATGACCAAAAATCTGAAGTCTACATAGGAATCCTTAGTATGTGTGTCTGTTGTTGTGCATATGTGTGAATGCATTATGATGGTCACTACTTACATAGTGTAATTGGCCATTGGAGCCATTGTCAACCCCCATGTGCAAGGCTTCTCTGCACATGCCAGAGGATGTTTAGTTGACACAAATCTTACACTCAACCGATCGTTGTTTGTTTGCAACCCAACCACTACTTTGCCACTACATTGCTTGTGGTGTTACGACCAGGAATCATACATGGTGGTTTTCAGTTGTGGGGGAATTTGTGTCCGCAATCACCGATTGCTCACTGTAGTGAGGTGGGGTTTAAGCCCATTGTGACAATGATCCTGATTTTCTGGAGTTTTGTAACCCACACTGAGCTTTTGGTCACTGGAGTGGGGGGATTAAACACCATTCCCACAATGTTCATGTTAGGCTGGTGTTTTGGGCCACAGACTCACATTTTGGTCACTGGAGTGCGTGGGGGTTAAACCACGTTGACACACTTTTACTCAACATGCTTGGTGTTTGGGCCGCACATTCACCTTCTGGTCACAACTGTGATGGGAGTTACAGTATGTGTTCCCTTTCAGTGTCACTGTTGCAGGCAGTTCCCACACAATACACAATCTTTCCATGATGGTAGGGGGGTGTGTTTGGCCTACAACCCCTATGGGTGGGAATGCTAGTGGTGTTAGCCATCACCCCCTAGAAGTAGGGACTGCTGGTAGTGTTGGTAACCCCCCCCTTTGAGTGGGACTGCTGGCAGTGCTAGCCATCAATCCCCCTATGGGCTGGACAATGCTGGGAGCGGTGGATATACATCCCCTATGGGTGGGGACAACTGGTAGTGATAGGCATCCCCCACCCTATGCGTAGGGACTACAGGTAGTGATAGGCATACACCCCCCTATAGTTTGAGACTGCTGGTAGTGATAGGCATCCACCCCCTATGGGTTGATGATGCTGGTAGTGATAGGCATCCACCTCCCTATAGTATGGGACTGCTGGTAGTGATAGGCATACACCCCCCTATAGTTTGAGACTGCTAGTAGTGATAGGCATACACCCCCCTATGGGTTGATGATGCTGGTAGTGATAGGCTTCCACCTCCCTATAGTATGGGACTGCTGGTAGTGATAGGCATCCACCCCCCTATAGTTTGAGACTGCTGGTAGTGATAGGCACCCACCCCCCCTATAGTTTGAGACTGCTGGTAGTGATAGGCATACACCCCCCTATAGTTTGAGACTGCTGGTAGTGATAGGCATACACCCCCCTATGGTATGAGACTGCTGGTAGTGTTAGGCATCCACCCCCTATAGTTTGAGACTGCTTGTAGTGATAGGCATTGTTAGACCTGGCATTCTTGGCGTGGGTCTCCCTTCCACTTTTCGCTGTTGTCTCCTCTGTTTTTTGCTGGTATTAGATGCTCTGGGCGTTGTGCCACTGCCATTCAGTGCCACAGCGCGGATGCTCCCTTTGTAAACATGACTATGTGAATTGGTACATCCATGATTGGCTTATTTGGTTTATCTGTTAGTCCCTAGTAGAGTGGCCTGTGTGTGCCCAGGGCTGATAACCCAAATGCTGCTGGTGGGCATGCAGCGCTGGTTTGCGCCACCCACAGAAGCAGCTTGTAAAGTGTGTCTCAGACCTGCCACTGCAGAGTCTGTGTGCAGTCCAGAACTGCCATCTTGGCTGTGAAGTACACCCACTTCCCAGCCCCTGAACCTTCCCTTGGCATCATGTAAGTCACCCCTATGGTAGGGTGCATTGTATGTGTAAGGTAGGACATGCCTTGGTGTGTGTAGCATGTCCTGGTAGTGAATTACACCCAATTTCGTGTTTCACTACTGTAAGGCTACCTGTTCCTCATAGGCCAGAATGGGCAGTTTGACTATTACCTGCTATAGTCCTAACTGACCCCAGGAACATGGTAGAAAAACGAATTTAGTATGCCTGAACTCAGAATATTAAAATACATCTTTTAGTGAAGTTTATTTTTGTATTCTGTGTTTGAAAATACCACTTTTAGAAAGTAGGTATTTTCTTGCCTAAGCCTTCCAGTGTGCTCTGCTATTATGTGTATTGACTGTCTGGTTTTGGAGGGACAGGGCAGGCTGAGTCAGACCTGGGTTAAATAGAGAGATCTGCATTTAGAGTATGGGGAGGGGTGGTTCCTTGACCTGAATAGGGCTGTGCCTGGCAAGGTGAATGCTGGCTCCACCTCCTACTGTGCGTCTGATGACAGACCCCCTCTTTCTGAAAGGAAGGATGCAGCCTGAAAAACAAAGTGCTCCAGGACTGAGCAGAACTGGTTCTGGCTGGGTTCAGTGACATGTGGCTCCTAAGAACCAAGACTTTTGGGGTATAAATATCTGTGCTCAAACCCCTACAATTTGTATTGCTCCTGGATCTGAAGAGGAACCTCTGTCCATGCCACTGAAGGAATCTGCAGGAAGTGACTGTCCTTTTGCTTGTGTGTTGTTTCTTGCACTGGCCTGCAGCAGTGACCACTGGACCTTAAGAAGAGGGAAAATAACTTTTATTTTGTGCTACAGCAATCACCCAAGGGCTAGAGAGAGAACTAGCCTCCTGACTGAA
Organism: Calotriton arnoldi; assembly: GCA_963921515.1. Lineage (NCBI taxonomy): Eukaryota > Metazoa > Chordata > Amphibia > Caudata > Salamandridae > Calotriton > Calotriton arnoldi. Next base: position 550,469 of record CAWUFW010006861.1, read on the forward strand.
GTCTCAGGCCCAGTAGACTTCATTTCGTCGCTAACGCACGTTTGCGAGCCGCTGCAGCCGAGAGCGCTGGAAAATACATCGCGCTGCTGCCGCTGGGTGCTCGCAACACAACATCATCGCTGACGACCCTTTGCGAGCCACTGCAGCTGAGACGCGCTGGGAAAATCATCGCGCTGCTGTCGCCGAGCGCTCGCAACCCCTAAAGAAATCATCGCTTTGCGGACACCGTGCGTCCGCCATTTTGATCGCATCACACCGGATTTCGTCGCTCCCTCGCGGACGCCGTTTCTTCGCATCGCAACACCATCGCACAGCGCAACAGGATCGTCGCATCGACTTCTCCCTCGGTGCAAGAAAGTCATCGCATCGGCGGCCTAGCGTGCAGAAATTTGTCGCATCGTCTTCGCACACGCAACAGGATCGTCGCATCGTCTTCGCCCTCGCAGCAAGGCCTCAGCGCATCGGCGGCCTAGCGTGCAGAAGTTTGTCGCATCACCTCCGCACGCATCAGCAGATCGGCGCATCATCCTCCCTCGCGGCAAGGATTTCAACGCACCGCCGGCCTCGCATGAGGAAAATCATCGCTACAACTTCTTTGCGACATTTTGTTGGTTTTGCTGCTAAATCCAGGTACTTTGTGAGAGAAAGGGTCGCAGAGACCACTGCTTTGAATTCGAACCTTATTTCTGCAACCTTTGAACTATTTTTGACAGTCCAGCAACAGTAATCCTATTTTTGATAGTATTGTGGCTTTTACAGTTATTGGTCTTGTGATAAGTCTGCATACATATATATAAAGATACTTATTTTTTATAACTACTTGTGTGGTGTCCCTTTGTAGTGTTCCTCACTGTATTACTGTGTATGGTCATAAATGCTTCACACCCTGCCTCTGAGATAAGCCTACCTGCTCATGCTACGTTACCACAGGGTTGAGCAGGGATATCAAGGAGAGTAGCCCTCTCACTCTGACTTAGGAAGAAGGGTCCCTACTTGGACAGTGGCCAGCCACTGCCAACTAGAGACCCCCATTTCTAACATTGGTGGTCAGCGGTGAGGATCTGGACTTGCATTTATGATTGCATACAGTAATTATAGTGTACACTACTAGTGAGTGCAGACCATAACGTACCGCATACATTTTTTGAGAGTTTTTTGGGATCCTATATTGTAATTGATATTGCCGGTGATTTTTCACCCGCGCACATTTTCTGAGAGTTTTTGGGATCCTATATTGTGATTGATATTGCCGGTGATTTTTCACCCGCGCACATTTCTGAGAGTTTTAGGATCCTACATTGTCATTGATATTGCCGGTGATTTTTCACCCGCTTACATTTTTTGTGAGAAGTTTTCTTCTGTCCTTTATTGATATTGCCAGTTATTATTACAATGGGCAAGCCCAGATCCAATGCCTCGGAGGATCTCTCCTGGGAAGAAGAGAAATTAGAAACCTACACTGCCAAGCAGCTCAAATATTTTTGCAAACAATTCACAGTCCCTACCACAGGTCTCACTAAAAGGGAAGAGTATTACAAGGCGCTGAAGGCCTGGCTAGAAGCCAGGGATGCCCCTAAGAATATGGGAGAGCTTGTGGAGGGGGAAGAGAATGCAGGAGAGCAGCAGGGTGAAGTAGTAGATTTGGTGGGAGATAAGGCAATTTCCAGCCCAGGCGCTAGTGTGTCCGCTAAGGGTCTGTCCCCCGAAGAGATGGAGGACAGGGAGAGAGACAGGCGGCATAACATGGAGATGGCTAAGCTTAAGATGGATGGTCACAGAGACCTAGAGAACAAGAAGTTAGAAGTGGAGATTATGAAAATGAAATTTGAGCATGAGAGAGTATTGAGGGAGTTGGAGATTAAAGCTAAGAGTCTGGAGATCTCCCCCTCTGATGGCAGCAGACCTGTAGTGCATACTGAGAGTAGGGTGTATATACCCAAGGAAGTTATTAAAGATTTCCACAAAGGTGAAGATATTGGGCAATGGTTTGCCGCTTATGAATTAGCTATGATGTCCCACTGGGTCCCTGAAAAGGATTGGGGAGCGGGGTTGTGGGGACGGTTTGTGAGTGAGGGGAGAGACACCTTGTTGGATCTGCCCCCAGACAGGAGAATGGTTTATGAACACATGAAAGAAGCGCTGATGACCCGCTATGGGTTGACCCCTGAGATGTACAGACAGAGGTTTAGGTCCTGTAGGAAGTTGGAAGGTACCACGTGGGTTGACTATGTGTCTTTTTTTTGCAGAGCAATGGAACGCTGGGTAAAAGGTAGCAAAGTAGAAACTTTGGAGCAACTATATGATTTGATTGCATGGGAGCATCTATCTGATAACTGTTTTCCTGAGCTACGCCAGCACCTCATTGATTGCAGGCTGACTAACCCTAGGAAGCTTGCTGAGGAGGCGGACCGCTGGGTCAGCACCAGGGTTCGCAAGGGTCCAATGGGAGACTTCGCCAGAGGTGGGCAGCGTCCCCAGCAGATAAGTGGGGGGGACAGGGGTCAACAAAGGGAGTTCCACAGAGGGCCCCAAAGTAATGCCCAAGGGAACCAAGCAGTGGTGTCCCAGCCACCCCAAGAAAGGAAGCCCATGCCCCCGACAGGTAGGCCTGTTCATAGGGGGCCCCCGACTTGTTATCATTGTGGCCAAGTGGGCCACCGGTCCTCTGATCCCCAGTGTCCTCAGAGGGCTACTGCTGCACCCCCCCGTGCGCCACCCCGCCAGATGGCTAATGTAGCATTGGAAGGAGAGGAGATGGATGCCCAAGAGGGGTGGGACCCTGTACAGTTAACCCATGTCTCCCTAGGAGACTGCGAGATGGTCCCTAAACCTGCACTGCCTGACAACACTAAGAAATACAGGCAGTGGGTGACCATCAATGGCCATAAAGTGGAGGCTCTCAGGGACACAGGAGCCAGTATAACTGCTGTCAGCTCCCGGTTGGTGTCCCAAGAGCAGATCATTCCCCATGCATTCTGCCCAGTAGTGTCAGCCGACAACTCAGAGAGCCAATGTGAGGTGGCTCAGGTTCCCTTTCAGTGGGGGGGGGGTCTCAGGAACTCTTCAGGTGGCTGTGAGGCCCGCCATGCCTGTAGACTGTCTGCTGGGCAATGATTTAGAGAACTCCCCGTGGGCTACGGTGGAGAGGAAAGCTCACTTAGAGATGTTGGGCCTGCCTGAGTGGGCATGTGCTACCACTCGGTCCATGGCAGCCAAGGAGGGTGTTGGGAAGGACCTGGAGCCTGAGAGTATGGCCCAGATCCCTGCCTTAGAGAGAGGGGGCAGGGGGCGCGGGAAGCCGGCCCCCATGGTTCCCACGGCCCAGGAGGGAGCAGACCCTGAGGGGGATGCCCTGGAGCCTAGCGGGGAGCAGAACACCGAACTGGGGGACCTGCCTGAGCTGACCCCTTGGCAGCAGGAAGGGGGGCCCACCAGGGAGGAATTTTGTGCGCAGCAAAGAGAGTGCCCCTCTCTGGAGGGTCTGCGGCGCCAGGCTGCAGCCCAGGAAGCAGGTGACATGTCTGGTTCACATCTGATTTATTGGGAGATCAGTCTCCTGTATAGCGAGCCTAAGGCTGCTGAGCTGGGGTCAGCCCGTGTGCTGGTGGTACCCGAGTGCTTCAGGGCCTTCCTACTGGGGTTGGCTCATGACATTCCATTGGCAGGACATCTGGGGCAGACCAAGACCCTTGACCGGCTGGTCACCCACTTTTATTGGCCCCAGATGCGTAAAAGCTCTGACACTTACTGCAGAACATGTGAAACTTGCCAGGCAAGTGGGAAGAGTGGGGGAAGATCAAGGCCCCACTCCAACCCTTTCCAGTTGTTAGCACCCCATTCGAGCGAGTGGGCATTGACATTGTGGGGCCTCTGGACCCCAAGACAGCCATGGGCAACAGGTTCATCCTGGTCTTGGTGGACCATGCCACCCGGTACCCTGAAGCCATCCCGCTCAGGACAGTGACGGCCCCCGTGGTGGGACATGCACTGATGGGGATTTTCTCCCGTATGGGGTTCCCCAGAGAGGTGGTGTCTGACAGGGGGACCAACTTCATCTCCCAGTACATGAAGTCTCTGTGGAAGGAGTGTGGGGTAACTTATAAGTTCAGCACTCCTTACCACCCCCAAGGTAATGGTCTGGTTGAAAGGTTCAACCGGACCTTGAAGGGCATGATCATGGGCCTAGAAGAGCCCCTGAGGCGTAAGTGGGACGTCCTCTTGCCATGCCTGTTGTTTGCCTACCGTGAGGTGCCACAGAAGTCCTTAGGGTTCAGTCCCTTTGAACTGCTCTATGGCCATCCGGTTAGAGGACCTCTGAGTCTGGTCAAGGAAGGCTGGGAGCAATCTCCCAGGAAACCTCCCCAAGATGTATTTAGCTACATGTTGGCCTTCAGGAACCAGACTCGGCGTTTCAGAAAGATTGCTGAGGCAAATCTGGAAGCCAGCCAGGAGGAAATGAAACGTTGGCACGACCAGAATGCCACTCTGGTCGAATTTCAACCTGGTCAGAAAGTTTGGGTACTGGCCCCAGTGGAGCCGTGCGCGCTCCAAGATAAGTGGACCGGTCCATTTGAGGTGGTGGAGCGGAAAAGTCCAGTTACCTACTTGGTGGACTTTCAGTCTCCCAGGAACCCCTTGCGGGTCCTGCATGTGAACCGCCTGAAGCCCCACTTTGAGAGGTCTGAAGTGGGCATGCTTCTTGCCACAGATGCTGGGATGGAGGAGGAGAGTGAGCCTCTCCCTGACCTCCTGTGTGCAGGAGAGAAGGATGGGTCAGTGGAGGGTGTGGTCCTCTCCACCACACTGACCCCTGAGCAGCAAAGAGATTGTCACCAACTGTTGGGGCAATTTTCTGATTTATTCTCCCTGGTGCCTGGTGTCACTGATTGGTGCGTCCATGAGGTGGATACCGGGGACAGTCCTCCTGTCAAGCACAAGGCTTACAGAGTGACTGACAGGGTCAGGGCTTGCATTAAGGAGGAGGTCTCCAAAATGTTTGCCCTAGGGGTGGTTGAGTCCTCTAGCAGCCCCTGGTCCAGGCCCGTGGTCTTGGTACCGAAAGCTGCGACGCCTGGTGCCACTCCTGAACTTAGGTTCTGTGTGGACTACCGAGGTCTCAATTCGGTCACGAAGACCGACGCGCACCCCATCCCCAGAGCTGATGAGCTCATAGATCGGTTAGGGGCTGCCCGGTACCTCAGCACGTTTGATCTGACGTCTGGGTACTGGCAGATCGCCTTAACTGATGGGGCAAAGGAGAGGTCAGCATTCTCCACACCAGATGGGCACTACCAGTTCCGTGTGATGCCCTTTGGGATGAAGAATGCCCCTGCCACCTTTCAGAGGTTGGTCAACCAGGTGTTGGTTGGGCTGGAGGATTTCAGTGCCGCCTACCTGGATGACATTGCCGTGTTTAGTTCCTCCTGGGAGGACCACTTGCACCACCTCTGGGAAGTGTTGATGGCGCTGCGCAGAGCAGGCCTCACAAGCAAGGCCAGTAAGTGCCAGATTGGGCAGGGTTCTGTGGTGTACTTGGGGCACCAGGTGGGGAGTGGCCAGGTGGCACCCCTGCAGCCCAAGATTGAAACCATCCTAGCTTGGGAGCCCCCAAGGACCCAGACCCAGGTGAGGGCCTTCTTAGGACTCACGGGTTACTACAGGAGGTTTGTCAAGGGGTATGGCAACATTGTTGCCCCCTTGACTGAGCTGACTTCCAAGAAGCGGCCAAAGATTGTGAACTGGACTGACACCTGTCAGAAAGCCTTTGATGCCCTCAAAACTGCCATGTGTACAGCACCCGTACTCCAGGCGCCCAATTTTGCTAAGGAATTTGTTGTCCAGACAGACGCTTCAGAGCATGGGGTGGGGGCTGTTCTGTCACAGATAAATGAGGAGGGACTAGACCCACCTGTAGCCTTCATCAGTAGGAGGTTACTTCCACGGGAACAGAGGTGGAGTGCAATTGAGCGTGAGGCATTTGCTGTGGTCTGGGCACTGAAGAAGCTGAGACCATACCTGTTTGGGACTCACTTCCGGGTTCAGACGGACTACAGACCCCTCAGATGGTTGATGCAGATGAGGGGTGAGAATCCCAAGTTGTTAAGGTGGTCCATTTCCCTACAGGGTATGGACTTCACGGTGGCACACCGCCCTGGTACAGAACACGCCAATGCTGATGGTCTGTCCAGATTTTTCCGCCTTAGTGATGAGAACTTCCAAGGGGATGGGTAGTTCTCCCCACATTTCAGCTGGAGGGGACACGTGTTAGACCTGGCATCCTTGGCGTGGGTCTCCCCTCCACTTTTCGCTGTTGTCTCCTCTGTTTTTTGCTGGTATTAGATGCTCTGGGCGCTGTGCCACTGCCATTCAGTGCCACAGCACGGATGCTCCCTTTGTAAATATGACTATGTGAATTGGTACATCCATGATTGGCTTATTTGGTTTATCTGTTAGTCCCTAGTAGAGTGGCCTGTGTGTGCCCAGGGCTGATAACCCAAATGCTGCTGGTGGGCATGCAGCGCTGGTTTGCGCCACCCACAGAAGCAGCTTGTAAAGTGTGTCTCAGACCTGCCACTGCAGAGTCTGTGTGCAGTCCAGAACTGCCATCTTGGCTGTGAAGTACACCCACTTCCCAGCCCCTGAACCTTCCCTTGGCATCATGTAAGTCACCCCTATGGTAGGGTGCATTGTATATGTAAGGTAGGACATGCCTTGGTGTGTGTAGCATGTCCTGGTAGTGAATTACACCCAATTTCGTTTTTCACTACTGTAAGGCTACCTGTTCCTCATAGGCCAGAATGGGCAGTTTGACTTTTACCTGCTATAGTCCTAACTGACCCCAGGAACATGGTAGAAAAACGAATTTAGTATGCCTGAACTCAGAATATTAAAATACATCTTTTAGTGAAGTTTATTTTTGTATTCTGTGTTTGAAAATACCACTTTTAGAAAGTAGGTATTTTCTTGCCTAAGCCTTCTAGTGTGCTCTGCTATTATGTGTATTGACTGTCTGGTTTTGGAGGGACAGGGCAGGATGAGTCAGACCTGGGTTGAATAGAGAGATCTGCATTTAGAGTATGGGGAGGGGTGGTTCCTTGACCTGAATAGGGCTGTGCCTGGCAAGGTGAATGCTGGCTCCACCTCCTACTGTGCGTCTGATGACAGACCCCCTCTTTCTGAAAGGAAGGATGCAGCCTGAAAAACAAAGTGCTCCAGGACTGAGCAGAACTGGTTCTGGCTGGGTTCAGTGACATGTGGCTCCTAAGAACAAAGACTTATGGGGTATAAATATCTGTGCTCAAACCCCTACAATTTGTATTGCTCCTGGATCTGAAGAGGAACCTCTGTCCGTGCCACTGAAGGAATCTGCAGGAAGTGACTGTCCTTTTGCTTGTGTGTTGTTTCTTGCACTGGCCTGCAGCAGTGACCACTGGACCTTAAGAAGAGGGAAAAGAACTTTTATTTTGTGCTACAGCAATCGCCCAATGGCTAGAGAGAGAACTGGCCTCCTGACTGAAGTCTCAGGCCCAGTAGACTTCATTTCGTCGCTAACGCACGTTTGCGAGCCGCTGCAGCCGAGAGCGCTGGAAAAATCATCGCGCTGCTGCCGCTGGGTGCTCGCAACACGACATCATCGCTGACGACCCTTTGCGAGCCGCTGCAGCTGAGACGCGCTGGGAAAATCATCGCGCTGCTGTCGCCGAGCGCTCGCAACCCCTAAAGAAATCATCGCTTTGCGGACACCGTGCGTCCGCCATTTTGATCGCATCACACCGGATTTCGTCGCTGTCTCGCGGAGCGCCGTTTCTTCGCATCGCAACACCATCGCACAGCGCAACAGGATCGTTGCATCGACTTCTCCCTCGCGGCAAGAAAGTCATCGCATCGGCGGCCTAGCGTGCAGAAATTTGTCGCATCGTCTTCGCACACGCAACAGGATCGTCGCATCGTCTTCGCCCTCGCGGCAAGGCCTCAGCGCATCGGCGGCCTAGCGTGCAGAAGTTTGTCGCATCACCTCCGCACGCATCAGCAGATCGGCGCATCATCCTCCCTCGCGGCAAGGATTTCAACGCACCGCCGGCCTCGCGTGAGGAAAATCATCGCTACAACTTCTTTGCGACATTTTGTTGGTTTTGCTGCTAAATCCAGGTACTTTGTGAGAGAAAGGGTCGCAGAGACCACTGCTTTGAATTCAAACCTTATTTCTGCAACCTTTGAACTATTTTTGACAGTCCAGCAACAGTAATCCTATTTTTGATAGTATTGTGGCTTTTACAGTTATTGGTCTTGTGATAAGTCTGCATACATATATATAAAGATACTTATTTTTTATAACTACTTGTGTGGTGTCCCTTTGTAGTGTTCCTCATTGTATTACTGTGTATGGTCATAAATGCTTCACACACTGCCTCTGAGATAAGCCTACCTGCTCGTGCTACGTTACCACAGAGTTGAGCAGGGATATCAAGGAGAGTAGCCCTCTCACTCTGACTTAGGAAGAAGGGTCCCTACTTGGACAGTGGCCAGCCAACTAGAGACCCCCATTTCTAACAGGCATCCATCCCCCAATAGTTTGAGACTGCTAGTAGTGATGGGCATACACCCCCCTATGGGTTAATGATGCTGGTAGTGATAGGCATACCGTTCCCTATGGTATGAGACTGCTGGTAGTGTTAGGCATCCACCCCCCTATAGTTTGAGACTGCTGGTAGTGATAGGCATACACCCCCCTATAGTTTGAGACTGCTGGTAGTGATAGGCATACACCCCCTTAAGGTATAAGACTGCTGGTAGTGTTAGGCATCCACCCCCCTATAGTTTGAGACTGCTGGTAGTGATAGGCATACACCCCCCTATGGGTTAATGATGCTGGTAGTGATAGGTATCCACCCCCCTATGGTATAAGACTGCTGGTAATGTTAGGCATCCACCCCCCTATAGTTTGAGACTGCTGGTAGTGATAGGCATACACCCCCCTATGGGTTAATGATGCTGGTAGTGATAGGCATACACCCCCCTATGGTATGAGACTGCTGGTAGTGATAGGCATCCACCCCCCTATAGTTTGAGACTGCTGGTAGTGATAGGCATCCACCCCCCTATAGTTTGAGACTGCTGGTAGTGATAGCCATCCACCCCCTTATGGGGTGTGCAATGCTTGCAGTGATAGGCATCCACCCTCCTATAGTTTGAGACTGCTGGTAGTGATAGGCATCCACCCCGCTATAGTTTGAGACCGCTGGTAGTGATAGGCAGACACCCCCCTATGGGTTAATGATGTTGGTAGTGATAGACATACACCCCCCTATGGTATGAGACTGCTGGTAGTGATAGGCATCCACCCCCCTATAGTTTGAGACTGCTGGTAGTGATAGGCATACACACCCCTATGGGTTAATGATGCTGGTAGTGATAGGCATCCACCTCCCTATAGTATGGGACTGCTGGTAGTGATAGGCATACACCCCCCTATAGTTTGAGACTGCTGGTAGTGATAGGCATCCACCTCCCTATGGGGTGTGCAATGCTTGTAGTGATAGGCATCCACCACCCTATGGGGTGTGCAATGCTTGTAGTGATAGGCATCCACCCTCCTATAGTTTGAGACTGCTGGTAGTGATAGGCATACACCCCCCCTATGGGTTAATGATGCTGGTAGTGATAGGCATCCACCCTCCTATAGTTTGAGACTGCTGGTAGTGATAGGCATCCACCCCCCTATGGTTTGAGGCTGCTGGTAGTGTTAGGCATCCACCACCCTATAGTTTGAGACTGCTGGTAGTGATAGGCATCCACCCCCTATAGTTTGAGACGGCTGGTAGTGATAGGCATACACCCCCCTATGGGTTAATGATGCTGGTAGTGATAGGCATACACCCCCCTATAGTTTGAGACTGCTGGTAGTGATAGGCATCCACCCCCCTATGGGGTGTGCAATGCTTGTAGTGATAGGCATCCACCCTCCTATAGTTTGAGACTGCTGGTAGTGATAGGCATACACCCCCCTATAGTTTGAGACTGCTGGTAGTGATAGGCATACACCCCCTATGGTATGAGACTGCTGGTAGTGTTAGGCATCCACCCCCCTATAGTTTGAGACTGCTGGTAGTGATAGGCATACACCCCCCTATTGTATGAGACTGCTGGTAGTGATAGGCATCCACCCCCCTATAGTTTGAGACTGCTGGTAGTGATAGGCATACACCCCCCCATGGGTTAATGATGCTGGTGGTGATAGGCATACACCCCCCTATGGTATGGGACTGCTGGTAGTGATAGCCATCCACACCCTATGGGTTAGGTAATGCTGGTAGTGATAGACATCCACCACCCTGTAGGTTGAGACTGCTGGCAATCATAGCTATCTACTCCCTATAGGTGTCGAACTTACCGTCTGTGGGGTACGCGTCGATTCCTGTTGTTGTTTCGGTCGTAGACGTACAGTACAGGGATGACATGCGTGATTGGATACATGGTTTGTTCGTCGCGTAGCCGTGGATCGTGTTGTTGCGCGATTCGACGCAGAGATACTGCAGTTCCGGATGCTGAGACGTGCTGTAAGTGGCGACCAGTTCGGCACATAGGAAGTACGCATCGTACTTGCCCGGCCGGAAAGTGCTGTTTAAATGCTTCCGGACGACTCCATTTCTGCGTTTCTGGTTCCGGCTCGTACGTAAAATGTTGCTTGTTTCGGTGCTTACGTGTAGTTCGGGATTTGGGCACATTTGCGCATCGTACTTCCTCGTCCGGACGGACCGGCCCCCGAAACGAGTAGGTCTGAAGAAAACGCTACGGAAAGCTCTCAGAGGGCTGTCCGACCCGAATCGGAATCAGCCCCTTAGTGTAGATTTTTGCAAGTGTCTCCATAGGCACTGATTGAAATGGTAGTAACATCCTTGGATTGATGTATGTGGGTATGTTTCGAGTATAGCGTTTATCATAGCTTGTTCAAAATCTATAATTATTTTCTCAGGAAAATAATTATTTGTCTCTTGTTTTGTTTTATTTAGGATTTCTATATATGTTGAATTTTGCTTATTGGGAAGCAAGGCGTAAATTAAGGGAATGTTAGTATTTTGATGTAGGCCATGGATAGTATATAGTTGGAAGAACGGTTTTGGGCAGATTTTGAAGGTCCCATCCATCATCCTTGAGCTTGTTGAAGTTTTATTAAATTGTTTGCAGTAGCAAACATAATTATTCTCTTTTCTTTGCTTTTATTATCATGGAGAATAAAGGGTTCCTCATTGTAAGTAATAGCTAATTCCGGGGGAATTATCACCGCTTCAAAGGTTTTAGGGGTAGGTGTGATAGTGGCTGTAGCCTTTTTAGTGCAAGCTATTTTTTTTTTAATGAAGCAATGGACGGCATTTGTCCAGTTGCCTCTTTGGGTACTGTAGGCAGCAGTTCTTTAAGGATTGTACTGGTAGGTAATTGTGAGCTTGTGCTTGCCTCTTTAATATTATCAAGTGCATTCCTAACTTCAATTTCTGTAATATTAGGAGGATGATTATGTTCCCTTGTGTACATTACAGTTGTTTCCCTGGTAGTTGCACGACCATAACATTTATTAGAGTAATATTTAGAACATTTCCAATTGACTTTTAGGCCAGTTTGTTTTTCCTGGGTGTAGACATACCCCATATAACATAATAAAAATTTTCCTTTTTGAGATGTTATAAATTGTGCACCTTCTGTCATTTTGATTTGGTAAAATCGATAACAAATGCATATAAAAATTATGAAAAAGAATATTATATTTGTTAATGATTATATAGATACATTTTTTCACAATATACTTACAAAGTTTGCTTTTTGATCTTTATAAATGGTGGATTGAATTTTTCTTGGTTGAAGCTTTTAAAGTGGTTGGTTTTCCTGTAAAAAATTGAAAACAGAGTTTAATATTTATTTGAAATATTTGGTATATGGGGTGGGTTGGGTGTTTGGGATGGACTTTGGGTTTGGATGGATGTTTTACAGGTTTTTAAATGCGGTTTGAACAATACTTACTTTATTAGGTCGATGGTTTTACAATGTTCTTTGTTATTTTACTGTTGTATTTGGATTTTTCTGTAGTGGAAATATAAATAGAAAAAATATATATATTAGTCATTTGAGTACGAAAGTGAATATTATTGCAATATTAGTTTAACTGTTATTTTATAAATGTTAATTTACTTACTTTTAGGAAATAGATACAGGTTTTGGTTTGATGAAGTTCTTGCTTCTGGCAGCAATCCAGCAGAGTTTCGCCTTCTTTGTTCTTTTTGGTGTGATGTGTAAAATAAAAGTAAGATTTGTTGGTTTATATAGGGTTTATTTATTTGTTTGCTTAATTTTATTGGTTGGTTTTAATATTGTGTCTTTTTATTGGTTAATTTATTAATGTTTTAATTGTTTTGGAAGTTGGTTTCCTTATATGGAAAACGCTAATTAAGAGTCAGTTATTTTTTTTTGTTTCTCTTTACGTTTAGATTTATTGTATTGTGTGATAAAATATATATGAAATGTTAAAAAGTGAATTTATATGATGTAAGTTTCTATTTATAATTGTTGTTTATGGCGTGTTTATTAATTTAATTTTTACTTATGTGTTAATACTTTGAGAAAAAAATGTTTTAATTTTATTTGATATGCAATGTATGTTTATGTGTTTATTTATATTTATTGTGTTTTATTTTGTGTATTTTCTCTATTTTAGCATTGTCGATAATTATAAAAAAACGATATTTTTGCTGTCAATATGTGTGTTATCGATATTTTGGACATTTTGTATGTATTTAAACATTGTTCGATATTTTAGATAACGATATGAATGTGTACGATATTTTTGATGTTGATAATTTTTTATGACGATATTGTGGTTTCGATAATAGTGTATTTTTTTAAGTAAGTATATAATGTCGATATTATTGTCAACGATATTTTTGTGTCGATAAAAATGTAGGTCGATAATGTGTCTTGCGATATTATGTCAGTGATTCGTTCCTAACACGGGCAGGATCTGCGGGAGCTGTCAAGCTTGCAGAACTTGACAAAACCAAACTTGGAGATGTAGTTCCACTCCACCCGTGGAGATTAGAGACCTTTAGGGTCCTAGGACCCAGATTCAGCAGTTGGATTTCTTCTACCTTGCTTGGCAGCTCCGGGTGCAGAGGTAGCTGTCAGCTGTCCATCAATGGGGCAGGTCTCGCCAAAGATGCTTTGCAACACACTCGATTACTCCAAATTCAGGATGCAGGAACACAGCATCGGGGTCGGTGCCGATGTTGGTCGCTGTGGCTATAAGGTGCTCTCGGGCTGGAGATGTCACTCAAGGAGTCGATCACCCGACTGGCGATCACCAAGCCTTGGCTGCGCCAAATGTAGTCCTTGGTTACTTTGGCGGCTGGAGGTCGACAGGGGTGTAGTAGCGGCTTGAAACTTGGTGAAAGCTTGGCTACCACTCTGGGTATGCAGGACACCACTTTTCTTTGGTCTCACTCTTGACTGGTCGCAATTCTTGTCATGCAGCACGACGATTTTCCTGCAGCTTGCGTGGTACTGGTCCCACTAATCTAAGGGAATGTGCTTTGGTTTCTGGAGCCCACTGGAGTCCCTCTTGCTGGGAGCAATGAGCTTTCACCATGGACACACGTCAAAGACACGATTCCAGTATATGGTCTCCCCAGGGCATTTATGTGTCCTATTTTTGCATGGGGGCAGAGTCCACGGCCCTGTTGTCAGTGACGACATCTTCTTTGTGCCTCTTCTCAGATTCAAAGTCAGAACTGAGGTTCTGGTGCCAGGGGAGCCCCTTAAATCCTAGTTTAGGGAGTGTTAAGGGTGTGAGGGCCAGTGTCCAATGGGCTACTGGTTCCTACGGCTAAACCACCCCTGAGGTGACAACATACTGTGGGTGTACATCACCGTTCGACCCAGAGTCCTCTATTTAAGATTTTGCCAACATGGCAGAACCCTTCCTTGGCTGTACATACATTCTAGCCCACCCTAAAGGTGTCACTAGCCTTTTGGAGGTGGACGCCTCCTAAATAACTGACTTTCCTGCCTGTTGGGCTGGACAGGTCAAGAAGGGCTTTGTCCTCGAGTGGGAGACAATCAATTACATATGAAGGGCTGTGAAAGCCTTTGAGGCCCACCACCGTGATAACTATGAACACTAGGCATCCTGGGAGGGAGGAAGTGTGACCTCCTTCCTGCCCAGGCCTTTGTCTCCATCCTGGGGAAGTGCTATCCCACCCCACCAGGAGGGCAGTCTCTTGTCTTGGGGGCAAATGCCTTGGGGAAGCCCACCAAGGCACTGGAGCACTAAACCTTAGGTGGGAACCCACTCAGGGTGGTACCCCTGTGCATGCCAACACAAGAATCGTATTGGTGGTGAAAAAGCATGGGGTTTGAAAACAAACATGATATAATTTGGTTGTTCCCCAATGGAGCTGGCTATCTAGAGTTTTCTCGGTAGCCAGTTCATATTACTCTATGGACCGCCATTCACTTACAGAAAAACTTGGCCCACAGGGTTATTGTAGGGTTATATATATATGTACAGACATATATATCCACACCTTTAATATAAAGCACTCTACCTCCTGGGCTTAGGAGGACAACCTTAAGAGTGACTTACTTACTGGCTCTGCAGCTAGTGGTGTGTGCAGAGTCACTCTCGAGCAGACAGGCTGCTCTGTCAGGGCTGCAATGGCAGAGTCAAAAAACCAGGATCTAGCAGTCTACACCTTGGTGTGGGTTAAACTAGGAGAAAGCAAAAGGAAGATCCCCCACAAAATTAGGGCTGAAGCAGTGATGCGTGCTTGCTCCCTTGCTTGTTAACTTACATATTGCAGATCTGTCGAAGCCCCTTGATGAAGTGAACTGCCACCCGCCCAAATTGGGAGGTCAATGCATGACCCACCTGCTATACGCAGACAACCTTGCGCTCCTTAGCCAAACAAAGATTGCCCTTCAGTGTCAATTATCCATCTTACACGCCTAAACTGTCAGGAACGGGCTGGAAATAAATCGAACAAAAACCATGACGGTTACATTTGCATCAAAATCTATACGTCACGGCAGGTGGCATCTTAAAGGTGAATGGCTTCATCAGAGCTGTATAAATACCAGTATAAATACCTGGGCATCTACCTGGACAACATCGGATCATACAAATCTTATCTGCATTCTATGAAATAAAACAGAGGCACCAGCCTTATGTTTCCTCTCTGATCTGTCGCTCAGAAACTGCTAGGACCGATTCTTGACCCTCTTCTTCTGGTGATGAAAGCAAAGGTTATCTCCGCATTAACCCATGGGAGCTAAATCACCTTGACCAGGGAGGCCACTACAGTGGATAACCACATCACTCAAATCTACAACGATGCAAATTGCCTGCACAAGAGAGCGTCTCTGGCACAATTAAGACTCGAGTTCAACATCACTAAAGAGTATTGGGCCAGAGGCAGTTGTTTCTTAAAGTTCTGTCACAAGTTTAGACCTGCACTGCAAGATTCTATGTACGGCCTACTCTGCTGGGATTTAGAAGGCGCTGGCTCAGCCTCGTCCTACAGGCAATACATCGATGATAAACTAATCAAATGTTCACTGCCCAAGGCTTGAGGCAAACATTTCTCTCAGCAGGTTTTCAAAAAGCTCACGGCAGCCGCAGTAAAAACAAGCATTTGCAATGCAATCGGTCTCGCCTTTGGGACCTTATATGTATTTAGCTATGCAGCACATTAGCCTGGGTGCTGAAACATCTACTGTTCTTTAACATGGAGGGAAAGTAAGCACCAAACTGCGTGACACCCAGGTATGGGATCAAATGGAGAGAAATTTTGCCTTTCAGCGGGAAATTGAATAGTCCAAAGCTCTGTTTTTAATATAAAATCAGGGCCTTCGGTGGTCATATCACTGAAAATACAAGATTTGAGAAAAATATTATTGTCTACGGGTGCTGGTGGAAGACAATTTCTTTGGACTGGAATCTAGAGAACGCTAAAATGATTCTGGTATTTTACTGACCTCTGCTGGTCGTTTTTTATCAAGAAAGTTAAATAGAGGCAGTTGCCAGAAAAATTAAAAAAAGAAAGTCCCTCAGCAGAAAGCAATTCTGGTATTTTACTGACCTCTACTGGTCGTTTTCTATCAAGACAGTTAAATAGAGGCAGTTGAACAGAAAAAGAGGTCCTTAGCGGAAACAGACAAGTCCTAGGGCTGATCTCCAGAGCCCACAAAGTACATACACATATAAGTATATACTAAAGTATATACAAGAGGTCTTGAATGCTCGACCTAAAAAAGATGGAGTTGCTAATCATATGTAAGAAAATCAAAGGAGTTCCTTCCCCTTGCATGATGTATCGCTTCACCACGGCATTCAGAGAGAACTTCACCACAGTTCTTTTAGTTGTCTAAAAGAGTAACTTATGACAGGAAACCAATGCTCTAAAACAGTGTCTGCTTCTACCATTGTCACCGTAAGGAAGGAACGAGGCTAAATAAGGACTGTGTCACCTGTTGAAACAAGACTTGCCCAGACGCAACAACAGCAGACACAGGGACTAAAATCGACACAGAAGGAAGGTGCAAGTATGAGGAGGTCAAGAGCGGGAGAACTTTAGAACCAACCTTCATTCATCCCTGAAAGCACAACACCTATTTGCACAGGATTGTGCATGTAATGTGAAAGTAATGCTCTCAAAGTAATACCTTTTAGCTAGAGAATAGGGCTTGTGATATCCTTCAACAGCAAAAAAGTTCCTATCCATGGAGAGAGTAAAGTGTTGATTTATCCTTAGGTCCTAAGCCATCATAGAGAGCAGCATCTAAGATTGTTCGAAAACTTTCTATTTCTGAGAACGCCTTTTTATGGGAAGTACAATGGTGTATTCACTTTAACTGAGCTGCTTTCTTAATGCTGAATAGAAGCTTCTGTCTTGGATTGGGAACAACATGTTGGACTGGGACCATGGACACCGGGCTATTTTCCAGCAGTTCAACCCCTTCCTGTTGCAGCTGCCCTGCAGCACATTTACTACTGGGGAAAAAATCATCTATAGCTGTAACCTATGGGCCCTAAACTATTCAATGAATGGTTTCCATACTACGTAGGAGGCCTCTTCCCATGCATTAGGACATACAAACAAACATTGCAACAGCTTCCAGATCGGTTGTTTTGTTTATTGTATTTAAACATCAGCCCTTGGTAAATGGGGTCATGAAAAGCACAATGTCATTTCAAGGGTGGAGCATCAACAGAATGAAGCCCTGCCTGGATTTGTACCTGCTAGGGATACTGACTCCCAGACCACAAACAAGGCCTGCATTCCGCGAATGTAAATTTGGCCCTGGCTGTTAGTGGAGCCCTCAGTGACTAGAAGGCGTGCATCTCATGGATGGAGAATATTCATGAGCTCACATGGGGTCGGACACGTTCGTAATGTGAGGAATGTTGCTAGGCCTACCCATAAAAATGAGCTCCATCTAGGACAAATAGGTAAGATTGTCTGGCTGCACAGGCAGCTTAATCTGAAGAACCAACCATCAGTCCTGTAACTTGAAATTACTCTCATGCCTTCCCTGGCCAAAGAAAAAGAGTGGCTCTGTATTTAAGGCACAAGGTCTAGAAACAAGAGCTGAAGTCAAGACTTACTCACCTAATGTATATTTAACAGAAAAGAAGCGTGCTCTTATTAGCAGATACCCAGTGGAACAGTACAGGGACCACGTCTGGTAAATAAACTTTTCAAAAGTATGACGTATACGACCAAGGTAACCCCCTCTGCGCTGGAAGTAAATTTTTACTAATGACATGACAATATTACTGAGAAAAGAAGGGTCCTCAGAAAGTAAAGCGATCCTATAGGAGATTACCATCATAAATTCTCCCTATAGCAGATGTAACCACAGACATGTATACCCGTCCTTAAACCCAGGTAGAATGGGAGAGCCATGAGTACTACTTGGGGTCAAAGGAAAACAATGGACGAACAGCCTGCCTGCTTCTGAATTTTGGGGGTCTATCTATTTTCGGTAACAGTGAAAGAAGATCTGTTCAAGAAGCTAATGCGCAGAATTATTTTAAATGGAGACACGGCCATGCTCGTGGGGCACGTGGTATCATGAAGGGGATTGGCTGTTCATGTCGCAGGATTCGAAGAGCTTTTGGCATGGCGTAGACCCAGATAGGCGATGTTAATACGATTTACTCTGCACAGTAACAATGCAAGGACAGCTTGGATGGGACTGTAATCCGTCAGCTATTCACTTTTGAGCCAAGTTCACCTTCAGAATTGTAAAGCTGTTACTTCAACACAGGCTCATCCCAATATTAAAATGCCAGGGACGACACAAATCGCGCTAAAGCCTCTTCAGAGAGATGTGTGGAATATGTCAAGTTGACCCGTGCCGACAGATGGGGTTTCTCTCCATTCAATGCGGGTTACGATCGCACAACTGCACCCCACCTGAGGTAAAACGAGGCTCTGGGCCACTTATATATTTCGCAACGCTAATTTACTGCCTCTGTGCACGACATATCGATGTTAAAAAGTTTCGTAGTGCAGGAGATAATGCCTAATGAGCTGCGCCTTTTAAAGATAAAATAACTAAATTGCTGCTAAAGACACGCTTATATTAAGTAGGCCTGGGCGGTAAATTCTGTTCTGCTCGCGGAATTTGCGGTATTCGGGTAATTTTGCGTTCCGCAGAGAACGCGAAATTGCCAAAAATTTGCTTGTTGGCGATTTCAAAATGCGTGTTCGCAAGATATTTCTCCCCGAGCACGCAAACAGTATTCGCGAACAGGAAAAAAGCATTGCGAACGGGCGGAACAAGCAATTCCGCGTGTTCGCGGAACTTTTGCATGCTCGCAGAGATTTTTTACCGTTTCGCGGAGCTTTGCGTAGCGCGACTACGCAAATTCCGCCCACCCCTAATTTAAGTGCGAAGAAAAACCCCACTGCGCATAAAATGGCAGGAATTCTCTGCGAGAGGACGCCAGAGATCCGATAGGTCTGAAGTCGGCCACGGTTTAAAGCCGTGCGCAGCATGGTAATTCAGCGAGCGTTGAAAGACGTCTTTATTGGGCTTAAGGGTATCGCATTGTCTTTTCCTAAACACAGCTTGAATGGCTGTCAGCTCTTATGACGAATACGAGAGTTCGAGTAATTTCTCTTGAAATGAAACCCTTCCTCCCTCGTAGCCGAATTTCAAAGCCCTCGCAAAAAAAGAGGAGATAGCCGGAAAAATACACAATCAACAAGCTAACAACATTGCAGCAAATAGGGTCAGAATCGGAGTTATTCAAATTAGAAACACGAAGTCGAGATTCGGAGGAGTTTGGCCTTTTCAAAAACAAGAAAAATATTTCCCAGAAGCAGGCTCCATTGATGCTAGCCATGTACAGAGAAAGAGAGATACAGAACAAGAATGCCGTATGCTGAATAGATGGTGTGGCCAAATGAAAACAAGCGCCACAACAAACAAGCGACTTCCACACTGAGGAAACACGGGCAGACAGTGACGAAGTGGCCAAGAGGGAGCCCAGGAAGGTTTGGAGGGCAGGGATTGGATAACAAGATAAAGGCACGCACGTGCGCGCCCCTGCTCGTGCCCGAGCCAATACTCCATCACTTCACAAAGTAATACAACAGATCGCCTACAGCGCAAGCCTCTTTAGGCTCGACCTAAAAACTGTCAAAACTAGAGGATATGGCTGCAATGAGTAAGCGCTCTCAACTCCTCCACCTCTAGTAAATAACAGGACTATATTACCTGTACATACCGGCTGTAGATTAAGGCAAAGTTAGTTGCACTAAGACTGGGGGAGTGGAATATGCACGTTCACCTCCTGGCTTTGTGCCGATCAGAACTGGACGATGTAAGGTGCCAACTGTGCAGTCAGGAAAAGGAACCCCTTGTTCATATTTTATGTATCTGTCCTTCTTTGTTGCAGCAAAGAAAAACTCTCCTTCGCAGTTACTTCGCTGGCTTGGGAGTTCGCACCTGCCAGCAGGCGGTAATAGGCAGTCTGAACCCTGTCAACTCCATATTAAATGTCACAAATGTTAAGTTCCTCTGGCTGGCTGCGGCCAAACTGGGTGATGCCAATTCTATTTGTGTTGCAAGAACTTAATTATATTTCTTACCTGCCATTTGCACACTGCACCTTTTTCTTCAGCACGTCACAAACAAAACCTCTAACACTCTGTGTAATCACATATGTGCGGCTGCCCGCGGCCCCCACAGGGGGCCACCTAAGCAGGCGGCCCTCTAGTGCCATTTGGGCACCAACCCCCCCCCTTTCCAATCCTGGGGACTCAGGGAGGAGTCCCCCCTCCTTGCCTGTGGCACGCTTGGCGCGTCACTTCCGGCGCGCCGAGGAGCGGGGGTATGGTATATAGGTCTTCCCCCGCCTTCCTGGCGTCCTCTGTTGCGCCGGACACGCCGTCTTGCTGGTCGTGCTGTGGGATTGCTGCTGAATCCCTACTCGTGTCGGGTGGTCGGCGTTGTTGCAGTCTCCTTTGCCCCCGCTGGACACGCTGTGTTGGCAGCATGCCTCGGGTGTCGTGTACCTGGGACCAGACGGTGGTCGTCGTGCGCGGTGAGTTCCGGGGGCAGGGAGGACCTTGGGGGCCTTTTCTTTGCCGCTGAGCATCTGGGCCAGGGGCGAGTCAGGCATGCCAGTCATGCACTGGGCTCCGAGCATCGGGCTTGGATTGGCAGAGAAGGGGGTTTGAGGTCTGGCGGCGCGTGGAGTGTGCATTGAGTTCCGCGTCGCATGGTCAGGCCTTCTAGCGCTGCTCACAAGGAGGGTCAGTGGTTGCCATCGGCGCGTTTGGCGGTGAGTCCCCCGTGCCCCCCCCCCTTGTGGGTGCCATTGCCCGCGGGAACCGCTGGCTTGCTGTGGTAAATGCCCGGGCGTTGTTCCCCCCCTCACCTGCAGTACCCAAGGCCGGAGTTTGTTTTTGGTCGCATGGGGGCGGCATGGGGAGGGCCCTTGATGTGGTCCAGCACGGCCTTTGTGTCCCCTGGGGCCGTGGGTCCTCGCCGTGGCACTCGCTTGGAAGACAGTTGGGGTGCTGTGCCGGGCAGCCCATTAGATGGTGACTGACGCTGCCGCCTTGGCTGTTGAAGGGAGGGCCTGTGTCTCTTTGGCTGTGTTGAGGAGTGTAGAACTAGAGCGGGCGGACTGTCCTGAGATCAGTGACTGAATTGGGCGATGGGTTGTGTGACTGATTGTGTCATCGGGGCTCCTCCGGGATCCCCCGGTGTGTGCCTTCGCCTAGGCGGAGAATTTGAGCAGGAAAGTTGGCAGTGAGTCGTCGTGTGCACCCCCCCCTTCCCCCGCTTTGTGTCCCCTGTCTGGGGTAGTAGATGTGTCCCCTGCCGCAGCGATGCAGCTGTTGCATGTGCATGGGCCGGGAAGAAGCGTTAGTGATGTGTCTCAATAAAGAGAGCTGCCGACTTTGGTCCTGGGGACCCGGGTTAGAGCCTCGGTGTAGGCTTTATAAATAGGGCTCCTGGTTTTATGCATTGTGGCTCAGGGCGGGTGATATGGGGGTGGCCTCAATTCAGGGCTCCTGTTATTTCATTTTCCCTCCGGTCCCCCCCCCCCCCCGGATCTCTGAGACCCGCACAAGATCCGCGAGTAGGGTCATAGATCCCAAAATAGCTCCAGCTCTGTGTGATATCCTAGTTAAGGAAGCATTGGGGATGTTGAGCAATTTGTTTCGGCAACGGAAATCCAACACCCACCAAGAAAAGCACTTATACTGTTATTACGAGAGGGTAAGAGATACCAAAAAGACAGTGAAGATCTGGTGTCTTGTTGAGATCTGCATACATGCAGTTCTATTGTAAATTAACATTGTGCATTTTGAATTTAAAAATTTTCACTGTGGTAACGAAGAGCATGGCTCTTGTAGAGTAACACAGATTCTAGCAGGCAGAAAGCATGCGTAACGTCTGCATGTTCTATGGGAGGAGAAAGAAGCAGCTTCCGCCGTCTGCACCAAAATAACTGAGGGCGAACATACCACTGTTCTTTGTGCCTACTCTTTCCATCACAAGTGTGTAATTTAAGAACTTCCATGCGGCCAGTTCTTTCACGTCGTGCGGGGGCCTGTGTTACGCCCCTGGTCATAGGCGGCAGCATGTTGGTGAAACTCAACCGGCCGTTTATCTGGGCAGCGGTTTTCCGTTAAAGCAAACAACTGGGCAGGGTGGAGCTGCGCGCATGTCCTTCCCCGGTTGGGCCGGCGGGTGAGAATAGGTCATGCCAGTAGGGCCCCCCACTCTCCGAGGTACAATTGCAGTGGACAGCCAGGACTGAGCGCGGCCCGCATTTGTAGCCCCGGCGGTGCCTCGGGCTGCTCCATAGCGCGGGAAGTGCCTTAGCGAGGTTGCACTGCGCAATAATATAAAAGGTATTGAAGCGGGCATGGAGTCATCAGATTTAGTATGGTTACCATTGCTCGGTGGCACTTAAGTGTTGCTCTCACTCAACGTGAAGCAACTCGAGTCAGCAAACTTGGCAAATTGGAAGGCTGAGCTAACCCCTTCCATGTTAAGAAATCTTGAGCTCCAGATCGCTGTAGATGCGTGCTGACTGTAAGCGTAAGGTTAGTCCGTTGATACCCCCTTTTCGAGCGCTAGTACTGTTGGATGCAGATGCAGGGCGTCACTAGGTATATGGCTCATCCGCTGAGGTCCATAGGGTGCGGTGGTTGTGCACTATGGTTCTTCCACTTGGACCCATCTGCTGCCTATGCAAAGGTTGTTGGGCTGCCCTGGGATAATCTTGTACTTATCCCCGGCCTGGCCGGGGGTGAGCTGCGTGCTTGGTCGCATGTCGCCATCGGATAGATAAAGGTCCACGTTTGCCTCGACGGTATTCTCGCAGCGTTTAATTTGAGCCGATGGTTTCTAGCGCTTGGCACAGTCACCAGCGCTGATGACTGTTGCCACATGGTGGCCTGTTTGTGTAATTTGAAGATGTAGCACAAGAGTGGTTGTTAATTCAAGGTACATTGAAAATAACTAGTGCCTGCTACAAAGCCATTCTTAGAGCTGTGGGTGCCTCGAGTGGTCAGAATTGTCGCACTCATAGGAGTGGCACGGTTGGTAGTGTGCGGGCACGGTTTTTGCATTACGCCATTGACACAGGCTTTTACAAGTCCAGAGTGGGCACCTTGCATTACTTCCGAGGGGGGGGAGCAAGGTGCCATTTCAGATGGGCATGGCAACTCCCGTCATGGGCACGCCTCCCACAGCTTAGCCTGCGAATTGCTGTGAACATCCACCCACAGGTTTGGGGGAGTGGGCAGTCTCTTGAACCTTCGGTCCAAATTGTTTGCTGGTTTACCGTCAAGCTGGCTGATCCGCAGAGGTTGATGGTGGCCATCGTCAGAATAGGATCTCCATGTTTTGCGTCTGGCTTGCGTGACTGTGGATTGAGAGGGAGAGGATGCGGCTTGGGCGGAGCCCTGCGGGTGGGCGTGCCGGGCCCGGTGGTCGGAGCGCCGTGGGTTCGACACTGCGTTTGGCATGTTGTAGCCACGTCACACGTGCCCTGCCTCTCTGTCCTCGTCGGGGGTTCGGGCGCTCACTCAGATCTAGCGGCAGGCTATTTGGAGGTTGGGACCATAGTTAACTATGGCACGCAGGTTGCACTTACTCACTTGGCATTCCTTTCCCAGTGTGCGCCACCTCATGGACCCCTGTATCGGTTGTTCCGGTCGCATAATTTTGGGTGGGTTGTCTGCAATTATTTCGCGACAAGCCACGTCAAGTCCTCCCATGGCCCTTGTAGACCTGTTTGTCGCTCCTCACCCAGTGGCTGTACTCGTGCCCAGTCCACGTGGCAGTTGGATGTCCCGCTGTGTCCCTAATTTATATTAATGTCACCAGAGAGGGCAAAGAATACGCCAGACCGGTTTCAGACCCCTCAAGTGAATTTCAAGTAACGGGTCGTTGAGCGGCATGATATAAAGCTAACCTCTTCTGTAGCATTCAGGCAGGAGGACTGCGGAATCCTGAGGATAGGACCTGGCACTTAGTAAACCTAGATGGAGCACAGAGAGATTCATTGTCGGCAGGTCCACAGCAACCCCCTAGTCGCACCTTGGCACTGGTATTAAAGATTCCCGCAAGTTTAAGGTATGATTATGATATAGAATGTCTTATTAGGAGGGGCCCAGTGCGGTCATGCCATTGACTATTATTCGGTGACCAGAAATTGGGCCACGTTCAAGCAGGGGGCGGGGCGAGTGCCTAATAGCTATATGTAACATGTAAGTCTCAGCGGCAGGGAGAGCAAGGGATGGTTGGTCTGCACGCAGGGGCGGTCAATTCCTCATGGGCTTAGCTTTGCAGGCTACCCTGCGCCCTGGTTGTAACAGACTAGGACACACAGTGAAATTTGTGGCAGGCATGTGCCAAGAGAGGGGTCTTCCGATACATCTATACCTGGTAGTATCTAGGCTACTGAGTGGGTGTGTGACACTCTGGTGGTGGAGGTGGTCAGCCGGTTGGCAGGCCTTCTAGATGTGGGTTCTAGCTCAGGCATATCTAAGTAAGGGTCCAGGTGCCAGAAGTCGCCCCTGGTATACAATTTCACAGGCCTGTGGAGCGGCAGAACAGAAAGGGGCTTGTGTTCGACCTCTTGGTCACAAGTTCAGATCCTGGGAGGTCCACTTAGCATTCAACCCCTCTTAGGTCAAAAAAACAAGTACCACTGAGTTGAGTAACAATGAACATGTTATGCAGCGCCAAGATACCATGGGGTGAACGTATTCCCAATTACAGGCAGAAATGGTAATTGTACAGGAATTTGGTGAAGGTACCGGGCTCACTCAGCAGTGTAGAAAGCGAGAGACTTAGCGATAAATTCTTCCGCCCCATAGCATTGGCAGCCAGGCGGGTTGTGGAAGTTGCCATCTAGCAAGTGTGCTACGGTTCAAAAATTGGGGAAACTCTGGGTCAAAGCACAAATGGGCTACAAGGTATTAAAGAACAATTTGCATTCCCAGTATTCAAGGAAGGGCAGGTATTTATACAGATTGTTTCCCTCCTGCTCCCACTATCTTGTCTGCTCCCTGGCATACTAGCAGAAGTTTGGGAGGGCAAGACGTCACCTAGGGTGGTGACTGGCTTAATTCGATGGACAAGTCCAGAATGTTTCACATTTATTAACGTGTGACATCTTCAACTGCCTGGGCATAGTTTATTCATATGCACAGTATTATATTAATTTAAATAATCGCTGTATTGACTAGTGCGACCAGCCATGTGTCGTGGAGCGTCAGGCAAGGGCACAACAACCGCACATGTGAGAGTTTCAATTACCTGTGCATAGTTCACTCAGATACACAGTATCATTTTAATTTAAATAATCGCTGTAGGGGCAAGTGTGAGACTCCCCCAAGGTCAACTGCCCACATGGTCAGCAATGAAGCTGCCTGGGAAGTCTGGGTGCAGTCACCACAGAGCAAACTGAACAGGCAACAGTCCGGCAGGAAAGGAGGGATGTTGAATTGATTGCCCACTTAGCAGTATGACTATTGCCCAGGAGGATGGAGGGTGGTTCAAGGGACACAGGTGGTGTGACGGCAACGCTAGACGGTCAGCTTATGCTGGGTAGGAGATTCCACATCACCAACCAGAAGGGTGCCAAGTGGCAAGAACCAGTAAATAGGTTTAATATAGGTGTGTCTCTGGCCTTACGGCTGTGTGGGGCTGGTCTCATTTAGAGGTATGCCCAGGTAAAAAAAAACAAATTGTGTGTTTCTTAAGGTTCTCATGACCAATGCGGTTTGTGGTATCTCCCAGCGGATCCACTGAAGGTGTACTGCAGCTAAAACATGAAACTGGGAATCTGGGATTCCGACACTTTTGCAGGTTTTAGCATCCAGGGTCACAGATGGATAGCAGGTACGGTGCATCTGTGATCGGACGGCAGTTAAGCAAGCCTGTCGAGCTGCGTAAGTTGTCACTCCACAAAAGGGTGAGGTGTCGCCAATATTGGGCGCAATACATATATTTGTTCTAACCAAAATTTGACACCATTTGGTGTTCACCAGGGTTTAGCAATCAAAGGGGTCTGTGCAATTGTCTGGCCAACGGGGCAAAGTAGGTGCACCCCAGAACCAAGGGTAGGTGATATGTTGCTTCAGTTAAGCTCATATGCCCCACCCCGGATACCACACTAGCCAGGCTAGGTGGGGACGCTGTCAGCCAACATAGGGTGCTGCTGTCCCTATAAATGGGGAAACAAGGTGTCAAACACAAAAGGCTGCTATGTAAAAAGAACATTTGGCACGTCCAATATTCAACAAAATGAAAAATTTAACGGAGCAAGTAATTTACCACTGCTGGGGCTGCACAGGGTGGGCAGTGTGAACCCCCAAATTTGGGAATAATCTAGTATGGGGTAAACGAGGGCTTAGTTAATCCTGTATGTTAGGCACTAGATTGTAGACAGTGCTCACTGTATTAAAGCAGACAGAATCACTAAGCTGGGAAGCCTAGGGGGTTTCACCACAGAGGGAACTGAGCAGGCGAAATTCCCATAAGGAATAAGGGAGACATGGCAAGTGCATGAGGACACAACTGCTCATTGCCACATACTTTTAGTCACGAACATTCCTGTGCGCCATGATTTAGCATTCAAAGGGACGGCGCAAATGTCGGGTCAACCGCAACAAAATACGTGCACTCTGCTCCAGAGGCAGGTTACGGGTTGCTTCAGTTAAGCATAAAACTTCTCGCCCTGATAGCCAAAGTAGGCAGGCGGGTTGTGGGAGCGGTCACCTACCAAGCGGGCTGCTGTCCTATAGATGGGGGACACAGGTGTCCAGGCACATACAGTGCGGGAAGGATGGCAACTAGGTGAGATCAGTAAATGCATGGGTCAATGTGAGCTCTGGTGGTCTGAAATCATTCCCCGCAGGGTGTGGCACGGGGCCAGGCCAGGGGAGGCCATTGAACATTCCCGGAAGAGGGTGAATTGTGCAATGCGTAAGTTCACAGACCAGAGGGGCCTGGGTTTCATCAGACATGAGATGATTCAAGATAATGTGCAAGGGAACTTTGACAAAGATTGGGTTCACTTGTCACCAATAGGGATGGATCTATTCCTTTTAGATCTGCAGGAGGCCCTGGAGCTGAGAGGTTGCAGGTGAGAGTATACCTGTTTGGTGGGGGGGGCTCTGGCGGCGACAGGGGCTGCCTCCAGAGCTGTGGCGGAGTTACAGGGCGATCTGGAAGCGGATGGGTATAGAAGGGTACCTCTGAGGGGCACAATAGGGTGCCAGAGCCAAAGACCAGGAGCCTCATGGCAGGTTCCTGGAAAACCGTGTCGGCGTCCCGTTAGTCCTTCGGGCGGTTGTGGGCCTGAACAACCGGGGGCTTGCCTTGCTACGCTCCGCCCTGAAAGGGGCGTGAGTAATGTGTTACGTGATCCGGAAAGAGGATCACCCCATAAGGTAGCACTGATTGGGTTCTCCACAGTGCTTGGCTCATCAGGTGGGTGGGCAGCGAGGGGCTGCCTGCCCTTGGATTGCCCGTAAGATAACCCACCATATTGTATACTCTTGTATGGAATAAACCTGCAGCAATATTTTCCCAAACAAAAGTTGTGTTGTGTATTTATTTATGTAGCATGCATGCTATGTGTTTGTGTGGGTGGGGTGTGTTGCCAATAATGGCACTATGCTGTCTGCTCCAGTATTCTCCTCGTTTGCTCGCAGATTCCAAACTGCGCTGTATGGAGTGACTTGTGAAAGCCTCTGAAGTAACCTAGAGGCAATACCTTTTGTAGTCCCTGCATAAAGCGTGCTGTGTAATAATCGGTGATGACTAACGATATTTCCCTGGGGTAATATGTTTTTGTGCTGGCACACTGCCCTCCTGAGTGGTCCAAAAAGATTGCCATGAGTCACGTGCCATTGATCAGAAAAGCTGCTTTGCACTCGATATTTTATATTGTATTGTCTGTTTTTACAATGGGTCGGCCCTGGAGCTGGATCGAATTGACATATTCCCGGGTTACTATGCTTGACATGCTGCTCTTCTGAGCGAGTTAAAAAAAATCGCCCCGATTTTTTTGCACTTAGCACTTTTGATTGTACAGTGCGTTTTAAAAGGGGCTGGTTTCGGACTTGGATTGCAAGTGATATATTCCCGGTCTGCTCTGTTACTGTGCTTTGCAAACTGTTTCTCTGAGTGGTCTAAAAAGACTGTCACGTTTTTGTGGCACCGATCAAAAACACTGCTTCGCACTTGGCACTTTATGCTGTTCTGTCTGTTTCTACAATGGGCAGGTTTTAATTTTTGTGTGCTTAATATTTGCATTTATCATGCTTCTTTGTTAAGGTTTTAACTAACCCTACAATAAAATGAACACAAATGGCATATAGTGCCAAAGTAATGGATATTTATTTAAACAAAAATATGTTTATTTTAAGTTGATAAGCGATGAACAAAAAAGACCATTTGTTTGCAAAACAATTATAAGCAAGATTAGATCAAACCCAGAACTGACAATCATGGTGTATGAGATCTTTTAAAGTCCAGCCACAACTGTTTGGGGTCAAGTGTCCAATTTACAAATACTCCCTAAAAGGCAAATGTGATATTTGAATTGTCCCAAGGGTCAATGTGGCAGCTGCATAGGAGGTAATTATTTGCACCTCTTGGTGGTGGTCCTGTTGTGATTTTCTCACTCTGGTCCTGATGATCGGCCCCTCCTCAGGGCAACCGGTGGCTCAGCAGTTGCACAGTTTCTGGGGATGGCAGGTGGCTCCTAGGGTTGCAGGGCCTCCCTCTGATCCTGATGATCGCCCCTCCTCAGGGCAACCGGTGGCTCAGCAGTTGCACAGTTTCTTGGGATGGCAGGTGGCTCCTAGGGTTGCAGGGCCTCCCTCTGGTCCTGATGTTCGCCCCTCCTCGGGATGAATGGTGGCTCAGCAGTTGCACAGTTTCTGGGGATGGCAGGTGGCTCCTAGGGTTTCAGGGCCTCCCTCTGGTCCTGATGATCGCCCCTTCTCGGGGTGAATCGTGGCTCAGCAGTTGCACAGTTTCTGGGGATGGCAGGTGGCTCCTAGGGTTGCAGGGCCTCCCTCTGGTCCTGATGATCGCCCCTCCTCGGGGTGAATCGTGGCTCAGCAGTTGCACAGTTTCTGGGGATGGCAGGTGGCTCCTAGGGTTGCAGGGCCTCCCTCTGGTCCTGATGATCGCCCCTCCTTGGGGTGAATGGTGGCTCAGCAGTTGCACAGTTTCTGGGGATGGCAGGTGGCTCCTAGGGTTGCAGGGCCTCCCTCTGGTCCTGATGATCGCCCCTCCTCAGGGCAACCGGTGGCTCAGCAGTTGCACAGTTTCTTGGGATGGCAGGTGGCTCCTAGGGTTGCAGGGCCTCCCTCTGGTCCTGATGTTCGCCCCTCCTCGGGACGAATGGTGGCTCAGCAGTTGCACAGTTTCTGGGGATGGCAGGTGGCTCCTAGGGTTGCAGGGCCTCCCTCTGGTCCTGATGATCGCCCCTCCTCGGGGTGAATCGTGGCTCAGCAGTTGCACAGTTTCTGGTGATGGCAGGTGGCTCCTAGGGTTGCAGGGCCTCCCTCTGGTCCTGATGATCGCCCCTCCTCGGGGTGAATCGTGGCTCAGCAGTTGCACAGTTTCTGGGGATGGCAGGTGGCTCCCAGGGTTGCAGGGCCTCCCTCTGGTCCTGATGATCGCCCCTCCTCGGGGTGAATGGTGGCTCAGCAGTTGCACAGTTTCTGGGGATGGCAGGTGGCTCCTAGGGTTGCAGGGCCTCCCTCTGGTCCTGATGATCGCCCCTCCTCGGGGTGAATGGTGGCTCAGCAGTTGCACAGTTTCTGGGGATGGCAGGTGGCTCCTAGGGTTGCAGGGCCTCCCTCTGGTCCTGATGATCGCCCCTCCTGGGGGTGAATGATGGCTCAGCAGTTGCACAGTTTCCGGGGATGGCAGCTGGCTCCTGGGGTTGCATGGCCTCCCTCTCTGTGGAAGGAGGTGGTGTCTGGTCCACTTATGTTCTTGCTCCACAGAAAAGGGTAGTGATTTCATGTGTCTCTGAATCCATCCTGAACCACTGCAGAAAAGGAGCACATGACATATATATGCCTCTCAAGGAGGCCGTTGTGTGCCTTCTGCAACTTCTTAATGTCACCCATAATTTGGTTGTTAACTTTGAGGAGCTGTATGACCTGGCCCATCTGCTCTTCATACCGGGAGGTGGCTCCATGATATTGTGGCCCATAGTTTCGATGAAACTATGGGCATCAGTGGCCTCACTTTGCTGTCTTAATGGTGGTCTCTCTTTACCCACATTGCCCTGTAGCCTTGGGCGAGTTGCCAGCCTCGCACTGTGTCCTGGCTCGCCTGCAGCTGGAGTTGAATCAGCGGTACCTGGCAATACCGGAGCCAGGGCTGGGGTGGATACTGGCAGTATAGATGTTGGAGATGGGCCACAGGGAGCAGTGCCCACTGCAGAATGCTGCTGAGAGGGAGACACGACAGTGGTGGACGCTGTTGTGGTGGGCAGACAAAAGAACAACAAGTCTGAAGTGGTGACATGTTTCTTTTGTACAACATCACAATTATCTATCATGTCCAATCAGGGATAAGCAGGCCTTTCACATTTGGAGTAAACTTTCTCAATCAGAATTCGTAATTTGTGTACTACAATGTAAATCATACAGGTAAATAATTGTACTTTTACTATCCATGAGATCGGACTTGTACAGCGAAGGAAACACTTGTAAATAGTGTTAAATGTTACATTTACTACAGGCCATCTCGTAGCCATACAGTTGTGAAAGGTCCACACCACAGAGGCAAGCTACCCATATTATATACATGTTTCTGTCTGTTGCAGAGTATGAACATTATTTCAAGAATCAGACTTTTGATTTGATATCTTCTCAGTCAAAGTTCGGCTATGTTGATGGTGGGTCATGAAATGAAGTTATGCAATCTTTTAGAATGCATTATGGGATTTGTAGTCAATGGCCACTAAGGGTGTAACTGTTGTTGGTTACAGCACCAGTGGGTGACTCCCTGTGATTGTATTTCTTGGCTAAATGGTTAATTAATAGTACACCTACAAACTGCTAAGGCAGGCCCAAAACATGTTTATAGGGCCACTGAAGTGTGTGTCAAATATAGTGCTTCTGGTGCCCTAGTAGCTTTCTAGGTCCAGGCCATTGGTACATCTAGTACCTATTTTCTGTGTACATAATTAATACTAGTTTGTACAAATGTTGTCATAGCTACATTGACCATATTAAGAGACAAAACACACAAGCTCTTGAGATTTGAATACCAGGAGATAATGTTTATTTATCATAAGGGCCTGCCCATGCCAGGTTCTGCGGAGTGGATGAAGAAGGTAAAACAGCGTGAGAGACTGTTAATAGAGAATTTAATACAACCGTTATGAGATGATTTACCAACTTACTTTGACATAAATAGGTAATTGACAGTTATAATGTATAGAAGCCATATACAAAGAAGTGAGCATGCTTTACATTTGTATGTGTAGCTGAATGTTGCATACCAGGCCATACAATAGATACTTGTCAGACAAATCTCAAAAACATTACACATAAGGTTCATTGTCATGGCACTATGGAATCCATTCTGAAAAAGAAATTGGGCTAATTCTTCTAGCATTACTATTTAATAAACTAGAGTGGCCTTCACAGGGTACTAACACTAGAATATCTGTACCATTTCTATTTAAAAATATCTATGTTTATTTCACATCTTTCAAGTTATAAGACACAATTGAAATTAATTTCCTGGGGACTAAAAAGTTAAGACGTATTTACGGTGCGCTGTAGTGTGCTTTTACTTACCTGTCCTCTGCAGATCATTCCAGCACTTCCTAATTTCCTCTTGTGAATACCTGGTGTTAGACACAGCATTAACTCTTGAGACAACTCTGCCCCATATTTGCCTTTTCAGAGTTATTTTTGTAGATTGCACAAGCGCTCCTAACAAATGGGGCTCTACCCTAATGATTTCCTCCACCATGACTATCAATTCTGTGTCTGTAAATATGGGGGTTCTTCTCCCAGGCATGGTTGAAAAAAGGGAAGATATGGTAGTTAAGAAAAGGAAAAAAAAATATTATGACAAGGTAAAGACTCACAAGATTTGACAAAAGGTAAATCTAATGATCTGCCCCAAAATGGCTTTCTGCTGCTGGTTGCTTCTGAGAAAAGGATCATTGTATAGCATGGAGTGTGCGTTATAGTGTGCTCAGCAGGTGTGATTACTTAGGACATTGCAATCAGGTGCATGACTTGGACGTCCGTCCTTCAGATGAAACACTATACCACAGGAAAACCATTCCACAATGTTTTCCTCGGATGGTACACCACCACAACCCCACTATGCTGATGGAGATATATAATTTTGGCATGCAATATCACGCAGACAGAGTGTTATCTGACAACAGAGGATTATTCACTGAATGCGTGGTGGTCCCGCTAGGATGACGGATCTTCCTCCTACACAACAGATGGTGGGTTTTCCATTCTATATATAAATCGGACGAGAGGTGCTCTGCAAGGCCGGTGGGTGGAATTAAACCTTGGACATGGAGGATGGAAGGCAGGACTGCCAAGATATAAATAGGACCCTCAGGGCCCGATTTATATCACGGCTGGCAGCTCACCATTCCACCATGGGGACAGAGTACATTACTCCATCCCCGTTACTGATAGACCGCCCACCAAATATACAAATGAACACCAAGCAGGTGGACATTTAAAAAGGAATTGGTAGCAATCACATGACATCGGTTCCTGTCAATGCATTATACTCTTTGCCACAGCACTGCATCGGTAGGAGGCAGTCTTGTAGTAAACAGTATCCTTTTTTTCTTTTCAAAAAGAAAATCCCATACAGGATCTTCATTTTGACAGGAAAAAATATAATGCTCCCCTCTCCATGGGAGTCTTCTAACGATTTTACTGTTTCTTACCACCAGGTTTTACCTGGTGGTAAAGAGCAGTAAAAAAAGACTACCTGTCTGCCCATTTAAATTGGGTGGGCGGATATGTCGCCATTTCTCTGACGGTCCTTACTCCCCAGAATGGTTGGAGAAGTTTGTCCACGGCAGAGACTGAGTAGTGTCGGCCATGGCGAAACCAAAGATCTGCTCACATTTACATCAGGTGGACGGAACTTCATATTAGCGGTATGTATACTCTGTTGCCATTGCAATGGAGTATACATACCACCATCTCTCTCTGCTGCCCGTTATGCAATCTGTTCTTTTTATTCCTTTGGTTGAAGGTTTATGACGTTTTAGCATCTTTGAATTTAAAGTAGGGGCTTTCAGTCAGCCCTCTAATCCATTAGTTTGTTCAGCTGTCATTCACATTTTGCTTCCACCCACTGCAATAAACAGCATAGGGTAATGCGTGAGCTCTTTTCACCCATTGTTTCTTTTCACAGGGATGATAGCATTTTCCCTGTGCACAATGTGCACGTTCCAGAAAAGTAGCCCTTTCATCAATATCATATCTTTTAAGCAGGCTCAAAAGTACTTACCCTTTTTTCTAGAACATAGGGGCCGATTAGGTTGGCAGTGGGACCGACTCTGATGGCA
This sequence comes from Calotriton arnoldi, assembly GCA_963921515.1. Taxonomy (NCBI): domain Eukaryota; kingdom Metazoa; phylum Chordata; class Amphibia; order Caudata; family Salamandridae; genus Calotriton; species Calotriton arnoldi. The sequence continues at coordinate 584,103 of CAWUFW010006861.1, forward strand.
CGTCGGTGTCGGTCCCACTGACATCGCTAAGCCGACCAACAGCTTCCGACGGGCTCAAGGAGCCTGTTGGGGCAGTCAGTCAGGTCGCATTCCCCACAATGGGGATGGTGCCTTCTCAGGCACCGCTGTGTGGACTATGATCCGCCTTTCCACCAGCCATTTCACATTGGTTCTTCTGACGTGAATAGGCTGGCGGACATGGCCTTGCGCTATGGGCCCTGTTCTGTGGTGCCCCCCCAATTATCTCTGCATCGTATGGCAGGCACCACATGGTGCCTGCCACAGGGTGCAGGGATGTTTGGAATCATGCCTCTTTGCATTGGAGCTTGTGCTGCGGCCCATTTTAGGGGCTGCAGCACAAGCCTCAATGCAAAGAGGCATGTTTCCAACCACCTCCACGGCGGTCGTATCCTAATTTGACGGTCGGGACCGCTGACTAACTGTAGGCCGATCCCTTTTTTAAGAGTTTCCGAAAATGTTTTAGAGGTTCCTGATATTGAAGTATTGTTGAATTTTATTGTATGGATTAGTGAGTTTGATTCTATTGTTGACCTCAGTGAGAGTCAAAAACAATTTTAGTGAACTTAAAAACTCAAACTTAAGCCCCTTTCAGTGCCAGGAACTTGTGGGTCAAAGTATAAAAAAATAGACCTTTTTAGGTCTAGCTGCAGCGTGCATGCGCTGTTTGCAAGACCTGTTGTAATAATTAAAAAATCCCGCCTGCTACTTACCATTGGTTCACTCCAGTGTCGCTCTTCTTTGCTGCCTCTTAACTCTTTTGCTTTGCCAATGCATCACTTTAGTTCAAGGTGAGGCGCACTGGGAAAGAACAGTTTCATTGCGCTTTCCTTCCTTATCTGTTCTGTGGAAGAACTCGTTTTTTAGTTTGAGCAAGACAGTGCATGCGCTGTCATTTCGAGACCTGCTGTAATCAGTCTGTGGGCTTGAAGTCCGCCTTTTTTCACACACACCCCCTCCCCCTTCTTGCTATTTGCTGGCTGCATTGTCATTTGTTTATTCTTTTTTTCATTGGTTTAAGTCATGCATTTGTCTTGCCTCTTTTACTATCGTTCCTCCCCGAGAGCACCGGCCAAGTACTATCTTCTTCCTCAACGTAGTTTTATAACATCAGTTGCCGAACTTCTTTTCTTTTTTTGTTTTGTTATCTGGGCTTGAAAACGTATTCATAGTATCCTGGTTATATTGTATTACTTACAGGCATAATACGCGTTTCCTTCCAGTTTGCAAAAAACAGATAATTTTAAACACACAATTTTTCTAGTAGCAAACGCCATTGCTGCTCCCGGGACATTTCTAACATGCAGCCTTTGTTTTATTATTAGCAGTAAAACCTGTTGCTGCTCCCACTGGATGTTTTTAAGATGCAGCCTTTGTTTTTGGCATGTTTTACAAATTGTGCCTTAGGCTTCATAAAGTACGGTTTTGGAGATACACATTTTAAATAGCATATTTTTAGGTCTCGCCTGAGCCAGCGCATGTGCTGCTCTGGCGAGACTTTTAGTAAGTGCGCTTTTGAAAATGCTGCCATGGCCTAGAGCTTGCGGTTACGCGTGAGGGCGCGCGCGATCCCTTACACTCGCAGCGGCTTTCATCGCTCGCGATTACTTTCACTTTCGCGGCCGTGTCATTTTCACGGCCGCGCGGCCAATGCTTGTTTTCGAATGTCGTCAGCAGCCTGTTGCTGAAAGTGGCTGTACCATCCCTTGCTCTGGGGCTCGGTGTAGGGCAGTGAATTGCACTCACAGAGTCGCCCAGACAGATTATGTGTGACTCCCTTGCCACTTGATTCTGCGTCTGTGTTTCCTCTCGGGAACACACGAACTAATTCACAAAGATAAGGTTTAAACCAAAGTCTGAAATGTACTTGTGCAGGATTCACTACTGTATGAGAAGAACATTTCTGACCTTTATGGAATTCTAAAACCATCCCAGAAGCACTCCTGGTAATCTGCGGCAGTCGCAGATTTACAGAGGTACACACATGCATCACATTTACTGATGCAGAATTACCACCATGTAGAACTTTCTGCATGCTAACATGTAATATAAACGGGCGTTTGGAAATTCACCTTTTATTTTTCGACTGTAATAGAGGGGTGGGGAGGGTGCTCCGTTATCCTTCAAGCACGTGAAACACATTTACTTCAAAACATGACAGGTGTCCTTTTTATAAGCGTCTCTGGAAGGGGGGGGAGGGTACTCATGCATGGCACATAACAATGCCTACAATCTTAAGAAATTGTGGTTGTTTGCCTTCTTTTATAGGTAGAACTAGCCAAACATCTTCCCCAAACCAAAATTTGCAAATGTAAAAGTTTGATCGTATAGGCAGGATATCAGTATTCGCAAATACAATTTCCTAGGTGCGAGGCGGGAATTTTGCAAATTTTGATTCTGTATTCTCAACAGACTCTTTTGTGCATCCGCCAGAGTGAATTTGCATTTGCAAGTACCATAGAGGGGAAACTCTGGCCCCTCTTGCAATCCATCAGGTACTGCATTTTCTTGGCACATGCCTCCATCTGCTTTTCCTCCTATTGAGCCTTGCTCCCTCCCCCGCCCCCTTCGACCCACGATCAGTCTGAAGGTACTCTAAAATGAACAAGTACAGAACACGTATCTAAGATGCACCAGGGCACGTGGGAAAAAGTCATGAGTTGAATGATTTTTAGCTGAAAATGCACCTTCTTGAATTTGTAAGGCCAAAAGGTCCAATGCACATTATGATCTCACTGCCTGTGAACTTAAATGTTAAAGTTGTTTACATGTTACATAACTTAAACTTCAATCTATTTTTCAACATTAATTTTTTTTACTTTGTACAAATGCCATTACACATTTAACAGGCCTGTTGAACAACAGTAAAGTTCAAGTCTCATCAAAAAAGGGGCGGAAAAAGGGTGATGCAAGGTGGATGTAGGTGGACAAATGTAGCTCTCTAAATATGAACATGAATAGATGAGTATATTGATTCAACTAACAAAGTTACGAAATGAGCAACACAAACGTGTATCTCTACACAGTTATTGTGCACTAAGCCCAGGTGCCTTTGGGATTTTTTAGTTTTCCAAGCCTTTTGTTATGGGCAGGTACTGGCAGAAACATAATTTTGGTAGTCATAGATGGTGAATGCACACCGCTGAAGAGAGATGCAATTTCCTGAATCCAAATGTGTGGAAGTGTCAGATGGAAGCATGGTGCTAGATACTACTGACTGTAGTAGGATCCCTTGAGTCCTACTGCTGAGCACAGCCAACGTGTGACATCCTGAGCCTTCTTGGGCCACAGCTTGGCCCAAGAAGATGGGGTGTGAGCAAACCATTCTGACTGGCTGAACACAACTACTAATTCTGAATGGTCAAAAGGCAGCAAACCAAAAATGGTGGAACACAAATTAATGCATTACAAAATTTAATTGGAAAAACACTTCATTTGTACTGTTAGGGGACTGCAAAAAAGGACAGGTTCCACTCATTGAGCATTTCAGAAAAATGTTCACCTACTGGTCATCTGTTCTAGGATATTCCCTGAGCTTGTGAGACAAAGTAAATTTTTGTAACATGCACTTCCAGCAGAAATCTGATCTGGCTATTCAATATCTGATCTTTTTCACTAGCATTTAATGTATTCAGCTTTGATTAGGCCTGGGAGAATGCTTAATTTTGTCCTTTTAAGTGGACAAATTCACGGAATATGACACTTTCTATAGAAGTGCAAAGTTCCTTAAGTTTGCCCCACACAGGTAGTGAAATTCACAATGTCCCATCAAACAATGATGAGATATCAGGTTGCAGGGATGCGTTTTGTATGCCACACACCTCTACCTTTCTTCGATCCTAGGAGACTGCCGTAATCCCCTCTGGTGTACTTTCCCAGTCCTTTAAATGGGCCGGCACTGTCCGGTACTGAATACCGGCACTTTTTTATTTTGAGAGGGAGAGTACCTGCACTTCTCAGGAGAAAAGTAATACTTTTAATTGGAGAGTACCTGTATTTCTCAGAAACAAGAAGGTACTCTGGTACAGAGTACCTGCACTTCTATTTTCCATTTCAAACACTGCCAGTACCAGAGATCCATATCAGAGACTTCAAGAATTCGGTATCCATCAAAGCAAGGCCGAAACAAGTTAGGAGGCTGCTGTTCTTGTCCCTACGGCAGGCATGAATTTTCCGGTGCAACGCTTGGAATTTCTTCACCAGCTCTGTCTTTAGCAAAACCTTTTTAAAGCTGTACCCAGATGCGAGCAATTGGGCTTTGCAACTTTCTTGGGCCCTACTATTTATCTTAAACTGTACTCCTTTAATCCTCAAGCCGATCACCTACTCTATCCGCAGTATGTTTTTTTTTAACAAACTTACAGTTTCAGGGAAACTGTTCTTTGCTCATTACCTAAAGCAGTATACTCAAAGTACAGCCCAGGGGCCGCTTGTGGTCCTCTTGACCTTTACATGTGCCCCCCCTGGTGAGCAGCAGCACCAGCTGCTGTTTAGTTGCTGAGCTCTAATATTCAGATTTTTTTTTAAATAAACAGACAAGCATTTATTAACTTGCAAATAAATGCTTGCCTGTTTATTCAACATTTCTTTAGACCTCCTTACACAATCCCTGACTCACCCAGGCCACCTACAGCCACCCTTCTGGCATCAGTGCGGCCCTCGGACACACCGCAGACCATACTTTGGGGCCCCTTGGCAAATGCTTGCGAGTACCCATGACCTAAAGCATACTGTTTTGCCACTATCTGAAGCAAATTTAGTGCTGAATGTGAAGAGGGTAACATGGAAAAAACAACGGGGGAAACGTTCACTCAGTATGTGTACCTACACAGGTTGGTAACATTAGAAACAAGCATTGGTATAGCCAATAGGTCTCGCTTTTGGGACCTTATAAGTATTTAGTTATGCAGCACAATATCCTTGGTGCAACAACATCAGCTGTTGCATGGCTAAACCTTGTACCTTATAAGTGTTTAGCCATGCAACAGTTGATGTTGTTGCACCAAGGATATTGTGCTGCATAACTAAATACTTATAAGGTCCCAAAAGCGAGACCTATTGGCAATGCCAAAGCTTGTTTTTTTGTGTTAGCAGCCAAACCCATCAAACATACAGGCTTTGGTGCATATTTAAACGCTGCGTGTGTTTCTTTCCAGCTTGCGAACAGATAATTTTAAAGAAACATTTTGTGCTAGTAGAAAGCGCCTTCGCTGCTCCTGTGGGACATTTCTAGCATGCAGCTTTTATTAGCACCAAAACCCGTTGTTGACAGTAAAGCAAACATACACTGTGTGCTATATAATTTAACATGGCAACAATACCATACGAGTGCCCTTTCCATCCTTAAACAAAACAAAAACTGTTTGGAATATTTGGGAGGCTGTGTAGGATTTTATGTACATAATTTATTAGCAAGAAGAAATTGTTTTTTAACCATATTAATAGAGCGTTTTGGAGCAATAAGGCCCCCTTCTATAGGTCCGGGTCAGTTACTCCATAGTCTGTCCTGTGAGACTTGTAAGGGGGTTAAGGGGTGTCCTATGTGATATTTTTAAGATGCAGCCTTTGGCGCTTATTATTAAGCCCCTTGTGCTGCCGGGGTGTCCCTTTTTGTGAAGCTCAGGTGGCGCAGCAGCCCGCTATTTATTTATCAGGCAGAATTAAGCCACTTTTTTGGCTTAATGCTGCCTTGCAAATATCGTTCCCTTTAACCCGTTGCGTGCGTCCGTCGGCCAACGGCCGTCGCGAGCACTACCTCTGTAGTGCTTCGAACGTCCGTTGGCCGACGCGGCCCCGCCCACTCCGCTAAACCGCCGCACCGCGGCGGAATTGCCGCCGCGGTTAAGCGGTTAACATAGTTTTCTGCATTAAAGGGGCGTGCAATAGGTGTTGCTGGGGGCGTTCCCATCAAAATCCATGGCTTCTTGACACTGGCCCAGAATTAGGAGTAATCATAAGTCTGAGGCAGCAGCAAAAACGTATGCCTCCCGGGGAGGCATAAGGGAGGAGCAACGAGGAGAAATACCTTTATTTCTCCTCGTTTTTTCTTTTTGTATGTGTATAAAGAGGAAAAAGCCTCTTGTGATTGTTTTTGTGCAGGAAGGCTGCCCCGCAATGCAGGCACCCTTGCACCATGGTGCAGCCCATTGTGCGCCAGCGCTGGGGAAAAGGACAGGAATGCGCCGTATCTGATAGATACTGTGCATTCCTCCCCTACGGCAAAAACTCATAAATAAGGTCCTTTGTGTTTTTTAAACGGAGCTTCAAAGCAACATTCTACTGTTTGTAGCAAACGTCCTATCCTGTTTGTTAAAAGGTACATATGTAGCTCCTAAAAAAGATAGCGATCTTAAGTACCAGTCTGTATATATTTGTTATTATGCTCTCGCAGTCTCCAATTGAGTTCTGTATTTACCATATGCCACAGTAACACTGATAAGATTCTTAACTACAAGGCTAAGTTTCACTTTTTTATACGCTTGCTGTTTCCTTTCACAACATATAGCGAAACCGTTAAGATCTGTCAGACCTCTTCAAACTCCGTGGCACACCCTGTTCTTTTTTCTGTTATAAAGGTGTTAATGCAAAGTAATTGACTTGCTAGCTCTCCTTTGAACTTTTTTTTCGTATTTAAAGTGCTTTACTGCCATATAGGAAACAGTATGCTTATATTTTTCGTTTTCCTTAATGCTTATATGAAATAAAACAAACATTAATCTTATTTAAAAGGCAGCAAGTGTTCTTCTTTAAATCCCTAATTTGGTTGGAGAGGATTTTTTTCCTTTCAAACAGAGCATCTATGCAAATAAATGTACACACTTTGTTTGTATTTTAATAAAACTGCACATTGGTGCAGATGTCCAGTTTGCATAGCAGTTGCATTCGTTCATTTATTTAATCTGTAATATGCTGCCTTTAGATATAGGGGGGCAGATTTACAAGCCCCTTGCGCCACTTTTGCGCCGCCGTTGCGTCACTTTTGTGACGCAGCGGCGACGTAAACCATGCGCCACGTTGCGCATTATTTACAACGTGACGCATCTAGGGAGATGCGTCACGTTGTAAGCCCTGCGCCACATGAAACCTGCGTCAGGTTTCATGTGGGCGTTCCTCCGCAGGGTGGGCGTTCCGTCGAAGGAAAGCTCTCGTAAAAGTGACGCAGTGAAATCTACAAGATTTCACTGAGTCACTTCTCCGGCTGCGCTGCGACGAATCCTCACGCCTGCTTCAAGCAGGCGATGAGTGGCGCACCACGTTAGGTATGGGCAGCCCACGAGCATTGCTGGAGTTGCGTCGCGCTTGCGACACGACTCCAGCAATGCGCCGCCCTGCGCCACAGGATGCGACACGCACGACGCTTTCCTTGCGCCACAGTGCGCCGCATTGTAAATGCGGCGCATCCGTGGTGGCGCAAGGAGAGAATTGCGTGTCGCAACTATTCTGGCGCATCCCTGCTGATTTGCAGGGATGCGCCAGAAGTTGTAAATCTGCCCCAGGGTGTGTACAGAAGCGGTATTTTTCTGGCAACGCTATTTTTACACATTTTAGAAAGGAACATAAGGTAGATGCATTTTTTCTATCAGCAAAACATACACAACACGGCCAGCACCTACTTATATTTTGTAAATGCATACAATAGCCAAGCAGCCATTCCAAATACAACTATAAATAAATACTCTTCTTCATTGTAGTGCGCATTCTGAAAACTGAAATAAAGACGCACAGTTAGCGATACAACATAACTTTTTAGCAGTAACATAGTGGCTTAATAATAACATCTGTTAACTTTGGAGATGGGGCAACCAGTTTCAACTTTCGGCATCTGCTTAAATTTCTGTCATTTTGTAGAAAGTAGGCATGTCTTTTTTTTTGTTTAACAGCTATATTTTAATTCTGCCATACAAACACCATTCCTCACTTTATTCTATAAATACATTACCATTTACAATGCTAATAGCACTAACTCAAACAATTGCGAGACCTATTGCATTTCTAATGCTTGTTTTATTTGTTCCCTTCCTCCTGCTCCTCGCACGCTCTACGGTCAGCATGGAGGTTTCTCCTAATCTCAGCGCTGCATAAGAAACAACGCTCGCGGCCGGCCGGCCGGCCGACAGAAGGTATTTTTCTATTTATTTATTTATTTTTTATTGTTGCTTCTTTTCTTTCCTTCCCAGACTTCCGCTGCCTTCTCCGTCTCTCTGTTTCCCTCGCACCCCCTGCTCCCACCCACAGCCCCTCTTCTCCCACTCGGCGCATAGCCTGTGTGCAGCTTCCCGAGCACACACTGTTTCCAGTATATTTCAATGCTTTAAACGTACTGTTATTTCCGAACATCAGGAAGGGGCGAGACGTGGGATTGCTTACTGGGAAGCAGCTGTGCAATAGCAGTGACAGGCTGGTTTACGAGCTTCATGGCGCACGGTCCGCTGCAGGGACTAGGAGCAGGGGGCATCAGTGAAAAACACACGGGGGCCTTGCGAATGCTGAGACCCTACCGGCGAGCAGAGATCGAGGTAGGTCTCTCGGCGTGTGACCCTGCATCGATCTGCAGGCCCTCGCAGTTGTAGTGCTTGCAACAAGATTCACAAATTCTGGGCTCTGATTTTCCTCTCGGTGGGGTGGGAGTGCACAAAGTATTGATGGGGAGGGCACAAACTATACATCAAATTGACCTTGCTATTTATGAAGGGCAGAGGTGATAAAAAATAATGCATGGCTTCTTTGTGGTCTGTTAAACGTCTTTAAAGCTGTGGGACTGCTGCAGGCTTTAAAGTTTAGCGACTAAGGGCCCGATTACGATGTCGTTCAGAAAGGCTCCGAACGGCATTCGATTCGGTCAAATCTGTGTCGGAACCCGTGTTTCCGACTGACTCGGTCACATTTCCGACCGATTACGATACAAGGTAGTCGGTTGGTCAGTCCAAATCGGTTCCAACCAGCATGTGGAGAGTCCGAGTCGGTCGGAGCTGATTCGTAGAGCTTTATGGGCAGCTTTTCCGAACGACCGATTACGATGTCGGATTTTGGCACTCTTTCCGAATCGGTCTGGCTGACACAAAAAGGCTCTTTCAAAAAAAGAGAGGAACCCTTGGACACCCAAAGGACTAGGGTTAAGACAAAAGGTAAAAATATTGTCCTCTGGGATTGTTTTAATATATTGTTTCATTCGCACCTTCTTTCATATGCCAAGCTCTGACTCAAAAAGGCTGTCGGAGCCTGACTTTGGGGACCCGTAGCGGGCCCCCCTCACCTGGAAGCCTCTGAATGGGCCCCGTGGGGGTACCCATGGGACCCCTCTTCACAACCATGCACAGTGTGGCAGGCACCATGGGGTGCCTGCCACAGGGTGCAAGGTTTTCCACACCCACCCCTTTTTTCAATGGCAGCTTGTGTAATCGGTCGGAACACAGGCTCCCATTGATGTCAATGGTAGGGGTGGGCAGAAAACTCCGCTCCGCCAGCGTAGCGGATAAAGCCAGCCACCCCTGCTCCCCGGCCCGGTCCCTGCTTCTGAAAGCCGCCAGGCCGCGGAGAGCCTCCCCGGGCCCCGGTGGACCCCCGTCCCCAACGCCCGGACCCTCGGCTGGCTTGCAGGCCGGGGGGCTCCCACAGCCTGGGACCCTGAGATGCAGCATGAGCCCCGGGCCCGGTCCCAGCTTCCGAACCCTAGCCAGGCCGGGGAGACCCTCCCCGGGCCCCGGTGGACCCCGGACACCAGCGCCCGGACCCTGGACTGGCTTCCAGGACGGGGGGCTCCCGCAGCCTGGGACCCTGGGATGCAGCACGAGCCCCGGGCCCGGTCCCAGCTTCCGAACCCTAGCCATGCCGGGGAGAGCCTCCTCGGGCCCCGGTGGACCCCGGACACCAGCGCCCGGACTCTGGGCTGGCTTCCAGGACGGGGGGCTCCCGCAGCCTGAGACCCTGGGATGCAGCACGAGCCCCGGGCCCGGTCCCAGCTTCCGAACTATAGCCAGGCCGGGGAGAGCCTCCCCGGGCCCCGGTGGACCCCCGTCACCAGCGCCCGGACCCTCGGCTGGCTTCCAGGACGGGGGGCTCCTGCAGCCTGGGACCCTGGGACACAGCACGAGCCCCGGGCCCGGTCCCAGCTTCCGAACCCTAGCCAGGCCGGGGAGAGCCTCCACGGGCCCCGGTGGACCACCCCGTCCCCAACGCCTGCAGCCTTGGCTGGCTTGCAGGACGGGGGGCTCTCACACCCTGGGACGGAGCACGAGCCCCGGGCCCGGTCCCAGCTTCCGAACCCTAGCCAGGCCGGGGAGAGCCTCCCCGGGCCCCGGTGGACCCCCGACACCAGCGCCCGGACCCTGGACTGGCTTCCAGGACGGGGGGCTCCCACAGCCTGGGACCCTGGGATGCAGCACGAGCCCCGTGCCCGGTCCCAGCTTCCGAACCCTAGCCATGCCGGGGAGAGCCTCCTCGGGCCCCGGTGGGGCCCGGACACCAGCGCCCGGACCCTGGGCTAGCTTCCAGGACGGGGGGCTCCCGCAGCCTGGGACCCTGGGATGCAGCACGAGCCCCGGGCCTGGTCCCAGCTTCCGAACCCTAGCCAGGCCGGGAGAGCCTCCCCGGGCCCCGGTGGACCCCCGTCACCAGCGCCCGGACCCTCGGCTGGCTTCCAGGACGGGGGGCTCCTGCAGCCTGGGACCCTGGGACACAGCACGAGCCCCGGGCCCGGTCCCAGCTTCCGAACCCTAGCCAGGCTGGGGAGAGCCTCCCCGGGCCCCAGTGGACCACCCCGTCCCCAACGCCCGGAGCCTTGGCTGGCTTGCAGGACGGGGGGCTCCCACACCCTGGGACGGAGCACGAGCCCCGGGCCCGGTCCCAGCTTCCGAACCCTAGCCAGGCCGGGGAGAGCCTCC